>JAGPOW010000290.1:30810337-30822791 GCA_030014935.1 Caiman crocodilus | reverse complement strand
CCAGAGCTCCAAGAGAGCTCGTACAACCGAGCCAAGGGCTCAGCAATCACCCCCGCCAGTTCCCTCAGCACCCTCGGGTGTAGGTCATCCGGACTTAAAACTGTGATAACAGTTTTCAAATATATGAAATAAAGAAGAGGAAGAACAATTGTTCTTTTTTGCTGCAGAGGGCAGGACATAAAGCAATGGCTTTAAATTGCAGGGAAGTGATTTAGATTAGATTTCCAGAAAAAAAAAACTTTTTTACTGTTAGTACAGTAAGATGGTGGAAGCTGGACAATCTCCTTGACTGGAGGTTTGTAAGAGGAGGCTGGATAAGGATTTGCCAAGGATGATTTAGAAATAGCATTCCCTATTCATGGAGGAGGTTGAACCAGATGAACAGTGAAGTCCCTTCCAAAACGATGCTTCTGTGGCATGGTGGTCAGAGTACTATACTGGGAAGTCAAGGCTCTGCTACACATTCAAACTAAAGCTGGGTATAAACCAGCTGTAGAGTTGTTACACATTTTCAAACACTAACTTTATAGCTGGCTGGCTCTTTTTATAGTTAGTCATTTTTCTCCTGTGATAATTACTTTGCATGTGTGTCCCTTCTAAATTTATGGTGAGATTAACTATTAATTGCATTATATAAGTAACATATAGCAGGGGGCCTCAAAAATGCAAGCTCAACCCCACTCTGGGCAAGAGCCAGCTTCTTCAGGTTCCCAGGTGAGTGCCCCAACTACCCAACTACCCAGCTACTGAGTCTAAAATGTAGGAGGATGTTCATTCTCCACCTTTTGCTAGACTCATGCATGTTTACAGCCATGCACATGCCCTGCCAGTGCATAGCCCTACTGTACATATTCAGTTTACATATGAATACTAACACATCCAGAGCCCAGAGGCAGAGTCAAAACCAGACAGGTATGTGGCAAGAAAACTGCCAGGTAGGCAAAAAAATGGAAATAGAATTCCACTCGAAATGTCTGAACTGACTTCAGCTACGCACACAGTTATTATTGGCTTAATTAGAAGTCACCTGCTCAAGAAGGATTGCATACTTTAAACTCAGAGAATTTTATGTGGCTTTTTAATCTTCTAAATTAGCCTGTTGGGTTAGTATACTTTTTAAAAAGAACCTGACAAATAATTCAAAACAAAGCATACCTGAAAACTGTAAAATTATTCAGTTATAATTCACTGATGTTTCTCTAGTTTATACATTTTTAGTCTCGGTTCCAGCATGTTCTTGACAAAAACTTTTTTTCTCTTTTTTAAAAAGCCACTTTGAAAAATATCTATGGTCCAATTTTTATTTGTGACCCACCATATAGCTAGTACCATTCAGGCTGGCTGCGTCATCCAAAAAGGCATAAAATGATAAACTAATACTAAACCTAGGGATGTGCTGAAACCAGTGATAGCTCAAGCAAGGACACTGGAAGACAACATCCAATAAGACAATCCCAAAGGCAGCAGATCTCCAGAGGGGAAAACAGCTTCACAAACTAGAGCAGGATGGCAAACTGTCACACAGAAGCCCCAAATTCAGCAAGACTCCAATTCCCAGACTCTGTAGATGTAGGGGATGATGCCCACTTTATAGCCCCCTGTTCATGAGGAGCTAAGAAATAAACTCTCTGATGTACATGCTGTGAGCCTAATAGAGATCATTAGTCATCTGTTCCCTTCATACAAGTTGAAAGCAGGCTATGATACAGTTCAGAAGTTGCAACTTAGAAAAAAACAACAGAAAGTTCTTCAAAGCAGGGATTGTGACTTGACCACATCACACACATCATTACATACCACACTACACTTAGTAATATTGTTCTTATTCCAGCTGAGACCTCAAACCACTAAAATAATCCCAATAACAATAGTTAATTGAGACATACAACTCACTTTATATATGAGTTTCATTTTCAGAAAATTTTCATTTTTTAGTTGTTTTACATATCTATTTTGTTTTAGATGGCATTATCCATATGTTATCCATAATAAAAAACAATATCATAATGCAATGAGGTTACCCCAAAGGAAAGAATATGACACAACTCAAGTTACTTATCACTGGTGGGAGTAACATTCGTTTGAACTCAGAACTAGTCTCTTCCCAGCAGGATTGCCTTTGCCACTAGACTAGTCATGCTCCTCTTCATGCCCTATGCACCTTTCATTCCTTGTTGCATGGTTTTAACCAGGGGCTGGAAGGGAGTGTCCCCCTACCCACCTCTGCTTATAGCTTTATGATTAAGGCATTTTTCTGGGAAGTGAGAAATGTGGGTTTGAACATCCTCTTCTGCCAGAGAGAACTCAAAGCTATAACTTATCCTTTCCCAAGACAAAGCCCTAATCACTGAGCTATAAAATAAAGTCTAGGTGGGAGCACCTTCAGCCTTCCTGTTAAAGTTGGGAGTCCCTGGCCAGTTGAGAGTAAAAGAGACATAGGACCAGAAGTAGAGCAATCAAGGAGGAACATGACTCTTCACCTCACTAAGGCAGGTACTTACCAAGTTGGGCAGGGGTGGACATCCTTGTTCCCCTAGTACCAGAATATTTTGTTTTTCTAACACAATGATGAAGGTGCCTGATCTTCAGCCCTGGGTCAGCGAGTCAAACTCTAAAGAGGAGTGGAAGTTCAGAAACACACAGGTGCCAAGCAAGTTCTACTGGTTAACCGCAGAACGTTTCCTATTCAGCCCCTAGGTGTTCCGGGTTGCTTTTAGGAGGCACCTAGGTCTCCCCATTTACTATACAGGGATCTTGGTGCCTAACCCTGTCAATCTAAGACAAAGATAAAATGCCTACGTAGAAAAGATTACAAGATCAATTTAGGTATGGCCTTTAAATGTCCAAAAATCAACCGGGCTTGAATATAGGACCTTAAAACCTTAGTGGATTAGACACTTAATTATGTCCTAAATCAATTAATCCCCATAGAATCATGAAAATAACACTGATTTAATGCCCATTCCTAGATATCCATTTAAAACTCTTTTAGAGCCAACTTTTGCTTTGAAAGTCATTAACTCCTTCACATTTCCCTCTTTGAGATGTGTGAGGGAATTTTAAATTCTTTTATTACTACTATAAAAAAAAGTAGGTTTTGCATCCACTACAGGCCCTTCTTTTTTCTACTTCTATGAGACTCTTAACACAAATTGGAATGTTTTTTTTTCCTCCCACAGCAAAGTGTGACCCAGCATGTCGACATGGAGGTGTCTGTGTAAGACCCAATAAGTGCTTGTGTAAAAAAGGATATCTTGGCCCCCAGTGTGAACAAGTGGATAGAAACATCCGAAGAGTGACAAGGGCAGGTATTCTTGATCAGATCATAGACATGACATCCTATTTGCTGGACCTAACCAGCTACATTGTATAGTTTCTGGGACGATTTGGATACCACATTTTCAACGGGCATTTATTTCTAATCCTGTCATTTTCAAAAGACTGTCATCCTGCTACAAACACCAGTGATTCACTTTACTTTCATTAACTATAATTTCCAGAAATGTACAGATTAATTCTTTGCATGTGTGTATGTATGTTTGTACATCTGCACCGATGTATGAATGTCCACATACATATACCCGTCACCGGTGTGGTTCCATAACCAGTGGAACTTTTAAAAATATTTCTTCATGTGAAATAGTTTACACAGTAATTCCACTGTAAATTACAATTTCAAAGGACTTTTTTAATTATGTCAAAATGGATTCCTTGACACCCCATCAATTTTGTATCTGTAACTATCTGTTTATAGCAATAAGAGCAGTTTTGAAACATTACTGTCCAAACTGCTGGGTTTAATTAAATTCAGTTATAATAATTTAAGGCGAAATAAACTACATTATGAGATAATATTTCAGATTTCCTTAATGCATTCCTAAATAGGCAATTCATTGTAAAATTGTAACCTTCACCTTCATCAATGTAATTCCATTACAGAATGTTATACACTTCTTTATCTGGCATAGATGCAGAAATTTGGTTATCGCAGCTTAATATTGAGAATGTTTCAAGTGTTTAATAATTAAATTATATCAGTGTATTTCAAAACCAGTCATCTTAGAAGGTCTGCTTTTTATCATATATTTTATTTAACAAAGGGCACTGGGTTCATGTTACATATTTATATTATTTTATTTTATTTTTATAATATAGACATCACCTAGATGAAACAGCTTTACCATGTCCTGTAAAATACTAAAGTTACATTTTTCACCAACTTAATTGGAATGACGGGGAAAGAGAGAGCAAACACACTCTTTAATGTGTTGTGGATCTAATCTAGAAATGTACCCTTGTGTCAACATGTATTGATTTACGACGGATGAAAAACCAGCCACCAACCAATCATAGTAAAATTCAAGCCTCCTGTAAAAATGCTCATAAAGTGCTCTTCACAATAACAGGACTGGCCAGATTATACATTATTAGACTGTGGCAGATTTCACACTGAAAGGAACTTCACTGGACAAGAGCTCACATTAGCAAGTCTTAGCTGTTTAAGATGTCACTTGTACAAAACTTTATATGATGATTATTGCTAAATATGGTTTTAAAATGTAAATGTTCCTTGGACAGCTAACAAAAACTTTTGTAAATGTATCAATAAATATGGTGTACATGCTGTATTCAGGTATTTAAAGTATTAATTGATACCCTAACTATAGACCTCTTTAGAATGGGTGCCATCTCCTAACCAAACTTCATGATATTTGTGGCCAAATCTATTTGTTCTCTATTTACCACTTATCAGGATTCTTTTGTACCACTGCCTTACACAAAACAGTTGCCTAGAAAAACAAACCATATACCAATAGCACTCCCATCACCATTCTTACAAACAGCTCCTCCTATTTCAACCGTTTACAGTGGCTTTAGCAATTCAGTCTAAAATATAATAGGCACATTGTTCACCAATAAGAAAATAACACTTATATGGCAGTGGCTTGTAACTAATTTCTGCATTACTAGAAGTGGTCAGTCAGTTTTAATACAGCTGAAATTTCCTGCAAAACCTGATTGTTACTTGGGTGTATCTGTATTAAAAAACTGAGCAAGAGAAAAGAAAGCTGCACATGCCTTCCATATATGATTCCTTGGGTTTCAAGTGACCTCATGCCAAATGGAAATTGGTTGAGAAATCTTGGTTGAGTGCTTAGTGAACAATAGCCTGCATTAAAAAAGTGCATGCATAATTTTGCACAATGTAGATTCAATTGACAGTCTATTCAAAGAAGTCTCAGGATTAAATGAGCATGGAGACCAAATTGCCCTCTTACCCCAGAAAAGGGTGGTCTCTTCCAGTCACACTAACACTTCATTGGCTAAGCAGTGTGACAAATCTTGCAATGAACCCTGCAGTAGCCTGCATCTGTAGGTTAATAGCAGGTCTTTGTCTCCACTGCTTTCTGCCTATAGTCTTTTTACTGAATTCCATCACAAGAAGTTTTACAATTAAAAAATGTCCTGACAACCATTTTTGTAAATTGACCTTACCATCTAATCGTCCCTTATTCAACATAGGTGACATTAACAAAATGTGAACTTCTTGTGAATGAGCCAGCTATCTAAATCTATCAAATGGCATAGTTTTATTACACCTTCTACAATTTGTAAGCAAAATAAGAACAATGTTACTGCTGCATTTTAGCAACATTTAAATAACTGACAGCTAACAATTTGAACACTTTCATTAAAAAGGTAATCCCAATCTTAATTCCATATCACATGCAACGTTTGTATATTTTCAGTAACTGAGGGAAAAAGATACCCTTATGCTAGTCACTTCATGAGATTTAAAAAATGTAAGCAGGTTTGAAAAGAAATGATCCTCAGGTGGCATCTATTTTGGTAAAAGTCTAAATTCTTCTCAAGAAAGATATCAAGAATCATAAATATCAACTCATAGTAACAAAGAAACTAAAGTATCTGGAACCAGTGTTTTCTGTTTTCAGTGGAAACAGACATTAAAGCAGAACTACTGAGGGCTAAGGGTGAAACCCTGGCCTCCTTAAAATCAGTGGCAAAACTCCCTATAGTGGGGCTAATACTTCACCCTAAAATGTTAGTATGCATCTCAGTTGATAAAAAAAACTTACTCCACTAAATTTTATCACTTAGATGAGCTCTGTAAAATTGGGACGTGGTGAAAAGAGGAAAACAGAAAGCAGTTTGGTGAAATGTGAGTTTTGCTAACTTATAAAACATCTTTTCCACTGCGAGGAAGCAGACTTCTCTCCATTAAGCCCCCATGGTTGCGTAGTTTGATTTGAAGACTACCCAATAGAAAGGAAGTGTTCCCAGTAAAGACAAAGAAAATTTGAAAGGTTTGACACAGTGGGGAATTACACCAACTGTTAAAAGGGTAGGTAAAAAATGTCAGTTTCTAACCTAACTACTTCAAATGTAAAACTAAAGATGGGTGGCTCTGGTAATACTCTGAAAATTGGCATGCACAACACATTATTTTTACAGCAATCTCATGCTGGCTAGCATACCCTACAGCTACTCACGCCTGTAGGACTTCGGTATAAAAACTGAGCATACACATGAACCTAGGTAAATAAGGAAAATAGATAAGAGATTCAAGAATATTTTTAGTGCATGTGTGCCCTCTCACTGTCTCTCCTCCACCTCCCTCCTGGCCCGTTACACATATATGTTCATTATGCGCTTGTTCCCAATCAGCTGTACAGCTCTTATAGCTCAAAGTGAAAGAAACATGCTATCACAGAGGACCTCTTCTCTAGATACCAGATGGACTAAAGTAATTTCTTTTCCTTATGATGTCACTTCAGAATGAAGAACCCTCTTCCTTGAGAAAAAGCATTACATCACTAATCGCAGAGAAGGTCTAATATTTGAATAGCTGTTGAACCTCACTTCAGATACGATAGTATGAATATTTGAAATTAAAGGACTTGTTCTGCCATTAAATCATCATAAAATCAGCTCTAAATTACTGTATTTTTGAGCCACAGAAACATATTGCACTGACTTTTCTGACTTGACCAACAACAAAAATTAAGTGAAATCCTTCCCTCAGATTGATCTGCATCTTCCACTGACTCTATGCGACTCATGCATGAGTGCAGGAGAACAGACATTGGCCCCACAGTTGCCTATAGATCCAAACAGGTTACTCTATTCAGCACTTCCAAACTACAACTTGCAGACATCAGGATTAGGTGACAACTATTCTCTATTGGCAGCTATGGCAAGTTAAACATCTCTCTCCTCCTATTTGCTTCTGTTAATTTTGGCTTTGTAATTTTTTCTACACATGAAAAATTGGAAAGATCAGCATCCCTTATGTTGCTGCTGTTTTTGCTCTGTTTTTTAATCCACATTATAGGCACATACCTCAAAATAACACTATTACATTCCCATAATGGAATTTAAACAACAAAATACTTCTGCTTATTACTTCTGTTTGTTCTGCATGATTTATTTATTTTGTTCTGTCAGATATTGTTCTAGCTTTGCTGGATCCTTGGTCATTAATCTGTTGTTTTTCAAGTGAAAATAGATTCAGTTCCCTCACTCTTAGCATACTGAAGAAAGCTGTCTCAAAGGTAGAGCTAGAAAAGAGCAGAAGAGGAATGCAATTGTTCGTTTTACAATCACTCTACCAAGCAGATCTAAAAATGGCACTAAAATCAGCCTTGAAAGAGATTGATTCAACTCCAGTACTCAGATATCTCAAATAGGAAGCAAAAAGAGATTGCCCAAAATGAAGAAATGTGTATCCTCACAACTCTCTTTCCTTAGCAAGAGATTAGGTAGAATAAAGCCAATGTGAAGACAGGTGCTTAAGGGCCAGATCCTGTAAATACTTGAGTATGTGAGCAGTTCCATCGAGTTCAACAATGGAAATTTATTCACAGGCAGAAATATTTTGCAGCATTGGGGCCTAAGTAAGAAACTGGTCTCAAAACAAGTATTCCTTTGATTCCTTTGATTAATTTTTCACTAAGTTTCTGAGTATTTAAGCAAGAGCAGACAGGTTTATATTACTACCTGCCAACTTGTGCAATAAATTAGTTAGGAGCAATGCTTTATCAATTTGCTTACCAGTTACAAAGATAACCACTTAAGAAGAACTAGTGAAAAACGAGGGGGGGGGAAATGTAGAAGACTTTGAAAGTCAAAGTTCTCTCCACTTGTAAGGATAAAAATTAACCCAGTTTCACCTTTGAAATTTTTTCTGTCATTTTTTAAATCAAAATTCTTATTTTTACTGTATCGATTGTCGAAGTGGTTAACTTCTTCATTCATTTCAATAAAACATTTCAATAAAATGTTGGAAAACCAAAATCAATTTAATTATGTTAAATTTGTCACCCTCTTCAAGGGAAAAATAAATCAAAGAAAAAAAATTAACTACAATTTTCTACCACCTCTACTTTTTTATGGTGTGCAGGTCCAAAAAGCACAACAGAGCCCTCATGAAGGTTTAGCCCTGGATAACTTTAATTGTTCTTCAAGGGCCTGATCCAAAGGGAACTGAAGTAAACTGAAAGACTGAAGACTTCATTAGTTTTAGGATTAAGACCTTAGATGACATCCACAGCAGACATTGCTGCACACATTATCCCTTGAAGCCTGTTCCTACAGCCACTGGATTCAGTGGAATGTTTTTCCAAAGCTTGAATGGCAGATGTAGGCCTATCACTAAGTATCGAGCATACCCAATCTTACTTGGGTTTTCTTACAGCTATGAATAGGGGTAATATGAGGATTTATTCAGATGCTAGATTTTCTTTTTTCCTTTACATGTTGCATTACTTGGCTCATACCAATTTTCTCTTCTGCTTGCTTTTATATTAGATATTTAAATGGCAATGTATGTAGGAAGATAACTAAAAAAAACCCCAACAGTGGTCCCATTCTGAGAATTATGTATGAAATACAGAAGCAAACCCCATTCTGAACATTGATTTGACAAAGAACCAATGGCAAAGCTTCTATTGACTTGATTTGGAGCATGATTTTACCTGTTGAATTGAACAATTCACTGGTGCCTCAGAAACATTTTCACATCTTTTTTTCCCCCACATATAAAATAAAGATGCTATAGCATTTCAATTCCAACTGCCATGACTAGTTACAATGAAATCAGTGGGGCTGCTCACGGGAAGTTATGTGCATAAGTATTTGCAGGATCAGGCTTAACATAGTTATACATATATACACTGGGCAAAATTGCACCCATGAATGGGTATATTTAGTGATCACAATGGGTGTTGATATATATGTCTGGGAGTAGAATCTGACATGCTACTGATACACAGTGAAGTCTTCCAAGAAATTATACTATTGAAAATAATTCCATGAAGCTTTACATCACTCTATTGCTAGTCATTATCTTGGGAAAGGATAGCATTACTATTTTATAACGTAGTGCACATGCATACACAGACATACATACCAAATGCTCAATGGCTTAGGTACAATATGATGTTATACTAAGTGCATAAAATGAAACTCTATGGTCCCTGTTCCATTTCTGCTTTATTAATAATTGCTAGTACAGGACTGGTCTTGTTGTCCTTCCTCAGACAAAACTCCCATACCATCAATTAGATTTTTTTTTTCTGTAAAGACTTAAGGTTTGAAAGGAATAAACAGCAGATTTCATGGTTGCTCTGAAGGACACCTGTAATTCTGAGTGTGAACGTATAATTCATAAAAAATGTGTACTTGGTATCATACATATAAAGTTTACTTATGTACCTCTCTAAATATGTTGGCTTCTTCCAACAAAGATATTGGATATTAATTCTACGCAGGTATGTTCAAACCAACAGGATATAATATTCAATAAAATTCTTGTTTCTAATTCTATGTGCAAACCACTTCCTATTACCAGTGACCAACAACAAGCTACTGTTTTATATATCTGAGTTTCTTTGACATTCTTTAGGATTGCTACTTCTTTCCTTTTGTGATGGAATAAACTGAATAAAAAACCTTGACAGAGTACATTTCAAAAACCCTGGGAACTTTCCTAAATGTTTAATGTATGCACACGTGTGCAGCAGCTCAGCCTGCCAGACTCCTGGAGCTGAGAGGTATTTATTCCTTTTTTATACAGGTGAGTATTACTGAAGGAGAGGGAAGCTCAGAAGGTAATTGAGCTGTGTGACATATAAATCCAATTTTTCTAAATGTTTCTAGGGGGAGTCACAAAATGGAATACAAGCTGAACACAGTAAAAATGGAGCACGAGGTAGGCCCCATCCATACCAAAATAAATCAACACAGACATCAGGGTGTAAACTCATCAAATTCATTTTGCACTGGCCACCATTAGTAGCCACAGTATTTCCAGTAATTCTGCCATGTGAGCTGCCCAGAGGGATTGCTATGCCCACATATATAATACTGCAGGAATGAGGCCTCAGTTTCTACATGTGAGCAGTTAGCTTTACTTTGGTTTCCTGCTATTCCCTTTCCCAAGTGTCAGAAATATTATGCTCTGATTGTTTTAATTAGGCAAGAGGCAATAATATAAAATTTTCAATGGTAGCCTCTACAGAAAATGAAAGGAAAATGAAGCATAGACAAATACCAGCCTAGCAAAACACTTGTACATACAGATAGTTTTAAGCAGTATAGCCCCACTAAAGCCACGTGCTCAAAGTAACACATGCGTTTATGCTTTTTTTGGTGGAGCCATAGTATATATATTGTACATCTACCTGTGTAGGTAGACACACCTATAATGGGTTTTAGAAAGGCAGGATGACATAATATTCAGAGTCAGGGAAGACAAAACACTGTTTATTACAAACTCTTCTCACTGACTTTGTGCGACCTTTAGTGAGTGACTGCACCTCTGGGCCTGTTTCCCATATGTAAGTTAGTAAGAATACCAACTTTTATAAAGTGCTTTGAGCTCCTCAGATGAAAAATGCTATATAATTGCAAAATGTTATTATATTATTATTGAACACCATGTATGTATACATACTATTATGTAATTTATTATATATGTATAATGCATATAAATTCTAACAAATCTATTTGTATAATATCTGAAAAATGGAGCAGTTGTATGTTGATGAAGTGGTAAATGCATAGAGCTGGATTTATTGTTGATCTGTGGATTTAATGATTTTTTTGTAGACAAAAGAATATTAAATATATAATTTCTTTTCTTAATTTAAATATATTTATGTAAAATGCATGGCTAATTTTTTAGTTAGTGTAATTCTGTGTTCTTTAAGCTAATAAGCTTATTTTACAATCTAATGTACATGTGCTACTCTAAAATTATTCTCATCTCAATATTTTAAAACACATTATGATTAAATGCATAATTGAAAATGCATTGATGTGTTAATTTCTAGGCTGGCTTTTTGATGTAAAACAGTCGACTTCATGCCAAAAGTCAACATGCTAGCTGAAACTCAGACTGGTTTCATTTTTACATTGGTTTCATTTTTACATTCGTTTCATTTTTAATCTGCTTTCGTGAAAAGTGACTTTGAACACTGCTAATGTTCTTTGCATGGGAAGTATGTTTCTATACATTTTTTGTCACTAGAAAAAAAAGTAAAAATTAAGACCATCTAATTGAAAATGACATCTGTTTTATTGTGTGTTAATGGACATGTGTGGGAACAGAGGCACAGGAGGCATTTCAAAGGCATTTGTTAGACATTTACTCCATTGACTGGAAAGGGAAGTTTTTCAAATTTGTTTTTATTTAACACAGTCAGAAAAGCACATCGACACAACAGTATTATTTTCTATTTAACATAATATTTTCTGTCTCCTCACAGTTGGCTGGGGTTCTGTTCCCATTCAAATCAATGCCAAAAGCAAAGGAATAGGAACAGGAGAAGGCACAGAATATGTGCATCTTCAGTACAGTGGAACTCTTGATTAATTCTTGCCTTGTTAATCGTGCTCACAAAATAAAGCCCCACTACGCCCATGGCTTTACCACTCTTCTCAAAGATTAGAAACAGCTAGTTAAAAGTTCAAGGGGCAAAACTGGCAGCAGTTGGGGGGGCAATAGATTTCAATGAAAAATGCTTTTACAAATTATCCTCCCTATTTATCTATTTTGGAAATGGGAGCTCAAAATAAACTTTGTCTGATTTTTTTTTTTAATTTATTGAAACAATTGAAAAATTAAATGTTTTTTTCATTTTGTTTAGAAAATGCCATACTTTTTCAAGGGGTGTAGGTTGTAGTAGTGTTGGTCTAAGGACATAGGCAGACAAGGTTCTTTGGTGAATCTGATATCTTTTATTAGACCAACTTAAATAGTTGGAAAACAATTGTTAAGCAAGCTTTCAAGTTCAAAAACCCTTCATCAAGCTAAGGAAGTTTCAGCAGTTGGTGTGTGCTCTTCCTGGATGGAATGACAAGTAAAGAAGCCAGGGGCTGGGCTGGTATGCATACAAGACAGGTAGTCAGTGAAAATGTAGATTGAGGAGTC
>JAGPOW010000290.1:30797481-30810237 GCA_030014935.1 Caiman crocodilus | reverse complement strand
ATTCTAGAGAAAGTTGGATGGAGGGATGGTGATTGTTGAATTTCTGATGGAACTCAATCAGAGATTGCAGGTTTTCAGTCCAAATGATGAAGATGTCATTGATACATCTTAAGTATAGCAAGGGTTTGATGGTGCAGTTCTTGAGGAAGTCTTTTTAAAAAAATATTTTACTCCCCCTCTCTCTTTCCTGATCCCCTTTATTTTTTGTAGGAAAAAATGGCAAAGCAAAGTAAAAAAACAATGAGAGAAAGTGAGCTTTTTTTGCACCAAAACAAAAACAAATGTTTCAAGCCAAGGAGTTTTAATGTGGATGGTCTGCAGGTTTTGATTTGGGGGCAACTGTGAGGGTAGGACTGAGTAATAGCCTAGACATACCCAATGTTTTTAGCAAAGTTGATTTACAAAATATATTTATAATAATCCATGTAGTAGCAATGTAATACTTCAGAGCATCTTTGAAGAGGTGGGAAATGGTATAATATTACCATTCAGCCTTATCCAAGTCTATGTTTGACTCCACTAAGTTCAGCTTGG
This sequence comes from Caiman crocodilus, assembly GCA_030014935.1. Lineage (NCBI taxonomy): Eukaryota > Metazoa > Chordata > Crocodylia > Alligatoridae > Caiman > Caiman crocodilus. The sequence continues at coordinate 30,809,703 of JAGPOW010000290.1, read as the reverse complement.
CACCTCCCTGCATATAACAGCCACCCGTCTAGTCAGCAGTTCGTCTCTTGGTTAGAGTGGCCTTGGTTTTGTTTGCCTGGTTTTCATTGGCATTTCATCATGTTTGTCTGCTGAAGTGTCCCTACCATCAAATTCTTATCAGGTGTTATGCTTCAGGCACCCAACTGTTATAGCAATTAAAATATATGCACACCAAAGATGACCACATTCTAATGCAACCAATTAATAATTCCAAGAGCATAATTTATTGCTGGGCATGTCATGTGGATTAATAAATTGTAATCTTACATTTCATGTATTATTAGCTGTGTGAGCTTACAGTTTTCCTTGCTTTCCACTAATAGAATTAAACAGCACTTTACAATTTATCACTTTTGACTTTTATTTATTTATATGATTTAACAGTGAAGCAATGTTACAACCAGATACTGAGTTTTTGGATACTGGAGTTTCTTTCAGCCCTATTGCTAATTAAGGGTAGTGGCTGCTGCACCGATAATTCTTTATCATTTATTTGTTTATACAACTATTTTCTTAATTAGGAGGAGGACTCAGCAAGAAAGAGAAAAAGAAAGTGGGCTGGAATGGTGTCAGGAGAAAGGTATAAATTTGCTTTTATTTTTTTAATGGGATCTATGTATTCTGTTAAAAAGAAAAGCAATCTGCGAGGAACAGTACATAATTATATTACAGCATAGCGTGTGGTTCTGGTGACATCATGAGCCACTTGAGTTTGTTCTTGTAATTTATTAAGACGTTATGAAAACCCACTGACATATTTATAAGCCTTGGAATTAACAGCTACCTTTCATTTCTTTATAACGCATAACACATTAATTTTGCATAGAGAATTAGGTACACTTGGCTGTAAATAGCCAGACTGTAATTCCATCAAGGCTTCTGATGACATTCTCAAAACCACAGGCCAAATGCATCGCTAACTTCAGTTGAATTAAGCTTGGGATATCTGCCCACATGAATGAAGCTTGTGTAGTTTATAACATCATCCAAATTCTGAAATGGAATTGGAGGCATGAATGAACGATTCTGGTGCATTTCACTTTTATGACATGTTTACCAAGAATACTTTGTCCTTTTTGTTTCAACTTCCCAAAGTTCCTATACTACGGCCTTTGATTACACTTATCTCCATGCACTATTTCTTCAGCCCTGCACAGAGCTCTGCCTTCCCAGCTGCTCCCTCCAAATTCTACTACGCTCAACCTGAAAGTATTTACAGGCTTATAACAAGACTCATTACACAAAGGTACTCCTTTATCTTATTTATTTTCTTCATTTTAACAAAAAATCCAAATCTGAGATCAACTCCTACTTTCACTCAATTTAAAATACAGCACAAATAAACAGAACAAAACATTCAAATGGGTCCAAAGAATCAATTTCAATGTGGAAATGTTCATTTTGGGGAAAGGATTGATTTGGGTCTTATTTTATGACATGCCTATATGCTACATGCATTTCTCAGAGTATTGGGTAAAAGTAGAACATAGTTTTGCTTTTGAAATTCTCCTTCAGCTGTTGTCTTCTAAATCAGGAACCACATTTAAAATCATTCTGCAGCTTAAAGAGATCCTATTTGTTCCTGTAACTGTCTGCATACCATACTATAACAACATTTTGGAATTAAGCAGTTAGGAAACAGTTATTTTGTTTCAGCACTTGATAATTTAAGTTTATTATCTGGTAGTGATGTTAACAAAGACTAATGTCAAGACCTTGGTCAACTCTTATACTAAAGTAAAAGGATGAAGACCTAAACCCTTTGATAGAAATCCATTGTGAGAGAGGCATTAGTTTAAGTCTACTGAATCTGATGGATTTTCTTTTGATTTGCCCTACACTAAACAGAATGGAATCAGGCCTCAATGGTTTATCCAAGAAAGTCACAGAAGTTTAACAGTTTTATCTTGCATCAGGAAATTTAACTGCTAGGGAAACAAGAGAAAGCCACTAGGCAGCAACTGGAAGAAAACTAAAATGTTGCAATGCCATTTTTTTGCCTGAAACACAGGAGAAGTGGCACAAGTGATTTATGATTATTGGAACTGAATACTGTCTTCATTTTTACACAGGAAACTTCCACACCAATGAAAGAGAGCCATGCACCTGCATTTGGTTCCTGAGGTTTAAAAAGAAATAAGCCAACCCACAAACCTTAACTCAGGAGAGCTAGTGTTTCCAGGGACAGATCAATAAAGCAGGTGCAGATACAACTTCCAATGCTCTAAACTACTGCACTGTAGATAAGTAATAATCTTGGTGTGAATTTAGTGATTCCAAGTTAGAAAGAGAATGCCCTTGATGCAGGTAAAGCATTAATGAAAAATGCATACACAACATCTGTACCAAGATAAAATGCCTTTAAGTAAGGGCTGCAAAATGTTTGCTATATAATAGGAAATTGTTAGTGCAGCTGCAGCTTTTAAGAGCTGTCAGAGGTCTAAAATAGATCAATCCTAGTACAGAGCAAAGGAAACAGCCAAGTAAACTATGAATGTATATCCATGTACATGCTTATGAATGCCACGCTTATGAATATGTAACCCGCATGGTACCTGGCTGGTACCTCCTTTTCAACTGAAGGGATGTCAGGGTGCGTGTGTGTGTGCGCGTGCTGTGGGAGCATGACTGCCTAGCCTAGGCCAGCTCACCTCCCTCCCCCACAGAGCAGAGCAGAGATGGTTGACACCCCATAGGGTTTAACTATTCTACAGATTTAATTTACAGTGCCAGTGAAACTTATTGAACATGGACATATATCTATGAACTATTTACAGATTTAATTTACCAAGGCAGTAAATCTTATTAAACACACACAGAGGCAAGAACAAATGGATATGGAAGACAAAGGCACCTTATCAATACAGACCTTGAACCTCAGGGGTCTTCTTGTTAGAGCATAGCCTCTACACTCAGCAAGCCCTTCAGTCAGCTGGCAAGGGAACAGACAGCAGCAAAATACAGGTCAAACAGCATTTCAGTAGATGGAACGCAGCAGGGATAAAATGATAGAGCATACATAAACGAGGTTACATCAGTAAAAATCAACACATAAAGATAGCAAAGAGCTTAAAGCAAAGTCATAGTCCAGGGGTGCTCTAGAAGACCTTTAAGCAACTGAACAACTACCAGGCAAAATAAGACAGTTCATAAGCATCTCATTGTACAAAATGAAAATAAGCAAGCTTACAGTGAAGGGTACAACATACAGGCTATACAGCAGTAAAAGGAATGAGGGCAATCTTGTTACATATGAAACAAAAGGGTACAGCAATTGTGCCGAATGAAGGAGTTATACAAGGGGAAAGCAGGTAACCGTAACCAAATACCATCAACCACAACTAGTCCATGTGACAAGAATGGCTCATTAAACATAAAGCCTCCCAGGGTGAACAAGGCCCCTCACCAGGCTCCATAGGCACCCGTCTTGAGTCCTTGAGAGTTTCTTTCTTCCCCTCCCCAGGAGACTCTTAGGTTCACACAGGCTTGTGCCTGACAATCAAGACTGTCTCTTACCAAAGTAAATTCACCCCATTAAAGAAAACTAAGTAAAAAGGGGGTCCTTCCCTCTGTCAGGGGCTTCCTGGATATCACCAAATGGGTGGGCCCCTCCTCCCCTGTGGAAACCTCCATCACTTCCCCTGTTCAGGACAGCAATCCCATACCTGGGCACTCATGACTCCCACTTCACTGGGACTGCCACTCCGTCCTGCTGCTGCTTGCAGCAGGAAGAGCTGAGCTGCCTCATGCAGTTACCAGGGCCTACCAGCCCTCCCCAGGCCCTCTGTCACTTGCAGGGATGGGGACCTGTGCTGCCTTGTGCAGCCAAGGGGTCCCTGCAGCTCTCTCCCAGTCCCAGGCACCGCTCTGTGCACTGTGGGGCTTCTACAGCTTGGAAGGATGGGGACCCGCACTGCCTTGGGCAGCTGCTGGGTCCCATTCAGCTCTCTCCAGGCCACGCACACCCTTTGGTGCCCTGGGGACTCTGCTGTTTGCAGAGATGGAGACCGGCACTGCCTCATGCAGTTGCAGGGTCCCTTTACCTCTCTCTGACCCCCGTGAACTGCTCTGCGCACCATGGGGCCTCTGCCGCTTGCAGGGATGGGGACCCGTGTTACCTCATGCAGCCACGGGGTCCCTTCAGCTCTCTCCAGACCCCACGCGCTGCTCTGTGCACTGACACCACTGCTCCCTTAGCAGTGGGGCTGGGATGCACCTGCTTGCTGCCTCCCGTTTGGCGGAGGTGTCTTCAGGGCACTTCTGAGGTCACTGCTCCAGCCCGCTGGTCAACTTATCTGCCCCTTCTGCAGCCCTCTTAGTCATCCCTTGTCAAAAAACTCACCCCAGGTGTTGGGCACGTGGGCTTTTATCCTTTCCAGAGGCTCCGCCCCCAGATTGAAACTTGACCAGTGGCAGGGCTGAGGGGGGGGTTAGTTCTCCCTCAGGTCCTCTTCTTCACCTTGCGCTTGTGTCAGGGTGAAGCAAGCCTGACTCCGGCCTTCCCCGATCTGTGGGGAAGACAAATGCCCCCACCAAGTGACCTGAGTCATCTGGGCCCAAGCCAACAATCTGGGCTGCTGTAAGTCCACCAGCCAGCCTGCCACAAACATGCTACATCTGTGACTAATGCAGTGTATTATAAAGACAATGAAACTAAAAAAAATAAACCAATATAGCCAAGGGTGGAGTGTGGAGATCTAATAACATATACCTATTTTAAACGGTCTTCTGATGGACAACTGTCAGCCAAGGCTTGAGATTTCTAACCTTCATTACTCTGTGGTTCATAGGCACTGTGCATATACCCTACATTAGTCACTTTACTGGCCATAGGATTAGACCAATCTGGGTGAGGGGGTGGCTTGACCCTGGGTGTGTCGTTCCGTGGACAAGTGTCCCAACCACTAGGATATAAAGTTGAGAGGTAGGGAAATTACCCACCCCTCCATCAAACACTTGTGAGTTGTGCTTGGTGTGTAACTAACATTTCAGGGGCTTACAGAGTTGCTGTTCCTTTCCAGGGAGGTAGGGTCACAGCAAAAGTTCAAGTGTCCAGGATGAGTCCCTTCAGAGCAGATTGAGGAAGGGCAAGGTAAATTGCGCAGGGGGATTAAGATCTAAAATCTGTGTAAGTGGCCCAAAATGTAACTTACATGGCTAACTTCAGCTGCATAAATGCTACTTACCCACCGAAAGAAGAGCTGGATTTTGACCACAGTGCCTTCAATCTACAAACATAGCCTTCTCTAATGCTAAGCATCATCCATCTGCAGGAGTGAATTTCATTCATTTCCTCACAAAATGTTGGGACAAAACAAAAATTAAAAAAAAAAGAAATTACTTGGTGTTAGCAAAAACATCCCTTGATTTGCGTATGCTATGCCGTGATGGCCGTAGCTGGTGTTGAGAGTCTAGACATGGTATTAGGGAGGAGTTCTCAGTAATTAAGTGGTGTCCTGTTGTCCTGCAGCTAGCTCAGCTGAGACCTCTGTTGAGTAGTTACTGACAGTTTATCTTGCAAATCCAAAGAAGTGATCCTGTCAGCATCTGGCTGAATAGACTACTTGGTGACATTTGAATATGGATGCATTATATATTGTCGAGAATGTACTCCAGCTCCTGTGCAGACAGAAAGCATTTTCAGCATGAATGGCTGTATTGTCTCTCTCCAATTCTAGGCAGCTTCCTTAGCTCCTCCTATGAGATTTTAGCAGTTAACTATGAACCTAACAAATCATGTCTGAGTAGAAAGTTCCCACACTAGTGCTGCTAGTGCCAAAAGCTCTAACTTTTGCTTTCTTGAACTAGACAATTTGTGCAAAATGTGATGGGAGTGAAGGGATCCTACCTAATTTGCTCATTCTTTCACAATTAGATTCGTTACCAAAAACATGTCAAATGTGTTTTAGAACTTTTTTTTATCACAAACAAGCAAAGCAGGAATGAGGATGGTGATGATTACATGCCAAAAAGTAAAATAAAGTAATGTATCCTGGTGATGTGGTCGGCAAAAACGAAATTAAATAAAGAGAGGGAAATGATGAACAAGGGTAGGTCATTGGAGTATGATGGGTGCCTATAGACATGCAGGATGCACTATAATATAGTGATGTGGGTCACTATAGAGATGCACTATAATTATAGTGCAGTGGAGCAGACTCAATTAATCGAGTCTTCTGGAGAGTGCTGATTAGCACACCCCAGTAGCCTCGGTGTTGAGTGCATTCAGAGTCTCCTTGTTTCATCCCCTCTTGTTGAATAAACTTTACTTAAAGCGCCCCACCACCATTTTGAAGTGCAGGACACTGAATACATGAGACACTGTGGGCACTTTAATTAAAACGACTCCTGAGAGCCACTCTAATTAAAGCATCCCTCTCCCCCACCACCAGAGCACATGTAAAGATATGATGTGTCTGTATCAAAGCAAGTCACAATGCAATAGGAACTACCTAGAACTGGGTGAACAACTGATTATCCTCAATTTGCTGGCTGCTGCAAAAAAAACAATTAATAATGATTTCCAAGCCTAAATAAATATTGTTTTACTTTAAAACAAAATGTCTCGTTTTGATTTTGAGCATCTTTAGAACATTTTCAGTTTCAATAAGCTGAAAGAAAAAATCAAAACATTTTGTTTTAAAAAATGGTGAAACCTGTTTTTTGGATGCAAGCAGTTCAGCAAAAAAGCAATTCCAAGGATGGTTCACTATCACTGAATCTGAATTATCACTGAATCTGAATTATTCACCAAGGGTTTTTTTTCCCACCTCTAGCTCTATCCACTTTGTAAGTTTTACAGTAGCAGAATGCACAACTATAGCCACATACAGGAGTTATACATTTAGTGAGAGAATTGCCACTCTCCTGCTAGAAATGACAAGCGTACAAGCATTCACTCAATTTCTCCTGGGAGAAAACTTCCAGGAATCTACCTGGATCTATCTATTTTCCCTGCTGCACAGCAGAGACTCTACCTTGCTATTTCTGCCCAATTAGGCAGCACAGGAGGCAATGTGAAGCTGGGGGCATGGAGAAGCTCCCCACCTTCACCCCAGGATCAGGTCCATTGTTTTGGAAGTGGTGGGTTGCCCCCTGTTCCAGTCTCCTCAAGACTGGAAGGATTACAGCAGTCTCTGTTCCCCATTGCTTCCCCAAACTAGGATCACTGTAGTCTGGTGAAGGCTCAGGAAACTAGGAATAGAGGGCAGCAACTGCAGGCTGAATACCTGTATTGCTCCTTCTCCCAGAAAGAGTTCTAGTTGGGGAAATTTCTGAGAACTTTCCATCATTAGAAATGAATGCCTATTCAAGACCTATAACTTCAGCAGTAGGAGTTTAAAGTACAATTGTAGTTGGAATAATATGACAGGGTAAAGATAATGGAAAAGAACCCCCCCAAGGAATAAACTATATTTTAAAATTAATCCCATTTTCACAAATAATGTGCATCTTAAAAACACATTGTGTGAAAGCTACTGTTCTTACCTTGGATGTCTGGAAACTGCTGCTGTTTTACTCAGTGTTATTTATTTCATTCTCTCATTAGACAGAGTGCATGTGTGTCTTTTACTCTACAGTTTCATTTTCCCCATGTGGCATTGAGTATGGTCCAAACAAATTCTCTGCAAACCATGAAAGCTTCTACATTCCAAACCATGATCAGAGAAAACACCAATGCCAAGATCATCTCCTTCAGTTCCTGGATGTGTGCTGCAGCTAACGTTGGAGCTCAAGCTGTATCCTCTTGTGTTACTTCAATTTCATTTTACTGTAACAAATAGGAATTTCTAACCTTTCCACAGTGGTGGTTTTTACTCATCTCTCCTGACATGGAATTTGGCTCTCTCTGGCACCTCTGCAATGTCCTACACAGTAGGGCTGTGAGAAATTTCATTGGCTGTTTCATTTCAGTGTTGTTTTGAGCTTGTTTCAAGCTTGAAACAGCAAAATCAAAATTAAATGAAGGGCTTCGAAACTGCCTCAAAACAAGGACATTCAAAACATTTAGAAAGTTTCAAGATGTTTCATGTTTCAAAGCTGGGCTTGCCTCCAGGAAAACAGAAAGTAAGGAGAGGGTGGGGGAAGAGGGGGAAAAGACTGCTCTGACATTGACTGTGTAGCTGGCCAGTGACTGTGATCCTTCCCTGCAATCCCTTCCAATTCCAGTGCTCTGGGGGAGGGATGGAAAAACAGCATAAAAGTCAGCATTGTTTGAACTGGCCAGCTTTCTGCCTTAGGGTCAGTTACTGAGCTATCTTCCAGAAGCTCAGGAGTGTTAGACAACAAATACTACTACTACTACCATTAATTTGATTTCCTAGCAAGTGGGATTCCACAATACCTTTTGCTTTTTTTCTAGACCTTTTTATCTTATTATATTCATTGATTTATTCTTTTTAATTTCACAATTATATTGGATATTATACTGTAGAATTTATATAGGAAGGCACATACACATTTATATCATTTTATTTTTATACATTTATATCTTAGAGATTATAATATAGAATGTATATAAGAAGGAACATACATTTATATATTTTAAACATTTATATCTTGCAGCATATTCTAATATATAACTTATTTATGAAGGCACATACATTTATATATTTTACACGGTTATATCTTGCATATTATAATATAGAATTTATATAGGAAAGCACATATACATGTATATATTTTTATAAAGACAAGACACTATGAAATATACCATGAAGCATGATGGAAAGGCAGCTGGCAAGCCTGCAGGGAGGGGAGAAAGAGGGGGTAGAGGGAGAGGTGTAAGTTCCCGCCCCGCTCCCCCACAGCTGAGATGCAGTTTGTTTCCTACCGTTAGCAGGGATGAGGCTTCCAGTTCTACAGGAAGCAAGGAGAGGGGAGCAGTGCCAGTACCAGTGCCTGTGCCTGAGTCTGCATCCCCTTCAAGAGCACCAGCCATAACCCCCCCACCACAACCGCAACAACAAGCAGTTGCATCAGCACCAGCATGATAGTCTCCTCCACCCCCATTTCACTTCCCATGCTGAGCCTTCCAGTGCCAGAGGAAGAGCTGGAGCTGAATCTGGATCTGAGTGCCCTAGCAAGAAAAATTCTGGGGAAGGAGGGGAAATCATCTGAGTTTGTGCTCAACACCCCTCAAGCTTCCATTAGAGCAGGGGTAGGCAAAATGAGGCCTGTGGGCCACATCTGGCCCCCCAGACCATTTTATCTGGCCTGTGGGGCCCCTAAAAAATTTAAAAAATTAACATTTATCTGCCCCTGGCTGCCTGTTTGCAGCACTTGATCGTTTGCCAAAACTCAGTAAGCGGCCCTCAGCCCAAAATAATTGCCCTAGAGCCAGGTCTCCTTCCCCAGAAGGCACTTCAGATGAAGCTGAGCTAGAGGTTGTGGAGGCAAGCAGCTCAGCTGAGTCCACTCATCCTGTTACTGTGTTTCTGCCTGCTGAGGAGGAGGAAATTGCAGCATCCACACATGCATCCGCACCCCAGAAGTGAGCAGATAGTGAGGTCTGGGATAATTTTGAGCTGGCGGATGATCCCACATACGTTATCTGCCTGCACTTCTAGCCAAAACTAGCTGGGGCAAAGGAACAAAACACATGAGCACCATGGGGCTGCTGATGCACTACTGCCTTGCCCTTGCTCCTCCTCAGCCTAACACCAGTGGGAGCATGCCCAAAGGGAAGTGCCCCTCTTGCTCCAAAGTCCCCATCCCCTCAAAGCAGAGGCAGGCCATCCTGAAACAGTGGGGGAAAGGTGGACAGAAAGGGGGCCGCGTTGCAAGGGAGAGTGAGATCACCTAGAGCACTGGGGAAATGCTTGCTCTGGATGGCCAGCCCTTCTCCTTAGTTGAGCAGCCAGAGTTCATGGCACTTGTGGCCCCATCATACAAAGTGGCCGAACGTATCACCTTCAGAAAGACGGTGGAGCCCTCCCTGTATGGGTCATGCAAGGAGTATTTGGGTCCACTGAGACCCTCAGTGCTGGCGATGCCCTCCTTAAACAGATGATCCCTGTAGTGAAGGAACTTCAGAGCCAAATGGAGTGCTTCCAGGGGATCAGTTTTCCTGCCTGGGGTGAGCCACTGTCACCAGACGTTGAAGCACTGGTGAGGCAGCTGAAGAAAGGCATCAGGAAATGGCTTGAGGTCCAGTACTGTCCACATGATGGCTGCCATGTGTGACCCAAGGGTGAAGGGCAGCATGTGCAGCAGCCAAAGCCTGAATCAGAGGACAGAGGTTCTGGTGAAGAAAGTCAGGGAGGCAGAACGGTGGAAGTGGGGCGATATGGAAGAGAGGGATCCTCTGTCCCATGCTAGCACACCATCCATCAGCCAGTCTCCTCCATCACCACAGATGCTGCCAATGTGGGCCAAGGTCATGGCTTCCATGGTGGGGTCCGGAGGCACCAGACCCCATCATCAGGAAAGGAGCGCTCAGGCCTTGGTTTCTGTCTATCTCACTGAGGATATGGAGCCACTGCTGTGTAACCCCTTGACCTACTGGGCAAGCTGCAGCCAGATGTGGCTGGATCCATGATTGCCCGGGAATACCTGTCTTGTTCACCAACCAGTGTTCCAAGCAAACGGGTGTTCAGCATTGCTGGGGATGTAGTGATACCCCACCACATCTGCTTGGATCCTGGTTTGGTGAAGCATCTAGTGTTCCTCAAGGTGAACCTCTCATTGCTAGGGTTCCCCAAGCTCCAGGTGCAGATGGATTGAATGCCACCCTCCTCACTCCATCCACACCTATTTCCTTTTTTCATTTTTCAAAAAACATTTAATGCCCTGCTTTCAGAGCTAGAGGAGGCACTCACTGCATCACCAGCCAGCATGGGAAGAACACGTCCCTGCTGAACTTCCTTGCCAGGATGAACTTGGAGGTATGGGATGTGAATATGGGAAAAAGGAGGCCTCAGGCCCTGGGCATGAGTACTAAAACCACTCTACCAGGGTCAGGAGGCCTGGTGGGACTGCTGGTGATTGAGAAACCCTTTGTCAGGCTGAGGAAGCACCTGCAGTTAGTGTGTGTGCTGTTCCTAGATGGAAGAAGTAGTAAAGGAACCAGAGGTTGGCATGTAACCCAGGCAAGAAAGCCAGTCAGTGAAAATGGAAATGGAGGCATCAGGGTATAGCAAGAAACCCTTTTGTCTGCCCCTTCCCCCCACCATGTGAAACTCCTCCATATGGCAAAAGCCCCTTTTTCAGTATTTGCCCCTTTTGGGGATACTTTCTCTTTTCTACCTTTTCTTCCTTCCTCTCTCTTTTTCTTTTATTATATCATTGTTATTTTTATATAAGGTACATTTGTTATGAGAATAGAGCTTGTAGATGCTTTTCCAAATGTACTTTAAGTTTAAATGTAAGTTGTACCATGTAACAATGTTAGCAAGAGCAGAAATCTTTGCATGGAGCAGGTCCCTGAATGAATCATGGTTGATTGTGTAACGCAGTAGCTAGTCTGGATAAGCATGTTAATAAGCGGCAATTACCACCAACAGAATCAGAGACCGAGGAGAAGAAAGAATCAATAAAGAACCAGGAATTCCTAGAAACTTAATTGTTAAAGGTACAGAAGCCCCTGTTTGAACTAATCAACACTGGAAACAGACTCTTGGGGCTGAAATACCCCCTGATCAACCACTTCCAGAGCTCTATTCATCATGGCAGTGAATCAGTCAAAATTCATCAACGGACTCCTGAGACATGTACATGTGGACATGACCCCTGGAGCTTACAGCTGCCATCCAGCAGCTACCAAGAGGGTTGTCCCTCAAGGTCAACAACCCAAGAATTGGGGAGTCAGCCTCAGGTAAGCCCCAGAATTGGTGAATCACCAAAGTCTGCCAGAGAGGGATAAAAGGCAGTGAAGAATGACTTCCAATGGGGGTCTTTGACCTGACCAACACCCTGCCTGTCCAACCAGAAGGATCAGCCAGCGATCCTCTTCTGAAGCAACATCGCCTTGAAAGAAGTCTCGACTAGCCATTGCCTGCTGACTCCAGTGTTTGAGGATAGGTATATCTTGACACCAGTGCTTAGTGTTCGGAGCTAGCTGCTATGAATGTGTGTGTGTGTGTGTGTGTGTGAGACCCCTAGGGGCCCCTGGGTCGTGGGTAGTTCCCGAGACGTTCCTTTACCCCTTTTTCTCGCCCGCCACGACTTTGATGTTTCGCAATATCAAGGGGAGGATGGTCA
>JAGPOW010000290.1:30765045-30784826 GCA_030014935.1 Caiman crocodilus | reverse complement strand
TTAGGAAACACTACTTCACAGTTAGGGTGGCTAGGATGTGGAACCAGTTTCCTAGGGAAGTTGTTCTTGCTCCTACCTTGGGCACCTTCAAGAATAGATCGGATAGGTACTTGGCTGGGGTCCTGTGACCCTGGCACTCGTTCCTGCCATTGGCGGGGGGTCAGACTAGATGACCTGCTCTAGGTCCCTTCTGACCCTAGTTACTAAGATACTATGATATGATATTATTTGGGTTGGCCTAATAAAAGATATCAAATTCACCCAAGGAACCTTGTCTGCCTATGTCCTTAGACCAACATGGCTACAACCTACACCTCTGCAGGAAGACGCATAGCATTTTTTCATATAATTATTTAATTATATTGTATTTTACTTTTTCATACAAATAGCCAAAGTAATCCACTAACATTTATGTTATGCATATTAATCCAAAGCCATACTTCAGCATACAAACTTGAGGCAGAAAGGCAGAACCTACTACAGAACACTTCTTCATGGCTTACCTTGGAAATAGCTATCGTCAAACTTCTTACTCTCAAAAATAATTTTAAAAAATTGACCTCTCTAAAACATTGAAACTGTACTTGCTGCTACTCAAAAGAGGAAGAGAGAAAGAAATGCTTTTTATGTGCTATATAGAAGATTGTTTCAAATAATTATCAAAGCCAAAGATAAAGGATTATGAATAGGAGGTAATTTTTATTGTATGAAAATGAAAACAAACATATGATATTAGGAAAACCAGACCTGGTGATGTGTTTTTTGTATTTCACTATGTACACAGTTTGGATTAAACAATGCATAAGTAACTCCAGTTGTTAGGAAGCTAAACTTCATTGTAGTTTAAAGCTCAGTGGTGCCTCAGAATATTGGGGATAACAGGTGTTTCGGTTCAAAGATCTGTGATGAAAATAGTTTGTGCAATTTTAATACTATTCTACAACCTAAAACATCTTAACACATTCCTAATGCATTGTTTGTCTAAAAGAGTAACCTGCATTACACAGGAGGAAAGACCAGATGAAATAATATTAGCCCACAGAGTAAAATTCATGCTTGTTAAAATACTTGACACGTGGTACATGTTGACTTTTTAAAAACCTTTTTCCACAAAAAAAGTTCATCTTCTTGGTTATATTGTCAATATAACTTAAAAAATATGCCACCTAGTGGACCTAATGAATAAATTCTACAGTACATAATTTACCAATGCTGCATGCAACATTACATTTTTGACACTTACTAGGCTTGTAACCATGTCTTCCAAAAGTTAGCCTTACGTCCCAGATATCTTTTCAGTATATTTGCTTCCCCTCCCCCAGGTATGAATGGTATATATCTTCCTTATCCCACTTAAGAGTTAGATATCTACTTTTAAAAAGTAAACAAAAAAAATGAAACAGCCCTAACTGATGCTGACATTTATATATGTGCTGCATTATTTATCTAAACCAATGCTGCAATGTAAACCATGGATTCAAATATAAGGAGCAGAGAGCATACATGAATTAGTAAAAATGAATTGAACCACTGCCATTAGTTTCTCTATCCTCCAGCTATGTATGGAATCTGGATGAGATCTTGTTCAGATATTGCTCTTCTTGAAAATTCCCTTTTGCCAAAGGAAAGATGTAATCAAGAAGACAAGAAGAGACTCATCTACCACTAAGCAACAGGGAAGCCCCATAAATAACTCCAAAGCTTTAGAAACAGCTGTGTGAAGAGGTTAAAAGGGTGAATACAAAGGATGAGACTAACTAAGAAATCAGAAATAGAAGCTTCCAGATTTAGAAAAAAGGAGGCATGACCAACTACGTGTTGGAAAACATTAATATATATTTAGTTAGATTACACTTTAAAATACTCTTTTCTGACAGCAATTATAATGAATTGTTCCTATAAATGAAGCGTGTAAACACAAGCAGACTGACATTTCATCAAAAGCTTTTTTTATACACTTTTAAACAAAACATGATCTTTTCAATCTTGCATTTTCAAAATAAAAACCTTATTTTTATAAATCATTCTTTCAATTTTATTATACTACAGGAAGAATTCAACAAAGAACACCCTGTACTGACAAACAGACATAAGGAGTGAATTTCATATTATGCAAGACATAACAAGAGTCATGCACAGTGTCCAGCAGAAATTGTGCAAGTTTCCTTGGTAAACTTCTGCTTCTGCCTGAAGTGTATTTACATACATTAACTGACAATCTTTACAGTTGCAGAGTGATTTGCACTCTCTGTGACTGGTAGAAATTAAATGTGCTCACAAACGTTATGACACCTAACTTACACTTTGCCATACAAACTTCAGAGGTTCGGAGGATAAGACTATATAGCCATGTCCAGAACATGGCCATGCAGTATGTGGTGCAGCAAATACATCTGTGACACCACATACTGCACAGTCAGATGTTCTCCATGCTTCAAGAAAGCAGTGGGAGGAGAGAGATTGATCCTTCGATATCAAAGGGGCAAAAAAACCGGCACAAAAAATGTGGAATGGTTCACGTGGGGGCAGCATGCGCCACTCAAAACCAGAGCCTGGCCAGCCAAAGCCACACTCCAGCCTGCCAGGATCACTGGTGCTGCAGCTCCAGGAGGCCTCCAGAACCCCAGGTAAGGCTCCTAAGGCCAGCCCAACCTCCCATACCCCACCAGGGGTAACCTGCCATGCACCAAAGGGCATGTGGCACAGGTGTTCCCCGGGGACAACCAGCAGTGGCACAAGGTGCACTGCCGCCAGTTGCCCTCAGGGAACCAAATGTCCACGCTTACGTGGACGTGGCCTATGTGACTATTTTTAAGATGATAGCTAAAAGAGACCATTTTAACGTCTCTGTTTCTGTCACATTATGTTATGTTATGAGCTAAAGGCAAAATCCAGATAGGTAAGCTAGGTGTCTAAAGCAAGACACAGGCACAAAACAGGTGATTAAGTCAGAAAAGACAATCTAGCATCCCTTCTGCTCCAAAAGCCAAACAACTCCTCAAGTACCAAAGTTCAGTCAACCCCTATGAGTTGGACTGCAGAGATCCCAAGATGCCTACATTTAGGCTTCTAAACATGCACAGAAGTACCCCAAATGAAACAACCACGTGTCTTAATATTGGCCTAAACTTCATTTCAATCCTAGAATGAAGGTGGCAGCTATTTTCTCCTTAAGTCCCTAGAAAGGCCTGATCCTGGTCATTGTAGCACACTGACCCTTACATTCACTTGAAGTCAGGGTCATGATATCACTCAACTTCTATATAAAAGCCTAGTGCCGTTCTTCCTGACTTCAAATTTGGTGATTGGTGAACCTTAATGAATGAGTCAGACCCACTGGACAGGCACCTGAGATGCATAAGTATACAGTGGGAGCACAAGAATGTCTCAGCCAAATTCCTGTCTTTAGCTGTAGCCAATGTCCAATACCTCAGAGGAAAGCAAATAAATCTCCAGTAAGCCAGCACTGTATTCATAGAAGGAAAATACCACTTCTACCAGGAAGTGGGAGACTTTGTTTGACGTCCTCTTTGGTCTGTAAGGTGGGGGGCACTGGCACTAGCAGGACAAGGCACCAGTCTTCACCAAACTCAGCAGCCTGTACCTTGCATCTAATGTGCATCCATGGATCAGATGCCTAAGCTTCACAAAAAGGTGTAAGAGGAAACACATCCATCTGCTCAGTTTTTCCTGTTGGCTAGCTCTAGGCAGATCCTCACACAGCCTCAAGGCTCTCCAAACCATTCCTAGGGGGGAACCAACATTCCCCATTAAGGTAGCCTAGGTACCTTACACTGTTTCTTTGAATCACCCTTCTAGGGCCAGACATCACATTTTAGCCACTGTAATGCCTAGGAAGTCAATCTAGATTTTGCTTCCAGTCACTAGAATTTCTTGTATTTGAACATTTGTGTACCATAATTTTATGAGCACGTTTCCTATGTCCCAGTTGTTACTTTTTTTAAGAAGCAAAAGAAGAAATGACATTGTTCATCTAGGAAATTAAAGTCAAAGGGAAAACAAGGCAAGAAATATATGAAACCCATCTAGATTCAGGAGGGAGATGCTTGGGCCATTTCACTGCCAGCGTGTAACCTGCATTCTTTGAAATGGATAAGGAAACCTATGATTGGCTCCATATGATTGGAAAGCATGATGATAGCATGATTTATGAACAGTCATGCCAATGCAATATTTATCCCATAATATATTATATATAACCAGCCAAAGATGCTCTTCTAGTGGCACATCTCCCAAGGCAGTTTACATGACTGATTTGGTAAGTTTATTTAGAATGATACCTAAATATTTGGGTGGTAAAAGAACTCCAGTAACCTTAAGACAATCATGGGCAGTAGAGAAAGAAAGGGAGCAATGGAGTGTGTTCACTTACATCTACTTTTAAAAAACAATTTTTGTTAATCTTAGCACCTTTTGTTTATAGCTAGTATGTTTGACTAGGCTAAATATTGCACTGGTTTGAATGCATGGAGAAATACACAGACAGCTTTCCAAGTTAAAAGGAAAACCACATTTTTCTCTTGCAGCATGGCATTTCACCACAAGTTCTTTCTTAGGGTACTTTCGATCTTTCCTAATTAGTTGCAATCTGGATTTTGTTTTCTCTTAGCAGTTGCACTTTCAGTTGTTTCCTCTTTTCAGTCAGTTTCCAGATGATGGTGCTTATCCATTTTTCCCCAGCACACTGTATCCCTTCCTGAATTATTGCATGATTCCCTCCTTTGCACCCCCGCTATTCATCTTATGAACTAAGTCAAGCTCTTGAAATCTGTTATAAATTAACATTAATTGGCAGGTCTTTTTTCCAGCTGTGTGTATTTCTTTAGACCACATACTATTTTGATTTTTCACCTTTGGAGGGCACATTTTAGACTGAACCAAATTGTATCCACTTCCAAGATTAGCTCAGAACTCACCTTGACACTTCGTAGGGGTCCACACCAGGCTAGGTTTATAAGTACTTTGTACAGCATTCAAGTGGGATAGTAAGATCCACTGGGAACGTTAAAAGGAAAACTGTAATTTATTTAAAATAGTTGAATCATATCATGCAACCATATGTAGGCCACCAATAATTTCTTAACTGCTGTTAACTGTAAATATAATGTAACATATTTAAAGAAACAGGAAGCCACCATCATACCAGGCAGGTGATTGTTTATGAAAAAGTGATATTTCATGGAATGGTTAGAGCATTTCACAGTCACTGAAGCAATTTTTCTTTTTATTTAACATTGACTTAATATTGAACGCTTCATATTTTCTACATATATTTTAATGTTATTATAAGTAAAGTAAATTACCTTAAAATTGTTGTCCGAGTTCCCAGATTTTTTGTGTACATTCAACCATTTCCTTTGAATCTATAAATCATAGGCCAGATCTTGCAAACAAGCAAGCTGATTCAAACTTTGTGGTTAGCCATAGCTCAGTAGTGAACTGAATAAACTCTAGGTACAAACAGCCCTAAGCTCCGAAAAAGTGGAAATGAAGGATCAATTTATATTCTTTAAATTTATCACAGGAAATCAGAAAGAAAGCAGCTGAGAAGGACTCTAAGCCAAAGTTATACTGCAAAGCATAAGGTGATACAGTGGCTGAGACTTGTCCCTTACTAAAATAACATTCCTTGCTCAGTATGAAGAGAAGAGTATGAAGAGTTCTTTCTGGGATTCTTTACCACTATCCGAAATCGATGTTGTCTCTGAACATGCTGGAGCCAGAATTCATTGACAAATAGTGACAGGATATTTTCTGCATCCCTCGTATTCTGCCAATTAGAGTTATTTTAGTCGGTGACACTGACTCTGGTTCCAAATTTGCCATCCTCAGCAAAAAAATCGGAGACTACAGAGTCACTGGGCCAGAGTCCAGTGTCCTTCATTGGCACAGAATGAGTTGGGCAAAAGGGTCCACAAGAACATCTCCTCTGATTTCCTGATACATCACAGCCAGGAAGCACATTATTAAAAAGCCACACAACGGGATAGAAGAGAAGAGAGAGCTTGGTACTCTAGTCACAGAAAGCTATGCAGGTTAAAATATACTGAGATGGTCCTAGAAAGAGGACCACAGTATACAAGAAGGCAAAAATACCTATGGCCCTTATCAGTCTGATCTGGGAAAAATTCTCCCTGACTTCCAAGTTGGTGATTGGTTTGAACCTTAATGAATGAGTCAGACACACCGGACAGGCACCTAAGATGCTTTAAGTATACAGTAGGAGCACAAGAACATCTCAGTCAAATTCCTGTCTTTGGCCAATGTCCAATGCTTCGGAGGAAAGCAAATAAATCTCCAGTACTGTATTCTTAATAAGAAAAAAGTAGTTCTTCCCAGCCTCTACAGGTGACCAACAGGAGATATAAAACTGGGATTTTCAAACACCTACCACAAAAAGATGAAATTCTCTTTTATGGAGATACCAAGTATTCAGACCCATATATGATGCACAGAAATTACCACACCAGTCCATCAGACACGAAATAACAGAGGATGGAAGTAAAAACCTTTTGAAAGACTGAACCATGCACACAGAAACAGTAAAAACGATTAGTGAGCACTTTCATGGTTCCATTTTTTCTCCCTGGTTGTGTAGTTAATTACAACAACTTATGTATATTTCATTTGATTCAGATTAAAATAAAGTAGATTTTTCAATATTGTACATTTATTGTACAAGGGAATAAGTAGTATATTTATTTCCAATAGTAAAATTCAAACAGTTGTATGTATGCAAAGAAAAAAATGTGTTTACTGGCTCCTCACTCCACATTTTGGAGATCTTTACTTTGTCTTTGATAGTTAGGTTGACAAGTACATCTATACACATATGTTGCATTACAGTTCTTTGTACGGTAATATCCTATTGGCAGTATTTTCACCATTGTTACACAACAATGTATGGATAATTTTTTGTTGAATCTTAAAATAGCCCCAAACTGAAAGTAAACTAATTTCAATTAATTTCCTCAAACAGGAAATATTTTCTAAAAAATGAATGTAACCATCAAAATAAGCATCTGCTTCACTCACTTGAGTTCTCCTTCCTTGTGTCCTTTTTCCCACCCACCTGTTTTGTCTGGATTAATTTATACTGTACCTCCCTGAGACAGGAACCTTCGGTCAGGATTCATAGTCCATTTAAAAGGTGCAGAACCATTGAAGGCAATGAAGCTCCATTGGTTTACAGGGCCCTTCTGTAGTTTCTTGCATAATTTGAGTGCTTGGAAAAATAATGTCTGATGGATACATTTATGTTTAGTAAATCAGAAATGTTGTCCATTTTTATGACACCTTATGAAAATTCTGAAGAATTATTACTTTTTGGTCCTTGCAACTCCCCCAAATAGGAAAATACACAGAAGCATTAGCCTAAGTAATTTAAAATAAATCAAAGACTTGTAGTTTGCATTTGGCATGTACAAAGATGTTTTGGCTCAATTATGAACAAAAATGGATTGAACTAAGGAGAAAAAAAAAGATTAAAACTGGTCATTTAAATAAAACTTTTATTATTGGTTATAATATGTAATCTAAATCACCTGTGGAATTGGAATAAATAAATAAGAACTGCCCATAATAACATACCAGTATTTAAATAGCCAGCTGCACATCAAAACTAATTTTGCAATGTAAAATTTTTCTGGCCAGACCTGCCATTTAGACAGTTATGGATCCCAATGGAGGGATGAGAAGACCAGAGTTCAAATTCAGTTTACTATGGCACTCATCCCAGCCCTGAATCTTAGCCATGTGACTGGCAGCACTCACTGTCATCACGGGGGGAGTCTTAGCAGGAAAAAGTGGTAGCTCAGGCATTCAAAGGCTAACAAAATACTACCATGTATAACTGAGATAGAAACAGAGTCCTTTAAGTTACAATCTGCAAATAATTAATTGGAATTATGTAAACATATAGGTAGTTATCTTGCTATTAGCACAAGAGTTATGATATGCATGAATGTTAAAATGTGAGTGGCTATGATACCTATAAGTATCTATGCTACTAGAGATACACCCCCTTATGCTAAACCGACAGAAGGAGAGATAAGGGGAGTGGGGGAAGGTGGGGAGGAGGGAAGCAAGAGATGGTTTTCTTCAAAGCCCCTGAGAAAATGACATAATCATCATTCACGGTGACATTACAGTGTGTGATATGTGATGTTGTCTAAATGCAAAAGGAATAATAATATACAATTATCACAAATAATATATGAATAGTTTCTTGATTAATTTTCTGATGCCATCCAATAAATAACATTTGAGATAATATAACTGAGCAGTACACATTGAGGGCTATAGGTTGTACAGACAGGACAGAGTAGGGAGGAAGGGAGGTGGGCATTGTTCTCTATGTTAAGGATTATTATACATGTACCCTAATCCAAATGGGATCAGAGGAGGAGAAAATCGAGGTATTGTGGGTTAGGATACATGGAAATCAGGGGGAAAGGTACCTGGTGGGAGGAGAGGGGGGTTGCTACAGACTGCCACTTCAAGAGAGGGAGCTAGATTTTGAGTTCTCAAGGCAGCTCTCAGAGGCCATACAGTCTAGGGATGTGGTTGTCATTGTGGCAGAAATGCCACCGTGGGTGCCCGTCTCCAGAGATCTTTCTCTTTGCCAGCCTGAGAGGCTGATGTTGAATCCCTCAGGGCAGGGATCTCCCTCCCTGGTCTGCATGATAAAAGCCTGGGGCCTGGGAGGCAGATGATCTGGTCACCTGGGCAGGGAGGGGAAAGACCTGGCCCTGCACGGGGACCCAGGTAGCCAGGGATGCTTGGGAAATTGGTCGGTTTGTGACCAGTATTGGCAGCTTCAATTGGACCGGGCTGCTGAGGTCAGAGAGGTAATAAAAGGCCCGGGCCAGGAAGAAGGGCAGCCATTAGCCATGCGGTCATTCAGGTGAATCTGAAACTGGCTCTCTCCTCATCACCGCATGCTCCAAGAGCAACCCGCCTCCAGAGGAAAACTCCAACCACCTCTGGATGATGCGAGTGAGTAAGCTGCTCGAGATCAGACTAGTTATTTAGCGTACAGTAATTCAGATGTGTGTTTAAACGACTGCCTCAGCCACCCTGGTTTGCTCTATGGGATTCTTTTGATATTCCTCTGATATTGTTCTACCTTTTACCCTGTTTCCACCCTACCCCCTGTAATCAATAAAGTTCTCCTTTGTGACTGATGTGGGAGACTTATTGAGGGGTGGGTCTAAATTATGCCAAGGAGGCCCCTTAGGTCTGTGGACTAAGGGAAGCTTTCCTGATAAGCCCCTGACTTGGGAGAGTAGCCCAAGTGCCTGTATTGGGTCTAGGACCCATTGGACAATCAGACCTGTGTCTTCCAAGGTGCGCAGAGCCAGAAGTAAGTCCAGAGCCTTGGATGGTGGCAGCGGAAACCCCAGGCTAGCAGGTGTGCTCCAGGGAAGCGGTTGGCCGGACAGGAGGCACTCCAGGGAGGCACTGGGAGCCTGGAAGGTGGTCGGGCGCAGGGAGGTGGGCGGCTCAATGCAGGAGCGCCCCCTACTGGCCCGCCACAGTCATGGGGGACCTTAACTACCCTGACATCTGCTGGGAGGAGTAGTCAGCCAAATCCAATCTTTCTTAATCTGCATACAGGACTTTCACTTTATGCAGAAGGTATACGGTCCACTAAGGGCAATGCTTTACTGGACTTGGTGTTGGCTACAGGGGTTGACCTAGTATGGGAGCTGCAGATTTGTGGTCACCTTGGGGACAGTGACCATCAATTAACAAAATTCACCATACGGCATAGGGTGGGAAAGATAATTAGTAGGGTGGAAGTGCTTGACTTCAGGAAGGCTAACTTCAGTGTGCTCAGGAGTTTAGTCAATGATGCACTGCAGGATAGGAGTATCAGTGAAATAGGAGTCCAGGAAGGGTGGTTGTTCCTAAAGGAAGCAATTCTTTGGGCACAGAGGGGGACAATTCCATTGTGAGGGAAAGGGGGCAAGAGAGCCGAAAAAGCTCCCTGGCTAAACAGAGAAATCCAGGAAAATGTGAGGGCAAAAAAAGAGGCATATAAGCAGTGGGAGCAGAGGGAAACTACAAAGGAGGAGTATAGCTATTTGGCCCACACTTGCAGGGAAGCCATTAGAAAGGTCAAAGCAACTACAGAGCTGAGGCTGGCAACACAAATTAAAGACAACAAAAAGTCTTTTTTTAGGTACATAGGGAGTAAAAGGAAGGCGCAGGGCAGCACAGAACCCCTATGGAACAAACAGGAGCAGTTAGTGACAGACAGGGAGGACAAAGCTGAGCTCTTCAATGAGTTTTTTGCCTCAGTGTTCCTGAATGAGGGTCGAGACAAGTCTCCTCATGGGTTTGTAGATGGGCATCAAAGGACACCAGCCCACCAACTGTTGATGCTGACTCTTCAATGTCTTCATCAGTGACTTGGATGTGGGCATGTAGCATACTCTGTCCAAGTTTGCAGATGATACTAAATTGTGGGGGAAAGTGAACATACTGGAAGTACTGATTGCAGGCGGACCTGGACAGAGGTCCAGGAAAAGAGGGCAGAACACAATAGGATGTAGCTCAACAAGGACAAGTGCGGAGTGCTACACCTAGGGCATAAAAATATCCAGCACACTTACTGGCTGGGGAATGATTATCACAGAAGCAGAAAGGGATCTTGGTGTCATAGTGGACTCCAAGATGAACATGAGTTGTCAGTGTGACAAAATCAATAGCAAAAGTAATCACACTTTATCATGCATTGGAAGGTGCATGCTGAATAGATCCAAGGAGGTGATATTTCCCCTCTATGTGGCATTGGTTAGAACACAGTTGGAGTACTGCATCCAGTTTTGGGTGCCATACTTTAAGAAGGATGCGAATAACCTTGAGAGGGTCCAGAGTAGGGCCACTCATATGTTTAAGGGTTTGCAGGCCAAACCCTTTGAGGAGAACCTGAGGGACCTGGATCTCTTCAGCCTCCACAAGAGAAGGCTGAGGGGTGATCTTGTGGTTGCCTATAAATTCATTTGTCAGGGGTGGAGGAGGGGAGCAAGGAATTGGAGATGCTCTGTTCGCTCAGGCACCTCTTGGGGTAACAAGGAACAATGGTCACAAACTGAAAGAGAGCAGATTTAGAATGGACATCAGGAAGAACTTGTAAGAACAGTAAGGACAGTAAGAATGGCCAAGTAAGAATTGTAAGAACAGTAAGGGTGACCAAAATTTGGAATGGGCTTCCAAGGGAGGTGGTGCTTTTCCCTACCTTGGGGGTCTTTAAGAGAAGGCTGGATATGCATCTGGCTGGGGTCATCTGACCCCAGCACTCTTTCCTGCCCAGGGCAGGAAGGCAGATTCAATGATCTGTTGAGGTCCCTTCTGACCCTAGCATCTATGAATCTATGAAACGTTAGAAAAATTGAGTTTTTCCATTAAATGTTCCCACCTTTTCCATGGAAATGCAACATTTTTCATCCAGTTCTCTGAACAGCATTGTTTTGTAGGGTTTACCAGAACAAGCAAATATTAAATCTCTTCTGCTGAAGTCCATACATGTAGAATGAAAGCAGAGCAAAGTTCAGGATTCTGCCGGTATACTACTGTGCTGATTATGAGGCAATGATTCCTATGATAAATAGGAGGAAAGTTTCTAGATTCTGCCAGTGACCAGTCCATCATTACAAACTAGTAGAAGTGCTGCTGTCATAGAACATGTATGGGAAACTAAAATCTAGTTTTATAATCCAACCATGGCAGAAAAACAACCCACTCCTTCCCTATTTCTCTATCTGGCCTAGTTTCTGCAAAAGTGTTAAAAAAACACAACCTGCCATAGTAAATACACATTTTACTTGCCAAGTAGCTTGGCAAGACAAATACTTCACAGTGGTTGTTGAGAACAATGGCCAATACTGTTGATTTGCCCATCAGTATTCAAGGAATTAGTGATGTTTGGGTTTCCCATATTTTACTCACTCAGGCTCCTAGAATGGGGTAACTAGCAATCTCTTCTCAGCCCTAGTAAACTGATGATTTAACATTTATTTCAGCTGCATGCCTGGCCAAGCTAGCAGGCATAGCCCAAGACCACAAACTAGAAGAACTGGTGTATTCCCACACTGTCACTAGATTAAGAATCACCACTGACCTTTTCTTTTCTGCTCCCCAAATTTACAAATGCAAAATTACAGACTAACAAGATTTGTGCAACTGTACAAGAGAACATCCACTGAACAATGAAATGCACAGAATTCATAAACCCTTCTACTCACAAGTTATGAATTAAACTGGCATTGATATGCAGTGCCTTCAAATTCTGCTTCTTAGCTTGGACAACAGGTGATGGGGACACTATAGAATAGAAACATAAAAAAGCAGCTGGGCCCTCTGGGTAGTGGGACAGATATGGGCAGTAGCAGCTTCCAGGTGCCACCAGTACATTTTGTGACTGCAGCAGCAGCTGATACATTCTACTGTTCTTCCTGCCCCACCCTAATTACACTAATGCTATAGAAGCATTTCAGTAATTTGGGGTATGGTGAAGATACCTAGCTTGTTCACTACTTCAGGGTTTAAACAAACATCACATTTGTCCCAGGAGAAAAGGCTTTTGCCCTAAGATCCTACATAAGAATTGTCATTTACTAGATCAGGTCATAGGTTCATCTCCCCCAGTATCCTGTGTCACACAGGGGCAGAGTAGATGCAGAAAGGGAAAGTGAACTAGGTATTGCCAGGGTTTTTCCCACTGTTCCTTTATCACTTGTAACCTCCAGCATCTAAAGTCTAGGAAAGGGGTGGGTAAAATTTGGCCCATGGGCCAAATCCAGCCTGCCAGACACTTTCATCTGGCCCACAGCACCCACCAACTAATTGTATCCTGCCCAGCCCTTCTGCCCACGAGGGGGGGAGCAAGGTCCCTATGTATATACCCCTGCGAAAATACCCTATTGTGCCTCACTCCCACCCTTGTGGGCGGAAGAGCCTGGCTGGGCCAACACACAGCTTCTGGATGGGACAGCTGCTGCCACTGCAGCAGCCACCAGGGGACCTGCTTGGCTTCCTCAGCATCCCACTTGCTCTGGGCACCAGGTAGGAAAGTGGCAGGAGAGGGAGCAGGGGAAGGAGAGGGATCTGCAGCTGTGCAGGAGTACAGAGCATGAAGCTGGCAGTAGCACAGAGCCTGTGCCTGGGGCAGCAGCAGCAGGGAGCTTGAGTGGGCAGGGTGTGCATATGAAGGAGGATGGGGGGGCTGTGGGGACCCTCCCACACTCCCCTCCATGGCGCGCAGCTCCCATAGGTAGCAGCAGCAGGCTGGAGCACTCAGGGTGCTGGTGCCCAGCAACATGTGGCTCCAGCCAGTGCTGTGCATGAGGGTGAGAAGTGCAGCCCGGCCAGGCCACCTCTATCGCTGGGGCTCCCCACTGCACATCTGCAGCTCCCAGCACTCACATGTCACTGGAAGGAAGCTCTACATGCTGGAGTCAGCTGGCTTCACTTCTCCTTGCTGCATAGTTCCTGGGCTGCACAGAGAAGCAGAGGCCAGACCTCCCCTCCATTTCCAGTGAAGTCCCAGGACCTGATCAGCAGGGAGCAGCGAAGGCAGCCAGCTCCTGCACTTGGGGGCTTCCTTCCAGTGGTGCGTGAGTGCTGGGAGCTGTGTGTGCGTGGCAGAGAGCTCCAGCAATAGAGGCAGCCCAGCTAGGTTGTGCTTCTTGCCGCAATGTGCAGCACTGGCTGGAGTTGCGTGTCACTGGGCACCAGTGTCTGTGCCAAGCACAAGTGCCCCAAGGGCCCCAGCCTCCTGCTGCTGTAGCTGCTGCCACTTGTGCTGCTACTGCCACCACCTACAGGGGCTGCACCCCATAGGGAGAGTGTGGGAGTCCCACACTCCCCACAAATGCCACACACCCACAACCTGCTCCCATAATTCCCCACATGTACACACCCCACAACATACCCTATTGCCAAACCACACACACAGCCACACTCCCTTACAATCCCCCCTACACACCCACCCTACCCTACACACACACACACTCACTTACACCCCACCATACACACACCCACAATACATACACCCCCAAACCCACCACACACACATCCCCACACCACCACACCCTACCACACACACACACACTCACACACACACTCTCCATGCAATATATAAAACTAAGACCTTATTAATAGTTATTATGTAATCACCTCTATATACAGTATGCAAACACAAATCATGACAAAAATATTTGTTGTAATAAAATGTTAATACGTTATACAACATGTTTGACTTTTAGTGTATGACTTTGTTTTTTCCTGGTTCTAAGATTGCAATCCCCTCTCCCAAAAGGAGTATCACCCAGGGCAAGAGGAGGGACTCCCAGTGGCACAGGCCAGGGATCAGGGGTGGGAATTCTTGTCCCAAGATGGTGACTAGGGGACTGTGATAACTACCAAGGGGCAAGGCTACCCATGTGGCCCTCAAAAGCTCACCAAACCTCATTAAATGGCCTTCCAGCTGAAATAATTGCCCGCCCCAGTCTAGGAAATTCCGATTCAGAGGCTTTATCCCTAACTTCCATGCTTAATAGCTACTGATGCCCCTTTCCTTCAAAAATGTGTCCAGTCCTCCAAATTTACAAGTCCATTGTCTCACTTTAAGTACCCATGAGGCATGAGAGATAACACATGCTAACACTTTTTCCCAGAACAACGTCATTTACATTTGTGAATTAACAGTGGTTCATACACTCTCCTGGTTATCCCTTTAGCTAGATGGAGAGCCACCCTGATGGCGAGATCCACCAGAATGTAGACACCCAGTGAGTAAGAAGTTGGTAATAACTGAAAGTGTATGGCTGAGAGCCACCTGCAAATCTCCTTCGTTTATAGAAAAAATATCAATGTGTGCTTGAAACGCTTTGTTTTACTTTGTATGCTGTTCTGCAAAAATCTCTTGATAATACAAAATATTTCCACAGTAAATTTTGGCTAGAACAAGTTTACTCTAGAGTTTTACTCTATCATTGACCGTTTACAAAATAAAATAAATTTAAATAAGTAAGGTTGGCCAAATACAAGCCACAAATCAGAAAACCACCAAGTAGGCCATCGTCACTGCCAAAGCTTTAATGTGACCTAATGGGAGGGCTGCAAGAGGTTAGAGTTTGGTTTTTATGATGGTTCATGTAATATTTGGCACTCCAAAGGGGCTGGGTCAAGCTTCCTGATCCTTACACAAACATTTGATGTAATTTTTTTCACTTTTTCATCATAATAATGCTCTGCATTCTACCCTCCTATGACCTAAGCCTCTTTCCCCTGGGACGGGTCAGATTTAGAACCTCCTTGTTCACTTACTAGTGTCATTTGCACCAGCTGATTCCAGATGTACTTTACCTCCACCCGCATCAGACTTTGCAGGTCCAACAAAGTGCAGGGCGGCAGGGGGCTGCAGGGAGAAGGAGCTGTACACTGGCAGTACATCAATTGACTTGAAATTTCTCACTAAGTTTATTATTTAGAGCACTGATGAGAGGGCAGGGGGCAGGGTGATTCATACAACATCTTGTCTAAGTTGAAAACCAATACCAATCCACACCCCCACAACAGTGAATCAGATGGGGTGGGTCAGAGTGGTCAGTTTTGCTCCAAGTGGATGTTAAGGCTCCATGCTCAATGCTCCTGGCTGCACAGGTTGCTTGCCATCATTAAAAACAAAATGGGAAAGAGTAATCTTTGATTCTTTTAGCTGCTTCAAAGAAACCGTCTGCATTGCATGGTTCTCTCTGAAAGAAGCTGGCATTAGCATGCCTAACAAAAGTGAGAGAGGTGTGGGGACATTATAGCTTTTGAACTCATTTCTAAGTAGTATTTCAGTTGGAGAAGAGCTGACTAGAGCTTACAGCTTTGATTTAGTATTATTTCTAATGATAAATAAAATGCTAATAAGCTAATAAGCTAATAAGCATTTTATTTATCACATTCAAACTGATACAGTTGGGAAAGATGATCATTATGTGCCCTTTAGCTTAGCCTCCACACTAAGATTACAATAAACTAGAAAAGAAAAAAGTTATCTTGTTAAAAAGAAGAGAGTTATCTTTCTAATTATTCAATAAATTAATGCTGCTAGCACAAGCACTGCTCTTAAATGAAACAGTAGCTCAATGGCATATATTTAACAATGTAGCACTTGTTTTGCCTACTGAAATAAGAGTTCAGAGGTCATACTGACTGAATTTTAGAGGGAAAATTACATCTTCCAGTCCCAGTTTCAGAATCCTCTCTACAGGATCATAGGAAAAGGACCACACATCTACTTCAACTCTCTGCCAAGTGTCTGCTTGGCATCAGATTGGCAACCTGCTCCTGGAAATTTCCAAGGATGGAGACTCCACAACTTCTCTAGGTAGCCTCTTCCAATTGATACTTCCTCCTAACTTGACACTGAGCACTGATGATTACACATTGAGTGCGATGATCCAACCAGCTGCAAAATCACATTACAGTGCTTAAGTCTAGTCTGCATTTCCTTTACTTGTTAATGAGACTGTCATGGAAGACTGTGTCAAAAGCCTGGCTGAAGTCAAGGTATATCACATCTATTGCTCTCCCTACATCCACAGGGCCTATCATTTTATCATAGAAGGATACCAGGTATGATTTGCTTTTGGTGAATTCATGCTGGCTGTCCCTGATAATAACCCAGATCACTGGATGATACTAAGTTATGGGGAAAAGTTGTCACACTAGGGGACAGGATGTGGATCCAAGCAGACCTGAACAAACTGGAAAGATGGGCAGAGTGAAACCAGATGTACTTCAATAAGGATAAATGCAGAATACTTCATCTGGGGAGAACTAACCAGTTACATGAATATAGGTTAGGAAGAGATGTCCTGGCCAGTACAAGGGCTGAAAGGGACCTCAAGGCTATGGCTGATCACAAGATGAACATAAGCCACCAGTATGGTGCAATCTGGGATGCATTAGCCAATGCATTGCGAGCAGGGCTAAGGAAGTGATACTTCCACTCTACTTGGCACTGGAATACTGTGTCCAGTTCTGAGCACTACACTTCAAAAAAGACATTGAGAATCTTGAAAGGGTCCAGAGAATGTCCACAAGAATGATTAAGAGCCTGGAAGACAAATTTTATAAGGAAAGACTAAGGGATCTGGGACTGTTCATCCTGGGGAAAAGAAGACAGAGGGGGAACTTGGTGGCCATCTAGAAGTATGTAAGGGGTGAATACTGGGAGCTGAGAGAAAAATTGTTCATGAGGATGCCAGGGAGAACAAGGAGCATTGGCCATAAACTATTAGAGGATGGTTTCAGGTTGGATGTAAATAACTTCTTTACAGTAAGGGAGACCAGAATCTGGAATAGACTTCCCAAAGAAGTGGTACAGTCCCCAAATTTGGAAGTCTTCAGGAGGAGACTGGGCAGACACTTTGCTGGGGTCATTTGATCTCAGCAGGATTCCTGCCCAGGGTAGGGGGTTGGACTTGATCTTTCAAGATCCTTTCCAGCCTTAATTTCTATGATTCTATGATTGATTGTTCTCCTTGAAGTGCTTCTCAGTAAATTCCTTGAGGACCTACTCCATGACATTTACAGGTACTGAGGTCAGACTGACTGATATGTAATTCCCCAAATCCTCCTTCGTCCCTTTCTTAAAAATGGACACTATATTTTCCCTTTCCTAGGATCTCATCCAACCTCCATGAGTTCTAAAAGAAGATAGCTAATGGCTCCAAAATTACCTCAGCCAATTCCTTCAGTATCTTAGGGTGTATCCGATTTAGCCTGGCCAATCTGACATCATTTAGCTTCTCTAATTAATTCCTAACTGTTCTAATACTCCTCAAGGATGTTTGTGCCTTTTATTTTTGCTGACAACTGTACTCATCATCTAGTAAATGCCACTATTTCTAAAGAATGGAGTAAAAAAGGCATCAAGTGCTTCAGCCTTCTCTGCATCATCTTTCACTAAATTGCCTTCTGCATTCTGTAAGGGGCCTATGGTTTCTTTGGTCTTCCTCTTACTTTTAATGGAAACTGTACAACATGGAAAAAAAAAAAAAAAAGAAGCCAAACTCAACAGCAACATATATTTTCTAAGCCTTTGCAAGAAACACAACTTTGTTCCCCGAGGACTAAACATCTACAATCCTCTGGCTACTACACACAACTCCAAAAATGCTTCACAGCTATGCAGAACTTCAGAGAAAATTAGAAATCATCTACTTCACTACTCTACTCCAAAAGAGACCAACTAAGGAAGGAAATCACCATATACTACAACAACTTAAAAGACAGAAATCCAATCATCAAATCCCTAACAATATACAAAGGATACAAAGAGACTACGAAAAACTTTCTACAACATTCATCCTACATAAAAAGAAGAAATGGAACAAATTCCTCCAAGAACAAGCTCCCCAGCCACAAAACAACCATCAGAGGAACAACACCAACACCTTACAACATTCCAACCTCAGACTCGATGAAATTGAAAGCAACAACCAACCCACAAATATTATCAATCTCTCCACACACACGCTTACCAAACCTTAAAAACCTGTCCTTTCCAAAGACCTAAATTTCTGTCCAGAAATATACCCTAATAAAATACTACATTGTGGAGAACTAGAATTCTTCCGACGCCTCCGCCTCAAGGAATATTTCCACAACCAAACTGAACCCACTCCCAACAACAACTCATCCTCTGACTACATTCAGGAAAAGATCAATGCCAAAAAGCCCAAAAAAACATCAGATTGGACACCTCACACTGGACGAAACCCTAACTTTGACCGCTACATTGCCTGCTTCATGGAAGGAATGAACAATGAAATAATCAGCAACACACACCACCACAACAACCTCTCTCTACCAGAGAAAAAGGCCATAAAATCTCTAAGATATAACCACCAAATAGTAATAAACCAGCAGATAAAGGAGGAGCCATAGTCATCCTAAACGGTGAAGACTACATAAAGGAAGCCAACAGACAGCTCTCTGACACCACCTACTACAAAGAACTACAAGAAGATCCTACTCCCCTTTTCACCAAAAAACTCAAAGCAAGGGAACCCTGGCAGACCTATCGTATCTAGCTATGGGACCCTAACTGAGGAAATATCAGGCTTCGTTGACTCAATCCTAAAACTGCTTGTCACCCACAGAGTAAGTTTTGTACAACACACTACAGACTTTCTACAGAAACATAAAAACATAGACCACCTTCCCAGCAACACCCTCCTAGCCACCATGGACGTTACCAGCCTATACACCAACATCCCACACCAGGATGGTATCCAAGCCTGCCTTACGTATCTACAGGAACAAGAGTACAACTCAGAATACAGGCCCAAAGATATTACTGACCTTATACACTTCATCCTCACACACAACAAATTCACTTTTAATAATCAACACTTCCTCCAGACAATGGGAACAGCTATGGGCACTAAAATGGCCCCACAGTATGCCAGCCTTTTTATGAGCCACCTGGAAGAAGAATTCCTCAAGAACTGCACCATCAAACCCTTGCTATACTTAAGATGTATCAATGACATCTTCATCATTTGGACTGAAAACCTGCAATCTCTGATAGAGTTCCATCAAAAATTCAACAATCACCATCCCTCCATCCAACTTTCTCTAGAATACTCCAGCACCAACATCTCCTTTTTAGACACGATGATCAGTATCCATAATGGTAAAATACAGACCTCGTTATACAAGAGACCCACAGACCAACATACGTATCTGCA
>JAGPOW010000290.1:30742305-30764945 GCA_030014935.1 Caiman crocodilus | reverse complement strand
AACCCAAAAGCTTGCTTAATAATTATTTTCCAACTATTTGGGTTGGTCTAATAAAAGATATCAGATTCACCCAAGGAACCTTGTCTTATTTTTAACAAACTTGTAGAATCCCTTTTTACTGCATTTTATGTCCCTCACCAATTGCACCTCAAATTGTACCTTGGCCTTCCTAATATTCGTACCTGTGTGGTATTCTTACACTCTTCCCTACTATTATGACCAAGTTTCCACTTTTTATAGGATTCTTTTATGAGTTTCAACTCTTTGAAGAGATTTCTACCTAGCCAGGCTGATCTCCTTTTTTACTTCCCATTCTTCCATCATATCGGGATAGCTTGCTCCTGCATTTTTAAAAGGGATTCTTTAAACTACAGTCAGCTCTCCTGAACTCCTTTTCCCTTAGACTTGCCTCCCAAGAGATTCTGCCCAGCAGTTCTCCAAGCTTGTTCAAGTCTGCTTTTTTAAAGTCCAGTGTCTTTATTCTGCTGCTTTTCCTCCTTCCTCCCCTTAGGATCTTGAACTCTATTATTTTGTGGTTGCTATGACCCAAATCATTGTCACTTTCCATTATCACATTCTCAAGTAATTAACTTATATCTGTTTTTCAGCAGCAAGTTGAGAAGAGCTCCCCACTGACCTATGTCAAGATGTATTTGCAATTTTGAGTAATTAAATTATTTTCATTTTTGTTTTACGTTTTTTCCTTCCACTCTTGCTTCCCCTTGCTGCTTAAACAAAACCCTCACTCATGCATCTTCAGTTGACTTCCAATCCAATAAGTAAACTGTTATTACCCTGTTGTAAAAATCAAGGCACTCAAACTGCATAAGGATTCACCCACATGTCTGAGCTGTCAGAACTGCCTTTCAGTGGGAAGGTCTTTGGGACAGAGAGTCTGAATCTTTTGTGTTTGGACAGCACCTAACTCAGTGAGGCCCCATTTCTGGTCAGAGTCTTTGGGGACCACCATAAAACAAATAGGATTAAATTCAACTCTGTGCAGTTAGCCCACACACAACTGACATACCACTGAAGCAGGATTTACTTCATCTGATAATAATACTGTAAAAATAGTTCCTGAAGGATTACTGCAGGTATGGTGCACTAATACAACATCTGTATGAGAGCATAAGCACACCACAGAGCCTAGGATACTCTAAATCAGTGGTTTCCAGCCTTTTTATGGTGAAGATCACTTTTTGGAAGTAAAGGACACCCCAGGATCTACCATGCCCCCTGCCTCTGCCCCGTCCCTTCCCACCACCTGCCCTGCCCTGCCCCCTACCCCACCCCACCCTGCTCTACATGCCCCTGGACCATGGGGTGTTCTAGACACAATTGGGCCAGGCTAGGGCCCAATCCCAAGCCCACTTCTATGCCGTGCCTGCCCGGCAGCCAGAAAAAAGTGGCATCAGGCCCCAGCCTGACCAGGTCTGGGACTCTCTGTGGTCCAGGGGTATGTGTGTGTGTGTGGAGGGAGGCCCCAGGGGCCCATGTCACCCCACTTGCACTCTGGAGGTCCCAGGGGCCCGTGATCCCCAACCTGTACTCTGGAGGCCCCAGAAAGCCATGCCCCCCACCACCTGTGCTTTGGGAGGAGGCTGCTGCTGCTGCAGGCTACCCGCTGTGCCCAGAGCACAGGTGGGGGGGGCGTGGGCCCCCAAGAACTCCGTCAGGTTGCATGCAGCAGGAGTCTTCCCCTTCATCCACTACTGGGCTGCAGAGACTTCCAGACCCAGTCAGGCTGGGGCTGGATGCCATGTTCCTCTGGTTGCTAGGTGGGCACAGCTCAGCACAGAACAGCGGTGGCACAGAAGTGGGGTCAGGCCCCAGTCCAGCCAGGTCCAGGACTCTCTGCAGCCCAGGGGCATGTGGGGAGGGAGGGCCTCCCACCACTGGGTGCAGCCCAGCAGAGGCCTCGGGGGCCCATGCCCCTCCTACCTGTGCTCTGGACACAGTGGGCAGGCAGCAGCAGCTGCCTCATCGTGAGCACAGGTGGCGGTAGGAAACAGGTCCCTAGGGCCGGCGCAGCTCAGCACAGTGATGACACAGAAGTGGGGTCAGGCCTGTCCATGCTCCCCAACCTGTGTTCAGAACAAGGCAGCTGCTGCTGCAGGCTGCCCACTATGCCCCAAGCACAGGCAGAGGGGGCCACAGGCCCCTGGGGCCTCTGCCAGGTTGTGCTCAGTGGTGGGAGTCCCCCCCCCACCCCAATGCACCTCTGGACAACCCAATGCTCCCAGACCTGGCTGGGCTGGGGCTGCCCCCACGTGAATCCCCGCTGCTGAGCTGAGCCACACCCGCACATTGCCAGCTACAGTGGGACTCGAGGCACAGCAGCAGCCACCTCCGCCCCCGCAGAGATGGGGAGGGAGCCACCCCACACCGCTGAAGGAGACCTCTGGGCTCCAATCCTCCCACCATCTGGCCAGGCTGGGGCCCTACTTACCTTCCCCTGCTCCTGACTGGGCCACATGGTCAGTCACTTACCATGGGGGCCTCTATCTGGCCCCTGCCCCTTTCCTCCCCCACAGATTGACCTGCTGGGGCTGGGGGCAGTGGATATGTGGAGGGTCTTTGGAGCAGCATCAGGCTCTTTCTCCTGTGTTTCTTCTATGCCCACATCCAATGTATTCCTGTTTTCACTGCATTCAGCAGAAGCAGGATGAAGCAAAGAAGCTCAACAGCATACCAGTAATCCTCAGGGACTAGCAAGAAGAACTTTAGGCAGCAGAAGTCACCAAACCATTCCTTCTTGCTCAGCTAAACTCTGAGTTGCAGGTATGCAGGATAGGACTCCCAAATATGACATGCTGCATAGTCCTGTTAGATGCCTTGTACCACATCCACTGCAGACCCAAAGACATCTTTGATGTGAGCTGGGAGCACTTGAGGTACTGTAACAAGTAAGAGTCCTAGGGCTGGTCAGTTGTTGGCCCGCCCACTTGTCTCTGGGCTAACAGCCTGCCTTCCTCTCCTGCCATGCATTGATGATAATGATTAAGATATGTTAATCAGGTGGGAGGCTGCCCATTTACTTGCCCTGATGCCAAGGGCCTATGTACACAGCTCCGACCTTCCCTATACCATGTCCCATGCCTCGCAGGCCTTCTCTCTGCAGCTAACATTACTATCTCCTCACCTGAGTCATAAAAGTCATAATTGGAAATAAGTCTCTCCCAACTCACCCCTGTTTATGAACTAGTTCCATCTGGCTGAAGTTAAAATAAAATTATTTCCTCTCAACTCAGATTGATATTGGTATTTCATTTCCACAGGGGAGGAAATCAACAAATTGCAAAAACATTTCATATTCAAATCACACTCACCACTGAACATCTAAAGAAGCCATTCTGCTGTTGAGATAATTGTGGTTTATTCAAGTGATAATTTATCCACCAAAAAAGCCACAAGCTGAAAGCCACATTACGTGTTTAAGATGCCCAAAAAAATAGCAAGTATAACTACTGAATAATAATGTATCCAAATTACCCAAATAAATTAATCAATGAAGATGTAGTTGCATATGATCTGAAGAAATTAACATCCCTACATTTTCAAAATGTTACTATGGTCTTGAAATGATCAGATCTGTATTTTTTATTTTTTTTTAAAAGACAGCATCTCTCAGTGCCCAGTATTCTTAACACCAGACCACACCACTGTGACACTGATCCATTTTACAGAAAAAGAGGGAAGAATGGCACTTACTGAATTATGTCACACTAATTACTGAAGTTCTTTGGCATCTCCCATCCAACTACTCATTTGCCATCATACTACTGAGTTTGAGATGTCAGGTGCATTTCCATAGCTTGTTAATGAGAATGTCATAGGAGACAGCATCAAAAAGTCTTGCTGAAGTCAATGCATATCTCATCCACTGCCCTCATCCATAAAGCCTGTCACCTATCATAGAGGTTAATCAAACATGTCTTGCCCTGGTGAATCCATGCTGGCTGTTTCTGAGCACCTTGTTCTCCTCTAGGTAAGAACCTTCACTAGACCCAACTTTATGTTTTGCCTCTTGCCATTCAGATAGTAACAATCCAGACAATCCAATCTATTTTAAATATAATGTTGTCTGTTAACCAAGCACACTGTAGATTTAATTTAGGTGTTCTGAACCACGCTTTTTTAATAGCATCCTGTAAGCCTAATTTTAAATACAGTTGTCTGATATTGTACAGCAGTTAAGCTTCAAACTTAGTACACACATATGGAAGAAAACAATATACCTGTTGGAAAGGCCACCTAGGATTCCAAAGCTATGGAAAGCAGGCTCATTTCAGTCTTTCCTCATGTGTGTTTACCATTCTACTAGAATCAAAAGTCTTAGGGTGAAAGGATGTTTATTTCCTTCTTCCTTTCGTGTGCCTCCCTTCTGTAAGAAGCAGGATTTTTCTGGTAATATCGTTCACTGGACTAACATTTGAACCAATAAAGACATTACAAACAAATCCTGTTTCTCCCATGTTCCATGGACCATCATGGTTACAACATCATTACAGAATTCCTTTTGTAAGTTTGCAGCAGATATGATAGAGAAATGTTTTCTATTCCTAAATTGTTCTCTCTCCTCTAGTTACTTTTTCTGTACTTATACCTGGGGACATACTTTGTCCCTTCTCCCGCATTAAAAAAATTAATATATGAACAAGGGTTTTTTCAAAAGTAAGTTCCTTGGGTTTATATTTTTTTCCTTGCCTTCCTTAGCACTAGATTCAGTTCAGAATGTAACATGACAAGGAAAATAAAATAACTCTTTATCTGATTTCATGCATCAGGAGCAGTATTTGTCTTCAAAGAAGATCAAAATGAGGGATGATTTTATATGGCAAGTTCCCTCCTCCCCTATGCAGTTTTGCCAATTAGGGTTGCCCATTGGCCTGGCGCACAAAGTTCTGTTAGAAGGCACCTGGAATAGCTAAAGAATGGTTGAGACTGTGTTAGAAAATTGAAGTTACTTGCCTTTTGTCTCTGTTTTCTTTCTAAATTCCTTGAACTATCAAGATAAAAAGTCTTATGTATTTTTCTCTTTCATCATAGTTCTCTAAAAGTAGATGAATTTGTTTACATGTTATTTAATTGAAAAGTGGGCTTTTTCCCTAAAATGAAACCTTTCATGAAAATGTATCAATATTGCCCAATGCTCTATTTTTTAAATTTTCTCCAATATTTTTACTAATATTTCTATTGTCATTTTAGTGATTTTTTTAATCAAAATTATTTTTGAATTGTTAGCATTTTCAAGAGACAGAACATTTTGGTAACAATTTTAGAATTCCGCTAGTAACATATTAACCAACTTCTTATCAAACTTTCTGTATAGAAATTTACTCAGCAAACCTTAAATATGTAAGATGGGTCAATGTCACACTTTGTGAAAGAAATAATTGCAATTTTGAAAAAGTTATCACACAATATATTTGCATTTGCCAAACAGTTCTGCTATTCAGAGATCCCTGATTAGTAACTAATTATCTCATCACTCTGCTACCCCATAAGACGTGTTGATACAGGAAACTTTATTTATTTGTTTCCACTCCCTGTTTCACTACAGTTTGAGTACTTTGGTTTTTATTTTCCCCAGTTCTTTGCTTTTGTTTTTATATGAGGTTTTAAACACAATTTCCCTTTCAGAAATCATTTTCACTGCTTTCAGTATTTTATGTCTTGTCCTTTCATGTACGATTTGGAGTCTGAAGGGAGGTAAACACTGAGGAAGGGTGCTTGTTTCTAGAAAAAAACTCTTGAAAGTTTACAAAACACTAGCTCAATCAGTCAGTGATTTCTGCTGTTTCTACCCTCACTTAGATTTGCTATAAAGTAAGGTGAAGACTGAGCTTCCCTGTGCTCCTGTCTCACATAAGGCTAGTATTTCACCTACTCCAAAGTGCTTCCTGAATGGACAAAAAGTAGCCCTTGCACCCCGGGGTAGAGTACACGTGTTCACTGTGAATGAGGCGTACAACCTCAGATGTTTGAAATACTAGTGTGACCAGTACTGCTATCTTACATCATATTACCTTAACCTTAAAAGGGATCCAGATCAAACTATTTATTGTTCTCATTTGTCTAACTTGCTGGCATATTGCATCCCATAATGGGTATGAGCCAGAGAACAGTAATCAACCTGATTTAACATGTGTAGAGCACATTAGAATAGGTTTTAAACCTGGGGATTTTGAAACATAGGATAAGAGAATTAAAAGTGCTGTTCAGCACACCCCATGCCTGAGTAGTTCAGAGGTATAGTAGTACTGTAATCTCGTTGGAGGCCCAGTCAGAAAAAAATATTGAATAGCTGAAGCATTAGGTATTTTAAAATGTATTATATTTTGTGACCAAACTGGCAACTGCAGAGGAGTTGGGACTATATTATAGTGTAATAAAAACCTCATAAAACATTTAAACAAACTCACACATCTACAGACAGATGGGAGGTATTATGTAACACAAGTCATTGCTACAGCAACCTCTAACCCCACTGTTTGCTGCAGGAGCAATGTTCATTATAAAATGCCTCTGCGGTTTCTCTCTCCCACATGCATATACACATACTTTTGGTAAACAGTGTCTTGCTCCTTAAAAAAGGGCTCTCAAATAGAGGGACAAGATTGGGATGGTTTGACTTTTACAAAACCAAGACTCAGTGTGATAAGGATTCAAGTGCCATTTTATCTGAATCCCCAAAAGTCAAATGAAGGAAGGCTTGAAGCGAGGGTTTTAGCCTGCATCTAATATCATCCAAAGGGCTTCACCGGATTTAATAAAAATATTCCATGGAAAAATCCCTGACCTGCATCCTGAGATGGCATGCATACTGTATTTGTTCATAGAAAATATAGCAGCCCCTCCATGACATTCCATCCACAGATTGCCAGAAAGCCTAGGTCTCCAATATATGCAAATGTAGATGATGTTGTACGCGATAGGCTCCACATCTTGGCTCAAGGGACTTCCTCAAAACCAGTCCAACAATCAACAACTGGCCATTCAAAACCACAAAAGACAATAAGAGATGACTTTGGAATGTTTGAAAAACTGTAGCAGCCAAACTTGTTCGAACACAGTCAGGAATGAATACGGAAGATTCATTAATGTTCTCGCTCTGTTTTTTTTTCATTCGGACCAGCTCCCAAAAAGTCTTGATGAAATAGTTACTGAGCTGGAAAAAACAAATTTCTTTCAAAGTTTTAGTTTCTTTCATTTTGTACTTCTTCTTGACCTGCTCTTTAGACTGACACAATACAGGATACAAAACAGTGTGCAATGCAAAGTAGTACCATCCTTTGATAGAATAGAAAATGCAATTACTTTTGCCAGCTGTAAGCCAGATAGTAGCTATATGCACTCTGTGGGAGCTTCAGACTACCCTTTGTAGCCTGATAGATAGGTTATTCATATAGAAATGATGTGGTATATTGGATGCTGAAAAGTATTTTATATTAGTTAATTAGTCTAAATTAGTTTAGTTACAAAAACACCTTTACATTTATAGAAGACTATACTGAAGATTGAAGGTCTCTCTACTGAGAGAATAGCATGAGCCCTGCATATTTGTCCACCCTATTATTAACCACAGACTTCATCTGCAGGAGAGAGCAGGGGATATATGGCTAGTTAGTGCTATGGTGATTTTTGTAGTGTAAACTTGTTCATTAAAAACTAATCTGAGACAAGGATCTTCTCCCCCAACTTGGCAGATATTTTTCAAATCTGTGATGAGACAACAGGACATGCATTAATAGGCCATTGAAGATGTTCTGCAATAACTTCTTATGACATAAAAAGTGTTTCCTATACCTCAACAGATGATAAATCAAAGGGATCAAATTAATGAAAGGAGAAAGAAGTAGATGTAATTCTGTTCAAAATTGATATCTGTAAACTAATTTAGATCATTCCCTTATTTCATCCAACATCTGACTTGGAAGCATTTCTAGCAGATGTATTTTTTTTTAATTTTATTGAAAAAGTAAAATTCCATTTCTCACTTAATCTGCTCTGGAAACTTAATAGTCATTTGGGTGATCATTATTTAATTTCTATACTTATACAGTGACACAGCATTTCTGTAACATTTTTAGTCTTCAAAATATCTATCAAATGTGATTTATAAATGGATCTATGTGAGTCCTGGATATCAAATTTATATTTTATACTCTGTACTGCTATGTTGGTTTTCACTAAACAATTAAATGATCAATGGTTAATATTTGCCACAGGTGGGGGCTATGTATCAGAACCTGAGCTTTCCAGAGTCTCAGTTGACTATGCTTTTGCAATCCTCTTGGTTCACCAGTTCATATTCAAACCAAATTCTGGATAAAGAAAATAGAAATATTAGACTGGATGGAGCCTCTAGGGCCATTAAGTCCAGTCTCCTGTACTTGCAGACAACCATTTATTCAAAGGACCCTATAAATCATTCATTCCAATCCTTCACACACCATAAAGAACCTTAAATAAACAAAGCCAAAACCACCCTACATCATGCTATAGGTAAAAAGCAGGGGAGATAAAGGTATTGTCA
This sequence comes from Caiman crocodilus, assembly GCA_030014935.1. NCBI lineage: Eukaryota > Metazoa > Chordata > Crocodylia > Alligatoridae > Caiman > Caiman crocodilus. The sequence continues at coordinate 30,756,406 of JAGPOW010000290.1, read as the reverse complement.
ATGCCCTGCAATGACACTAAAGTTAGGAAGTTAATACAGGGCAGGCCAACTTCTGAGCAGTGGGGAGGGGGCCACACAGTACATGGTATGCAAGCCACACACTGAGCATGCTGTACACAGGACTATCCTCTTACTGTAGGAGCAGCTGGGCTCCCACAGAGCGCAGGCATCTCAGCTGCTCCCACCTCATTGCACAACACTGTGCAGGCTGCACAGGAGACTACCCCTCACTTTGTGGGCAACCTGGCCTCCCTCATGTGCAGAGCACAGCCGCTGTAGCTCTCCATCCTCCCTTCCCTACCTCTAGCCTCACTGCATATGCTGTGCGGGCAAGGCAGGCTCCACCCCCTCATAATCTGGATCTTAGTCTTCTCACAGAAGTTGGACAGCCCTGTGTTAAACTAATACGTTCTCCATTATTACAGGGTATTAGTAGGGCCTTTATAACCCCTGCTGTCTAGCTGTAGGAGCACTTGTGGGGGAGGGGAGTGTCAGCTAGGTGAGAGCTCACAGGCCCCATGTCAATCCCTTGAACAATACATGAAGCCTGGGGGCTGTCAGTGGGACAGCCCTGGGTTAATATATCCTCAGATGATCCTGGGAGAAGGAAAGTGCTTCATGTTAGACAAGGTTCTTTGGGTAAATGTGGTATCTTTTATTATTTCTCCTATGTAGGAGAAACCAAATAACTGTGTACCAGAATGAATAGACATCAAAAATCTATCAAAAACAAAAATACCCAATAATCACGTTTCTCACAAGACAACCACTCTCTAACCAAACTTTCAGGTCTAATCCTCATAGAGAATTTAGAAAACACCTTTCATCGATGAGCCTATTAACTCCACTTCATAAATCTACTGGATATAAAAAATCATGGACTAAATATAGATATTGGATTTATGGCAAATTATAACCTGGCCTGCCATCCAATAAGTATAGGTAATCTCTCTACATTTTACCAGCTACATGTTATCACTCATCAATATTCTTCTCCCTCTTGTTTTTTCCCCCCCACACCTACCTATCATGCACCAATTAACTCATCCTCGCTGATCTTTCCTGCCATGATTTTGCATTTTCACAGACCTGCACTTTGCATATTGTCTTAAGCCTCTATTCCACCCAAGAGAGTACACAAACATCAGCAGACTCTTCCTATACCTGAAGAAGAGTATTTGTGCCCAAAAGCTTGTAAACAATTTTCCCAATTATTTAGTTTGTCTAACAAAAGATACCACATTTATCCAAAGAGATGTGTCTGCCTATGATCTTGAATTAACACGGCTATAACCAAGAAGCCCAAATCATGTTAGACAGGAAGGCAAAACCTTCTACAATCCTTGCCAATCTGACCTAGGGAAAAAAAAATTCTTCCTGTCCCCAAATCTGGTGATTGGATGACCCTGGCAAGTTCTTCCTGCCAGGTACTTGAGATTGGTACTTCTAAGTACCAGCTGGGATACCAGTGTATAGAAGTCAGCCTCGCACATCAAGATATGGCCAGTGTCCAATGCTTCAGAAAAAGGGAGAAGGTAAAATAAAGCAGAAGGTGATAAAACATGTATGAAGTAAAATAATGCCTTCCTGGCCTCTTCAGAAGACTGTAAGAACATCTAATGCACAGGACTGAGTCGGTTACTATTTATCACAAGCAGTTTATTCATTCCAGCAAAGCTGAAACATTCTCTGTTGTACCTTGGAGAGGCCTGTACCATTTCTGCACCCTTTTCCCAAGGACAAGAGGAGAGCAGGAAAATCATTTCCACCATAGAGTATTCCCAGAGGCACAGCCAGACAGCTTCACAGCTGTGTGACACCCAGGGCTGCATTGACTGTTATGGTACCAATCACAGTGGCATGATCAGTCGTAGTGGTGCTTGCAGGTATTTTAGTGCCCCCTCTGAGCTACTCCCCTGGCTGCCTCCCTTGGTTATGCTACTGAATACTCCTAGGTCAATAAAACTTACTTGCTGAGCCAAATGTTTAGCTAGTCCAACAGTGTATTGCTCTTTGATACTTTGGTGTATCTGATATTTCAATATGTGTTCCCATGTACAGATTTCTAAAAGATTTGGAGTTTCCTGGAAGGAGTGAGGAAACAGGACTGGAAGGGAGCTCTGGGGCCATTGAACTCTGTCCCTTGTGTTCATGGGCAGTCATTTAACTGAGGGGCCCTCATAATCACCCCTTCAAATCCTTGCCCACAATTACAAGGTTCGATCTGTTTGAGCTATTTGTGGTGTAAGCTATCTGGTGGCAGTGTTTCTTATGCAAGTGGAAAAGCATTAACAAACTAAAAAATCACCACAGACCAATATAAGCCTCTTTCATAGATTTCATAGATCCTTCCAATCTCAACTATTCTAAACACTTCAACAAGAACTATTTGAACAATACAAAAGCATAACTGGGAGGTGGGGGGTGACTGGGGCAGCAGTCCTAGGTACCACCATTAAGTGGGGTCTGTGGAAAAACTGCTGCAGCTGGTAGCTGGCCACCCTACCACCACCAGCAAAAAAAATAAATCAAAGGGTAAAGAAGATCAGAGATTCTGTGGCTATACATATCACACAAAATAAGCTAAATAATAGTCTCTATCACATTTTTATCCTATCATTTTCCCAATGAAGACATTAGACACAATGGCTGAGCGTACTCCCATTTTAGAACATTTAACATATAGGCAAGTACTATAAGATTCTATGAAAGAGCTTCCTGTTCAAATGGTTTTGTTGGCCAGCATTGTGACTGAGTGTCACAGTAACTCATGTTGTAAAACACCTGTTTCCAAATTCTGGTCTATGGATCACTGGTGGTCTGTGAGGCATGGCAAGTGGTCCATGGATCACTTTGGACCTTCTCCTTTTCAATTAAGAGTCTGGTAGTCTATGGGTGCATCTACACATGCAATTAATGTGAAGCAATAAACTATGGAGTTTATTGCTCCCAGATGTGCCGTTTGAACGTATGCCCGGGATTGCAGCACATTGAGTCGGGTCAGAGCAGCCCCAGCTGATAGGGAGCCCAAGGGGTCAGCCTGTCAGGTCAGGCCTCCTCCCCCTAGTTCAATGTGCTGTGGAATGGCTGGCTGGAGCATGAGGGTGCTTCAGCATGGGGCTAGCTGGCAGATGGCCCCCGCACTGCAGCACCCTCAGGCCCCAGCTAGCCAGGGCAGCATCTACACGTGTGCTGTTGCTGAGAAAAAAACTTCTCAGCAGGATAGTACTTGTATTTACAAGTATTACCTTGCTTCTGAGTTATTTAGTTTACTCCAGCCTAATAAGGGTGCACATGTAGACACCCGGCTTTTACAGTGGAGATAATTAGTCCATTGCAGTAAATGTCTCATACAGATGCACCCTGTAAGAAATCTAGTGGGTTGACAGTTCTCTGTTAGTCTAAAACTGTGGTCTCCAACCTTTTTAAGTAGGAGATCACCTGTGGCATTTAAAAGCAACCCAAGATCTACTGTGTGCCTAACTGCAGTTTTTGGCACTTACGCATATTTTATTATTCTGTTTCCTTCTATGGAAAAACAAAATTGCCCCATGCTTGCCTAAAGCTAAATGGAGAAAGAGAAGGACAATCCTCTCACTTTTTAATCCTATAGCCTAGTGGCAAGGTACCTACCAAGGGAGTGGGAGTCCTTAAATACGATTGAGACGGTCTCTCTTACTTCCCAAAGAACTCTTCTTATCAGGTTAAGTATTGCCCATGTCCCTTTTTATCTCTGCTCTTAAAGATGGTCCACAGCACCTTGCATTTAGTATTCACAGGACAAAAACTACTGGGTAACCTTCTACTCCATTGGGAACAAGAGATAAAGTTAGAATCAAGGTCCCTTCCCTTCCAGAGTTACATCCATGTCATTGAGCCACAGACTTTCTACCTTGCTCTCTTTTTTCTGGTCTCAAATAACTACCCCTCTTGGATACCTAGAATGCCAGCTTCACAAGGAAGGTTGAAATAGGGTCTGGTGGCTAGAACACTTTGCTAGCAAGTAAAAGATGCAGGTTCAAACCCTCTTGAAGTGAGGACAGCCTAAGTCTCAGGACTTAGGTAAGTGCCCTAGTCACAAAAAAAGAAGGACCCTGCTTTCCCCCACCACTACTTGTGCTTTTTCTGTTACTAAATTTATGATATTTATTTGGTCTTATGAGCATATGAAAGCACAACTATTTTGCCACATACTGAGCAAACAGGTAAGATTACTGATGACAGGAATCCTGGTTTTCTGTTTAAAAATCACAAATTCTCTGATAGAAAATTGCAAATTCTCTGATTAAAAACCCCCAAATCCATGTTTGTCCACAATTAAAGTGAAATGCCACTATACATATAGTGGAAAAAATGCATTATTGATATACTTACCATTTTTAAGCAATTTGGAAGCCCACCAGTGCCTCAATCACTATAATAAAATACATTCTAAATACTTATGAATTTTGGAGTTTAATTTTGGGGGTTTTGTCATGGAAAATCTGAACTCTTCCTGCCCCCTTTGCTCACCGGGACACAGGGCACAGTGCTTTGTGGTACTAATATGCTGGTGCCTTGCCATGCCGTTGCCCTTCACTCCCAAGCCACAGCCCCACCTCTAGCCCTGGTGGTGCCCCTCACTCCTGACCCACAGCTCACATCCCTGCCAGTGCTCCTCACTCATGACCCATAGCTCCTCAGCCCTGCCAGTACCCATCACTCTGAACGCACAGGCCTCTGCTCACTCCCAACCTACAGCCCTGTGGCACTGCTGGTGCTCATCACTCCTGACCCACAGCCCTCTGGCCCTGCTGGTGCCCCTCACTCTTCACCCACAAACCCCCAGCCCGACCAGAGGGGGCCCCCAGGTGCCAGTGCTACAAGGCCAGAGACCCAGGTCCATAGCCCTCTGCCCCCACCCAGCAGTGCCTAAGCTCTGGCTGCCACCCACTGAAGGCAGTGGCTGCTGCAGCTGGAGTAGAGCACAGAGCCTGGTTTCCCCTCTCCCATGAGCAGCAGGGCTGGAACAGAGCTGGTGAGAGGGACAGCTATGGGCTGGCATCTATGAGTGCAGGGCTCCCTGCCCTGTTGCCTTTCCTCCCAGGCATAACTCCATGTCACCACCCCCACTGCTGCTGGCTGGGCAGAGAGCACCTCGTCACGGCACAGGGCTCCCAGTGGTGGCACTTAGTCTTCCTGCCCCAGTCTGCCCTGCTGCACTGGGTCCCACCTGCTGACCTGCAGAGGAGCCTGGGGGGGCAGCAGGGTGGGGAGCCCCAAATCTGCAATGGGTGGCTCCATTCACTCTCACCCCAAGCACAAATCAGGGGAGCACATGTCCCCCATACTCTGCCTGTACGTATAGTGGCAGGGATCCATCCCCACACCAGCCCCAGGATGAGCCACTTGTGGCTCCATCCCACTTCCTACTCAGACCTGTGGCCACACATTTCTGCCCCAGCCCTGGACCCCAAGCTCCAGGTCCCACACACTGCCCCAGCTTGACAGTGCCCCAGCCACAGTCCCAGCCCTGCATAACTCCCTCCATCCCTCCATCCCTCCCTCACTATGGAGGCCTCAACCCCCTCCCCAGAAGACTTACTTGCAGGGAAGCACAGGAACTGCTGTCCATGATGTCTGGCTTCCAGGTCCATGTGTGCACATGCACATGCATATGGTGCCCCCTGACTAATTGACCTCCTCTTGCTCCCCACAGACCCTTGTAGGCTGGAACTCTGCCAGCCTGCAAGGGGAAACCCACCATTTCCCACATTTTACTCCTTTAAAGGAGAAAATGTGCATTTTTATCCTTAAAAAGAGAACATCCATCTTGTTCCGCAATTTTCTGTGACGAATGGAAAACCTGGATCCCTGCTGATAAAGTAAGTTGGTGCATATAAAAGCTCATTTCTCTCCGAACCATTTAGTCGCTAAGGCCAGGGACAGACATTACACTTTTACCAGTATAGGTCTTTGGAAACTGGTCTATACCCATAACCAAACTGAAGTTTGGCACACATAGACTGGTTTAAAAATGCCAGAACCCAGTCTAAGATTTGTACTCCACCAAAGGGCAAATGTATGTTCTGTTTACTACCAATCTAAACTACACCACTTACAAAAAACTTAATAATTTAGCTCAATTCTGCCACAGGCTTTTTAAATGTCTGGACCTAGCCTAAGTTGTCCCCCTACCTTACTTTCTGCCTGACTTCTGACTAATATGTCTTTGAGCAGAAAGTTTGAAACTGAGAGCCTCAAAGGCTATAAAACCTATGCACAAAAACAAAATACAACTTTTTATTTTAAAATCTCATGATTTCAAACTTAAATCTTATGATTCTGGGGTCTGACTTAAATGTTTAATGTTTGGGTTTGGCAGTACTCAGTTTCCATTCTGCCTGAGTGGACTCTGTCTTTCAACTTCTCTTTTAAAGCTACAAGGTAAGAAACTACAACATAGTACACTATATCCATCTCCAGCTATGCAGGGTAAGAAAGGATCTGTATGTCAGTTTTACCTTTCCTCCCCCAGTCATTTTGCCAGGCCAAAATAAGATTGGTTCCCATAGGAAATTAAATAAACTGTGTGCTAGCCTAAGCTACATCAGTTTGTAATGGCACTCAAGTAGCCATTATGCTGGACTGGGGTTGCTGAAACAGACCAGTGCTCTTTTCTTGACATGCCTTCTGAACATACCCTCACATGTCTGCTGCAGCAGGAATCTGGCTCACAGTGATTGAGTCAGTACCATACACACTGCAAACTATCAAACATATTTTGTTTGTTAGCTTAGCAGCTGGCTGTGACTTGTTCAAACTGATTTGTTTATCACCTTACAGAGCAATCAAGTGTTAATACCACATTTACTCAAATACAAGATGAGGTTTTTCACCCCAATCAGCATTGGAATTTATAATCACATACAACAAAATCTCACTAACTATACTGTCTGTCATTAAACTGCTACTGCATACTGCAGACTACTGTAAAGCAGTATGTGCTCAGCAGTGGAAACCAAATATGAAGTTGACTGAATACAACCAACACTGGGCATAACTATAAAACACATGGCCCACATTGGGCAAACATGTTGATGGGAACCTACCACAAAAATAGAGTAGCCCACCTGAAGAAGATATGTGGTAGTGGTAGTGCCCATTAAGTACAGTCCCCTGTTCCTGCCTAAGCTCAAGCACTTGCTCCTGAGCAGCTTTGGGATGGGCGGTTCTGATTCGGGTTTGGTCCTTCCCTGGCACTTGCACCTGTCATGTGCTACCTCCTACGGGAAGCCCCTGATATTCACCTACCACCTCTTGCTCATAACTTCAGAAGCAAGAGGTTCCCATCTTGTCTCGGACTTACTTGAAGATGTCACATGCAGGTATTCTTGGAGATCCACCTCCCCTAGATCCACCTCCCCTACACCCCTTCCCTACGTCAACATGATGGTCTCGGCCATATGCTCAATAACTGGAGTTCACTCAGGCATTGGTATGTGTATCATTACCCCAACTAGTCTGCTACAGTATTCCAATAAATGTAGCATTTAAGTGTGCACTGTTCACAGGCTGACCATTCTGCCTATAGAAGAATGCTCCATGGATAAGGGAGAACAATCTTCCACCTCACAGTTGTATCCCTGGGGTTGGACAAGCAAGCCAGTCTGCCTACTCTGGTCTTCTGTCCCGGTGTCTCTGAGGCTCCTAGTTTCCCAAGCCCTGGGAGTAATATCCCTGAACATGGCCTCTGTCTCTGGCCCCAGAAGTCTTGCAAGATTACACAAAGAAAAGAAACTAAAAGACTCAGGGAGGTAAAGTTTCATTCTCCCTACTCTTGTGCCCCTGCATGTAGCTGCAACATTAGCCCCTTGGGATCCTCACCAGGAGTCAAGTGTTGCTCCTTAAGAAGGCAAGCTCCCCTTTGGGACTCTAACCAGTGTTCCTGGCTTGAGGTACGACCAGGTCTGGTGGCTGGGAGCATGCAGCTATGTCTGGGTTGTTGCTTCCCTGCTTGTTACCGGCAGCTAGCTTTGGAGCTGACTACTGGTGCTTCCTAATGACATCACCTCCCCACGCTGCCCCCAGCTGCACAGATAAGCAGCTGATGAAATGCAGGGGCAGCTTTACCTGTGATCCTCTGCTTTTTGCTTCCGTGCCTATCTCAGGTAAGTTTCCAAGGGTCATGGGGCTTTTGGGGATTGTTTCCTGGGACTGTGGGATTTTCCTCATTCTGTTTGGCCCTCAGCAAAAGGGTTTCCACCCTTCAATCTCATTTACCTGTGACATCCCCTTTCACCACCGACTCTATTTCCAGTCATGGTGAACCACAACATTGCATACTATTCACCCAGAATCTCTCTGTTGGCCCTTCACTCAGTTTGGTGCATATGATTAGTGTGGTCCTGCCTTCCATGAGGTGAAGCCATAAAGGTTGCCCTGTGCCTCATCTGCCTATACATTTTTGGAGCATCCAATAAGTCATGACAAGAACACCTGGCTCCAGTCATGAGTGGGGGCTAATTAGAACCCTCCTTGTGGCAGTGGGGGAGAGGTGTCTGGAATACATACTCATAATGAGCAGTGCTGAGCTGTGGCTTGAAATACTGTTGACTCTGGTGGGATCCAACCTAATGAACTATGTGGTAAATCACAAGCCTTTGGCTTTGGACCAATATCATGTGTACTTTGTACTACATGCAAGTAGGTGTCAAAGTGTTGCTCAAAAGTGTATTTATGGAGTACCCGTAGTAAAACTTTTAGCAGTTTCAAAAAAAGATACCATGCATTGATTTTGGATGAACAAAGCGCATATGAGTAGTATATGCAAATTGCTATACCTATGTTTAATTTCAAGGCTATTGTTTTTATATTTGCTCCTCACTTCCATGTGCTCAGGGAGAGCAGGGTCTGATAATAAGGGGAGGGGGAAGGAGATATAGGGGAAAGAAGCTGAGGGGTAGAGGGCAGGGGGGTGCCACTTGACTCCAACCCCACCAGATGTATTTTCCCTGTTGTAGCTGTGGCAGGAAGGCAAATTAAAGACAAATCTTCAATAATTAGATTCTATACCTGGAAAATTATAACAAATTTATAATTTTTCCATATATAGAATCTAATTATTGGGGTGGTCGTCTTATAATCAGGGTCATCCTCTATTTGAGTAAATATAGTAATTCTGCCCATAATAATGTTCATGAGGACCCTAAATACAGAAACAGGTTTTAAGTTAAATAGATACAGAATTTTTAAGAAAAATAGCAAATCAAAGTCAAAGCTTCTCCTAAGACAAACAACCCAACAAGCTAACATGACTATGGCACGCCAATTTCTGCAGCCAACAGCGCACAAGGGAACAAGGTGGCCAGTGTCATCTCCAATCACCTTTCACTGCCCATTCCAAATGACCAGGTACCCATTTACAGCTGTGTCAACTAGAGACAGTCTTTATCATGAGTCCACAGGAAGGCTTGCACTTACAACATCTCAGCTACCATGTCCTTATGAAAAAGATATTTAGATTCAAATCTGTTTGAGAGCTTGTAGCAGATTGCTAGACATCAATGTAAGGACTCCTGAGATTAGGTGTGAAGAATTTTATTAACTCTCATGAGAACTACAGCAGGCCCTACCTGTTTTATAAAATGATATTTGAGTGTACAATGCAAATATTACAGATTAAGTAGATCCACAGCAAAGCATTATATAAGTCATCTCAAAGAACTGCTATGATTCTCAATTAATAATAATCAAAACCTTTTCTAGCCTCTACAGATAAATTCATATTCTTAACGTCCTTAAAGTAAAGACAGGCTGATGCAAGTATACTCACTCACTTCCACTTTCTGTTGGTAAAGGAACCTTTTAAAACTTTATAGTGCAAGCACAATAAGTTCTTTATATCCCATGTAGCTAATATGTCACATTTAGTACTCTCTGATGGAACTGTTTATACAACTCTTTAATGTAGAAACATGCTGGTTAGAAGAATTTTTCTCTTTCATTATTGTTCTAAATTTTATCCTACTTCCTGGCTCAGACCTGACCACTCAGAAATTTAAATTTTTCTAGCAAGTTGCCAGTAATAGTACACTTCAAAATGTTTGCAGGATTTTCTCCAGACACCTGCTGTCAAGTACCACATGTAGGAGACTTAGGCAGTAAATGGCCTCTCATTAGAGATATTTGCCGTATGGTATCATAAAGAAACCTTTCTTCAGCTTTAACTATACACGACATTTTTCCCAGCAGTACAAAAGTGCAACTGATTTAATGTTCAAATATGTCCTAAAATATGATTTGAGCATCTATTTATCAACAAAGCTAGACTATTTTCTTTCTGTGAAAGAGCAATGTCATGAGTTGCAACATCCTAAATGCAACGATTACTGCTTAGCCCAATTTTTCATATTAGCACAGTACACAATGTTACAACGTGTGTGTTCAAAATGTATAAATAGCATCTGCTGACTTGTTTATCTTGAAATACACTAAGTTACAGTAAAAACAGGCATGGAATAATGTGAGTCCAGTCAGAAGTAATTCTACAAAGTAATCTGACATCAAAAATAAAAATAAATAAATAGATATTTAAAGAAAAATATGTCCTGCCTACCAGAGTACAATCCTCTGTTTATTAACTCTGTAAAGCATCTTACTTCAGAGTGCTGATTGCATGCAGATTGCGTGCAGATTAAATTATATGAGCCAGGTATGGAAAAATGGCCAGCACAAATGTTTATTTCATTGTGCATATAAGAGTAAATAGAGAAGACATGCCAATGTCAATGTTTCACTGTTGAAAGGGTTGGACCAAGCTGCAGAAGAAAACGCCATTTACAAAACCATACTTTACTTGTTGTAGGAGTCACATGGAGCCACTTTTAAGAAGTCAGCTTTGAACACCCTTGGATAAGATAAACAGCAAGGCTCAGAAACTGGGGTGAGTCCAAAGATGTGCAGCATGCAGATTGGCAATATTTGTTCTATAAAAACTCTGGTCCTAATTCTGATCTCCTTGGCTCTGATGTAAATCAAGATAATTCTGTTAAAGTTGGTTGAGTTACCCCAGTATAGACTTGGTATAACTGAGAGAAAAAGCAGGTCTGATATGTTTAACCTGCATGTGATATATTAGGTTAAGATGGATATGTGCATGTATTTGTAGAAAGACAGATTCATTTTTATCCATTTATATTATATAAATATATATATGTTTATCTATTTAAAAAGGCATATTTGAGATGGTAGAAGTATAACTTTATGATGCAAAAAATGAGAAAGTTTGAAATATTAACAATCTTGGAGTTAATGTACCTGGGTCTATTCACACTAAATGAGAATACAGCCCATCATGTGAAAACCTTTTCCTGTGGCATTTTCAACTCGGTTTTGTAGTTCCAAGAACTATCACTAATCCAGGTAAATAAGGTCCAGTGATTAGTGCCCACTAATCTGGTTAAACAATAACCCAGTGCTGGGTTGTGAGAAAAGAGTACTTGGTTCAACTTCAGAAATGGTGAGGAAAATGTAGTTTTAAAGAAAAGATTGACTGACCTTGCTTTTGCCAACAGTCGTTTTCACTGGCCACTCTAACAGCTAGTCATTACTCCTGTGCAAGAGGAATGCCCCAGTCATATTCTCTTCTTCCTTGACTTGAAATAGGGCTTGGAAGGCAGTGATGTAAGAACTATCATAGTGGCTCTACTGAACCAGGGTTAGTAACCTATAGTGGCTAACTGGTTTTAGTACTTGCATTGCCAAAGTGGCAAAAAACAGTCTGGCCAGCCTGTAACTTTTCAATGCACACAGAGCTTTAGAGATTTTCTATTTACTATGAATAGTCCTTCTTTCCTAGGACAAGGATATTCTGTCTATTTATCAGCCTGCATCTCAGAGGAAAGAGTGCAAGCTACCGCTGCTATCAGAAACACAGGACTAGCAGCCCCCACCCGGGTCCATCAAGACCAATCCCCTTGGGCCCACTAGCAACTGTATACCATATTCTGTCAGAACTGTAGCAGTGATACACTTGCACTGCTTGTAGAGGGCAAGCTGGCACGTTTGTGTTCACAGATGCCCAAGCAGTTTCAAACTCATTTGGACCCCTACCTACAGGAAAGGACACCTGCATCTGCAGCCACTAGAGCAAAGGGGTTTGCTGTTGCAAATGCTCTCTGAGCAAATGACTAACTCACCACGGCAGTTTGGAAACATGTGCAATCCAAGAAAGGAGGGTGGAGTCAGCTGAAAAGAAGTTGTCAGCCACTCAAAGGAGCAGCTTGTGCCAATTCGAGAGGAAAACATTAGAACAATTTCCAAAAAAGAGGGAGGATAAGTGAAAGTCCCAATTTGTGCTTAATCCATTTGTGTGGGATTTTTCATTGAAGCATGTACTGTTGTCTTCTCAGGGCAAGCAGTAATCACCATAGTAATTTCAGTAATACATGAATCCTCTTGAAACACAGTTTAATAACATGTGGCATGCATTACCGCTGCACCACTCTAGACAGATTTAAATCACTCTCTGATTGGGTTTTTCTTTTTTCCATTATTAATGTTCGCTTCAGAGCAGACAGTGGTTTCTTCCACTAACTGGGTTAGGTCAAGCCCTCAAGATCCTTTCACAAAAAGGACTTTCTGTATATTACCTCTCCACTCCCACATAGGTAGAAGCTTACACAGCATTATTGCACCATCCCATTTCCTCAGTACCCTGGGGTGGGTGCTCTTCTGGTGCTTTAACAGAAGCAGCAATACTCAGGGGAAATGTATATCCTCTTTGTACAGCCATGTATGCAGGGTGAAGATATACAGCCTGAGAAATGGCAATGGCAGAGATTCCTATTCTCTCTGGTGATCAGAGAGATTTTGTTAAAAAAAAAAGGGAGGATTATTACACTACCTAACCTTTAGATACCTTGCCACTAATTTAGTTCACAGAATCTCTCTACAGTATACAATATCTAAGAATGGGATCCAAAAGAACAACGAGCTAAATGGGATGCTGCTTAAACTAGTCAATAGGAAATAGCTAGGAGATGTGTATACATTAAGCGTCACCAGTCTCAGGTAATGAGGCACTGGTAGGGGCCAAGGAAGGGACTTTCCTTCAAGATTCACAACCCTGAATCCTCCTCTGGAGTCATTTGCCCAAGCTAGAAAACACAACAGGAGGAGTAGGGTGCCAGTATCACTACTGCTCTCTGTCCAAGAGGCTGTCTACCATGCTCACCTAATGTGAAGTTGTCCAGGGTTTAATTCCTGCTTGAGGAGGCTTGAACCTGCATCTTCTAAATGAATACTCTTGTAATGAGTTTGAACCATCTTTCCCTGAGAAAGAACGTTAAAAAATTATTGGGCTTGTTCCCAAATTTCCCAAGATTTCTAGATTTTCTAAAATTACTAGAGTATCGGACTGGCCTATATGCAGGTACCTTAGTAAACTTGCAAGATTTTTGTGTGTTCAATAAAAATACCAAATCAGGATTTAAAATTTTTAATTTCTAAAATGCCAATTCAGTTTTTATTTTAGTACTTTTATTGTATTTAATTATTTATAGATTCATAGATTCATAGACATTAGGGCTGGAAGGGACCTCGGAAGATCATCAAGTCCAGCCCCCAGCCCAAAGGCAGGAAGTCAGCTGGGGTCATAGGATCCCAGCAAGATAAGCATCTATTTTTTTCTTGAAGGCATTCAATGTAGGTGGTTGAACCATCTCTGATGGCAGGCTATTCCAGACCTTGGGGGCTCAGACAGTAAAGAAATTCTTCCTTATGTCCAGCCTGAAATGGTCTTGCAGTAGTTTATAACTGTTTGACCTCATCATCCCTTGGGTCGCTCTGGTGAACAATCGTTCCCCCAGATCCTGGTGGTCACCCCTAATAAACTTATAAGTGTCCATCAGATCACCCCTGAGCCTGCACTTTTCCAAGCTAAAGAGCTCCATAGCTCTCAGCCTGTTGTTGTAAGGTCTGTTTTCCTGACGTCTGATCATGCGCATGGCTCTTCTCTGGACTCTCTCAAGCTTCTCCACATCCTTTTTGAATTGTGGGGCCCAAAACTGGACGCAGTACTCCAGCTGTGGCCTCACCAAGGCTGAGTACAAGGGGAGAA
>JAGPOW010000290.1:30722168-30732773 GCA_030014935.1 Caiman crocodilus | reverse complement strand
TGACCCCGGTGCTCTTTCCTGCCAAGGCAGGGGGTCGGACTAGATGATCTGCCCAGGTCCCTTCCGACTCTAGCTACTATGATACTATGATACTATGTTTAAATGAAAACAAGACTTTTACATCATTTGGATGAAGTTGTGCACTAGATGAGATAGCTTATATGACATTACAATCCTGTGGCTTGCACCCTCATTCTAACTCTCCCTTTTTTCCTATTGTTTGCTATAATGACATACTGTATCTCATCTTATAATTTTACTGCTCTTCTTAGTATGGACTGTGCTTTACTGAGTACTAGTGCAGTGCATTATACAACATCCTGATCAGTGCCGCTGGACATTACTAACTTTTGCATGAAAAAATAATATCAAATACAAGGAGGGGAACCAGCCAATAAATGATATAACTCATTATATTGCACTGTTCAAAGTGATGCAAGCTGCTATTACTGTAATGATAAGAGAAATAGAACAATGAAAAAGTTAGAAGTAGTTGCAGATGTATCTGATCAGCAAAGCCACGTGTAATGAAAGCCAGAGTTCCAGACAGTGTATTGACACCAGATACATTTTGTTTGTATTATGTGTGCCCTAGAATAATAGATTATTACCCCTCTTTGGTACATCAGTATTAATATTTCCAGACTGTCCTGTTTGCCTCAAGACAGTGTGGAGTTGATGCATATTTTCTCAGGGGACCAGGCACCTTTCTATGGGTATGTCTGTACTCACTGCACTGGGCTGCATGGAAGATGGACAGAATTCCCCTTCCCTGGTTACACTACTGCCTTCAGTAAAGCAAACTAGGAGAACACAAGGAATGATGGGGCTGATTGTTCTTTGGCAGGAAGGGGGAAAACCCAAATTAGATTTGAATCAATATGTTTGGGTGAGAAAAAAAGCACATCATTTTAAAAGGAATTCCAGGAAGTCTAGTAATGTCACAAATATGTGACAGGAGAAAGTATAGCTATGTAGGCAAGCTATATAACACAATGGCACATGAGCACCCAATCCATTTCCCAACAAGTTACAGAATATTTCCATTGACTTTAGACTTGGATCATCCCCAAAGTCATAGAAGGAAAAGAAAACAGATGCTGTGCCAAAGTAGAGGATTCTCCCAATAAGTATCAGAGAAGTCATGAAGCAAGGAGCATGTACAGTAAGATCAAAGACCCTTTATTCTAGAATTGATGATCATGGAAACCACGATGAATAAAACACAATTTTAATTTGCAAAGGTCTAATTGTAAAGAATAATTATCTGAGAGACTCAATGTATTTAATAATTTGTATTTAAATTTCAGTAGTGTAGTTGAAAAGGTATGGAAGGGAAGAATAGTGGATCTTCTGCAAATATATAGTCAAGTAGACAACCACGTTAAAAGTGGTAAGGCTTTAGAAAATATGCTATTTGTAATTTTCGAAAAGTGGGATATGACAAGTTTTTGTGGTAAGGAGTTTATTTTAATAGAACAGCACTGAAAGAAATGACACAGTGGAACCATTTTGTGTGGTCCTTTTCATACTTCCATTGGACAGACAGAGTACTGATTCCACCATAAGCTGAGATTGACAGCCAAATCTGACAAAATGTGATTTTAAGCTAGAATATATATATAAATAGTTTATTATTTAAATTTCAAAACAAGCATAGCATTCAGACTAAAAACTTACCTCTTGCCAATTTTTACCAAACATAACCTTACTATGGTTGTAGGTTAGTCTAAACATTTTCTCAATGCACTGTGATGAGGAAACAGTTTAATTTTTTTACATGCTAATTCTCAAACACTACTAGCTCTCCACAGTCAAAAACTTGCTCTTTGGGTGTAGAGAAATGCAACACTTCATTTTCAAAATACACTCCTTCTACATTCAAATATCTTTATTCCCTATGCACTTTTTGCCAGGATGTTGATTATTTTAAGAATTTAAAATTATAGGCAGGTCTGGTAGCACAGTTTATTAAGATTGCCTGACACTTCCTATTATAAGAACGTGATGAGGGCATGTAGCACCCAAGTTTACACACGATATACCCAAGCCTATAGCCACAATTGTGTGGGTGTACCCAGGGAAGTGCCCTGACTCGCTCTGGTGCTAAGCTATATAAACAAGAGGAAGTTGAACAAGGCAGCAGCAGACACTATGCAGATGACAGAGGTAGGAAACAACCAAGAAGTTTTCAGAAGTTGAAGCTAAAAAGCACAGCTCCACGATTAGCCAACCCAATCATAAATATTAATGGGAGGTGTCACTTACAACCCTCCCCATGTAGAGGATTGGTCAAATATGGCCAGGACTGAGCTCAGCTGAGAGAAAAGACCTTACAAGGGTGGGTAGGAACACACTTGTAAAATGTCTGGGACCTATTCCCCAAAGCCCAGTCAGCCAAATTTGAAACTCCTCGAATGCTTTGGCAGTCATAGAGCCAGCAGCAAAAGGCTAGAACCTTAAGTAATATCTTGATATCATGGGGCATCTTTACACATGTTCTGGGGACGGGAGGTGAGGGTGGGATGAGGGGAAGGGGACTTTAATGAAAGCAGCTCTTGGGAGCCACTCTAATTAAAGTGTCCACAGCATCTCATGTATTCAGCTTCCCATGCTTAAAAATGGCAGAGGGGTGCTTTAACTAAAGCTTCAACAAGTTTTAGTTAATGCATCAGTGCTGCCATTTTGATGCACAGGGAGGGCTGAATCCATGAGACACTAAAGCTGTTAGAGTGTGCTAATTGAGTTTAGTTATGTCAAGTGTGTTGATTAATTGAGTCTACTCCAACATGCTTTAATTACAGCATGTCAGAGCAGGCACCCCACATGTCTAGGGGCACCCATGGTGCCTCAGTATGAGAATTAGACACTTCAGGATGTCAAACTCAGAGGAAAGCAAATTGCCAGCCCTTCAATTTCCGTGCTTGAGTTATGGATAAGATATCATACTGAGCAAAGAGACACCTTCAAACTAATAAGCTCTGAATCCAGCTTATGGGGCATAAACTTGCTTGAAAGGGATTCCTACAACTGGCCTTCCTAATATCAACAGCTGGGCAGTTAGGAAAGACAAAAATTTGGAAAAGGCTGAAGGCTGTTTTATTGGCCAGAGACTTATGAAGAGATTTAAATCATTTGCTTCCCCTGCCATGTCTGCCAGGGAGTTGTGCTCAAGGGCAAGAAATCAACCTTGTTAATTATCCTGCCTTTTACAACAACTCCCTTCACAAAAGTAGAAATGCCTATTTGAGGTCCCAGAGTAAAGGGCACCTAAGGACACAGATTCATGATGATGAACTATACACTAACCCTATGTGAGAGAGCTTGTTCCTTACCGTGGCCTATGCAGTGTCACGTGAGCTAGTAAAAATAAATTGCCCTGGTTGGCCTCTCTTTAGAAGTCCTTACAGTTTAGGGATTTTATGCCCATGTGTTAAAACAGGTGTAGGAACTATTAAATATGACCCTTTTCAACAGCTCTGTATGATTCCCAGACCTTCACCAATCCCTTACAATCTGGGATGATTGTCTTGCATGATTGTCTTATCTGTGGGTCTAAAGATAGCTGATGGGGCTGATCTGGGATCTACAGACTCTTTTGCAATTCAGGCACGTGTTTTCAAGTGGGGTGGGTGGCTCTGCATTCTTGATTAAGTCCACAACATGCTGATTCTGCCACCCGAACTTTTTTGTCTCTTGTTGTTGTTGTTGGAAAGGTTCAAAGTACTGAGATCCTTGCAGCAGACTCTTCCTCCATTTGAGGCAGTCCTGGGCAGTAGTCCCTCACAAGTTGATGTCGATGTCGCATTTTTTCAAGATGGCCTTGAGGATGTCTTTGAAGTGCTTTCTCTGCCATTTGCTTGAGAGTAAGCCTTGCCTGAGCTGGGAGAATAAGAATTTATGGCAGAGCCAGCGGGGTGAGGGAGAGAGAAACCCCACTTACACCTCACCCCAACCAGCCAAGTGCCTAGGAATTACTGTGCAGCTGGTCCTGGTGCAGAGTTGGAAAAGCCAAGACCAGCATTCCCTCTAAGCTGCGCGGTGTACACAGATATGCAGGTGCACTCATGCCACACTGCCAGACACGTCTACACAGTTGTGTACGCCACACAGCTTAGAGGGAACACTGGCCAGGACAGCATCTCTGACCATGCCTGGCAGAACGGGGATGATCTGCAGAGCTGGAAGCCGGAGACGTCCATCCACTGGCTCAAGCCAGCTGTTCTGTCTGGGGTGGGGCCGCTGCTCCTCAGATGCCTCTCAGGTGAGGCAGGAGCTGGCTGATCAGGAGCTGTTTGCCCTTGCAGTGGGAGAGATCAGCTCCAGCTGTGTGACAGAGGAAGCTGGCAACTGTCCAGAAGCCCCAAAAATTCCCAGGAAGGGAGATATGGTAGCAAGCTGAGGACAGAGCACGCTAAATGATGGACAGGTGAGGAGCAGCCTGACTGCTCACCATTTTTTGTACTAGTATGGAATGAATTTCTAGGAATACCAAAAGCCAAATCCAACACCATCAACCATGATGCTGGGTGCAGCCCTAACTTAGACTAATAATAATACCAGAGGTATGAGGCAGAATGTAAGGGTGAAGGAGCTCCCAAATTTGCCCTTAAAGCTGGATGGTTGGACAAGAGACTTGGTGCTAGACAAGCTTTGAGTGTTGTGGAAAAGCCTGTCCCATCCTAAGGGGAACATTTTCTGGCAGTAGAATATCACCTCCTTTTTATGTTACATCCAAATCATGGCAGGCAAGACCGAGTGAGGGCAAAAGCAGTCTCTCCTGGGGAAGGAGGGCCAAAACCCACTAACCCCAACAAGAGAAGCCAAAGGATCCAGGCACCAAGCCCTGAGGATTCTTCCCTCCGAGGATGACAGAGGCTCGGTGACAGATTTGCTGCAGGAGTCTGTAGTCAGACATATGGAAGACATGACCAGACCAGCAACATTGATGTCAGATGCTCATTGTTTTGATGCTCGTGGTGTTTGCTTGTGAGAGGATGCTAATGTTGGTTCATCTATCTTCCCACTGAATTCGAAGGATTTTCCACAGGCACCAGTGATGTTACTTCTCCAGTGACTTGAGATATCTCCTGTACAGTGTCCATGTCTCAACAGTGTAAAGTAAGATGAGGATCATGACTAATTGATAAACCATGAGATTGGTTTCAGATCTGAGGTTGCGATCTTCAAACACCCATTTCCTCAGGCATGTGAAGGCTGCACTTACACATCTGAGGCAATGTTGGACTTCGTCATTGATGTCAGCCTTCTGTGAGAGATGGCTTCAGGAAATATTCAACTTTCTCCAGAGTCTCACTGTGAATCTGAAGTACTAGAGCTGGGACTGCTCATTAAGAGCTTGTTATGGAGGACCTTAGTTTTCTGAATGTTAAGTGCTCTGGTGGAAAGCACTAACATAAATAAGGGGGGTGATGGCACCAACCCCAGGCACCAGTTTGGGAAGGGGTACAAAAATAGCAGCTGCCACTGTTGCCAGCTTGGCACCACTGCCAGCAGCAGCAACCTAGCTACTTCTGCTGCCTCGTGCTGCTGCTGCCCAGGGTACAGGACTGCCCAGCTATGCCACTAGTGGAAAGTTTGAGTAAAACACTGAAGTTCGTGTTAAAGAAGTTTGTGGAGTGAGAAGCTAAAGACTGTAACCAATTACTTCTCCCACCAACCTAAGGAAGCAAAAAAGTATGTTCCTCTTGTTTTGGCCTCCCCCGTCTTGGTTCTCTTACAACTCTGTTTTCAGTTTCTTATATCTTTGCCAAACTTTACTGTTTGGGCTAAAATTTTCCATACCAGGTGTCTGCCTGAGGCTTAATTTATCTTGGAAAATATCAGACAAAATTATTCAGCTGTTTCAGAGAATAAGGATACAGGAAAATACTTTGTTTTTTCCATGGTAAAAATATTTGGATTACTTTCTTTTTTGTGGAAACTACTGTTCCCTTTCCATGGAGAAGGGACTTAAATTAAATGAGAGAGCAGCCTTTGTACCAAAGATGAGCCTTTTGCTGCCTCTCTGAAAATCTTTCCAAAAAGCTATAAGCTTTGAAAAATATGTTTGCACATGCTCTGGAGTTTAATGGCTAAATCACAGAAAAATTCATCCTCACTGAGCATGCTTGATCAAATGATTGACCAGGCAAAGCACATACCATCTTAACCAAGCAAATGAATATGCTTCAGGCCCTCACAGCTTCTAAGGTGACTACACTGTACAAGCACCCTGACAGGGCCAATAGGCATACTCTAGCCCAAGGCTCAGATGTAAATCTGAACTTTCCCCAATGCTTGCCTCCGGCTGAAATCACATCTGGTACCAGAGCAGGAAGATCATCAATCCTGTGTTCAATGACCCTTTCCCCCGTTACTAGACAATGTGGAGAAGCAGATGCCTGGTTCAAGTAAAGAGAAAACAGAGCAGAACCTAAAATATTGTGGAGGAGGGCAAGGCTAGAGACTGAAACGAACTAGACAAGGAGATTAGCTTTGTGAGCTAGGGAGGTAAAGGTTGGAGAAGAGCCAGTGAATGGAGAGAAATTCTTATTGGATGAACAGCCAGAGGGAGACTGGAATTAGAAACAGCTGGCACAAGGGGAAGAAAAGAATGGGGATGTGACAAGGAAGGAGGAAGCAGGTAAAATAATGAAACTTTCTGGGGAAACCTTGGGACAACAAGCCAGCAGAGACTAGGGACTGGCAGACAAAGAAGGTCAGAAGTCAGAGAAATGGAGACTGGGACTGGATAGGTGAAGAAGCTGGGATTGAAATGATGAGCCAGTTGTGGGGTAGAGATAGAGCTTTTTTTTTCTTGGACTTTTCCATATCTATGTCTAAACAGTACTTCACAAGCAATAAAACTTTATCTTCACAATGCTTTTGTGAAATGATGGTTCATTTCCATTTACAGATGAAGAACTGGAGAAGAGAGATTCAAGTTAGGCACACCCACCAATTTTGGTGCCTAATATGAGACACTGGGGCCATAGATTCCTTCAAAGCACAGCTCCCCTTAGTTCAGGTATAGATCCAAGTGTTCAGCATTTCTGCAAATCAAATCTACTGAAGCACCAGAAAATTAAAAATATACAATCAATGACAATCTTTGAAGTGCTTGGTTTAAATTCTAACTTCTGCAATAAATGAGGGAAAGGACTTATAGAACACAGATGCTTTTACTGCATGACCTTGACTCATTCCCAAAAAAGGGTGGAAAACAGTATATAAGCATGTAATGAAACACTGTTTATATTCAATACAATTAAATTAAGGTTGTACAAACTGAATTCTAACATTTCTTAACTTTGAGGTACTTGATTTTGCAATCTTGACACTATTCTTTTAACATGTTTTTCACGTAACATAAATATATTTGTGTCTGATCCTTCTCCTAATCAAGTCATACATGTGTCTCCATTGACTTAGTGTTGTTGCTGTTAATTTACACAAGCATCAGAAGAAAATTAGGGCCACAATGGAGGGGGGCACGAAGAAATCAAACAGATGCATCTGGAGAAGATAATCCAATCATAGGTATTTAATGGCAGATAGTGTCTTGCAAAGCTGTTTTCTCAAAAGAGACCTAGGGAGGATAGTGACCAGCAGTGGATAGCTATATAGGCTTGAAATATGACTGACCAAAGAGAATGAAAGTAATTTTGAATTGTAGAGACATTTGTCATAAAATGGGGAAAGGATAATATGTCTATGCATAGCCAAGAATCTTTCATTCAGTTTTGGGTATGTCAAAACTAGAAAGATATTGGGAAAATTACAGAGAAATAATGAAAAATAAGCCAATGCAAATGATTACTCAGCATATATAGGAGGGAATATATATGTATATGCATATTCACACACTGAAAGATTGATTATGTTTGACTAGAAGACTCCTAGTTATCTCTAAATTCTTGTGAATACACTGTCCACACAAGGGAAGTGAAGTAGAGGGACACAGATGAAACAAGGTCTTCCAGACAGCTGATGGGAACAGCTCTTCTGATTTTAAGAAAGAATAACACAAAGCCTGCAAGGTGCTGAACATCTCCTGGACATTTCATAGAGTCAAAGGGCAGAGAGACTACCATTAGATCATGTAGACTGAAATCCTATTGGAGGCCACTAAGTATCACCCAAGCATCCTATATTAAGTCTAAAGCTTTTAGATATACCATAGCAGCCACAAAAGACTAAACTTATTGCCACAGGGCATGTCTACACAAGACACGTAATGCGTAGTAGACTAATGCTACTGTATATTAGCATGAACAGAAAAGAAGTGCTAATATGGTAGTGTGCAATAGTATTAATCTACTACACATTAAGTGTCACACAAGAAGTATGTTATTGTAATAATGCACAATATGGCAGCCTACTGTGCATTTATTTAGTACTTGACTATACAAGCACTAAATTTAAAGTGCAGTAGGCACCGCACATTAATGAATGTGTAGACATGACCACAGAGAAAGAAAAAGAGACCAAAATGCCAATAGTACCTGGAGTCTCTTGTGACAGGGGGCCTTCTCAGGGCTAGATCATGAGTTAGCCAGTCCACCTGCCTAGGGCAGTCTGCCCTGACTCGCGTGCCACGACTTGAATGTTTTCATAGTACATTAAGCGACCCACGCATTGAAAAATGCTGAAGTAGATAATCCTTTTCACACCATATATACATGATTCTATATGGTTATTATGAGAAACAGGTCCTCTTCATAAGGAAGAATATGTAGTGCCTCTGGAAATACATAGGGCAGAACGTGAAAGTTGACATGAAATCATTTAAGTATTAGATGTTGTAGATTCATTTTATACAGTTTTAATTCCTGCTTGACTTTTGGCACTAAAGCTACAGGTGCTTTATCATTAAAGTTGATAGACATTATCTGCACAGAACCAATCACCCTAAACACACCAAGAAAGATGTAATATACAGCCAACCCCTCCAATACCATCTAATTTGCACTGAGGAGAACACCCATGATTGTTACCTCACAAAACTCAAAAGGGCTTTCACTCACCAAGGACATTCCTCCAGAAAGATAAATCGCACTTTTGAAAGAACCACCCAGATACCATGTGAAGAACTGCTGCAACACAAAAAGATAATCCCCACAGATTGCACACCTACCATCCCTCCCTGGAACCTATGCAGAAAAGCCCTAAACAATTGCAACCCATATGAGAAGAAGCCCAATTCTTAAAGAGATCACCATTAGCCTTTAAACAAGCACCAAACCTCACCAATCTCATCACCAGAAGCAAACTTCCTATGGCCCAAAATCCACCAAATGAATCCAGACCACGCTGCAATAAGAAATGTAAAACCTACCAACATATCTCCACCACCCCAATTACTACACCTCACAACAGAACCATCACCATTCTTGGATCTTACAACTTCACCTCCAGAAATGTAATATATTTCATTCAATGCACCAAATGCCCTGATGGAAAATATGTAGGAGAAACCAAACAACAACTGTGTACCAGAATGAACACACACTGAAAATCTAACGAAGACAGAAATACCCAATTGCCTGTGGGTGCACACTTCTCACAAGACAACCACTTCCTCTCCAATCTCTCAGTTCTAATCCTCAAAGGGAATTTACAAAACACCTTTCATAGATGAGCCTACAAAATTCACTTCATAGATCTACTGAATACAAAAAACCATGGAGTAAATATAGACATTGAATTTATGCACATTATATCCCGTCTGCCATCCGATAATCCTAGGTAACCCCTCTACATTTTACCAGCTACATTCTAGCACTAGGTCAACATTCCCCCCTTTCCCTTCCTCCCCACCTACCTGTCTCACACTTATTGTTTATCTCCCATGGCCCCTGATCCTCACTGCCACATATTTGCATTTTCACAGAACTGCATTTCACATATTGGCTTCTATTGCATCCAGGAGAACACAAAACATCCATAGACTCTCCCTATGCCTGAAGAAGGGTATTTGTGCTCAAAATCTTGCAAAGAAGAATTTTTCCAACTATTTAGTTGGTCTAATAAAAAGATATCACATTTACTCAAAGAACCATACGTGTCTATGTCCTTAGACCAACACGGCTACAGATAATACCCCCAGTCGATTCTAAAATACATATATCAAATGTATTTTAGAGTCTGTTTCAACTTTCATGCACATCATTTTTGTACTATTCCATTCTGTAGGCTGTATGTACCCTCAAATATACCGTATTTATTTGAATATAAGATGAGGTTCCCCCCCACCCCGGAGTCAGCACATGGGGAAAAAACCTCTCATCTTACATTTGCATAAAAAGCAGAGTGTGGAGTAGGCAGTTGCTGTGGCTGACTCTGGCTCTGAGCCTGGGTCAGGGCCAGAATCAGGAGCAGCTCAGGTCCAGCTTGGGCTGGGGTCTTTCATGGGCATGGAGTGTAGCAGAAATGCCACTGTCAGTGCCCCTCTCCAGAAACCTCTCTCTGTGCCAGCCCGAGAGGCTGGTGTTGAATCCCTCGGGGCGGGGATCTCCTCCCTGTCTGCATGACAAAAGCCTGGGCCTGGGAGGCGGATGCTCTGGTCACCTGGGCAGGGGAAAAGACCCGGCCCTGGCCCTG
>JAGPOW010000290.1:30663743-30722068 GCA_030014935.1 Caiman crocodilus | reverse complement strand
GGCGGGGATCTCCTCCCTGTCTGCATGACAAAAGCCTGGGCCTGGGAGGCGGATGCTCTGGTCACCTGGGCAGGGGAAAAGACCCGGCCCTGGCCCTGCACAGAGATCCAGGTAACCAGGGATCCTTGGGAAATGGGTCGGCTTGTGACCAGTTTTGGCAGCTTCGATTGGACCAGGCTGCTGAGGTCAGGGAGGGGATAAAAAGGCCCCGCCACATGGAGCACATGGAAACTCCTTCCCCTACCCAGACAATCAGCAGAGTCAGCGCTGCTGCATTTCCTGCCCAGCCAATCAGCAATGCCAACACTGCTGCATGGCCAGGGAAGGGCTGAGCTTCGACTTGCTGTGCTCTGGGACAGAGAAGCCCAAGCAGTATTTAACAATGTGGGGGAGGGACAGAGACTGGGGAATTGTGGGACAGGCCAAAGACTGTGCAGAGCTGGGGTGGGGGATGTAGATGGCGTGGGGGGAAATAATGTTGCAAGGGGAAGAAGTGGGTGGGGCACAAGGCAAGCAACTACCTTTCCTGCTGTAGCAGTTGGTGGGGGCGGGGAAAGAGATGATTCAAAACGACCCTCAGACACTTAGATTCTATGCCTGGAAAATGATAACAAATTTATAAATTTTCTATTTATAATTATTACGGAGCTTGCTCTATATTCAGGGTCACCTTTTATGTGGGCAAATACGGCAAGAAGCCTAAAATCATTGACTGCTCAAAGAAGCCTGATCCTTAACTGCTTCTTCTATCCTTATAAAAAAGAATATTCATTTGTTTACTTTTTACTCAAATTCATTCATCTACTTACTTTTTAAATTGAAAAAGAGTGAAATGCTGACATACAATTTCTTTTATTAATACGTCCAAAAGAACAGGACATAATTGAGTAATCTTTTGTTAGATAAAATTTGACCAAGGTCCTGCATCTTGTTTATTTTTTGATTTACTAAGTCTCTGGTTGTCCTGAAATTTGTCTTATCATAAAAAAAATTTTTCAAGAAGATGGTAGCAAGTCATGGATAACACATGATTTTATACGGTGATTACTCATCTGAGGCTCGTAGGTTGAAAAGGAGATCAAATCCCAATACAGCATGTGCCTCAGAAAACACTGAAATGAAATAACTGTTAGTAACATATTTTGTTTGGACAATTTTTGCACTCTGGCTTTTGTACTATGGCCAATAATACAGCCTTAAGCGACTCTAGACTCAAGAAACTCAAATAACTCCTTCCATTAAACATTTTTTTAGGACTACTACCTTGCAGTTAAAATTGAGTTTTGATTTTTCATTATAAAGCCCATTTTTCAGAGGTTGATACTTCAACTAGATTTACATTAACTGAAATGTAATTAAACCACTTTTCCTACTTCCACACAGGGTATCGAGGAATAAGATTTTTTTTCCTCTCTCAGATAATTATTTGTTTCATTCTTTAGGAAATCTGAATTTTTTTTTCCATTAAAATACATTAAGATTATTTTTCTATTTTGAACTAAAGAAAAAATGAGTATTTTAAATTAAAAGTAGATAAAAATGCCAGGATCTTGGTATGTCCTAAATACACAATGCACTGACACGCTATTTTATTTTTGCATATAATTTGTTAATAAGAATGATTAACAGCATTGACCAATGCAAGAAATCTGGATTCTGTTCTTGGGTACAGTGGTGTTAAATCATGACTAACACAACAGAAGTCACAGAATCAGAGAAAAGTAGAGCTGGAAGAGACCTCAGGAAGTCATCTAGTCCAAATTTCTTCTCAAGACAGGATCATCTCTGACTAAACCATCTTAAACAAGTGTTTATCTAACCTGCTCTTAAAAAACTTCTAAGGATAGAGATTTCACAACCTCTCTAGGTAGCCTGTTTCAGTGTTTAACCATGGTCATAGTGAAAAAGATTTTCCTAACATCCATCCCAAATTTTTCTTGGTGCAATTTAAAACTGTTGCTCCTTCTCCTGTCCCTTATAGCCACAGAAAATAGACTAGCGCCTCTATATAACTAGCATTCTCTATATAACCATCTTCAAATATATGAACACTTTTATTGAATACTACCCCTCCCTGAAGTTTTCTCTTCTCCAAACTAAATAATCTCAGTTTTTTTCAGTCCTTTCTTGTAAGACATGTTTATCAGACCTCTAAATCAGTGGTGCTCAACCTTCTGGTCCACTGTAGAAATACAGGCCCTGAGGGCGCCGTGATGTCCCCTGAGGCCACCCTAATCCTGCCCACACTCTCAGGCTTCTACATAACCTCCCCTGTTTATCTTACCTGCCATATCGTGATGCTTCTTTGCTATTATTAGGAAGGCTGCCCCTGAGTGTCCTCAGTGGTGCTTTGCCTAACCTGACTTGTTTCTTGTGATTGCTGGGCCCTCTGTCCACTAGCCAAAGCCACATAGTTCTTCACGTGTATTTCTCATATCCTCGCAGACCTACTAGTGCCAAGCTGGCACTGTGAGCCAGTGGCTATCACCTATGGCCCCAATGGCCCTTATTTAAGCCTTTGGGTTTTTAACCATAGACTCTTTCAGCCTCTACAGACATTCCCATTAGGGTTACCATATGTCCTGGTTTTCCCAGACATGTCCTTTTTTTTGGACTCCTGTGCTGCGTCCAGGCAGGTTCTAAAATAAGAGGAAATGTCCGGGTTTTCTGCTGTCTGGGTCTGGCTGCTCCAGGCTGGGAGCAGCCGGCAAGCTGATTGATCGTCGGGAGTCATGTGCTCAGAGAGAGAGAGAGAGAGAGTGCAATGCAGAAGCTGCTTGGTCTGGCAGCAGGGCTAGAGACGGCAGGGAGCTGCAGGTTGGGAGTCAGGGGCACCAGCAGGGCAGGGTGTTGCAGGTCTGGAAAGAGGGCCACCAGCAGGGCTGGCAGGGGGGCAGGGGCTGTGGGTAGGGAGTGAAGGGCACCGCCAGGGCTGGGGTCAGTGAATCTGCAGTGAGGGGCAGCAGCAGGGCTGAGAATGAGATGTTGCCTGTCAGTGAGGGGCAACAGAATGGGCATATCACTGCCCCTTCCCATGGACTGCTCAATGCCCGGTGCCCACTACAGCATCCCTGTGACTTCCACCTACACCCACTCCTCTAAAACAAAAGTACAAGCAACTACTTTAACTCATAGTCCATCCGTTCCCGCCTCTCCCTGGGTCACCATGCTACCAAGCCACCTTCTCACTCTCTGGCTGTCTCTGCCTTGGAAGTACCTGCCATGACTTGCAATTCCCCTTCCCCACCAGTTTGAGCTTGCAGGAGCTCCTCTCTCTGCAGCTTTTGGGGTTACTCTGCTCCTTTGCCTCAGGAAGCCTGGTTTATATCCCCTAGACTCCTAGTCAGGTGCTCTCTTGACCAACTGCAGATGTTTCCCCTCACCTTAGTGGGCAGCTTACTGCCACAGCTGCAATTGTTCCCTTGTTGCCTTCCCTTCTGTACCTAACCCCTGTTCAATTGCCTGTGGATCTTTCTGTTGCAGTCTCTCCCATAAAGTAACAGGAGCCCCTGGCTCCCCGTTACACAGGTGGATTAGTAAACATGCAAAGTGGGCACGAGTGCAGGGACTCCTACCAATTTCAGGCCCTGGCCACAGGATCCTTATCAGCAGGGAAGTGAAAGCCACAGTTTTAAACTCAGCGCCCATTTGTGGTGCCAAGTTTAAAACTGAGGCTTTCACCTTTGCTTACCTGGGAGCTGGAAACGTGGCCCTTCCACCAAAGAGGCAGAGATGGGCCAGACTAGGGTCGGGCTGGGAAGCCGCACCGTGCGTGGGGGAGTGGGGTGGGCTGGCTGGTGCTGTCTAGAGGGGAGGGGGGCCAAGCCAGGCTGGGAGAGCTGCACCCCACCTGGTGGGGGGTGCAGATTGGGGCCAGGCCGGGAGCGTTGCACCACACTGTGCCTTTGTGGGTGGCAGTGCTGTGAGGGCCTTGCAGGCTATAGCCCCGCAAAATTCATTTTAGCCTCACACAGCCACCCCTCTGAGTGCCACCACCTGCCTGCAGAGACACAGCACAGTGCTCCCAGCCTGGCCTGGCACAGTCAAGCCGTCTGCATCTGTGGGGCTGCATGGGACAGCCGGGCAACAGCTCCCTGCAGGTAAGTGTAACAGGGGTGGGGTAGGGAGTGAGACTAAGGTGCAGGCAGCTCACAGAATGGTGGGTGGAGGGCTGCTTTCATGTGGTCGGGAGAGTGGGCGGGGGAGGTCCTGTGAAGGGAAAGTGCGTGTCTGTGCATGTTTGTGTGCATGTCTCTGTGCGCGTGTATCTGTGTGCATCTGTGTCTGTGTACATGTGCAGAGAGTGAGAGTAGAGTGTGCACGCCTGTGTCTGTGCACACCCGTGTGAGTGTATGTTCAGCCATAGCAGAGGCAGGGAGCAGGAAGAAGAGACAGGCATGTGCCCTCCAGCCCAGCAGGATCAACCCAGTCTCCCCTGCCAGCACTAGAAGGGGAGGGGTCCTCTCTACCCCCCTGCAGTCCAGTACCCATCGGGGGAGGAGGCCTCCAATTTTATGCTTGCCTGAGGCCCCAGTACACATTAATTTGCCACTGCTGTTGCATCCAGCATCCTGGCCCTGGATTGTCACCTAAAGCACGACCCTGCTCCTGCTTTGGACTAGGCTTGCTCTGGCTCTTGCTCCGGCCTCATGTTTATGAGATCAAGCCCATTGCCATCACCGTCACCCCAGCCCCAGCCCCGTATGTGTGCCAGCCAGATCCCACACATGGCGTCATATCATCTGGTCCGCTAGGCTTGGAAATTTAGCGGTGGGGCAGCAGTGGCAGCAATAACTGCCACCACTCCCCTGCTGTCAAATTTCCAGATCCTTGGGAGAACGACAGGCCGCATCACATGGCTTTGTGAACCAAACAACCTTGCTCTAAATCACTTGCTATTCTCCATTGGATGGACTGTTTCTAATTTGTATGAGTCTGTCTTGAAGTGCAGTGCCCAAAAGTGTGTAAAGTAAGCAGGTGAAGCTTCAGTGCTGAACAGAAAGGAATCACTTCCCTTGACTCTTCACTAGATTCTAATTTGCCCATGTCTTTCTTGGAAAAATGAGTTAACTGGTATAACCAAAACCAATTCAAGGGTGGTGAACATTAGTTCTGATTTGTAGCATCTGATTTGTAAACCTGCTTGCATAGGCAGTGGAAGGCTGGGAGTAATGGCGCTTAGCTCCCACAAACATGGGGCAGCAGTAGCAGTGCCAAGGACCACAGGGCAGTTTGGGCACCAGCTTGAGGCAGCTGCAGCAGGTGGTGGAGGGGCACACAAAGCCTGCAGCAGCCTGTCAGCCTGCAAAGCACTGCCCACTACAATAGGTAAGTCTGTGAAGGGAAAGGGGAATGGGGGGGACAGATCCAGGCCACCACTGTGAGAAAAAGAGAGGGGCAGAGGTAGGGAAAGGAGCTAGGGAGAAGGGGACCCAAGGCCAGGGTAGGACATGGAACAGTCAGAGCTGTGGGCAGCTTGTCTAGGGGCACGGCGGAGGGGGAGCAGATCCCACCACTACACACACCCCAAGGGGAGGCACAGGGGACATGTGCTTCCTGAATTTGTGTGGGACAGAGGCAGGCTGCCTGCTGAATGCTGGGCTCTGTGCCCCGCTGCTGCCGCCCTGGGAAACGTGATGCTATGTGCCCACTGCACACTTATTGCACTGCGTCCCCTGCTCACCCCGCAGCAGTGGGCATATGGCATAATGCCACTCCTGAGGCAGCAGCAGTGGGGTGCAGAGCCCAGCATACAGCGGGCAGTCTGCCACCACCCTGTGCACAAATCCAAAGGACACATGCCCCTTGTGCCTCCGCCAGGGCACATGCAGCAGCAGGAGGCCCCCCCGCCCCCCATGACCCCGAACAAGCTGACTTCAGCTTCAACCATCCTACAACTCATCCTGGGGCCCCCATTCATCCTTGCCTCTGCCCCACTCCCTCCCTCACTGTGGAGGTGTTGATCTGCCCCCCCATCCCCTCCTCACAACAGACTTACCTGCTCGTGTGTGTGTGTGTATGTGTGTGCACGCAAACGCGCGTGCACACAAGCGTGCATGCTCAGGCCCCCCCAATATTTTTTCCCTCCACCTATGCCTGCTCATGGTGCTTCCTGGAAAAAGCAGCCCCAGATGTCACCCCCAAGTTGGGGGCAAAGCAGCAAAATATGCACACTGCAGGATTTCCTGGCAGTGGGGGAATTCCTAGAGCATGCACTAGGCAAACATATTCTTCCGTATGAACTGTGACTTCCTTTGGTCACAGCAACCTTTTGCATTTGGGGTGCAACAAGGACATAGGACATCTGTTTGCTCACAACTTGTACCATCATAAAAATGTTTATGGTGGCAGAAGGTCAATATCTGTTTGCACCACCAGACTCAGGTTCTTCTAGTGCAGAAAAAGGTGCTTTGTAACGTGAACAAATAATGATGGGACAGAACAACCAAATTTATGCTGACAAAATGTTCTTCCATGCACTGGGCCAGTGAACAGTCTGTCTCGCTTAACTCCAAAATAAGACCTTAAGTGACACTTAAATGGTGCAGAGACTGTGTACTGTCTCTTTTCACAAGGATGGATTTCACAGTGGAAGCTTAATAAATATTAAAATGGTAAAGTATGCTGACATTCCATGCCATGCAGCACATGTATGGAATATGCTCATGTTAGATTATCAAAAAAAAAGTGCCTTAAAAGTGAGATTTTACAAAGGTCTCCACATTGGCCAACTGCACCCACTTATGTCAAAGGAAATTCTACTATTGACTTGAATGGAGCAGACTGAAGCTGACATTTAATGCTTTCATAAATTCCACCTTTAATTTCTTGTTTCATATTTAATTATGTCTGGTTTCACATCCTCCCTAACAACATTCAATATTAGCATCATTTTCACCACTTGGATTTTTTCTCCAATTCAATTTTAGCATGCCAAAATGATGTACTTGCCGATTGGCTGCAAGGGCTTTTCATTCTTAGGTGTGAACAGAGAAACTGTCACAGGTAATTGTTAGGTTGATTCGTAAAGCAGGTTGTTGAAAAGCCAACATAGAGACACAGCAAATATGTCAAGAGAAACATTACTTAAATTTACTTTATGAAAGAGAATGTTTAATAAGGGCTTATAGAGGTTTATAAAAACACCTTAACACCTTACAGATCTAAATAAGGCAATTTTTAAGCATCTCACACCAACAGTGGACCACCCAGTACCAGGGCCTGGATGCCTCAGCAGACCCATCATTGGTGTGCTATGCATATATTCTCCATTTTATGGATACTTTAATTGTATTTAGATTATTACCTCATGCTCCAGCAAGCACCTACAGTATTTAATAAAAATGAAAGTAGAACACTGATGTAGTTCAAGTATTAAGTAATATCATAAAATAGCTATGTTTCATGACAACTGAGAGCTTGCAATTCATTTGTCTTTAACATGTAGTGGTTTCAGAACTTACTCAGTATGTAATAATTATTTACATGTACAAATGAAGTTGGCCATACAAAGCCCAAAAGTTGCAATTCTATCAGTATGAAATGACTCAGCAAGTTAAGTTCTTGAAATAAAGAATCACATTCTACTTCATCTTACTTCCATTTATTCTTCCCACTTTTTTCCAAGCCCTGTAGCACTGGCTCAGCCAGATATAACTCACTAGAAGTTCCTACTCAATTCCTTGCTCCATCACTCATTTGGGTTAGTGTAAATCCAGAGTTGGTCCAATGATTACAAGGAAGCTCAGGAAATTCTTGATTCATCTTTGAGCAAGGTTTGCAGGATTGGTCCTGAGAAATACAAGATACTTACTGTGGAGATATGGAGATAATCTCCACAGTTGATCTGGACATCTAGACCACGTCCAGATGAGCGTGGATGTTTGTTTTCCCAGGGACAAGAAATAGTAGCACACTATGTGCTGCTGCTACTTGTCCCCAGGGCAGACCTGTGTCACACAACCTCTGGTACCCAAATGACCCTAGATGGGGTAGGGGAGGCTGAGGCCAGCAACTGTGCTGGCCCCAGAAGCCTTACCTGGGGTCCTGGGCGGCCTTGGAGAGCTGCAGCCATGGTGATCCTGCTGCTTGGAGCCTGGAGCGTGGCTCCAGATGGCCAGGCTCTGGTTTTGGGTGGTGCACACTGCCCTGGTGTACACCATCCCACTTTATTTTTGCATAGGGAACACCTGTATGTGCAGTGTGTGGTGCCACATACCGCATGGTCTGCACCACATACTGCATGGCTGTGCTTGTCTGGACACAGCCCAAGGGTGCAGATGGAAGTAACAATTTTCACCCAATCTGGCCACAGAAAGCAGTTTATAGATGTGACCAAACACAAGTGCACCGCTGCAGACAGCTTAAAACATGGCTGATTGGGTTAAAATCTGACCTCACATTGCATAAGTATCAGAGAAAGACATTTCATAATGTAGCATCTTTTGTAACTTGTGTCTGCTGAGCTCCCAGCCTGTCACTCTTTTCAGAATGGAAGGGGGAAAAGGAGCAGAGGGAGTTCAGTCCGGGGGTTTTTCAGCCCTGCCTAGAGGGTGGGGTGGCTGCATTGGAGCCCCCTGATGGGGGGGGGAAAACACTCCAATTCACTTATCCCACTCTTTAGCACCAGCTAGGGAGCCCCAAGAATGAGCTGCTTTTGCTGCCTTTCCCCCCTCCCACTCAAAAAACTGCCAGCCCGGGCCGAGAGTAGTGGCTGTTATTATGGGAATCTGGCCGCAGGCTCCCAGCCAGTAGCTAGATTCCTCTCCTCCCTTCAAACAGTGAACGTCTATTTGGTCTGGGGTAACGTAACTCAGAACACTTTGCAAAAATTGTTCTGAGTTACAGCTGGGAGATTCACGTCTCTCTGCACCCCAAAACAAGACCAGAGTAACAACTAATGACTACTATCCAGCTCAATTTAGCATAACACTGAGCTCTCACCTTTGCTATGCAGATCTGAGGCAATGGAATCTCAAATGAAATCACCCTATCCACAAACCTGTCTTTTTTTTCTTTAAAATTTCTCTGCACTTAACTCCCTTCCAGAAAGTTCAGCTTAATTTACTCACACTTCCTTCCATGTTAGTTCTAACTCAAAGGAAAAGTGTAGTTTCCTTCCAACCAATCCACTCCATCATCTGATCCAATTAAACAGGATAACTTAAGTCTTTGTTCCTTCTTTTAAGAAGCATCTTCTTTTATGGTTGACTTTGACTTCTTCAACTTAAGATTTCATTGACATTCTTTTTATTATTATTAACAGACATTATCAATGCCTCACTCTTACACAAATTCTAGTATCCTTATTCTGGTGCCTTGTTTTGTAGATTGGAATCTGCTGGATTAGGCTATCTGGGGTATGAGTACCACCAGTGGTACACAGACAACCTATCAGTGGTACGTGTTAACAGATTTATTATAATTACTTTATATGACAAAAATTTGCCATACTTAAGGTTGGTATTTAAGGTTGAACTGAAAAATTTGCTGGTGATACTTACGGTTGTATCATTTTAAATTGGCAGTGCACAATCTGTCAGTCTGGGAATTGCTGATGTACTCTAAGAAATGGTTGAAAAATACCTTAGTCTTTTCTCCACTAGCAATCTAGAATCCACACAGAAGTGCTGCTACTCATCTTTGCTTCAGCAGAGCTACTCATTTCAAGTCCTGACACACCTTGACTAAGAGTGAAGTTATGCGTTACACCTGGAACATACTAAAGTCACGTGTTACAACTTAATATAGTTTCTTGCCTGCACAGCTCTGAGTTGCCACTAGAGGGCTGGCAAGCAAGGGCATAGCTAGGAGCCAGGACACCTGGGCTTTATCCCTGGCTCTTGATGCGGAGGGAGGGTGCTGGGAGCAGTGCATCCTTGGATGCTGGAGGACTGGAAATTGCTCGTTTTATCTCTGTGAAGCAGACTGAAGTTACCCAAACACAGACTAAGTAACATGGCCCAGAATTAACCCTCACCTGAAGTGGCATAACTTTGAGATGCTCAGCAAGCCCTTAACAAGAGTTAATGAGCAGAAGCTTTTGTTGCAAGTGTCCTTGGTATGGTTTAAATGTAATGTGTAACTTTACCTTTAAGAGAACCCAATGATCCCTTATCAGAGATGATTTGTTGCCATACAAGTATTGAATAATGGGTAGCTCTCCATGGTGCTCTAGTTTCTTCCATCACTGATTTACTACAGGTTGAAAAGCTAAATGTGTTTTACTAGTCAGTTTTGGCATTCCAGGAATCTAGCTATTCAGACTCTAGCCTGCAAACTGACTTCAGATCTCAGTTAAGCTGCTGCAGAAACATCCTCCAAAGTGTCACATCACTGATCTGCCCATGCTGTAAGTCAGATAAGTATACTGACAATTGAACCATTGGTATAATCAAACACTCCCTCTAAAAAATGCTATGAAGTTAGGCAGCTGCTAGTATCATATGATACCCACCTAACAAGTCATTGTGCAGGTTTTTTTTTCTCTTCAATGAAAACACCAAGAGAAGCAGAGCAGTACAAAAAAAGAGTTCCATATCCCAAAACAAGACTTGCTGCAGTTTTAAATCCCTCATTATTTACTATTTTTATCTGGGTCATAGTTCAGATTCTGATTCATAAGTTAAACAGAATGCTCCCTTGATATTAACTGCTTTTAGAACAAATGCCCTTTTTAATACTTGGCATAGCAGTTCTCAATTGTATAAGGTACCACTGTTTAGTAATCAGAATTAACACAGACACATTCAGAGAAGCAAGAATCTTCTTGATCTAGAGTCAGCTGAAGACTGTTCTTTAATTTTCTAACTAAGAGTCATAATCTAGGATTCCTCTACTCTTGGAAAAAAGAAATACCATATTTGTCAGCTATACTGGAGTTCTGTCTACTACAGAAAATGTGCATGCAGTATATACCGTTATACTGATATACATTTTGTCTACTCCATTTTGCAATACAAATATCCATAAAAATTTCCATCCTGAATTTAGAAAGCAAATTCTGGGGTGTAGCTTTTTTCAGCATTGTGCATCTGATCTTTTACAGATTCTGGAGCTGGGGCTAGCTTTATCCATGAAATGGTTGCAGAATCAGGCCTGTTATAAAAGTGATATCAAGTATGATACCTGGATGAAAAGTTATTCAACAAGGTTGAAGGAAACTGAAGTTTGCCCCTTCAACTTTTCATTTCTTTATCACAAAGCCATATTGTACTAAAAATGAAATATTCACTCTGAAAGCAAAGCAATGTATAGCATAGCACTGAACTATAGTGCATTCTTCTATAACAAAACAAAATTGCTTTAACCATTTTCAGTCTGGTGGACCAACTAGTAAATGAACAACTTTAAATGAAAAGGGAAACAGATTCAGAGAACTTCTTCCCTCATATTAAGATTAGATTTTTTTTAAACAGTGGCCTAAGGTTAGGAATCTGCAATGCAATTTGTAGTTATTTCTGGGCTAAATTTAAAGTCAATTGCATATGTAAATACTTCAGGTTACAGGCAGATACTTAGACATCCAAGTGAAGTTAATTATGTATATGCTGTCAGTTAGGGTAGACTGGAAATTTTGCCTCAGAATTTTAAAACCATTGTTTTACTTTGCAGATTATTATATCCTGTGGCTGTGAATCTAGTGGATTCAGGAAACATGGAAATGGACAAAGGTTTCCATATCACACTTGAGGTTTGTCTTGCACTGTAGATCTGCTTACAATGAATACATTTCAGATCAGATTTTCATATAATCCCATTATTGGAAAAAGGCATCACTAATCTCTTTATTCAAGCATAATATATGGGACAAGAAAAATTTAATTGCAACTCAGATCTGAATTTTTCAAGTTTCCAAGAACTTGTTTTTATTGCCCAAAGTGAGATTCATATTTATCACAAAATTGTTTTAAATGCAACTTTTATCAACTTGCCAAGCTGTTGACGAAAACTAGCAAAATCTAGAAACAGAGATTAATGGCATCAAAGAGCCAGAGAAAAGTGAGCGAAGTCATTTAAATAAATTGTTTTTTCTTCCAGTTTATTTTTCTCCTTTTCCAGTTCTATTAAAAATGTAAAAAAAGAAAAGGGTTACTGAAGGCAAATGGAATTTAATGATGAAAGGGACATACAGAATAATAACATTAAGACATTACAGAGTTCTTTATTAAATTTATAATTATGCATCTTGGGAAGCTGAAAGCAGCTGGCTTCATGGTGTATCCAAGATACAGCAACAAGTTAGCACAACAAAATATCAAACTAAATTTACTGGATTATTTAATCTGCTTTAATTTTCAGGGTGTGGAGAGTTTATAAACCAGTTCTCCCACTGTCTGGGTAAATGCTCTAATCACAAAGACATTGGGTTAATGGTGTGTGGCACTGCCATTGGTTTTTTAAGCTGTCCTTGATGTAAAACAGGCTTATTCTACACATGCCTAACATACCGATTCCCCCTGGTTCCCCAGCACCAACTGGTTCACAATGGATTACACTTTTGTAATCCATTAGGTGTTGAGCTGATTACACTGGGTTGCCTCTGGGTATACCCAGAACCCCATGTGCAGGCATCTAGGAAACTCTGCAACCCAAAATGGAGGAGTTGCCTGAATTTGAGCACCTACTAAGTTTTGCAGCTTGTGGAGCAGAGCTAAATTAGATTACTCTCTGGAATTTAAGGCAGTTAAACTCCATCCAAGTCCTGTTTAGATGCCTCTCTCACTAAACTGGCTTCAGCTCAATCTGCCAACAAAAGCAATACTGAATAGTTAATCTCAGATGCTTCATAAATATTATTGCCAAGATATTCAGGAGGGAATGATTAAACTTAGTCTTCTAAATTCCCCACTGAGGCACCTAAATACACGGCCCGATTCTCAAAAACGCTGAACATCCAGCGATCTAAGTTTGTCATACCCACCATCATTGTGGCATTGAAGATCGTTGCTACTCCCACTAGGATAATAAAGTTTGCATGCTATTCAAAAAGAGTATAAAATGAGTGTAAGACAGAGTTCCAATAATAGATTGGGACCCTCGTTGTGGTTTGTTTGTTTAAATGCTGTGGTGAAGCTACTGTTCAGGAAGAAAGAAGGATAACAAGAATAAGAAGTGTTTAAACTGACGACCTTGCTTTAGAAGTGCCTGTAAAAACAATGACGGGCAATTCGCACTTCAAACAGCTGCGATTCTAAAAGCACCCCAGATCTGAAGCATTGTGTGAGTTTGCATGTCAAAAGAGAGCTTCGTGTGTGGGAAGAGGGGAAGTAGGAAGTGCTCTATCTGCTTTTAAAAATTCCACAGCTGCCTCCAGATAACCAAATGTGCGATGACAGAGAGGTTCAGATGGACTAATATCAAACATACCAATTACAGGCAGAGCTATTTTTGCATGTGCTCTGTTCACATTTACTCTGGCTCTCATATGCCTGAAATTCCTCCCTACAACCCCAACAACTACTTAAGTGCCTTCTCCACATCTTTCTTTCCCGGATCAGGTCTAAATGTGATAAGAGGACAAGACAAAAAAGATAAAATGTGATAGCTGACTTCATTCTGTCGTGCTCTGGAGCCATGGAAGTTGTCGCCTGTGTTTCCTACCGTACCACACTGGCCAAGGTTCCCCAACATACAGTAATGAAGTAGAGATGGGTAGGTTATTCATTCTACAAAATTAAGGCTTAATAAGACCCACTGCAGATCAGATACTCCTTAAAAACTTCGGCTGTATCAAAAACAAAAAACCCTACTGCAGTTGCTGCAATCCGAAGGGAAAGAATCCACAAGTCATAACTAGAATATAGTAGAATAAAAAGTCAGAATAGGACCTTTTTAATGTGCTGAGCATCCCTACCCAAATAGAAATCAATGGGAACTGAAAAATTCATCCCTTTAAATGGAAGTGTTAACTCTTAACCACACAGCTGTGTTTTACTCGTGCATAAACCTCCTTTCCCCCATGCAATCCCAGTCACTTCTTTTCTACCTTGGAGAACTCATAACAGCAGCAGAGCTTCCCTATGCCTGATAAAGGGTGTTGGTGCCCGAAAGCTTGCAAAGAATGTTTTCCTAACTATTTTAGTTGGTCTAATACATTATATCACATCTACCCAAAGAACCTTGCCCTGCCTAGTCACTTCATCATACGCATCTCTTCCTGCTCCTCCCCAGACATTAATAATGTTCTTTAGTTGTCTTTCTCCAGTTCCAACCACCTCACCCCTGCAGCAACAGATATGATAAGAGCTTCACTTATACTGTAGAGCTCTGCTGTGACAGCTCTAAGTCAAGTACATCATTGTAAAAGAAATAGCTTCTGGATCTAAGGATGTATATACCCATATTCTCTGTCACCCACTTGGTTGGCTGGTTTTCATCTACTCTTCAGTTCCTAATGAGTGTGTTCTTTGTTCCCAGAACAGCACTTGAAGAACAATCCCAAAGTGGCAGATCTCCTGCAATTCCCAGTAAAATTAATGGGACATCTGGGAGTTTAATACTTCTCTGGGGCAGACTGAAACCTCCAACACAGGCAATCAAAGTGGCATGCAACAATTAAGCTTAGCATATTAAAAGAATTCATCTACACTTTTCACATCTATTGCAAGATACAAATGTTCAACTCTTGTTACAACTTGATGAGGACTCATATCCTCACAAAGGATATGATCTTGTAATACAGCTTTGGGAGGCATATCAACAACTCCTTGTAACATAAATAAGTGTTATTGATGTAAAGGTACAATATCAAAAGGTACTTAGCCACTGTAATCCTGAACTCCAGTGCATCCTGTCACCTAAAATCCATGCCCCAAGTTACACATGCAGCCTCTCTCTACAATGAATCAGAAGTATAGGGTACTCAAAGAAGCCATCTTCAAAAACTAGCTGAGCAGGAAGAGCTAGGATTGAAATGCAGAAGAAGTGAGCAGAAACTGGACTTGGAAGCAGCTGACCTGGCCAGAAGCAGGCACCTAAACTTTCACTAGGCAAGTACCTTCCTCTTCCCAGGATGCTCAGCTCAGAATTCTTTCCTAAGTTAGGCTGCACTTGGCTTGCATGTCCATGAGAAATCAGAGAGTGTACATACCAAAACAGCCATAAGTCTAGCAGCTAATTCATTGCCCAGGATGTGAGGGACCTGAGTTCAGCTCATTCCTGTTCTGTCATATTTGGAGTATGGCCCTCACCTGAGATGTAATACAAGTTCAATCTACCATATTCTTCAAAGGTCTCAGCCATAAAGCTACAACTGTTCTGAGTTACCTTGGTGCAAATACAAAATATGCCAAGCAGAAGTTACTCTATCTCATTTTATTCCAATATAACAGGGAGTACTAGTTAGAAAAGGCTATTTATTGTGTCAATCAAAATTCATTAAGTCAAACATTACAGGAAAAAGCATTTTAGGTTTGAAGCTGAAATGTAGGTAGAAACTTGTGCATTGCAAAACTTTCCCTGAGGATGAATGTTAATAGAAATCTTATTTCTCAAGGAAAGAAAGAACAGGCATTGAAGAGATCTGGGTTCACTTCCCAGCTCTGGCACAGCCTTCCTATGGACGTACAAGCAGGTAATTTAATCATATTCTACAGCTTCCCATTTCTAAACTAGCGAAGATGCCACCTCTTTTCCTTTGCCTATTAGCCATGCTTTTTCTTTAGGCTGTGATCCTGCTTCATTTTAAGTGTATAAATACTCCCACCAGTCTCAAAGGGCAGTCTCCAAAGCCCTTGTCTCTACCTGGATACCTGCAGAATGAATGAAGTCACTTTTCAATTAAATGAAAGGCTTGTACATTTGTTTGAGGGATGAATATTCTGTCCTGTCACCCATTTGGTAACATTCACTTAAGGGGACGTTTCATAGCCCAGGCTTTGAATTAAGGATTCACTTTACTGCTTGAATGGTAATGGTGGCTAGGATCTGTGTTGAGCCTCTGTTCCTTAAGATATTTAAAGCTTAATCCTCTCCTTCCAGTTTTTCCTTGTACTACATTTTCTTGCACACCAAACTCCCCCAAATAAAACATATTTGGAAGGCATAAGGAAGGCAAGAGTATATCAACTGTATGAGTTGTCCTGGAAACAGTGTGTGACAGGTGTGTCACAAGCTAAGCTCTGCACTTCTCCCCAAGTGCCACTCTGACCTGCTTCTCATATCCAATCTGTTGCTCCTCCCTGAGGGTTGACAGCCCAATATTTTTTTTCTTTTACTGAAAAATCTGAAGACTTTTTACTGACATTGAAACTTTTTTACTGATATAGGTTTTACATCATGCAAATGCAACTCTTCTGTCAAGAGCCAGTTAAATGGACTGGGTTCAAATTTAGGGGTTGAAGATCAACTGCAGAAAAAATATAAAATGTTTGAGTAAAAAGTTTATAGTAAAAAAAAAATTCTAGGATTAGCTATTTTTCTTAAGTGATGGTTTAACACTGTCACCCTTCCCCACTCCCCCTGCCAGGAGCCCCTAACTCACCCCCACATCCCAATGCCCCCAACTGCACCCTGCAACATGCCTCCCAGCCTACCATCCAGCCTTACCCATATCAGCTCCTCTCCCCTGTCCTAGCACAGAACCCCAAAGATACCCGTGACCCAGCAGTACTGTAGAAAGCCCTGGCACATAGAAGCACATAGCTGAGAAAATGCTTCATGCAGCAGAGTGTTGTGTTCCTGCTTGGACACCAGGTAACGAAGCTATATTGTCTGATGGAGCTTCAATCAGGCTGTAGCTGCTTAGTGGTTTTACTAACAGATTTTACTGTGCCCTCTTCCCAGTCTGTTACTCTGCTTTCTGCTCCCTGCTCTACCTATTGCTGTGTTCCATTCTCCCTCCCCAATGTTCTGCATACTGTAACAGAAGCTGCCTGTGCCACTTGTAGCATGTGCCACATGTTGGCCACCCCTGCTCAACCACATACAATATCTGACAAAAGACAATTGAAAGGTGTGGAAATATGGTAAGGAATAAAAATGCAATGGTCAAGCTGATGACTGCTAAATGTTTTGTTAGTTATGTGATAACATACTATGTGCTCCTTTTATTAAGGATTTTGTGCCCTTTTCTTTTGTTCTATGAACTTTCATTATTTCTTTGGCTTGTTTCAACTGTTACTTGTTTTTAATATAAAA
Organism: Caiman crocodilus; assembly: GCA_030014935.1. NCBI lineage: Eukaryota > Metazoa > Chordata > Crocodylia > Alligatoridae > Caiman > Caiman crocodilus. The sequence goes on along the minus strand of JAGPOW010000290.1, from coordinate 30,704,929 downwards.
AATAAAAGTAAAATTCAAGGTGTATTCTGTCAGTTTTTGGAGAATGGTATCATTTTGTAGCTGTCCTAGGAATTTGCTTAGAATACCATAATTTAAATTCAGGTTTGCTTTCAGACCTTGCCTGTTAGAAAATTCCCAAGTTTTCAGCCACCATATAAGCTGCAATCACTCTATTATATTATATGAAGAAAATGCAGTAGTACAAAATATTTTTAATGCAATTATTTCCTTAGATCTGGTACAACAAATACTTTGTATGAACAATATTAACAGCTGGCTTGTTAGCTTAACTCAATACATCTAAAATGACATTTCCCAGTCAGAAATATGACCAAAACTGAACATAGCTAAAGTTTATGGCAAGCAAATTATTGAGAGAAACCAAAACTTACCTTTCCTCTAATCATTTGAGAGGCTTGATCCCGAACTCAGTGAAATAGATAAGAATTTCCCAATTGACTTCAATGGGCTAACTGACAAATACTAGAGTGTTCTAAAAAGAAAAACACTGTTCTAGATCAGGGATCAGAAATATTCTTGGCTGGAGTGCCAAAACACTCCAACCTTTACCCACACCTTGATTTGGCATGCCAGAGGCAGATGGCAGGGGATTTATAAGGAACCTGATCCTCACTGCAGGCAATGGGTGCATACACACCTCTGCGTGGATGGCAGGGAAGGGGCTGGAGTTGCGCTGTCCTGGCCCCTTGCCTGCTGTTTGCCCAGAGGTGCACATGCAGCTGCCGCTGCCATGGAACCAGTGCCAGGGTTCTGGACCCTGGTACAGTTATTTGCAACCTACCCGCTGCCTGCCATAGCAGCTCAGAGCCCAGGCTGGCTATGGCAGGCAGCCAGGAGGCTGCAAACAGCTGCATCAGGGTCCAGAGCCCCAGCTAGGCTCTGTGGCAGTGGTGGCATGCTCACCTCAGGGTGAACAGCAGAGAAGGGGCCAGGGCAGTGCTTGGGCTTTGTGGCTGGCAGCAGCTGCCCAGACCTGAGCTGGCTAAGGTGTGCTAAGAAAAATAGCCTCACATGGTATGCGTGCTGAAGGTTGCTGATGCCTGTTCTAGATGAAGGTTTATCCTTCCTGAATTCATCGTTTTTCTACAATACCCCCTCAACTAACCAAGAAAAAAAAGCACACTCATCTTTTACAAGCATTTAGTATGGTTCCTTCCATCCACTTTCTACTAATACATTCATCACAAGGGACAATAAATCAACAGATGCTCAGACCAAGCTGCAACAGATCATCATGCAACACAGGTGGCCTCCTGGCTCCACCTCCTCTCCCCAGTAGTATTATTCTGGGCATCTACTTAACATGCAATTCCTAAAAGTTTTATAACACTCAAAAAACAAACAGCTGGCTGAACTTCTCACTTCAGTTTCTTGGACAGCTTACTACTAAGTAAGTGATCAGATTTTGATACTGCTACAGTAATAACAGGAAATCATCTGTTATAATCTTGGTCTCCAGATGGAGAAGAGTGCCAGTGCAAAGAGGATATCTGGCTTTATAGCAAAGGCCTGTAAAAACAGTTTGGGGAGTTATTTATGGGCCTGTAGGGAAGGCCGTGTGATTGTAGCTGAACATAAGAAACTTAAAAACATGGAGGTACAATGCATTTGTGCAAAGACTTCACAATGACAGCTGAGAGAGCCAGTCAGACTATTAAATGATTCATTGTGCAGAAAGAAATGTGAATGTTAAAACAAGATGTCTGCTTACTCATTAAAACAATTAAATACGTGAGTGAGTGACAGGATTGATATCACACTGGAATATTCACATAAGACATTACTTAAAGGAATTTTTAGGAAAAAAAGTGTTAAATGGTCAAAGTGACTTAAGGTAGAATTTTAACTCCCAATCAAACTTTGTATACAATCTTTAGTGCAACAGTAAGTAGTTATAAGATGGGACATCAGAGCTAATACAATGACTATGAAACCTTGAATATCTTTAATCAGTAAATTGTCTCTACATAAGCTAATACAACGATGCATTTTCATTTTAGTTTAACAAATGCACTATGCGTTCTTTGTATAACCACCTTTCCTAGTGGTGGGTGTTTTTCTGTTTACTTTTTCATAACCCTTTTTCCCACTCCCACGTACCAAAGTTATTTAAGACAAACAGTCAACATAGTTTGTCACCTGAGGCTTTGCACATGCTGTTCGTTTTGGCGGTTTTTCAGATAAGTTAGCCAAACGCTGACTTAGTCTTACTACAACGTACAAGGCTATTATAGTTCTTAGCAAGTACAATAAGAAAACATATGTGAGCATCTGTGATATTTGTCCATTTTAAAGTAAAAAAAAACACAAAGGAAGAGAAAAGACTTATCAGGCAGCTGGTAGATTACTGGTAAGTTTGTCCATAAAATTAAAAAAGAGGAACCATATTTTAAGCAGGCAGAGAATGCCCTAGTTTTCAATTCTGTGACATTCATCTAAATCTCAAACTCCAAGAAAAAAAAATAACTTTCCCTATTTCTTGATGTAGCTCTATATTAGTTTCCACAATCTATAGTGACAGCTCATATTTGCTGAGTTAGTGCCAGTTCCCCAGTATTGTCTCTTGAACAAGAATTAAGATGGGTAGAATAAAATGAATAGAACTGGGGTATGCAGTAAAGCATCACCTTCATCTGAACACAATCCACCACAGAATGTTGCAAAGGAAGTTGCCTGTTGTTAACTGAGATGTTAGTCCTATTCCTATTGCCTAGATTAAAACTTTAAGCTAAAATGCTCTCCCAGGTATTTTATATTTGACCTAACTTTATGTATTCAAAATTCATAAGTAGCCAACATGAAAACGTTTAAAATATTACCGAATTCATATACAGTGCTTTTAACAGTAGATTTGTTCTAAACTCAAGAATGTTTACATCTTTTGGAGGTTGGCAACCAGTCTGATGCCTAACATCACTAAACATAACAGATGCCTCTGTTGGGTAGCCACTTTCCTCAGAAGCCAGTCTGCAGCAAATCAGTATGCTTCCATTAATTCTAATACAGTACATGTAGAGATTTACTGCATATACTGTTCTTATCTGTTGCTCACAAGAAGCAGGGGGTAGGTCTTGGGCAGCCTTCAGTTTTCCATCCTCTTACTTAGGCAAACACGGTGAAGGCTTTGTGATGATCACAGGACTCTGTGAATTTTGATTCAGCAGGCACCTAACTAAATCTCTTATACAAACACCATGATCCAGAGGATCAATGGTTGCCTACTTCGTGCAGTTAACATTTTCTTTTTGTTTTTCAGAAATAAAATCCTCTGGGATTGAGCTGTTTTACAGATAGCTTTAAAACTCACCAATCCTATATCACAAACTGCCAAAAAACTGTAACAACAAATATACCTCTGCAGGTGTTAAATACCATACACTGCATCTGTAATTGTTATGAAGTATGGCATATACATTAACTAAAAATGTACAGGCATTGTTACAGGAGTTTAAGTGATCTGTTGTGCTTGTTTGCAGTGACGCTGAATGTCAGGAAATGAGAAAAAATGACTTTTTAAAAACAAATCTTGCATTTACATATTGTCTTTCAGTATACTGATCCAAAAGCATCCTAAAAGACTTCACTAAAATATAAACCTTTGCATGAAGACTCACTTAATCCAATGCTGTTCTAGCAAAGCCAATCAAGCAAAACAATTGAATATTAGAGTTTAATAGTTATCAAATCAGTGTTATGCTCTCTGCAGTTCCAGTTGGGTATTTAGAATGGCAATATTAACACCCAAGCTGGAGTTTGGCCAGGACTGATAACCTATCCCGCTGTCACACAAGCAAGGCTTCCCAACCCCCTCTTCTTGGACAAAAGCCACCATCTAAACTGAATGAATATGGCAGCCCCCAAAAGGCATAGGGCCATGAAAAAACAAACAAACAACAACAAACCTTTGAAACTGAAAGGTCAACTCTTGCCAAGACAAAGCAGGAGCATATAGGAGAGGAGTAGGCAGTGATTCTCAACCTTTTTTGTACCAGAAGCCATTTGTAAATATTGATGGCCAGTCCCAACCCAATGCCCCTCACTCCCAACCCACTGTCCCCCAGGCCTCAACCCCCCAGTGTATGGGGCAGGGGCAAGCAGCCCTTTAAGGCTGGAACTAATAGCCTGCAAGGGAAAAGCCATGGTTTGGGGCATAACTGTCTAATCTAGCTACCACTGAGGCAGAGGGGGCTTTCACCACTGGTGGATCCTGCTCTTCCCTTGTTTCCTCACTCTTGCCAGTTTCTACTTATTAAACAAAATGTGCTTATAGATAATAGGTAAATACTTTAAAGGGCAGAGTAAACTGTATCTGAGACTGTTCTAGGAGTATGCCACCGTGGTGTCTTAGTTAACATCTATTGTATACTTCAGGATATTGTTTTTTGTCAGTTTCCAATAAGCAAGCTTTTTGCCTAGCACTTGTTAAATGCAGAGCTACTCAAGTTATAGGAAAACATGTCCCTATCAAAATTAATATGTGTCCTTTCCTGTAAATTGTGATATAAAACCCCAGGAACCTGGGACACTGTGAAATCCTTTTAAGGGCGTTGTACATGATTAGGCAAAGTGTTTTGGGTGGATGCAATCTTTTATTAGACCAACTAATAGTTGGGAAAAGTTCTTTGCAAGCTTTTGGACACAAACACCATTCCTAGGCATTGAGAGACTCTGCTGCCATTTTGAAGTCTCCAAGATAGAAAAGCAGCTAGGGTAAACAGATGTCTCTGAAGATGCAAATGAGTGGAAGTTTGGAAGACAAAAGGTGGAGATGAGGGTGGAGTGGGGAGTGTGAAGGAATGCAGGTCATCAGATAAAAGGCAGGTTATCTGGTGTGTTAGATGCCACGCAGGTTGTAATCCATCATAAATCCAATGTCTATATTCAGTCCATGATTTTTTGTAGCCAGTAGATTTATGAAGTGAAGGTCACAGGCTCATCTATGAAAGGTGGTTTGTAAGTTCCCTTTGAAGATTAGAACTGAGCGATTGGAAAGAGAGAATGATAGCCTTGTAAGAAGTGGGGTTGCACAGGTAATTGGGTATTACTTTTCTTTGACAGATTTTCAGCGTGCGCTCATTCTGGTGCACTGTTGTTGCTTGGTTTCCCCTACATACTTGCCATCAGGGCATTTAGTGCACTAGATATTTTACATTGCTGGAGGTGCAGGCGTAAGATCCAGGCATGATGATGGTTCTGTTGTGGGGTGTAGTTATTGTGGGAGTAGTGGAGATGTGTTGGCAGGTTTTACATTTCTTGTCCCAGCATGGTCTGGATCCATTGGGTGTGATTTGGGTCATCAGCAGTTTGCTTCTGGTGATGAGATTAGCAAGGTTTGGTGCTTGTTTAAAAGCTAGGATGGCTGGTTCTAAAAAGATCTCTTAAGAATTGGGTCTTCTTCTAGTATGGTGTGCGATTTGTGAGGATTTTCTTTTTGTACTACACCAATTTTTCATGCGGTATCAAGGCGGTATCCCCCAGAGAGATCGATTGCGCTTTCAAAAGAGCCACTTTGATACCAGGGCTAGTAATCCAATTCACAGGTTAATTTTCTTAGTTTTTCATCAATGATTTGCAAAACTTATGGCCTAAATTTTCTCCTGATGATGGCAAGCTACTATCAACTTCTGCATCAGGAGAAAGAGGGCCAATTGTGAACACTTTTTAAAATTCCATCCTTATGCTTCAGCTTTTACAAAGAAAAAGTTTACTTTTCTGATTCCTCTTTTTATGGGGAATTTACCTCCTGTACAAAACTATAAGCCCCATTCAAGCTATGTGTTTTTTATTAATAAATAGATCATACATAGATTTGGCATTTGCCATGTGGTGTTATGTCAAAATGCTTCAACTTTTTTATTCTCTTACGAAAGTTCATGACTTTCGGCATTATACAGATTACTTGAATCCTTAATATTTTTTGTGATCAATGAAACCTCAAAGGTGCTTAGAAGTGATGCTAAGGAATGGCGTCTGCACATTCCATGCATTTCCATTGTTACATTACAATGATGTAATGGTTATATTTCTTCAGTACCACTCATACAGAATACAGGGTTAGAAAAAACCTACCTTCCTTCACTAAACTATTTAACTTAATCTGTTTTATGTAGAAAAGAGAAAACCACAGTGCCTTAGCAGAAGGAAAAAAATTACATTAAATTAATTTAATTAAAGACTGTTAAAATAATACACTTCTCACCAGAAATGAAACATTCTCCATTCAACAGTGAAAATATATGTTTGGTACAAGACAAATACCTTTAAAAAAGAAATTTTCTACACACAACAAAAGTAGTAATAGAATCATAGTAATCTGTTAAAGAATTGTGCCTAAATAAAGAACATTTCTTAAGATCCCAAACAAACTCTCATAATACAAAGTAGCCTAGTGAAAGAAAATCATCAGGAAAGTACTTTCTCCATGTTACAGGCACTACAGTTATCCATTTCATATGAACACAAATGAGAAATATCTTAATATGCTTTTTGATTATTAAAAGCACAAACATTTTGTAAGTATAATGGATAGAAAATGCAATTATCAAGCAGATTCTCAAAGTCTTTATTTAAAAACTATACAAAAAAATTTAACTGTACAGATATAATTACACAAAAATAAAAAATGTGAGACCTTTAATGAAAAAAATGGAAACATAATACCCATAACAAAAATTCTCTTCTATTATTCCTTTATTAGAAGATTCACCTTATGGAACGATACATCATGAAGTCAATCGTTGTACATCTGGGAAATTTTCCAATGGAGCTCTCTTCCACTGGGGTATACACTTTAATTTGTCTCATGTGAGTGTCTCTTCCATTTTGGTGATTGGCTAAAACAGCAATCTGAATCATAAAGGTGCGAATAGGCTTCTTATGAGAATCAGTTAAAGGAACATGAATCCAGCCACTTGGTTCCACTAATTCAAGCTGCTGGAAAACAGAAGACAAAAAGGAGATGTTCACAAACCATTTTACTGCAATAAAATATAAATCGTGATATATTTATATAAAAATTGCTTCACAGAGCAGTCCTGAGTGTCAAACGTTGTTACATTTTTAAAAGCACTTGAAGTAATGCTGTTCAATGCATTAGGCTAAATTGCTGATGGTATGAGTGGGTGGAGTTCTAGTTGCTTGACTAGAGAGCGCCAGATTAGGCCAGCCAGAAGTTGTCATTTACTTGATGTTTTGTTAGCCTTAAAAATAAGTCTAAAATTATCAAAAGGAACTTGAGTAGAAAGTTAACAAAAAAGCAGAGCAATATCATTTTAAAAACCACATTTTATACATCTATCATAAAGATGGAACGCAATACAGAAGGTTCACCTTACGGAACAATGTATCATGAAATCAACTGCTGTACATTTTTGGACCCTCATCCTTCCAATCAGAACTCAAGGTAAAATGTTTTGACTTGATTTATACTTATATTCATGAAAAATTAGGGTGTTCAGTACTACTCAATTTTTTGATAGGGTGGAAGAAGAAAAAATATTGAAGTGACGGAAAAGATAATTGTGAAATTTCATGAGTGTGTATGACATGGAGTCTGCCAGGTTCCATGACTCATTTCTCTGCATTCCAACATAGGCAACTCATCAGGTCCTGGCTTCCATTTTAACTTGACTTAATATACAAAAAAAAATCAGTAGTTTTCAAGCTTTTTTGGCCATGTACCCCTTTACGTGCAAAAATGCTACTCATACTCCTACACTTAACATCAACAGGCGTTACCCTCAATGGCAATGCGCAGCAATGAGATTACTCCATTTAGTGCAGTGGTTTTCAAACTGGGGTAGATGGTGTTTTAACAGGGGGTGTATACCTAAATTTTAATAATGTCTGTGGAGCTTCTGATTGATCAGTGTACAGTGAGTAAAGGGCAGCATAGTCATTTTTTCCCTGTTTACTCTAACAAAAGATGAGAACATCAAAGTGAGCAAACAGTCCCACTTGGTTAACAGTTAAGCTATATCAGTGACATGACACCATGCAGAAATCAGGAAAGGTACTATATGAAAGTATAGATTCAGGAATAACCTATACTTAAAATAGCAATCAAACCTCAACAAAGCACAGATCAAAGAACAATAGAAAATGTACAGTTCAGTAGAAGCCATGAACAAAATTGGGAGCCACAGACAAATCAGGGCTTCAGAGGCAAAGACCATTCACCCTGCTAAGCAGATGAATGTCTGCGCAGAACCACGACGTTTCCCTTCACAGGCAATTTGCATGCTTAGCTGCTCAAAACCATCAGTGTTCTCTTGAAAATGCTGCATACATAGTTATCCAAATACACATAGAAAGCTCTTCTATGCCTCCATTTTGACTTTTCAAACTTGCATATACAAGTCCAACAATATCTCTGAATTGACTGCTCTCAGGCAACCTACCAAAATATCTGAATAATGTTCAGAAACAAGGGAACCAACTAAGTTTATAATGAATAATTAAATGGTTAAATCTAAACACCAAGACCACTCTTATCAAAGGCTATAGGCACCCTAACAAATCATTACCAATACACGAAATATAACATTCTAGCAGCATTAAAATAATAATTTCAGCAGAAACTCAGTGAGATGGAAACCTCCAAAAACCTCTTTCCACTTAATCATGAGAAAGGCATAACTCCTGCTCTTTCTAATGATCCTGTATAAAGCAAACACATCTCTGCATATGGAACTTTGGCTACTTTACATATACCAATTAAATGATACAGTATTAAAAACAAGCCAGTGTGGTTAGCTAGAAGTCATATCAAGAACCATATAAATGGTTCACTGTTACACATTTCATTGATGTGTCCTGACTAGGACAAATACCATTCAGGCACGCTTGAACACCTGCTGGAAAATAAACAGCTTCTCAAGGTCTTTTATTACAAAGGGTTTGTTGTGGAACCCACTGAGATTCTATCTGTGTAGAGTCTTCCAGAAACTGTCATTCTAGTCCTGAAGCTGTTGTGGGAATTAATCCCAGAGATCATCTCTGACCCAGCTTGTATTTATACAGTGATTCTCACTGAGCATATCAGCAGCTAGAATGCAAAGTGCAAATGAAGGTATAGGAACTATGAACACAAAGATTTTAAAATCCATGTCATGCCGATGCAAGCACACAAAGGAGAAGCAAAAATTTACCACTGCCTGTGTATGCTGGACCCTCAGTTTCTGATCATTTGGTGCCCATGAACAACAGGACAGAGATAAGCATGTGCTGTTTTATATATGTGCACACTATATTAAACAAAACATGAATAGAGGTTGCAAAGTGAAACACTCAAAAGTTCAGAAATACTATACAGTTAAGATTGCCTGAGAAACCTTAATTCAGTCCCCTTGTGCATAGGATTATGATGCAGTCTTAATTGTATGATCATCTCCTATTCTTCCACATGGCCCTATCTTATTTCAAGGCAAAGAAGGGACAGCATTCACTCAATAATTAACTAATCAATATTTAGTTTTCTCCCTACTGTTAAAAACCCAGTTGCATACCTTATTGCACACTACTCAAACCCTACTCAAAAAACAGAACTATTCATTTCTTTAAGGGCAGATTTATTTTCCCAATTTTGCAGTGAGATGAAAGGGGTATCAGATTACTCGGCTGTAAAATGGAGAACTGGGGCAGAGTCATTAAGGTGAAGAGCCTCCTCTAATTTTAGATGCTCGGTTCAAAATGCTTGGGAGCCAACTTAAAAAGCGTCCTTGGCATTAAATAGCATTCCATAGCCATGTCCAGATAAGCAGGGTCATGAGGTTTGTGTTGCTGCAAACTGCACACATGGAATGTTAAAACATGCCCTGTGCTGCAAAAGTGCAATATGGGGGCAAAATTGGCCCCAGGATTTTCAGTAGCAAAAAAAGTGCACCAGGAAAAAAAAAAAAAAAAAAAGGTGATGCGGAGCATGCTACAGGAGCATATGTGTTGGATCAAATCGAGCCTTGGTCCTGCAGTATGCTCCAACAGGCCAGGAATATCTGGGGAAGAAGGGCAGTTTGCCTAGAGCGGGACAATTTATCCTGCAACAAAGAGCATGTTCAGGAGTGTGTGCTGAGGAGCAAAGTAGCAGCACAAATTTGTACTGCTGCAAGCTCATGCTCCTGCTCATCTGGACACAGCCCATAAATTCAAAGACCATCTCCTATTGACTTCTGTTGTAGCTGTGTATGCTTAGCTATTCTACTAGTCCAGTAATTTGCAACCAGCATGCTGGGGCCTTGAGGTGTGAGGATATAAGTGAGATAGGAAGATAAGCAGTTAAGTGCTGGCTCAGAGCTGTCCCTGACTAAATGACATCCCACCTGCACTGCCCAGCCTCTCTACAAGGAGGAAACACTATAATCTATAAATTAGTTTTAAAATTGGGTTCCACTTGATTCACAAAAGTTATGGAGGGGTGCCCCGAGTCCAAAAAAGGTTGAGAACCATTGTACTAATCATATCTCCTAGTCTCAACTTACATACCAGAAAACAAACAGTTAGTGGCCACTTCTGAAAAAATCTTAAATTAAGTGATTTTCGTAGCATCACATAAGAATTCTATGGCAATAGGAAGAACAGAGTCCGTTTCTGCAGAGCAGCATCCAACTGTCCTAGCCAGAAAACCATCCCTTTCAACATTGTGATTGCCTCTCCTGCCTCGTTCAATCTACAGCTTCCAGCCTTTGCAGTAGATGGAATCTCTTTCACTAAACAACCTTGATTCATTCCTAGAGCAGGCCTATCCTGTGCCCTAAATAGGATAGGGTCCTGTGGAAGAAATAGCATGGAATTACATAATGAAAGGCTATTAGGATAAACGTGCATAAAAAGTATGCAGTAAGATAGCACATTTCCTAACTTTTTAGTGTTTGATTTTGTAACCTAGATTCTTTTAATGCAGTTTTCTGGTTTGCAGTGTATTTATATGTATATACATTGCAATATACATTATGAGCACTGGTACCCACAGCAGGACTGAAATCTTGAGGGCTCAGAAGCAACATGCTTTCTGTTCTCGGTTCAGTTGTCCGAACCCAGCCCTGGCATGGCCATCAGAAGCCCAGGACTGCAATCATGTAGACAGTTCTGTTCAGCTCTAGGTTTGACCATTCTCTGTGTGGACACAATCCTCAGAAAAAGCAACTGCTGACATCTGAGACTAGTAAGTCTGTGCAAATAGTGCTTTTTCATAGGCTTATAGCATAGCTTATAAATTTGGATGGATGAGGAGATAAAAAAAAGCATATCCTGATGGAAAAAACTATCATCCCCCCTGCCAAGTTTCACACCCCATGCTTCAAAGTATGGGGATCATCAAAAGAAAGGTTGCCAGATTATTTTAACACAAGCAAAACACATTTTTCATTAGCCTTGCTGTTGCAAACAGAAGACCTGTTTTGCCTGAAACTTTCCAAAAACAAAAAATTCATCCCCAGGAAGACACCAAGCAGTGAAAATTTCAGTCAGAACCATCAAAGATTGGCAAAAGTTATAACCAACTAAATAAAAGGCCTTATAATTGGATGTGTCAGGTGGCACTACCCAACTCTGTCAATAGTAAAAAATTATAGCCATCTCAATGGGCTGCATGGTCAGCTCTGTGACATGTGAGCAATAAATCACCTATTCATATGCTATGCTTCAAATCAATTTTGCAAAGTCTCATACTTCCCATGGAACTGCTGAGTCACCAATAAAAGTCCACTACAAGAGACACTAATATTCAAAGCGGCTTCCTGCATTTTCCCCCTCATATGCAAACCAATCACTAAATTAGATTTACATAGCTGCTCATCACAATTAAATGTCTTCCAGCAAAATTTATGATGTCTGCCAACCAATTAATTTCTTATTAGTTTAAACAGAACAAAAAGTAGAGTCTGATTTAAATCAAAGTCTCTTGCCAGAAAAAGAACAAAAAGAAAAGGGTAAAGAAAAAATAGTAATTATAAATCTTGGTTAAGTATTTTTTTTTTAATCAGGGCATTTTTTCCAGCTTTGATCTAATCTGGTATACAATGTAATGATTTAAGAGCTCATTGTCTTAAACCTGTTTGTAATAACAAATGGTACTTTGTTGCTCAGTGGTTAAGGAACATGTATAAGAGAAAAAAAAAAATCAAGGAATAACAACAAAAAATACAAACCGGAAAAGTTAAACTGGCTGGACAGCCTTACTTGCTCTTATCTGCCTATTTCCCATTTTTCCTGTTCACTTATCTGCTACTCTTTGGAAATGCATGCTCTCACACTCCAGTAATCCATGTTATACATTTATTTAGGAAAATCAACACACACTGATTAAATCTTACTTCCCAAAACACAACTGGCCCTGATTCTTCATTGCCTTGCACATTGCAGAGTCATTTCTTTCTGGTCATATTCCAGAGACATTTATTCAATTTTACTGGTGTTTTACACTCAATTTTATTGGCATAAAAAACTATCCACTGGTTGAAATATATTGCAGAATCAGGTCCAATACACTTTAATAAAATTTTTAGATTGAAAAATCTACAAAGAATTCTAGAATCCCAAATTCCAAGGAGAATGTGGTCTGCATTGGTTTTGCTGGTCTTCTCATGCGCAAGGGGATCAAATCTAACACTCATCTCCTTCCACTGATTTAGCAAAAGAAATAACAAAATAGTTTCCCTTCAAAGATATTAAACCTATTTACATGAATCTCTTCATTCCATCTTTTTTAACATCTGGGAAGTATTGCTAAGAGAGGAAGGAGAGTGGCTGTGGCAGCAGGCAGAACACTGTGATTATAAGAATAAAGATAGCAACAAAGCTGAACAGGTTGTGGGACAGGTGGACAGGGAAGAAAAATCAGAGTGAAAGAGAGGAGTGGGGCAGACTGACAGTTAGAAACATCAGCAGTGGTCTTGACAGAAAAAGAGGAATATGAGAGGACAGATGAATACTGTATATAAGCAACATGCCAGTTGATATGGACTGTATGCAGGTGTGCAGAGAAAAAGGAGACTGCCTCTGGTCAGCTATCTGGACGAAACAAAGTGTGCCACAATCCCTTCCAGGTCAGAACCTGTTCCAACACATGAAGTTAAGCAATCTTAATGCTTCCCAAGACAATTTATTTTATGAATTAACTAGCATATCAGTTCACAACATATCAGTGTGCCTCTGTGGCACACTGTTGAAGCAAAAGTTGGCTGGAATTCTACTCCCACTGGCTATAATACAGCTCCTCTGTGGCTCTGCTCCACCCAAACACTGGAGGGACGCTTAACAAGTTTTGGTGAGCTGTCAAGGGCTGCAAAGGTAGCCCTGCCCTTTGACAGGTGTCCTGGTCCCTGGTCGCCATCTTGGGGCCAGATGTCCCACCTTCTAACCTCCGGCCTTTGCCACCGGAAGACCCTCCCTTACCCCACGCCAAAAGGAGTACTTCTAAGGTGCCTGCCATCTTGGAACTGGAAAAAAAAACCAAAACCAATTATATGCTACAAATTAAACATCTACAGTAACATATTTTAATTTTATTTAAAAATACAGATATATTTGACCTGATTTGTGTGCATTTGTGCCATGTACATAGAGGTGATTGAAGAATAGCTCAGAGTGAAGTCTTACTCTTGTATATTGTGGGGTGTTATGGGTGTGTGTAAATGGGTATGTGGGATGTGTGGAAGGAGAGGGTGGCTCTGTGCGTGCATGCGTGTGGTTTGTGGGGGACTGTGGGCGTGTGTATGTGGGGTGTGGGGAAGGATGTGTGTGAGGGCAACACATGGGACTGCAGTCTGTAGGGCTTGGGTGGGGAGGGTGCCTGGGAGCGTGCATGTATGGTAGTGCATGGGGGGTGGTGAAGTCCCCTATAAACACAGCCCCCTCACACTCACTCCCCACCATTGTGCAAAGCCCCTGCCACCAGCGGCAGCAGCTGGCAGCGAGCCCAAGGCACTCAACCCACAGCAGGCAGAGCCCCCTGGCTGGTGCACAGTCCTGGCAAGTCGCAGGGCAGCACATGGCTAGGCCACCAGGTCTACTGCATGGGGCTCACACGCCCAAGCCCTGTGCCATCAGGGAGTGTCCCGCATATTGAAATTGGTAGATTATGGGGCTTGACCAGGGTGGCAGGAAGAAGAGCAGTGCTGGTCCAGCTTCATACTGTGGATCACCCCACCATGCCCCATGACTTGCACATGGCAGTGAGCAGGGCTGAGCCACCTGCACTATCACACAGGGCTCCCCCCAGAGGCACACAGCTAGGGCAGAGAGCCTGGTAACTGCAGGAGCTCCATGAAGCCCCACGCAATGCAGCCAGCTGGATCCCGCGCCCCCACTGGCCCAAGCTCTGCATTCCTGCCACCCCACCCTGGGCATCTGCTGGCTGCATGCCTCGCTCTCCCACCTGCTGCTACCATGATCCTGTTGCATTCCTCCCACCCACTCACTCCCTGCCACTTCCCCCACCTACCTGCCACCACTGTCCATGCCTCTCTGCCGCTACCACTTCCTCAGCCCACCACTGACCTTCCCCTACTGTTTCCCTACCTTCCTGCCCACTGCTGCTCCTTGCCCCCATAAGCTGCTGCTCTCCTGCTTGTGGGGCTGGGGTCAGGGCTGTCCTACAGGCACAGGTAGGAGCACAGAGCACACTGTCCCCATGGGAGTGTGTGGGGCTTGATCCCATGCAAGGGCCAGATATAGTGAATTGGAAAGCACCTACCTGCAGGCTCGATTAAGTCACCTAGCGGGCCAGATCTGGCCCACAGGCTGTGTTTTGCCTGCCAGTGGCTTACAGGCTGCAGAAATTAGTAGTATGTAAATGAACCCTTACTTTTATACACAAGAGTTTCAATTATCCACATCAGTTGCAACAAAGACTTGCTTAGTAAATCAAACACTTTGGTTTATATAATGTATATGAAGTTTTTCAGCTCGTTGATCATGTTTCAATTTTTCTTCAAATTACTGAGGGTTCACTTTCTTTTGTTTATTATTGTCCTTACTTGTACAACCTACCATGAAAGTTATGGAAACTGAACTACTAGGATCAGCAATGTAACAGACTCTCTACTGTACTTGATGCTATTTAAATGTAGTACTCTTGTCCTTTTTTAGTCTGTGTCTCATATGCTGCATGTATTGTCTCTATGACCTTTCAGCAACTGTTGTATTTTCAAAAGCCATTTGATTTTATTTATTTTTATCTGTTCCACAAACTTTCAAGACTGCAACTTCCTATTCCATTACTATTAATGGTAGTGGTATTTTCATATATTTGCACTATTGTTGTGACAAAAATCTTCAAAATTAGACATAATGATTAGAGTATTTCTAGGTCCTGTGCTGGTTCTTAGCAGGGAATTTAAAAAAAAAAAAATCCCCAAACTTTTCAAAACAGCAGGTGTTCTCAATAAATAAAGCACTCTTTCAAGAAAAAGACTGAAATAAAAATCAATTCCAAAAGAAATAAATCGTATTTTCAGACATAAGGTGTTCATCTATATTGGAGAGAATCTCTATATGAGAGATCAAACATTGGAAAGATTCTTTCCTGTTCAGCTGTGCTTTCCTGCAACTGTGCTTATAGTTCTTGACAATAAGCAGTAGGAAGAAAAGATGCCCAGGACCCAAAAGGTGGTCTCTTTCCATAATTGCTATGTCCCACAATGTAGCTATAACAATTTAGCCTCAGCAGGCTTCTGCATAACTCCAGTACTGGAACTGTGAACACATGAAGTAGCAGATTCTGGGTGCCAGCCATCTCTTCACTTAGGAAGGAAGAGAACCAGTTAATAGCAATGATGCACCAGTTCCAGCAAAAAAGAGAAGCAAATCCAAAAGAAACTTCAGAAGTTCCAAGCGAGTCAAAGGAGGGACACCACAAGAGCAACTTAACAAGAAACACAGAAGCAGGCTCAAAGAGCCCACTGTGAGAAGCAAGCTTTTTCTCTAGTACAGCAGCGACCACCTAAGGAGGTAACTTAGTGATCATCATCAGTCACCTCCCTTAAAATGGTTAAAACATCTCCTTTCAGTCCATTAGGTAAGAGGAATTTCCATTTGCTCACGTAGAGTCTGTGAAAAGTCTAGAGCTGTGATTCTCAACCAGACTGAGGTAGCACCCTGGGATGCCTTGAAATCCTTTCAAGGGTGCCACCCGATGTTAGTGCTGTTAGGTATGCAGACATGATTCAACCCAGCAATTTCAAATTGGAATCCACAGAGTTTACAACATTTTGACTTGTTGTGGTCTTTGAGTTTTTTGCAACAAAAAGCCACCCAATTTTTGTAGTTAAAAAAAAAAAAAAAAAAAAAGTGAAAATGAAGATCTAGCTTTTTCTCAGGAGTGCACTTTGAGTTTACCAAGGTGCCTTTAATCTAAAAAGGTTTAGAACCACTGGCCTAGAGCAATGGTTCCCAATCTTTTTTGCACCAGAATCCATTTGTAGACATCAATGGGCAGTCCCAATCCAGTAAATAGTTCAAGTAGAAAATGGCCCCTGGCCCTGCTAGTCTCTCACTCCCAATCTGCTCCCTGCCCCATCCCCGCCAAGTGTGGGGGACAGGGTGTGAGCATGTGGGGCATGGGCAGCTCCAAGCAGCCCGTTGCAGCCTGGAACTCTGCCAACATGAAAGGGAATACCCAGAGTTTCCCAAGTTATTCTCCTTTGAAGGAGAATCCATTTTTAAAGTTTGTTGATCCATTTTTAAAGTTCATTCATGATCATTTCACATATTCTAGCAACCCACTTTTGGGTCGCAACCCATGGGTTGAGAAAAGCTGGTCTAAAAGACAGCAACTCCCTTCCCAAAGTAGATTCAATAGCTGCTTCAGAGACCTGAGATTGTCTACTGAAACAGTTGTATTAGCTGTTCTAAAAACTGAAAACATAGTACCAGATAAAAATCCCTTGTGAATAACAGTTTCAGATAAATTGAAGGAAAGAGAATGTGCAGGGGTAGGGAAGCCAAAATAAAGAGAATGAGATAGAAGTATGTAAAAGTATGCTCTGCTTTGAGCAGGCAGTTGGACTAGATGACCTCCTAAGGTCCCTCCCAACCCTAGTTTTCTATGATTCTAGACTCCTTGATAAGGATTTCTAGCTACTCACTCTTCCTTCAAACTACAAATGCCTATACATTCAAGAAAAGGTGCAATTTGACTAAAGGAATGACTAAACAGAATATTAAGCTGTACAAGAAACTGACTGATATAAAATGCTTAACAAATTTTTTGGCACAAAAAATGAGGATTATGAGTCCAAAGAATTACAAAAGTTCACTATACTAAGGACACTACAAAAGGGATGATTAAGAGTACCAGTAGACTAAAAAAAGTATATATTTTACAAATGCCATACATCTGAGACAAAGATTTCAGATAGACCTTAAATTTGACTTCTAGTTATTCACTTAGTTTGCACAAGTTTTTGCACAGTCTAGTCCAGAACTATTTGTACTACACTGCATTTACTGATTTAAATGTTCAAGCATGCCTTTATGATGAACTTGAACTGACTGGAGACTAGCTCCATGTCAGTATAAGAAACTTTCTAGATGACCCAAACAAAACCCTCCCCAATTTTCATCCATCTCCATTTCACAATTCAGAAAAAATCTCATAAAGAATGGCTAATTTTATAACATGTCTTGACGGTTACCTACAGCTTAGAGAGGTAGGTTAGCTGTGTTAGTCTGAAGGCAAGGTAGATTTGCACCTTATAAAATAACTGAATCAGAGAGGCATAAGCTTTCATGGGCAGCAGCTTACTTCCTACAGTTCAGTAAAACGAGAAGAGAAAGCTCATTTTAGACTTGAGAGACCTTCACACGTAACCACTAACCAAGGGACAGATATATCTGAAGACTGTGAACCAGATCCTCAACTGGTATACAACCCCAATGTTTTAAATCGCATGAAATAAGGCCCTTTAAAATAGAAGCCTCCCAATTATTTTCCCCTGGTGGGTTATAATAGAATAATCATCTTTTAGCAATACAGGGATCAAACAAGGAAAGGCTCTATAAATAAACATGCCATAAATGGTATAAAGCAGGGATTTCAAACTCAGCCTTCATGAGCCAGATCTGGACTGTGGGGCTCCTTATATGCCAGATCCAGACACAACAGCAAGACAAGTGATAGTGGGATTTATGTAGCTTTTACTCACCACCTCCCACTATCCTGTCACTAAGTACAATGCATAGTGTTCAACAAAAGTTAGCAGGTTACACCATGTGTTAAGATGGCCTAACTTTTAGAATACACCCGTCGCCAGAAATATGATGGGACACAGTCTGAACGCTTTGGTTCTGTTAATAAGGAAGTAAGGCTCTGGAAACATCCATCATACATCATTTTTGCAGGATAGAGAAGGATTTTGGGAGAAGGCAGATTTATCTATTGCTTCAGATGAACTGTTGAGACCAAATGAGGGGTGACTTTAGGTCTAAGTTTCAAATAATCATATTACCACTAGGTGACACATGCAGAGAGCGAGAGAACATCGAAAATGCCTTGGCCTCTCACACTCTGCTACTTGAAGCGAAAGCAAATCAGAAACGCAGTCTTCAAAGTAAAGGAAGGGCATTCTGAAGGTGAGTCAAAAAGGAGGTCCTATAAGAGGTGTCAAGAGGACAGTGGTAAAGCCTAGACAGAAACAGGCTAAGTATATAGGCCCTTAAGGAATTTCTATACCATAAGGTAGGACACAGTACAACTACAAGAGTGGATTATATGCCAAGATTGCTGTCATGGACCTTAATGAAACTGGACAAAGGCCACAGAATTTCAGAAGTAGCAAGTAACCAAGGATCTTGTTACTGAAAGCTGCACAGAGTTCAAGCCATGTTAAACAATCCATACAAAGAATCACTTAATTTTAAAAAATGTTTCTAGTATACGTCTTCCAGCTCTGTAGAAGGATCTCCTGAACTTGCCTGGAGAAGTCCCTGTCCATGGTACTTGACAAATCAGCATCCAAGCTAGTCAATGCAGTGATACTGGGTCCAGACATAGGTGATACAAAAGGGGGGTGGAGGCAGCATGTACCCACCCAGATTTCTGTGCCCAAAGCAAGATGCAGGTCTGCAGCCTGGCCAGATAAGCTCTGGGCAGGAGTCACCTCTGCGGCCCATTGAGCAGGAGGGAGTGCCGTGCCCAGCAAAGTGAGATGCCCCCTGCCTGCCCAGCAGCAGAGTGGTGTGCAACTGCACTGCTGCCACCACTATCCCTCACTTTGGTGACCATGGCAACACAGTACTGCCTGCTGGGCTACAAAGGGCAGCTCCTACTCGGAGCTGATCTGGCCTGGCTGCAGCCCGCTCCCCAACTGTGGCTATAGAAATTAGTCACCTTACTGGTCACGTGTCACCTATGGCCCTTCCACCTCCTGCATTGCCTATGCCCACTCCTCCACACACCCACCCATTCCCTACATGCTCATTCCCTTCCTCATACTCAGGGCTGAGGCTGGGAAGCATCAGGTAGGGAGTGAGACACACCAGCAGGGCTGAGGGGGTAGGGGACTTTGGGTTAGGAGTGAGGGGCACTGTCAGGGCCAGGGAGGTGAGGGTCAGGAGTGAGGGACACCAGAAGGGCTAGTGAGGATGGGGAGCTATGAGTTGGGAGTGAGAGGCAACAGCATGGGAAGGGACACTGGCATCTCAGGGTTGCTCAGCCCCATAAAGCAGCAGGGGAGACAACCACAACTGAATCCGTGCCCTGGTAAGTGAAGGGGGCAGGGAGAGCTCTGAACTTCTATGATAAAAAAAACAAAATCAAATGCCAAGATATGTAGGTATCTAGAAAGTATTTTATTATAACAATTGAAGCACTGGTAGACTTCCATATTGCTTTAAAATTGTATATGCATCAATAAAACAATGTGTTCAACTGATACCTGTATATATAGTGATGTTTCATTTTAATAGTGGAAGAATCTGGGTTCATGGGTTTTTAAAACTGGAGAATTTTGGATTTTAAAACAGAAAAAACCAGGATCCCTGGTGATTAGGAACAGTCAGGTCAGCATGGACTCACCAAGGGCAAGATTCATCCTCAGCAAGTTTGCAGATGACACCAAACTGGGGGACATAGTAGACGTACTGAAGGACAGGACTAGGATTCAGAGAGACTGTGGCAGATTGGAGGATTGGACCAAAATAAATCTCCTAAGGCTCAATAAGGACAAGTGTAAAGTCCTGCACTTAGGATGGAATAATCCCATGTGCGGGTACAAACTGCAGACTGACTGGCTCAGCAGCAACTCTGCAGAAAAGGACCTGGTGGTTAGCGAACAATAAGCTAAATACAAGCCAACAGTGTGCCCTCGTTGTTCAGCAGGATCATAGCATATCAGACTACATTAGTAGAAGCACTGCTAGCAGATCAAGGCAAGTGATTCTTCTCCTCTATTTGGCACTGGTGAGGACACATTTGGAGTATTGTGTCTAGTTTTGGGTCCTTCAATACAGAAAGGACTTGGACAAACTAGAGAGAGCTTAATGGAGGGCAATGAAAATAGCTAAGGGGCTGGGGAACATACTTTAATCTGTGGTAACTGGTCTTAATTAGTCTGAAGAGAAGACCAAGGTGGGATTTAATAGCAGCCTTCAGCTACCTGAAGAGGGGTTACAAAGACAATGGTACTAGACTGCAAGGAGCAGTGGTCCCAAATTGCAGAAAGAGAAGCTGAAATACAAGAAGAGGGTAGCAAGCACTAGAACAGGTTACCCTGCAAAGGTGTGTAATCTCCATCATTGGAGGTTTTTAAAGACCCAGCTAGACAAAGCCTTGGCTGGGATGATCTAATGGGGGATGGTCCTGCTGTGAGCAGGGGGTTGGCCTAGATGGCCACTTGAGTCAGCTACTCCAGTTTTCTATGAATAAGAAAAAGTTTTGTACATTTCTAAGATGATTGGCTGGGCAAGCAGAAAGAGGCTCTTCACTACATTTTGCTGAGACCTGCCTCTGCTCAGTCAGTTATCAAGGAAAGGGTAGACAGAAATGCCCTATTTTTTGATGCAGTTACCACTGCCAGCTGTTTTGTGAAGACTTTACTCTGTGGAAATTCCAACTGGCAGTACACCTTGTACTGGTAGTGGTTTGGTCCGACTGCCAAATCTCAGTTCCTTCCTACTAGTTGGTGGATAGCTATACAGGAGGACAATTTCCCACAGCCCTTACATGGCTTTGAAAATCTTACTTGCAGTATCTTTGAGCTACTCGCATTCAAAATTTGGCAAAAACTACTTGATATTCATAGAGTCCTTCTTTAAACCACATTCAATGTTTAAACATGTGCACTATAAATTTATAGAAGTTCATGAAACCAGACTTCTCTTAACGTCAGTTTGAATTTGGGCAGCTGAGATTATAAAAGGTCAATCCAATCTCCAAAAAAAGGAAGCTAATTTAAGCTCTGTGCCCTCATACTCCCCACTCCCTCCAGATACCTTAGTAGAAAACTCACACAGCAAAAAGGGGGGAAAAAGGACATTCCCTGCTATTAGACATCTACAATGTATTATAACAAGGAACAAAATAGTAGACTGCAGCCTATTAATTTACCTTATACTTCTTCTGGGTCTATTCTGCTATCCAGTAGGGTGGGCCAGCTACTTTTGATCCACGGTGAAATCAATTGTCCATTCTCTCCTCTCTGCTTTTCCTCAAAAGTCTTTCAATACTTATTCCAGCTTTTTGGACAGATCTTAACTAGACTCAATAGTTAAAAATGTCAAAGGGTAACTAATACATTTAGCCACCCAACTCTCATTAATTTTAAAAAGAGAATTTGTGACTTAATTCTCTGTTCAGCTTTGAAACGCTCAGCCATTTATACAACTGTATGCATTAATCAAATAGGTAAATCTTTTCCAGATTTGCTAAAGTTCTCATTTTTGCAAACCTATTAGCTCTTTTCAAAACACTGCCAAATTTCCAACCTCTTAAAATGGAAAATCTGGCTATCAGGGATGCTTCCAAACATGTGCATATTTTTAAGCTTTGATTGTGCCTCTTACAATTTCTAGATCATATAAAATATCTTTAGTTCATATGGAAGACACTATCAAGATAATCAAGTATGTAGTCATGTAGTAAAGCACAAAACCTACTTGGTGAGACATGACACAGTTAAAGCATTAAAAACCTGATTTTAATCAGGATGCGTACCTGATACTCATTCTGAAAGCAAAACAGGAGTTTTACTTTCACTCTCCCCCTCCAACTTACCAACCAAAAGAAGTAAATTAACTTAGTTTGAAGCCACAGATAAAAGAAACAACAACAGTGAACCTTGGCTTCATGATCTGGTCCATTCCCAGGGCAGTATACATATCACCTACTCAGCACAAACTGTAAAGTTACAATACTGTTAATTTGCATGCTTTCACTGCAAATCTCATTAACTGAGATTACTCTCAAAACTGACTGAGCATGTGTTCTAAAACACAACATTTTTTGCTTTCAAACTTGCAAACTGCTATCCTTATCCTTACCCTGTCATTACCATCATCATAAACAGGAGCAAAGCCACAAACTGACCTTGGCAAGATGGCCACTATCTCTTATGTTTTTCAATCATGCTAAATCAGATTGCTTTGAGAGGAAATGGAGGACTGGCCTATCGGGACGTGTAGGATGGAACCACAGGAAAGGGAAAGTGTTTTATAAAACAAGACAGGAAATAGGAAGCAGAAAACTAACACTGTGCACAGGAATGTGGTGGAGCAGAGAAGGAGAACACAAGGGGGAGGAAACTAAAGGGAAAACCTGAATTAAGTTCTTGGACATCAGGTTCCACTGTTCTACTCAGAAGGAAACTGCAACGTTCAGAAGGTATATCCACTCCACAATTACTAGTTAAATCCAGCAATACTTTCAGCATTAAGTTATTAATCTAGTGTTGCAAAACCTGAAAAATTGCACTCCCAATACCAGCAATTTCCACGTGTTCAGTTTCTAATGGATATAATGAAAACAGATTCTGTTTTTGAAAGTGAAAAAGGTTCATAATTTACTTTTAAAATTGTTTGGCCATACCCAGGAAACCTGTCTAGACATACCTATAGTTAAGTTATACCAATGTGAGTAATTTGAAAAAAAAAAAAAAAAAAAAAAAATCGAATTACACAATGTATATTAAAGGTTTTTAAATTTATAAATGACAGCAACATCAAATTAACTACTTAAATTCCATGGTGCTTGTGTTGGGTCAGAAGATATATATCAAATGTGAATGACCAGGTGCAAAGAGAAGCATTACTGAGAGGTCAGAGCAGGTGCCATCTTACCAGCATTTACTTTGCTCTGAAGTTCTGGACACCCCAGAATATATGACCAGAATAATTATGAAAGCAGACAACTTCTGTCCATCAGTAAAATGAAAGATTTCTATTTTCCTCCAACCACGGTTTCTTAAACAGAGCTTACTCAAAAGAACAGTTATTGTTTAGGCTTAGGTAAATTACATCCAGAATGAAGACTATACAAATGACAGCCCTGTTCAAAACACTCAAAGGAACAAAAAATAAGGGAAAAGTTTCTCTGTACTTAGTGCAATCCTCTTTTGAGTTATGAGCAAAGATCTGCGTTTTCTGTTTGCCACAGACGAACACAGTAAAACCTGGATTTTCTCCTTCAACATAAAAAATGCAGGGAATAGCAGGCTTCCTGTTGCAGACTGGAAAAGTTCCAGCCTGCAAGGGGCTGGGGGGAGTGGGAGGAGGACAATCAGGCACATGGCAGCCAGAAAGCATGAGAGCAGCTCCCTGCAGGTAAGTTGGGGGGGAGGGTGGGGAAGGGAACTGAAGCCCCTATGGTGAGGGAGGGAAGGAGTTGGGCAGGGCCTAGGGCTGGGGGCACTGCCCAGCCACGGTGGTGCATGGGGCAGGAATGCACAGCTGCAGGGCCTGGGCAGGGAGTGGGACAGAGCTACGGGTGACTCGTTCTGAGGGTGGCAGGGAACTGGTTCCCCACTGCTACGTGTATTGCCAGGAAGGGAAGACATGGGGAGGGCATGGGCCCACCAAATTTGTGCGCAGGGTGGGGGCAGATGCAGGCTAGTGGCTGTGGGCTCAGGGATCCCCCAACCAGTTGCCCTCCCACTGGGGCGTCCATGGCTGAGTGAGCGGGACCCGGCAGGGTAGAGCAGGAAATTTTGTGCTGAGGCTGGGAGCCCTGTGCCACCATGGCAAGGCACCCCTTGCCTGCCTGGAAGCAGTGGGGGTGGTAGTGTGGAGTTGTGCCCCCACTACTGCCAGGGGGAAGGAGGGGCACCTCCCTCTTTCCTGTTCCTGAGCACCATTGGTCTCACTTCCCTTCCCTTCACCACTGGACTATGCCCCACACTAAAAGTTAACTGGTAATCCATTACCAGTACAAATACACTTATCATTTAAACTTTTTAACCTTTCACATCCCTACCTTCCCATGTTATAGGCAAGTGGTTTCCAATCTGTGATACAGGTACCACCAGTGTTACACAGACAACCTGTGAGCGGTATGCATTAACAGATTTATTTCAATTACTTTGTATGACAAAAGTTCGCTCATGGTACTTAAGGTTGAACTGAAAAATTTGCTGGTGGCTCTTAAGGTTGTATTGCTTTAAATTTGTGGTGCGCAACCTGTCAGTTTGTCACTGTTATAGACTGTTAATTATGGTTT
This sequence comes from Caiman crocodilus, assembly GCA_030014935.1. NCBI lineage: Eukaryota > Metazoa > Chordata > Crocodylia > Alligatoridae > Caiman > Caiman crocodilus. The sequence continues at coordinate 30,680,265 of JAGPOW010000290.1, read as the reverse complement.
CAAGAAATGTAAGCATTCTTACTGCAGAGCACAGATTTTTTTTAAAAGGAAAACTAAGCGTTTCTGGATGTAAACTTCTATTTCAATTCTGAATTATGACTGCATTCAGAATGGGCACACCTGTCAACTTCATCACTTGTAGAAAGGAAAATTTATTTGTGCTGATCTGAATATTTAATGAAAACCAGGAAATTAAAGGGCCATAGATCCATTACAATAGAACTTTCACAGATGAAACGTGCCTCCAGGGTAGAAAATTGGATAGTCATAATAAAGGATAATCCTAACTGAAGCGAGTTATATATTCCCTATCTTCCCCTGGATATTATTAAGCCATGGAAAAATCTTTTGGCAAAAAGATGCTGCTGGGTAAAGCTCAGATGACTAATATATAGAGCTGGAGAAATATATGTAATCATGACCACACGACTGCTTAACAAAACTCATTTCACAAGACAAGACATCTTTGCCTAGAATTGACAGCTTAGACATTGTCATCCCATCAAAAAGTCAAAAGGTCAAAAGTTCTTGAGAGCCTGGTGGCCCTAGGACCATTAGCATAGTTAAGGCAAGACACCTTCTCTAGCCAATAGCACAAAGGAGAGTGTTCTAAAACTATAAAGCAGAGTTCAACACTCAGGCCCTTGGCTCTTTGGTGACCTTACCTGATCTGCCTTCACACCCTGTGATGTCTGACCAAAAAAAAGGGATCCTTCAATGCATTTCAGAAATGAATGAAGACTACTTGCCTAAAAATGTGTGTAATAACTGGTCTCATACAAGAGAGATCCCCACTTTATGAACTTTGCCAATTACAGACAGTAGTTATACAATGTTTATTTTACTGACAAGAAAGTATAGTGACACCTGTCACAGGGGCTAAACTAAGTTTTGAAAGACCCAAAACAAGGTTTGAATGTTGTACTCTACAGATCTGAGGGGCTGGAATCAAGATTGTTGTTCTATGGAAGAATAGCTTGTTGAGTTCACGCAAACTTCCTTTTCTGGAATATACTGAGAAGATTAAAGCTCTGACTTTTTGCTTGGACACTTTAATACAGCCACATCAAAGCCCACCTGCAGGAATTCAAGTCTCTCATTTGTTTAAAGTAGTAGTTAGAACAGTGATTTACTTCAGCTAATATAATGAATTATACTTGTTGACTTCTTTCTAAGGTCTATGAGTTATGATAACTTCATGCAAGAATCCATGATGTTGTACTGAAAGACTGTTTTTTGCAAAAAAGCAAGCTTCCTCACAGAGACTGCCACTTTGGAAGCCTACCATGAGAACTTGTTCAGATGCCAAAATAAAATGGAGGACACTGTGTATTAAGGAGTGGTTTATATTGCTCCAATTTGATGTAGAGGATTCATATATTAGCATTTTCATAGATTGCTTGAGACTAGGAATGAGACAAAACTGTGACTATGATTTTTACACAATGCCATAAATCGTGCCCTCTTTAGACTGTCCAGTGACATTCTGACCAAAGCTTTTGATAGCCATTTCTTCTCAAACTGAAAGAGCACAACACCAGACAGGGGTATCTGAAATTGATTTCAGATAGGGCTGGGGTGGTCAGACAGCCAGCCTTGATGCAACTGAGGATAGCTACTCCTCGTGTCTCAGCAGTTCACATTTTCCAGCTATCATTTGCCAAGTGGTATTTCTTCCTTGGACTTCTGTTTGCCATGCAAATGGTATTCCCTTTACAGTATCTGACAAGAGCCAGGATTATAAAACTACCTTTCCAATGACTCTGTAAGTAGCTTCAGCTTTCTGTAGTTTCCCACCCTATCACTTAGAGAGTTGGGAACCAATTTGCATACCTGTATAAAACGGATTTATTTGCAATTTTTTTTCCCTGGGAAAAAGCTTAAGATTTTTTTTGGGGGGGGGGGGGTTTCAGAGGACCATATTAGCAATGCTGAACACCCATGTTAGCACTGCCTGTTCACTCATGCAGATATCAAGTATGTTTTATTTTTCTGATGCTAACCAAGGTTCCATGCCCAGAAACTTCTATAGGTCTGGACACCTGCTGTGTCTGGTAAAAGAAACTCCTTTAGGAGAAACACTTTTATTACTTTTACTTGTGGTATATTCTACGATACTCTTGGTGTTTGGCATAGTGTTCCTTGTAGTTGTGGGTGAAGGCTAAAACTGGCAATTTTGGGGATTTCTTCTTAAAAACTACCTGAGAATGCAAGGATCTGAAACATGTGGCCTTAGAGCCCTCTTCCAGTTTTATATTCCTAATGAAAACCGATTATATTAGTCAGTGCTTCCTTTAGGAGTTTGTTCCAATAATGCTGATTCAAAGCAAGAAGTGAAAATGGCATACATGCAACTGCAGGAGGAGAAGACTAAGCCTGAGGGCCAATTTTGCATGGACAGTTTCCACGTTGTACCCACTACCATCCAACCACATCTGACTGAAGCAGAGGGAAAGTGGAAACTGAGCTCCACTGCCAAAGTCAGACACTTAAAAGTACACTGGTGAGATTTTCCATCTTGCGTGCTGTACCTTTGGACATGGAGGAAGAGAAGCTGCCTGTATTATGAGCCAGCTTCTCCAACACCACCCAATTCCTTTCCTCCTTACAGAGTAGGAGATAGATGCAATACTGCCTAGGCAAAGCTAATGGGTAAAGAATTTCACTCTACCTACAGAAAACCAAGGTCCCTAAAGAAATGAGATAAAGGAGATGAAGCAGAAGACAAAACTTTTGCTTTCTTTGCCCATCACTTGCACTGAAATCTGCAAAGACAACAGCTTCTGCAAATGCCTCAGAGAGAAAAAATAGGTGTAACAATATCTCCAAAAAGCAAGGCAGCCTGGGACACAATGGGAGTTAACAGATGCACTGAATTTAAAATTGTTAGTCAGAAATACAAGGTAAGAGACTGAAGTTTCTCTTAAAATCTCTGTGCAGACCCAGGGGGACTGATAGCTGTTGGAGCACAGAAAATTGGAAAGAACTTCAAAAGGACACGCATACTGCCAAGGTCTAACAGGTCTGTTTCTGCCCTGTGCTGTATGCTGGCTGAAATACCTCTCAAGTTCATTGCAAGGTGCAGGAAGATACATGCACAGGTGTAAGAATATCTTCAGCTGTGGTTTTTAACTTATGCTTAATACATCCGTTTTTCTTATGCCCAATCCAACAGATAAAACATAAGCATCATTTTGGATGGCACATTGTTTTAACCTGAACTGAAGGGGTATAACCTCTCTCTTGGAAATCTGAGCCAAAACCAAAGAATCAATCCATTACCATATTAACACGAAAAAGAGAGAGATAAACTTCAGCAATCGTCTTACTGAATCTCTATTTCTTTTGCCCCCAAATCATTACAAATTCTACAGCCCTTTGACCTGATCTTTAACCATAGCTGAAGAAAACAACGAAACAAGGTCATGCTACAACATTTTTAAAGATAACGGAAAGCCTTTTTTCCCCATGTTGGAAGAAGCAAGCTCTTAACATTACATGTCCCTGGAAGCTACACAACCACGACAACATCAGCAATGTTTAGACAGCCAGAAAAAAAATGGATGAATATCTTGAGTAGCAAGTTAAACACATCTGCTTTACCTAGCTTGAACCTTATAGATCCTATTACCTGTAAGACCTTTTTTTTTTTTTCTATTTGATATTTTATGAACCCAAGTGGAAAACTAGAGACTGCCAATAGCACTGCACTCTGTAGTGGTTGCCAATGTCTAACAAGATGCTAAAGAGCGTAATAAGATTAAAAACAAAGACAGGCAAACAGAAAGATTAAAATACTGCTGCTTTTAGAAGAGATTTCCTGTGAATAATCTGGAAAGTAAAGTAACAACTGGGTCAGCACTGACCAAATGTGAGGGCTAGTCCGATCCAAACAATGTCAGAAAAGCCATTCTATTTGAGTCCAAATATTAGACCCAAGTGATCAGCTGCAACACCGGCTGCTCTTATGTTATTTTATAATTCAATCCAGCCAAGGTACACTTTACATAAAAATTGAAATAAAGATTTAACATATTCAATTGGTAAGAGTCAATATTTAAATTCATCTCTTCTCTTGCCATGCTTATGGCCCCCTCTCTCTAGAGAGACACTGTTCCTTACTTCCATGTTCTGTTTTCAAGCAGCAACTCAAACATAAGACTGAGGAGTATCCAGCTGTTTCCCCGATACAAGATTTATTTTTGCTGCTAGTAAAGAAAACCTCTACTTGCTTCTCTCATTTGGAGGTGTTAATGATAATCTGTGAAAAGTATATCTAGTGAGTCTACTCTGGTAAACTGAAAACAGAAAACCCTACATCCTATAAAACATTGACCAACAAATATCCCAGTGCTCTCACCAAAACACACAGAATCTTTATTCCAAGAGGAACTTTCGGTAAAAAACGATGTGTGAACAGCAGACACTGATGTTCACACAAGCATACTGCATACAACCCAGCAGGCGATTTTTCTGTTTTTTTTGGATTATGCCCTGGAGGTGCTGGCACAATGGAATTTCAATACCATAATTGCTTATTTCTGTGTGCCAGCTTCTGAAATAACAGGTAAAAAGGGGGGGGGGGGGAATGCACACAAACAAGCCCTCTCTTTTTTAAATTAAGAAATCATTAAATAAAATGTTCTTAATTCTCTAGCTCAAACGATGTAATTTATAACCAAGACACAAATAGAGAAGAAGCACAAAAGAAAGGAAAAATACAGAAATAACATAACGTTCCCAAGGTTCAGTTTACAAGGACCTCACACAAAGTTTTTTTTTTTTTGCAACTCTTACTAGAAACAGTATTATTTGCTAAAAATGCAGTAGCTGCCAAAAGCTATGATCCATCTAAAGCAAACATGTTTAAGATGGAAATAGAGTGTTAATGCTGAAGAAAGGCAGAATTGAGTATACAAGTTTTCTTTTAAAAACTGTTGAAGAGACTACACTACAGTACTTTGTTTTTTCAGCTTTTTGACTGAAAATTGATTGCATTTGCAGATAAAATGCTTAAATTATATAAAACTACATTAAAACAACAACACAAGTAATCAAGTTTCCAACTTTCTAATTAAAACTCTTTTTCCTTCAGTAGGTTATTAGGAATTCAACACTACTCTTGGTTCACATGATAGAACAATGGGAAAATTTTCCGAATGGTTGAACGCTAACCCTGACAAGTGTGGAGAGCCAACTACAATACATTATATGGTAGCATAACCTGCCACCCACGTTGCTGAGAGAACAGCTTTCAAACACATGCACTGAGCTGTAAAACCACAAAATACCTTATTACACATTGTCTCTTATTTTAGGTGAAATATACCATCATTTCTCCCCTTTACAAATATCTGTTATTTTTTAAATCATCATCTGTGGAGTTTATTCAGCAGCTAGCTAGGATGGTCTTTTTCACAGTTTTTAAAATGCCATCTTTGTTTCTTTAGAAAATGTAAAAGCCTGACACAGACAGTACTATATGCTACAGAGTTCACTTGTGGAGACATTTCTAGAATGAAACAGTTTTGTGCTCATTTTGATACTTTTATGCTAAATACATGATTCTCATCAACAACAACAACAACAACAAGAGAGACTGAAGAAGATGATAGTATACTCTTGACAGGAAATATAGATGTACCATAATCATTTTCCCTAGTTAGGCAAAGGAGATGACTGAGTTCCAAGGCATATATTGTTATAGGATATATGGTTCTCGATACTGGCACACATGTAAATAAGACAGCACTGCAGAATGACAAACATACTCCACCCTTATTACAGCATGCTGTGGTTTCCAGCCAAGTACCATTTTCTGAAAAGATGAGAATACATTACAATAAAGAAGTCCAAGGCAAATTATACAAGACAACTTGAGACATGGCCATGCAAGCTACAAACATTAGGAAAAATAATTCTAGATGCTGAAAAATGAACTAAATATTGATTTTATGAATGTATAAAACCTTCTCACTACAAACATTGCTTAAGATTTTTGCTATGCAAAACTCCTGCCTGGTTAATGATTTCCCCCCATGTCTACTGACTGATTCATAGCATTCCAGGGTAGTTACAGGATAGACATAGTTTCTTTGGGGGTTTTCATTTGCAACTTTGCTGGCAAGAAGCATTTTATTTGCAAGTGTTTCTATTATACTGACAGCGTCAATTAGTCTAGTGAACTATTGGTCATTCCATCTGATAGCCCAGTGGATTATTCAAGTGAGCATTTTCATAACCCACAACTGCATGCAACCAGTTACTCTTGTAAACATAACAGCACTGACTCCCTATGGAGGAGTCACTACACTTACTCTGGCCATGCACAAAAGCAATGATTTTTTTCCCTAGAGGGCCAAGGGGAGGAGTGGAGAAGAGAGGTGGGAGGGAGGAGGGAGGGAGAGAGAAAGGGAGGTGAGATCACTCACACACATGCATCTAAATCTATAACCCTCCACCCCTCCACACACACACACCAGTTCTCTTAGATGCAACAGGAATGTCCAAGCACAAGAAGATATAATGGGTACAATTTACTGGTCACCCTGGGAAGGCCAAACATTGTGCAACACTGTCAAAGAAAGTTAAATCATCTTTGGTCTGTCCGAATAATGAAACTAAATGAAATAAAAATAACAGCTTAACACTTTCAAGGAAACATTCAAAAAGATTATGGAGGTTGGGGGTAGAGGAGGGGACATTAAGGAGCACAGGTAAAGGCCACAAAGGTAAAGGTGTATGGCTTTAGTGGATAGCAGATATAGGAAAACCAAGTCCAAAGCAGAGTACAGTGAGTAGGGAATCTGTACAGGGAAGGAAACAATATAAGGAACACAACAGAGTGAACACAAGTACAGAGGCAAAAAAGGCACTTTTTAAATACAGGTCAAGTCCATTGCTGGAGCTGCAGCAGAAATAAATCTCACCACCTGTCTTTGTGGCCATCTTTGCTACATAAACTCTAACAGCAATGGCCTCCCAAATTACTACAGTCTAGGTTAAGAAAGAAATTAACAGATTTTATTTCATAGTTTAAACATTTAATATGTTGATTTTCTTGGCCCTAAGCCACTGGCAGCAAAGGGGCATAAGCTACAAGCACTGGTGCCAAAATGCACGGAGGTGGACACACAGGCCCAAAGGAATTTTTTTCATCTCCCAATACACATTGGCAGTGTCAGTTTTCATGGTCTGCTGAACTGACACAAACAGGTGATAATCTGCTCTCTAGTTTTAAGTTGCAGTCACCAATAAGAGGATATAAACCTTCCAATGTGTACTTTGATGGTTGATTCTGTTCTGACCATAACTGGCTTTGCACCAAAGTAAAATCACTGTCTTTAAATTTACAACAATTTGGAGGAAGTATTAGACTTTTTATATCTTCTTGGTTTGTTTCACTTGCAAGTTTCTCACTACATGCATTTGAAAATTAAATGCTCTATTCAGCAAAAGTTTCCACAAAGACCATCTGGAAAGTCCAAGTGCACTGTCTTCCAAGATCTAGCATTATGCCTACTTAATTTTAAAAATATCAGATCAGACAAGATTCAAAAAACCTCAGCTGCAGAGGGCTGTGGAGCAGCACAAAAGGGAGATCTCCTGGGAACAAACTTCTCAAGCTGCTTATGGCTAGACCAAACCATTTTTGTCCCAGTGACACCACAGAATTTGTGGGAGTTCTTGCAGCTTTCTGGCAGTCAAACTCAAGGGAATTAGAACCAAGATTCCTGTCCTAGTGAACTGTTTTGTTTCATTAATAAAAACAATGTACACGCATGCACATGCAGTCCATGGATAGATTACTATTGTATTTCCTTCTTCCCTCTGAGGGCTCTCTTCAAGAAAATATTTTATCAAGGAAAAAACTGATCTCCCACCAATTATTTGGGGGAACTGGGATTAGTTTATAGGCCACACGGCCCCAGCTCATTCTTTCAACTCATTCTTGCAGGAATATTGGATGAATAAAGCACACAGGCAGAATAATGTCCAACTACCCTGAGATGCTGGTGCTCTTCTGTGGCTGTATACTGCCAATTATGGAATTGTCAGCTAAGTGTTGTGCTGTCCCATGCCTGATCCCAGGGAATAAGGAAAAGGGAGCTGTGTCCTAGACCCCAGGGATACCCTATGCCCCATCTCAATGTTCAGCCAAAAGTGCTGGGATGAGGCATAGGGTATGGGTCCAGGATGTGTACCACACATTCAAATTTAAGGTGTGATACGTACCAGGCACAAAGATATTCCACATTAAACGTGGCATATTTTTTGTTGCCGGTTTGCTATTATATTGCACCATAAAGTGGCTGACTGTGTGGTACGTTACAATTTATGGAATGTTTAACACATTTGTTATGCCATAAATGCAATGTCTGTTAGGGCCCATAACAGCAAAGACAGCACTAAACTCAGAATACCAACAATGCTCATGGTATTTTTTTTCATAACATTTGGGTTTTGATACTACTTTAGTTAACCATATCCTTTCAGACAACAAATTTAGTTCTTTTCTAGGTGGAAAAATTGAACTAGTATAATTTGATGAATTTACTTAAACTGACAATTGAATTTGATAGGCACTTTTGGGGTGAGAGGGGAAAAAGAGGACAAGGAGCATAAGAAATATTTAAGTCAATGAGAAACAGTTTTAAATAAGTCAAAATAAGCAACTTTTAAAACTAAAACAAGAATGTGCACATAATCACGCCAGTCAAAAAGGTATTAGTTTAAAAATCAAATCAAACCATGCAAGTGCAAATTTCTCATGGAGCCCAACCTAACCCTTCCTGAATAATCAAGTTTGTCAAACCATGAACTATAATGAAAAAAATGTCAGGAACTAACAAATAACCAACTAACATTTAATTTAAAACAAAACTCCTTTAAAAAAAGTCAGATTTAAGCATAATTACTGTGCAATTAAATTTAATACTATATGGAAAAACCTCATAATGGGTCTTTGTCAACAAGTGCCACTGAATAAGAACAAGTCAACTAGCAAAAAAATGTAGTCTTTGGTACTTCCTAGCACTCAAACAACAGGATAGCTATTTTATTGTACAAAGTTATTATGGTGGGGTTTTTTTCATCCTATAAACCAAGGCTGTCCACAAGCCCCCAGCCACACTCCATGAAGGCTGCTAATGTCCCTGAAATCCACATAGGCTGCATGCTCCCCCGGCACAGTCAAACCCACTGTATCATGCCAGTGCTTCCACATCCTACATGCCATGCCACATGGGACACTGCCTACACAGCTGCCATGCCACAGGCTGCAACATGCTGGCACTCCTGCACTGTGCCAAATGGGTCACTTAGAGCCTTCTGGTTACAGGTTCCTTTGACTCCCACCACCAAGGGTGGAAGCCTGCAACAAAAGCTGGAAAAAAGAAGGGGACCTGAGAGACTTTGGCAGCAGCAGCCAGAGCAGTAGGGGGAACAGCCCCAACTAGGAGCCTGTGAGCTGCAAGTTAATTTTCCAGGGGCCACATGTGGTCTGCAGGCCACCAGCTGGACAGTTCTGTTATAACCAACAATTTCTCTATTGCATTAAATGTACTCCAAGTAAAACATATATATTGCATTGTTAACAAAGGGATTCCTTTCTAGCATCTGGAAATAAACTGCTAATTTTAAACTTTATTGACAACAACTTTCAATTATTCCAAATAAATAATCTGCTTGTTTTAGAAATACTGTCAGGCAAAGGACCACCATTTGGCTAGTTTTGCTACCTGATATGTTGACATGTACTCCCAGGAGATGGGATGGTAGTGTCCAACTGCAGTATGAAAGTATTTTAACTGTAACCCATACTATAAAAGGAAACTGATCAAGAACACCTAAATCAACTAATATTAATGTGCAAAAAGAGAGAGCATTTATATGCAGAATATGTTACTCTTCATTTCCATCCATCAGCCTGAATGTAAAAATATTAAGTGAAAACAGAGAAATGGAAGAATTTAACACACTATATTTGCTGGTTTGAGCTTTGGATCCATAGCAAAGGCTCTGACGTGAGGTAAACAAGTCACTTTACCTTTTTGCAATCAGTTTGCGCATCTACAAAACTGCTAATATTAATTCACTCTACAATATTCAGATGAGTCTAGAAAATGCACCCGTTCAAAACTAATGTTGTGGTTGCTCTCTGAGCTACCAATAACCAGTGTATAGACCCATATTAACAGCAGGGTAAAAAAAGTTACTAAGTTTTTGTTTAAGGGACCAATTCTGTTTGTCTGTACTTCCTAAAAATCAAAACTCTCATTATAACCAATAGGAGTTATGCCTACATAGGGACTGCAAGAAGAGATCCTATTGATATCGTAATTTGGACTAAAAGGGATCACATCTTGATTTTTAAAACTTCATTGCAAGTTTAAGAATAGGGGGCTTAAATCTAGAACAGCAAGTTCTATGGTCCATTTAGTCTAGTACTTCCAGCAGTAGCTATAAGCAGAAGGAGGTTATTAGAAAAAGGTTGTTCATACAGCAAATATAGATAAATATTTGGTATATTGGTGGATGCAATGCAGATTAATGGTCAGAACTCATCTGAGTTCTGCCTTTCACTGGCTTGCTGCAAAATTTGGCAAGTTTCTCCCCAGACCTTTGTTGAGCTTCTCCATTAGTAAAATATGACTGTACTCCATCAAAACACTTTGGGATATCTGAATTTAAAAAGCAGTAAAAGCAAAGTAGCATTATATGACACTAACTCCTATCTGGAAGCAATCAGCTATTTTTCTGGAAGCATTATAGATTACCATAGGAGGGACTGGAATTAGTTTACACACTTGAGACTGATGTGCTGGAAGGAGCCCATAGCTCTTTCTTCTAAGAAATTAAAAGGTTGAGACTATTTCCCTGGCTTTGATGGAACACATTCTTTATCTGGGTATTGCTAGTCATCCATGCCAAAGATGTATACAACTGCAATTTAAATTAAAGAAGATATATTGTAAAGCTTTAGTTTCTGTTGCCTTTTCTTGGTTAGCATGTTTTTTCTTTCCATCTTTAAGGAAAGAACTCATCATTTCCCCTCCTGGGAGGTACAAAGAGTCCTCTTTACAGGAGTTTTAACTGAAATCAAATGGACATTTTCATAGGAGAAACTTGAAATACTGTCACCAAGTCACTATATCAAGATGGGTGTATCAGTTTTTAACAGCTCCACTGATGTTTTAGCTTACTGACTGTTCCCAGAGCAAAATCCCCCATGACAAAGAAAAATTCCAATAAATCAAAGAAATCTAACCACAAATAACGGAGGACAAATTCTGAAAAGTAACTCAACATGGCTTGCACTTCTGCATATACTCAAGTGGTCTGTTGACATGCATAGGGCAGATATACATCACCTTTGGGTCAGGCTGGAGAGCAAAGTGAAATGCTATATACCTGCATCCTGCAGATTTAGCCTGAAAACAGGTGCAAGATAGTCACCTTAGAAAGATTTTGGGGGAATTTCAGCAACCATGTTGCCTGTGGTACGATATTAGGCATATTCACAGCATCATTCCGAGGTAGCCATAATTAATCCGCTTCCTGGTTTGTATGCATGAAGTAGTCACGACATTTTTTTACTGCAGTGCTCCCTAGTATGGTTCAGAGGCAGCAAAGCCAAGTTCACAGTGATCCAAGTACTCTGAATTCTAATTATTCTAAATTCTCTTAACTGATGGAAGCACATAGCAAACTATACATATCTATACAAATATGTGCATGCACAAATGAGTATTCAAACTATATATAAGCCAACGGACTTCTAGACTTGTCCCATGTAGCTCTTACTTGATGCCATCTATGTGATTTTACAGATTGCTTTTTTTGTACTGCGCTGAAGCTCCACACAGGCAGACAAGGTTCTTTGGGTGAATCTAAACACTTTTATTAGCCCATCCTAGATAGAAGAGCACACACCAACTGCAGATGCTTCCTCAGCCTGATGAAGGGTTTTTAAATCCAAAAGCTCATTAAGGAAATTTTTTCCAACTGTTTAAGTTGAGCTAATAAAAGACATCAGATTCATCCAAAGAACTTCATCTGCCTCTATGTCCTTAGACCAACACAACTTCAACCTACACTCCGGAAGCCCCACACACACACATTTGGATTTCTTTCAAATGCAGAGGTTTCTTCAAACCTTGCAACAGCTGTTTGAACATTCTAACCCTTATGCGTGGACACGTCAGGAATCATGTAAATGTAGAAAAAATATATCTTCAGCTTTAAGGCTGCTTCACCCAGGGTTAAAGTTGAAGCAGTTTTGCTGTATTTGTATGGCTCTCAGCATGTTCACACATGACTATTAGAACATAACAGCTACTGCAGGTTCCTGATCAACAGCACTCCGTTGACACATTTTCCTTCTAAGACAGACAGCTCCAAAAGCGTGTGTCTAGACCCATGCATATAGCCTCAAGACAGGTATATGCAAGTCATATGCCAAGAAACTTGTATACATTCACCTACACAGGCACTTTGAAAATGTATCCCTCTTCCTGGTATCCTAATCCATTTCCTTTTAAAAGTAGACAGATCTAGCCTGACTATATATACAGCAGTAAGGTTCAACTTTGGACAGCTTTAAATGATGTGCCAACACTTTTTTTTGAAGTAAGCCACAGTTCTATAGATACAGAGTTTTAGCTCTTTATCAGGATGACTCATGTATGTGTGACATGTTGTAAGTGACTGAACATAAATTGTTAAAAATTAAAATCCAAACATAGCTATTTAGTACCTAGACTGTAAGCTCTTTGGGCAAAGAACAACCTTTTTGTTTTGTTTGTAGAATGTCGGCCATGTGAGACCTAGTCCGTAACTATGGCTCCTAGATTCTACAAATAATAATACAATCTGTACAGCAACTAATTAAGGGCATTTATATTTAGTATAATACCAGTTTTGGTTAACTATATAACATCAAGTAAGTGAACAGAAAAAAACATGGATCCTATTCAAAATGTAATAACTGCACAAGAAAAAGAGTCCCCTTTTTAGGGCCTCACCTGGTACATTTGCTCAATAACAATATCAGTTAAGAGCATGTGAATAGTTATACCTGGACAGAAATGCACAAAATTAACCAAACTCATCATCCAACAACCAAGTTGTAATACTGTGTTATGGTTCCATAATTTGGGAAGAGGAAACATAAATCAATAAAACAACTACCCAAATGGTTTGGTCCCATCAACATGAGGCAAAATCTCATATACACTGTGTACAATTTTCTTCTAATGCTAAATGTGTTTTCTAAAAGATCCCTTATTTTTTCCATATACCACATTTGGCTAAATAAGATATGCATTTTGTTTTTGGAAAGTTGAGTGTAGATAAAAGGATGTTTCTAGAATCAAGGCTGACTATGATAGAGTGTCCAGAAAGTATTGCAGCTCAGTAGATAGTCCAGTTTGCACCCCCCTCTACTACAGAAAGGATGTAGACAAATCGGAGAGTCTGGCAGACGGTAATGAAAATGGTTATGGGGCTGGGAACCATGACTTCTGGGGAGAAGCTGAAAAAACTGGGCTTATTTAGTATGGAGAAGAGAAGCCTGAGAAGGGACTTAACAGCAGCTTTCAACTACCTGAAGGGTGGTCCAAAAGAGGATGGAGCTAGACTGTTCTCAGTGCTAGCAGATGACAGAACAAGGAGCAATGGTCTCAAGGTGCAGCAACGGAAGTTGAGGTTAGATATCAGGAAAAAACTGTCACAAGGAGAGTAGTAAAGCACTGAAAGTACCCAGAGAACTTGTGGATCCAGGTAGACAAAACCTTGGCTTGAATGATTTAATTGGGGATGGCCCCGCTATGAGAAGAGTTGGACTAGATGAGCTCCTGCAGTCCCTTCCAACCCTCATTTCTATGATAGTCTGGGTATGGCCAGAGAGAAATATCAGACATTAGAAGCATGCAAGCGCTGTGTTCTATTCCTCCCTGCTTCTATTCCAGAAAAAAAAAAAAAAAATCAGCTTCCCCCACTTAGAACACACCCCCCAATTCTGAAGGGTTGATATGTGAGGGGCAAGGGAAGGGGGAGATATATAGGGTATGCGAGTAAATACAGTAAGTAAGCTGACTGGTTTAGGTTAAATCCTGAAACCAGCTTGGAGGATGAGTTTTGGGTGAGGTCACAGCCCTACCCTTTCACTATGGAAAGTATAGAAGATTTCAGTCACGAGCACCTGAAAATACATTCTGGCCAAAGAAACAGCAACTAGAAAGTTTATAATTAAAGTACATATGCTCTAAGAGGCATGCTGAAAGAGGCTCAAATAAAGACTCAACAAGAATTATGCTGAGATCCTACAGTAAGATCAAATTCTCTGACAAATGAGTATAGCCTTTTTGAAGAATCAGATGCTGTATGGTGCAGTGAGAAGAAAATGAGCATAATTGCATAGGACAATGGCAGGCTAAGGCTGCCACAAGACTGACTTGAATAAAGCTGAACAAAAAACAGCCTATGAGACCACAATGAATAAATAGTGAAGGAACTTGAATACAGTGGCCTAGTTGGGCTGCCCAGAGAGTAAGAATCTCTGTGCATGTTTTCCTACTCAGCATCAGGATTTCCTAGACACGCAAGGAACTGTCTCTGTCCGTGGTACTCTGCCAACCAACAGACAGATCAACAAGCAGTATGACTTGCAGTCTGAATGGAGTATCTGGCCACGATGCATTTAGACTAGGCCTGAGCAGCCTGGAAGCTGGACTGGAATGCCAAACAAACATCTGTAGTAGTTCTGTCAGGAAAAACTTCTGTGACCAATATGAAGCAATGCAGATGATTGTGGCTTCAATTACTTTTGATCCGGGAAATCTCTGTTGGAATTCAGGCAGTAGTAAAAAGGCATAAATCAGGGCTTTGTTCCAAAAGGAAGGTATGTAGCAATAAACCTAAACTTAGCATCATCTGGAATAAAAGTTCTAGCACTTCATGTTGTGCTTGGTGACAAATCTACCACATCAGATCCCCAGTGATGGAATACGATTTCCATGATGGATACGTCTAAGGGCCATGCATAGTTGGTTACAGACTGCTCAGGAAGTTTGCTGAACTGTTATTAATCCCCAAGAGATGAGAAGCCACTGGGGTGCTCCATTCTGTAGACACCAAGTTCAAATGTCAAATGGTCTCTAGGCAGAGATGGAAGTAGCAGGTACAATTCATTAGTTTACACAGCACATGGTCATCACATTTCAGTAAACCAGATCTTCAAAACCTTGGAGGACAGGCAGGAACAATAAAGTCTAGCTTGATGGCTGCATGTTGCATTGCCCTGCTTCTAAGGCTGACCCTCTATCAGGGCATCAGTGCCTCTAGTAGCAACCACGATCTAGTCTATCAATACAAAAACAACTCTTTTTGTTGGGGAGTCAACGTGGCATTGATCTAGAATGTCCGAGTCAACATAAGCTGTGCCAATTTTGATGACTTTTTGCCTTTTTTTCAGTGCTGGATTACAGGGCATGGTACCTATTTATGGGTCATAGAGAACAGTAGCTAATAATGAATATTTCGGTTGTTCTTTGGAGATGGTTACCTGGTTTAGAGCTGAAGTGATTTATTGGTTGCTTGAACAGACATACCAACCCCAGGGGAGGATTTGCATATCAAAACATAAGCAGGCTGCTCAGGCCTAGTCTAAATGGCCAAGATGCAACTGAGCATTTTGAATCCACAAGACATAGCCATTGGCACAAACCACACGAATTAATTAAACTTTACTTTTGTCACTAAATGAAGCAACTAGAATGATAACAAAAACCAGGGACAGAATTTTAAAGTAAAAATGTACACCTGGTTACCCTTCAAAACGGAACCATACTTTAAGGCAGTAGCCGGCAAAGCCCTGCCCATGGTGGACTCCATTTCCCAGCAGCCCCTGTGCACATCACTGCTGCTGGTTTCCAAGGAGACCCCAGGAGCAGTGCTGCTGTGATAACGCAGGACCAGGTTTTTCCATGGAGACTGGCTTGAGCGACACTGGCAGGGCATGCAGCTGGTTGGGGAACTGCTCTGGGGCTTGGGCCAGGATCTTGTGGTGGTGACAATGAGCCAGAGTCAGGGCAGAACCATGATCCACTGCCTACACACCCCGAGCAGGGGTGTGCAAGCAGCTGATCATGGCTCTTCCCCACCACTGGATCATGCTGGCACCATCACAAAAATCTCAGCCCCGGAGCAGCTCCCCTCTCAACCCTGCACCCTGCCAGTGTGGCTTGGGTCAGTCTCCATGGACACTCTGGCACCACGCTCCTGGGGTCTCCATGGAGAAAAAAAAAAAAAAAAAAAAAAATCAGCTGTAATGACATGGGCAGGGACTGCTGGGAAATGGAGTCCAGCCACCAGCTAGATCCACCATTTTGCCCACCCCTGGCTTAAGGAGATCATTTAAGCCAGAGGGACGTGGATGATATGGAGAGGGTCCAGAGGAGGGCCACCCGTATGATTGGGGGTCAGCAGGGCAGGCCTTATGAGGAGAGGCTACGGGACCTGA
>JAGPOW010000290.1:30649827-30663643 GCA_030014935.1 Caiman crocodilus | reverse complement strand
CATCTGACCCCGGTGCTCTTTCCTGCCAAGGCAGGGGGTCGGACTAGATGATCTGCCCAGGTCCCTTCCGACTCTAGACACTATGATACTATGATTTACAAACAAATTTATGATTTAAAAGGACTCTGAATGCAATTAACAGTTTAATATTTATTTCTTCCCAGGAAAATGAGTTTAACATACAAAACTAAGTCCTAGCTAAGTCCACTTAGTTTTTACTTTATATAAACATGGTAGAATGTGTGGCTGTGTATTTCTCTGCCAAAATACATTTAATTATCTTTAAAAAAAAATGCAGGATGCAAATCCAGAGACGAATTCTACTTACAAGGGTATAGCTAAGCCAAACAAGAAAACAGTCAAAATTACAACCAATTAAGAATGCTTATAGTATTTCAAAGGTTAGCTAATATTAGCATGCCTTATTAATGGATGAGTGGGTCAATCAGAAAAAAACAATAGCTACATTCTGAAGCAGTAAATTTACTGAAAAAAAATCATAGATTACTTACTAAAGCAAGGCAAACTAAAGTAAATTTACTCTGCTTGAAAGATTAAGTTTCCATGAGCTTTATGTTTAAAAAGACAACTCTCCCTTTCTTCCACAAGTATGCTGATTAAAGGTTTTCACTACACATATTCCCTACAATCAAAGGAAGGACAGGGTGAAAAAACAAGACCATTTAAATATACAAGATTGGACTCTAATTTCCTTTAATACACAGAGTTCAAATATAAGGTACAGAAAAAGGAGAAGAGCTGGAACAGAGGTGCAGATTACATTTCCTTGCTAGAGCTGGAGCAGGTGTACTTAAGGAGGAGGATCACACAGAAGGAGAAGCAGCTGGTGTAACTCCGCCTCTCTTTCCTGAGTGGTATTATTGTGTGAAGGTAGTTTGTATTTTATGACTGAACTCCACAAAACATTTCCTGGGCGATGTAATGAATCAGTATAACATCTCCCAAGAAAATCTGGCCCACCTTCTTCCCCAGTTGGTCTCCTACCTGGCAGTTTTAGGACCTTTGGCAAAAATCACTTATAGGTATCGTGCCTCAAGGTATATGCTCACCTTGGAAGGGCTTTCTATTACCAGGAGCCAATGGCAGAAACCACTAAATCAGGACTTACTATAATGCAACACCTTACCTCTACTCAACATGAGTAACATGCAGCTTTTTAAAAAAAAAGATTAATATTTGACAGTTTAAATATCCTCAGATGGACTTATAAACCCGATGATGATTCAAATAGACCAGGAAACCCTGACATGTACATATTAATGATAGCATTTATATTTGGCCTTTTTCACATCACAAGAAAGTATAACTCCTCAAATCATGCACCAATATCTGGCTGTTGTCCCAAAAACACCTCTGTGGGTTAGCCCAGAGATGCAGTTCGCGATATTCACGCAGGAGAACTAGTGGACTTGGAATGAAGAAATTTCTTGTTCCCCATGTAGGATCACAATGACGCAAAGGCTGTGAATACACTTACCCCCTGGAAAGGAGGGATTACCTCACGTCTCCCAAAAGCAGTTCCTCCAGCTGAGCAAGGAAGTACTGCTGCCAAACTCCAAAGGGAGTCCCCTTCTCTTCAGCCTGACGGATGGTAGCAGTGACGCATTCCTCGGACAGAACATTGTGAAAGGGAAAACCATTTAATCCTCAGGCTCCAAAAAAGGGTGTACCTGCATACTTGAGTATTCCTTCTAGAGTTGGGGAAATGCTAATTTCACATTAATTATAAAAATATAAGCTAACTTAAGTGTCTCATTGTTTTGAAAATTATGATTGTCGTCATTAGAAAGAAAACATAAAGGCATCATAGGATTTTCATTACACCCCATGAACTGGGCAAGCATCCATGGAAAAATATAAAATGATTTAGTTGGATTTTCCACCCAATTAATCAGTCCTGAAACCAACGGAATCATTGTATAATGAAGTGGCTTTGCTCTAAAGAAGTCGTAATAGTTTACACTGCTCTAATGATCTGCTTCTTGGAGAAGCTGAAGATAACAACAACCACCATCACCAAACAGATTTATAACTTAATAATACTGTCAAATCTAAAACCATTTTTTGGAGGTAAAAAAATTGCCTTACACTTCCCTTAACTTCAAATATCAAACAGATAATTATGAACTAGAGAGCTCAGTGCCAACATTTCACATTTTACACAAAAGCCAAGGAATTAGCCACCAGTATGTTATAGCATCACCAAAGAATTGCACTTCATTAGTTAGCAGCCGTAGGCTACATGTTCTTCCTAGTTCTGCAATAAAAAAACTGTATGAACACCTGGCATGTATAGGGATTACAGGTCTCATGTGAGATATTACAGTCACTATATTAAAAATATTAACATAATATAAACAGCTATGACCACAACATAAAATAAATAGTCCTTTTGTGTTTACCTTTTTCTCAAAAAGTTTTTAAAACTACTTAAAAATTTTATATAAAAATACATATGGGAGAAATAGGTGGAAAACTGTCCAAACTAGCTTGAGAAACAGTAGGGAATAACAAAACACCTCATAGTCAATCACAATTCTCTCCAAGTCAGTAAAGTGATGTCTAGATTTATCTAACAAGCTACATGAAAAGACACATAACATACTAACCTCAGAAGGGGAAGTTTTTTCCTATAAAGCAATAACCTCTCCTATTGTTCAGGATATATGAACGATATTATATTAAACATAACATTATAAATGGATAATAGTTTAATTACTGGAATAGGGGACTCCGGGCATGAATACAGAAGCCAGTAATTAAGAGCAACAATGACATCTAGTGGACACTTTGAAAACAGAACATGAACCACCATCACAAAAGCCACATAGAAGATTCAATTTTCATTGTAATACATTATATGGTTTTCAAGTTGCTATAGCACAAGGGCATAAAAACATCCAGAATGAGTGGGCATAAATGTGGCAGAGGAAGGGAGCTTATACATAGTATTCATTCTCTGAAACAGGAATAGGAGGTGTTGTTTTTTCCCCATGGAACTTCAGCCTCTGGATTAAAAACTAAGTATAGAAATGATTATTTGTGTTTAATAAACTGAGAAATCAGCCTGATTTCAAGGAGACCAGTATGAATTTGAGGACGCAGCAGATGCACATTTGTAACAAAGTACAGTTAAACCTCTTGCCACTGCACAGATTTCACCACTTGTCTCCCTTCTTTCCTTGTTGATTCTGCAACATTTAAGCATTTTAGAATTATTGTTTTAGACCATTTGCCATCTTAAACATAGGTTTTATAAACTCCAGTTGTACTCCTATTTCTCCAGCACCTGCCACAAAGTGGGCCAGCGGCTGCTGATGCTTAAAGATGAGACATTTGAATGAGCAGGTGAAAGTGACTCAAAACTTTATCTCAGCACCTGCTCCTCAGTAGTCCAACTGCCTTGCTTTCTTTCTGATGTGCAAAGCCTGCTCATGTGAAATCATTAATTGTCTCAAGTTTGCTTTTACTATTTGCCAGCAAGGCTAGTTTATATTCAAAAACCAAGTCAACACTTAGAAACCATTCAGATCTGCTGTTGGCTGTTCCACTGAAGAACACTGTTATTGACTTCATGACAAAATGCCAATACAGAGTTAAAAAAGCCAATTTTCTATACTTACAATTGTATAATAATGTAAAAAACATCTTTACAAAACACTATAAACTGAGTATTGACCCTTTTTCTGGTCTTAAAGAGATTTTTTGAGAAACTGGAGAAGAATTGGTCAACAAATAAGTATGAAACACCAGAAGAGTTTGATTTTTCATCCTACATTTTCCTCACTTCCAATATTTCCACCCAATAATTGCTATCTGTTTGCTGTATAATGATCATGATTTGTGTAAGATAATAAGTACTACTGTTTTTTGATTATTACTTGTCTGCTTTACAGTTCTTTTTACATGCATATTTAAAATTTGAAATCAGCAACTGAGCTTAAGCGATCACATATGGGTCTATAATACCTTAAAGATTTAATATGTTGATGGATTCCTGCCTTTCTAAATCAAACTATGACAGTAGCTTTAATGTGTAAAAGACAATCTGTCCCATTGTTACAGTGATGCTAGAACAGTGCAAAGGAGCCTTATAATAAACAAGAATCTGGCCCTACCACCTGTTTTCACCTTGCCTAAAACCTGACCAAAATACTGAAGTCAATGAGTCATTATCTTCAGTGAGCTCTGGATCAGACCCAAGGTCAACAGTGCACTCTAGCATCCTAAAAGGGAAAAATCACTTTCATATTTACATAGCACTGTACCTTCTCATCAAGCACTCAAACATCTGCATTAGCACTCATCTCCAGTTGGATTTATTAACTGCACATTTGCTCCTTGAAGAAAGTAGCAAAGGCTGACATTACTACCTCTGCTAATTTTCAGTCCAAAATTACAAATACTTTTAAACCCATCTCCTTTCAAAAATATACTTTGCGTGAGATTTTCAGAAATTCTTAAGAGCTGGCTTAACACTGATCTCAGTGAAGTCAAAAGTAAAGTTTCCTTTGGACTTCAATAAGAAGTTAAGCCAATGGTAAGCACTTCTGAAAATGGCACCCTGCATCCCATTATGAAATCCATACATTTAACACTGTAGTTTTGTTATAGGGAAAACATTAATAATGGGGCCCAAAGAAGCTAAGAGCCAATATAAAGAAGCATTTACCCATTCAATGACTACGTGCAAGTTCCAAAACAAACACAAACATGATTCCTTCTGTAAATTTTTAAAAATTATACTAGGAAAAACCTGAAGGCAGAAACACCAAAAGCAATTACACTGTAGAACCCAGTTGTTTTTTTCAAAACAGGACTGTTTGCAACCTGCGACTCAGTGGGGGTTACTGAATTATGGTCAAATGGCTCAGTTGATTGCTACAGATACTTGAAAGGGCACTGCTTCCCTACTCAACTGAAGCTCATCAGCAGGTGCCAGACAGTTGACTGGAAAAGTAGCACAGCCTTCTAAATAAAAGCCACAGCCAACAACTGATGTACCTGTTTGCTGTGAATATATGTACTCCCAAGTAGCTTGAACTCCCATCTTCACAGCAGGCTGAGGAACCTAACCCTACTGTATCTTATAAACACATTTATTACGAGTCAAAACCAGATTGAAGAAAAAAAGCAAAGGAAGGACAAAGCAAATTCTATAGCATAGTACAGGAAGCAAATGATACTTCCTCTGTATCATTTCTCCCACTATTCCTTCATGAACTTATTTTCAATTTTCTCTCTCACTGGTTATTATACAAATTCCACACTTATACTACATACCAGTGTTTCTCAACCAGTGGGTCACAGCCCAAAAGTGGGTCGCAAGAATATATAAACAGGTCATGAACAAACTTTAAAAATGGATTCTCCTTTAAAGGAGAAAAACGTGGGAAACTATGGCTTCTCCCTTTCAGGCTGTCAGAGTTCCAGCCTCCAAGAGGCTGCCTGGGGCCCTCCCTGTCCCATATACTGGGGGGCTGGGGCTGCTCACTGATGTTTACAAATGGGTCCTGGTACAAAAGCTAAATTTTAAAAAAAGTTTTAGAACCACTGCTACATATCATACACATCCCAATCCCCCCAAAAATCAGTACCTCCTATTCCTTTATTGGCCAAAATTAAATCGTGCATTTATCTACATCGTGTCTTACTAGGACATCTATGCAGTTGCCCTTTCCAGAGCTAATGCCTTTCAATTCTTTAAATCCTTTTAAAAATAATCTCACTTGCCCTATTGTATATGCTTGCAGTTATTTTTTTTTTTTTTTTTCATTTAAGAACATTTCCCTGAAGTCATATAACAAAGTTCATATCTCACTTACCCATTCTTGCCAAGCCTAAACAGGCCTATAGCATGTCAAGACTCTTTAATACTTGTGGGTGCTAGGACTTCCCAACTTAGTCTTATTGCATCTTCAATCATAACATTTAGGCTATAACTTCCAAGTGTTGAGCAAACCTGGTCTCAGAAATGTTATGATGTATATTATATTACCTCACTTAAGGGTAATTGCCCCAATATGGAAAAGATGTGTTTTGGAGCAAATGTGCAATTCCCTTTGCCTCAGTCAGCCAAGCAGGAGTGTGTTATTGTGCAAATATACCATTTCAAAAATAAGTAAAAGCATGACAACAATGTGCAACTTTGTATTTCACATTTGAAAACATTCCCAATTTTGCTGTACCTGTTCTAGCAGATGTTGTACAAATGGGAACAGTGGGCTTTAATTTAAAAAGCAAAGACGAAGTATAATCACCACCAACTTACCCGGATCTCCTGAAGGTTATGAAAATTATTTCCTACTCTGACAGAGATCTTGCTTGGAGTGTAGCTTTCATCAGATTTGTAGTCTGCATAAATACATAACGTCTTCACTGTTGTTTTTCTTCTGTAAGAAAGTAAAAAAACTAAGCAAGCATCCTACAGAAAAATTATCAAAGGTACGGTTAATTTCAATTTTGGAACAAGTGAGATTTAAATGCTGTAAAACTTAAAACAAACATGACTGTACTAAATTTAAAGGATCCCTGCGGAAATTAAGCATTTAAGCACATATTTTATAAAATATATACATACACACAAAGAGCTATGCAGGAGGGATAATATGAAAGAACCATGGTATCTATCTACAAAAACGTAAGTAAAGAATCATCATGGCAAGAAATTAAAATAAGGCCTGGTGACATCAAACCAACCAGTGCAAAACATACCTTTCACCACATGTTAAAGCTTGCTAAGTCTGGGATATTGTGGCCTCCGAAGGAGATCACTGAGGAACCAAAGAGAGGGACTTAACTGTCCAAGTTCTGAACTCGTTTTTAAAAGTTCAGCCATAGGAATAGACTACAAAAACCTTACAGTCAGCCTTATCTTCCGCAACAGAATAGACTGGGAAAAGGCTAGCCAGATAATGAGGTTTTAAATCATACTGGGCTTTCCAGATCATCACTAACACCTCGGACTGCACCCAAAAGCAGATAGGAAACTATTGCAGGAATATCACCATATCTTAGTGAATGTGATATTGTAAATGATTATTACTTAACTAGACATAACCCATTATGACATTATCATTGCTTAATTTGGTATTTACTACAAGAAAATGTCTAGTAGTGTTCTTCTCAAAGGAAGCAATTTAATTGGCCTGTGACAAGATTACTAATGAAGGTGCAATCTTGCATCCATATTTCTGATTAATTTAATCAAGTGTAAGGATCACAGGACCACAGCTGATTAGCCTAATCACATACAACAAGGCACACAAATACTAATACCTAAATTGGATGTTCACCAAATGAGGCTGTGACCCATCAGACTGCCAGTATGTTTCTAGATTATCATCTCGTAATTGGTCGACTCCAAAACCTAACGAGAAGAAAAAAGTTTACAATCTCCTGTTTCCATGTTGCAGGCATCACAAATTAAACTTTTTCAGCAAGATGACTACACAATGATGCTAGAAATGTAACTTCAAGCATCGGAAAAGCTACTTACAAACCACAGAAGTTTTCAAATTTATTTGCTGCATAAAATGGGTAAAGAAGTGTTGACCACAATGAGCCTATGTCATGATACTCACTCAACTCCTGCTGAAGTCAATAGGATTTAAAGACATTCAGCTTACCTTGGAATGGAATCCTAAATCTGTATATTACTATTTTTGTTAAGTTCTAAAAACCTGTACATAACAAAATAAAAGATCCATATGGGAGAGAGCATAACCTAATTTGTACAGGTCTGTTTTCAAGACAGAACTCTTGAATAGGTGAGAGTTCTTAAAAACAAAGTAACCCTTTGTCAAATTGTCACTTGCATTCACATTTCTAAAGAGGTCATAATTCTGACAAACAGAGCAAGTTTTGGAATACAGCTTAATTTTAAAAACATGGCCTATATTTGCTGAGTTTTTAGAATCCTCCTTATTAAGTTTGATATGGTGCTCTGCAAGCATTTTCACAAAGAGCCTTCAATATTCTCTAGTACTTTAAACTGAAAAAAATAAATCCCCTTTTTATAATTATAATAATTTTTTTTTAAATTTTAAGAAAACCTATTTAATGCTTTTTAGGTTCAGTTTACTGTAACTGTGAAACTTATTTAATAAAAGCTACAATATTAACAATGCAACTTTACTCAATGCCCGATACCCTTGGTTAAGTAGAAAATGTGCATCCAGGCCATACCCAAAGTATACAAGTATTTAGCATGAAACATAGAACTACGTATCTTCACAAGCCTCAAGGAGTTATTCTTGCTCCCTAGTCCTTTAAATAAATATGGAGTCCACCTAAGGAACAGACACTATAGTCTCAGAAACTACATTTGGAGTAAGACAAGGAAGTGGTAGAGAAGTACAAACTACAACTATTTTAATCTCCCTCTTTCATGTATATTATTCTCCTTCCCCCGCTCCCAATGATTCTGTTGTTTTGTGGAGAATTTATTTCTGAAACACTGGATCAAGGTTACTTTAAATGTTGTCTACACTGTGTATGGTCTTGCAACTCCTTACTCTCAGGAGTAATCTCAGTCAAGTCAGAGAGACCACCCAGGTAAACGAACAAGGACTACGTGTATGAGGATTAAGGCCTAAACAAATCCAGAGCAGATGGTTTTACAGTGGTTCTGTTATACCAAATACAAAGGCATTATTTGCCATGTTCCACATGTGATTTTTCAGTCTTATCATCTATTTTGGAACTAAACAACTAAAGTAATCATGATATAAAGGACAGCCCCTTTATAATAAAATTCCAACCAAACATAACTCCAGTATTCGCTTTTCAAAAGTATGTTTTAAGAATCTTTACTTCTTTTTTTTTTGGAAAACCTACCTACTGACTGCAACTGGAAGAACCCTCAAGCTTACAGTTCTCTGAACACGCTCTAACTTTAAATGCATTACAACCAGCTCTTAAATGAAGGAACACTTCTAAATTTTCTAATTTTCATGTTATACTCATTTCTATCTTCATGGTGCTAGCTGCTCTTCCCTTCCCATTATCAGTTTCCCTACTAGCATCATTTCCCTTCCCACTATCCCATGGTGGCTGCAGTTCACATGTAGTTAGTGGTTCCATTCACAATTACAAAATGCGTGAAATGACAAGCACATGTCATTGTGTGAATTCTCAAAGTAGTATAAGATGTGGACATCAGATCACGAGTGTTGAACCTAACACAACTGGGTTTTCCAATTAATCCTACTACTGACATGTTCAACATGGCTACATCCCTACCATTTATGATAATTATTTTGTTTTGGCCTCATACTTGTGGAAGTTAGCTGTAAATTTTGCTCTTACGGGCCTAGCTGTAATAGCAGAAACCCTAGTGCAGACACATCTGGACAGGAAAAAAATAATTTTGCTTGACATTTAGGTATAAAGTCTACCAACATTCTCTACTAGGAGAATGGCAAGATATTTCTAGTACACATTAAAGTCAAAGCTATTTCTAATAGGCTGCATAGCAATCAATGTCTCATTCATTTCCATATTCCTTTTAGAAATTATTCTTCACTAAAAAAAAAAAAAAAAAAAGCAGAGGAAATAACTATCAATGTCACCTACACAAAAAGTCTGCAGTATTAGATACACACTGGACTTAGGATTCAGCTAGGTCATTTGTTTACTAGTAGCAGTCTAGTCAAAGCAGCTTGGAATCAATGGCCTGGTCTGAACCTAGCTTGGGAAATTCCACATAACACTGAAGTCTATTTGGCAACTGAAGAGAAGACATATCTTAAGTGGCTGTTTGAGGGTTTCACAAGTTTATAAATTACCGCCACCTTGCCTTATGAACAAGATCTTTTTTTTTAAACTTTACCTGGTTTACAGGATGAAAGTGACCAAACAGCTTGCGAGCCTATTTCCCGAACTGTTCCAGTCCTTTCCAACTGCTTTGGATCAGCACCAGGCGGTGTCTTGTTAGGCGTGGTCATTTCTCACTAACAAAAAGAATAGAGAGAGAGTACGACTAAGGTAATTAGTTTAGTTTTCCCCATCAAGATGAAGACAGAAGATTTCAAACAGCTGATAGAAGCTTTGACATGATAGTTCATAGGCATGAATGGAAGAATATACACACACATCTACAATTTCCTTTACTTATCTTGCATGTAATAGATGAACACACACTCAAACATGTGCACAATATGTAAAGGAAATTTTATTTTTATATAAAAATTTATTATTTTTTATATACATATATATAAAACAAATGCCTACGTCTATCTATCTGTCTGTAACACTTTATTAACACTCCGATTGGCTGACACAAACAGCCAATCAAAGCGCTCCAAGCGAGGGGGAGCACTGCCATGATTCCAAAGCAGTGCTGAGGACTGAACGGAAGGTGGGAGAGCTACTGGCTTCAGCTTCTCCACCTCACTCCATGCAATAGGTAGAAGAGCAGCAGCATGGATCGTTAGGTGGCAGCACTCCATCCCAGCCCCTCAACCCCCACCCCATCATTTTTGACGGGCAATTGGTGCATGCGTGCATACAATATAAACATTTATTTTACGTATCTTCATTGTACATATAAAAACCTCACATGTACTAGATGCATCCAATAATTTGTAATTTTCATAAAAATGATGCATATTTTCCTTAATTTGCCTGGTATCTTAGGTCTTTATGGCTCATGTTTTCAAGTTTTTCTCTACAGGCAAATGGGCTAAATATTTTTTTTTAAATGAAAGCTAAGTCATAATTCCATAACTCTAGGAACTAGAGTTTTAAGATAACACCAAAATACAAGCAGAGTTTTGATTAAAATTGAAAGTTTTGGTAACACTTTAATCTTCCAGAGCAGATACAATATTGTAGCAGGAAGATTTTTTTTAACCTTAAAAACCGAAGAACCTATGGAAGTGGTGAATAGGCACTAAGAATCATGATAGTTTGAGAGCATCACAGGTCTGCTTGAGTTTTATACCCAAAATTGTCCCTTTCCTTAGTAGAATATTCTAAACTAGAGGTGCACCGATATACTAGTCCGATATTGGATCGGCACCAATATAAAGAAGATAGACTGTCGGAAATTGGCTTCTTTTTCCTGATACAGATTATAATTTGGCTGATAAATGCTCTGTGCACATATAGAGCCAAAGAGCAGCACATAGGTGGCGAGGAGCACTGCCTGGCAGCTTGGAGAGCTGAGTCCAGCTGGTAAGTTAGTCATGGTGGGAGGGGAGGGGAGGAGAGGGAAGCAAAGTGGGAGGGCAGATTGAAGCCCCCACAATGAGGGAGGGAGTGAGGCTAGGCCTGGAGCAGGTGCTGTCCAGCTGGGGTGGGACATGGCACAGGACACAGCCATAGCTCCTCAGGGTGGTGTGGGGGGTAGGCTCCTCCTACTGTGCACACCCTGGGAGGGCATGGGTGACATGTGGTCCCAGATCTGTACAGGGTAGGGCAGGGTGGGCTGCTGCTGCAAGCTGGGGCCAGGGCTGCACCGGGTTCTTCCTGGCAGGGGCTGCACCGGTCTGTGCTCAGGGTAGGCGGTGGCAGTGCTGGCATGGGGTGTGGTATGGCAAATGTTGGGATGGATGCAGCCCCCTGTAGCCCCCTCCCAGCACCACTGCTGCCCACCCTGAGCACAGCCTGACTCAGCCCCCCCACCAGGAATAATAGCCTGGCCCAATCCCTGGCCCAGCCCGCAGCAGCAGCCCACCTGACCCCACACAGATCCAGGGGCACACCCCCCTCATGCCCTCCTGGGGTGTACGCTGCAGCAGGAGCTCCCCCCTCCCCACGCCCTCCAGACAAGCCATGACTCCATCTCACACCCTGCGCCAGTCCCACTCCCTCCCTCACCGTGAAGGCCTCAATCAGCAACACCATGCCCTTTCTTCCCCCCTCCCCTTCCACCCACAACAGACTTACCAGTCAGACACTGCTTTTCAAGCTGCCAGGCCACATATTGGAAAATTGGGTTGGTATCAGCCAATATGCCTCCTTAAAAATAGGCTATCAGTATCAGCCCCCAAAATCTCTATCGGTGTACCCCTGTTCTGAACAGGTTAGTTCCAACACCTTTTCCAAGAAGTGGCTACATGTCACTGGTTCTACAAGCATACAGAATATACTTTTTATGGCTGCAGAGAGCAAAGAGAAATACGTTATTATAATTATATGAATTAACCTAGTTATAATCAGATAATTATATTTTTTATAAATGCTAAACTTGATGTATTTTTTTTTTTTAATGTGCTATTAACTAGTTCTGGATACAGTAAAATTAAGAGCAGAGAGGCATACTCTGTCAATTTCCTTTCGTTTGTGTTTGTTTTTTTAAATCACAAAAGGAACAGTGCATTTACTATGCAAGAAACAAAAAATTACTTTCCTGTTTATTTTATAAATTAAGTTGTATATCACTTCTGACAATCACTGAAGAGTCAGAATGGGCTGCTGATCACATTAACAGTTCAATCATTTTACACTCTTTCCACAAAGATCCCCAAAGCAGATTAAATACTTCCAAATTTATCAAGTCGAGACCTTTTTTAATTAGATCAATAATATATGGGAAACCCATTTTCTCAAACATACCTGCAGCTGTTATGGTGAGGGAAAATAGATTGTGCTCTGTAAAATTTGTTTAAAAAAAATCAAACTTGAGTTTTGTAATGCAACCCATTATCAGTGCAGCAACCTCTTATTTACTGGGTCTAAGCACATGCTTAAATAAGACAAATCTACAAGAAGTCCTGCCTTCTTCCACAGAATATCAGCAAATCCTACACAATATACTCTCTTAGACCACACTGAGTTAAAGCATAAAAAGGATATCAAGAAAACAAAAGGTGCTTTAGAATCTAATTAAAGAAAATTAAAAAAGATTAACTGAGGCTGCTAAATGAAGGTTGATGAGAAAGTAAAGAACCTAGATATGGCCCAAAATCTAAAGTAATACTTTTCATTACTTTTTAATGAAAATGATACTGAACATAGGGGCAACTGTAGGAGGGAGAGAATGAGAAGTAGTGTGTACAAATGGAAATTACAACTGAGGGAGGACTTAAAAATTACTAATGTATACAAACCACGGGGGCAGGGGAGAGGAAGGATGAAATTAGATAATCTCTATCCTAAAATACTGAAATGACACATTAAATTAAAAGGACTTTGATTAAACTATCAAGTCAGGTTTTGTACTAGATTACCAAAAGTAACTAATGTAGTATATGTTTCAAGAGGCAGGGGGATTGGGTGGAGGGGAAGCAAATACCAACACTCAATAGAATGCAATGCAGCATCTAGTTACTAGAGGTAGCTGGTGCCAGACTAACCTCCTAACGCTCTAATAACTGATTTTCTAGAAAATGGAAACATCTCATCTATCTGGACTTCATTTGATATGAAACCATTTGCTACAATATCTCATGGTAATTTATCAGTCAAGCTGGAACAGATGAAGGTCTAATACAGGAATTAGATGAGTTAGGAAAGGGCCAAAAGGAGAACAACATATTGAGCGGTTTTATACATGTAAGCACTGCAATGCCAGGTGCTTTGAAAAGAGCCTGGTACTGTGACACCCACAGTTATTTAAGCGGCAAAGTACACGTCACCACTGAGAAAATGGTGGCGGCACATTTTTAAACTAAAACCCATCAGAGGTTTCATAGTGCCTAGGGTCAGAAGGGGCCTAGAGCAGGTCATCTAGTCTGATCCCCCACCAATAGCAGGAATGAGTGCCAGGGTCACAGGACCCCAGCCAAGTACCTATCCAATCTACTCTTGAAGATGCCCAAGGTAGGAGCAAGAACAACTTCCCTAGGAA
>JAGPOW010000290.1:30572864-30649727 GCA_030014935.1 Caiman crocodilus | reverse complement strand
CTCCACCGTGCTAGTAAGAGGGGAGCTTCCCAGCCAGTATGTGTGCTGGGGGTTGCCTCTCCCCAGATGCATCACCCTGCACTTGTCCACATTAAATCCTATCCTGTTTCTGTCTGCCCACTCCTGCAGCTGGCCCAGATCCCGCTGCAGCATCTCCCTCTCTTCTGGTGTCCCCACCTCAGCCCACAGTTTGGTGCTTTAGTTCAAAAGCGCACGGCTGCCATTTTCTGCGTGCGGACACATATTTTGCCACTTTTACGCAGAGCAGTACAGTTTGCCTCAGCTCGTGTGCGGAGCAGACTCAATTAATCGAGTCTGTTCCGAAAGGGCAGATCTCTGCCGCATCACAGAACAGAAAAGTAGGTGTACAAATGCCCATTGTGCTGAAAGGAGAACTAGCAAGGTGGAAAGAGGCCATTAGTGAGGTCTCTCAAGGATCCATTCTGAGACTAATTTTACTCAACATTTTTACTAACAATGCTGGCACAAAAATATAGACAAAGAAATGGACAATACCAGGAACTAGATGAAATAATAATATAATAGCAAGATCATACTTAAGAATTAATAAGAAATTCCATTAGAAGCTTGGAATACAATAGCTGGGGAGGACTGAAGAGGCGAAAGACCAGCGTATTCCAGTTGATCACACAATGGCTAGAAGCCATCATTGGGTTGTGCTGTGAAAAGTAACAAATGTGATTTTAGGATGCATTGGGAGAAGTCTTTCCAACGGAGAGAGCGAAGTAAAAATGCCATAATACAATGCACTTGTTTGTGCACTGTGTTTCAGATAAGGTCAATCCTGGTCACCTACGTTTGAGAAATACAAAATGGAACACACGCAGAGTCTAAATTACAAAGTCTAAATGACAACATTGGCACAGAAACAACTGGTATAAGCTGAACATAGCTAAATTTATATTGGGAGTTTAAAACAAAACAAAAAAAATGTTACAGGAGCAAGGCTGGGGATCTTTATTTTGGTGGGAGCAACATGACAAACAAAACCACCCCCACATTGTATTTACCCAAATCCAAGATAACTTCAAATTAAAGACAACCCTGCAATAATTAGATTCTATACATGGAAAATTATAAATGTTATCATTTCCCATAAATAGAATCAAATTGTTGGAGGGCCACCTTAAATTAGGTCTCCCCCATGGCTGCAGTGGGGAATGCGGCAGCAGGGAGGCAAACAACCTGACCTCCACCTCTTACTCCTTTGCCCCACTTGTCACTTACCCTTCCCCTGTCCCATGCCTGCTTGCCAGCCCCACCACCAGTACTTACCCTATGTAGCATGGTGGCTCAGCCCCAGCTAGTCAATGGCAGCAGCTCTGCCTCAGCTCTATCCCCTGGCCCCAGTCAGGGCCAAAGCTACAGCAGCTCCCTTCCCCCACAACTCAACCTCCCCAGAACCTCCCCTCCATCTTATCCATCACATGACCCACCATGAGCCACCCCAGTCCTGGCCAGGCAACAGCAACAGCGACAGCTCTAGCCTCGATTCCAATCCGCAAACCCAATATGAGGCTTCCCTTCACACCCCCCTGCTCACACCACATTGAATGGCAAAAAAAACCCTGGTCTTTCATTCAGATAAATATGGTAACTACTCTTAATATGGATCTTAAAAACTGTCAAGTTCATGAATGGAATAATATAGTGCTGTTGCCTGCAACAGCATGGGACTGAACTCCACAATCCAAGACCAAGCCAACAGTTCACGCACCTATTGATCCCATCACTGGAGTTCTGAACAACCTTTAATGCATTCATCTTCACAACATTCCTGTAAGGTAGAAAAGTGTTGTCCCTATCATAGGGATGGGGAAGAACTGAGGCAGAGAAACACTAAGGATGTGGACAGACAAAGCTTAGAACATTCTATATATACTACAGTATAAACCCCAGGAGTCTAGATGTACAGACCACTTAAGACTAGCTTATATTTTCTTGTAACATTTCAAAAAGCACACTGGGAAAATCATGTTATTTTGAACCAGTCCTCTGTGAACCAGCTCAGCGTTACATGGGGACACACAGTATTCCATGTATACAATACTCCAGGCATTCTAAACTGTACCCCCCCACCCCCAAAAAAACCTC
Organism: Caiman crocodilus; assembly: GCA_030014935.1. Taxonomy (NCBI): domain Eukaryota; kingdom Metazoa; phylum Chordata; order Crocodylia; family Alligatoridae; genus Caiman; species Caiman crocodilus. Next base: position 30,647,612 of record JAGPOW010000290.1, on the reverse strand, counting down.
AACCACACACACACACACACACACACACACACACACACACACACACACACACACACACACACACACACCGCACGGGGCTGCTCTAAAATGCAGCCAGGACTGCTGCCCAAATCCCCACTCCCAGCTTCCTATCAGATTCCATCAGATTTCACATGCATGTTCATGTAATTCACATATAACATGCTTTTAATTTCAGTTGACTCTAACAGCATCCCCCAACCCAAGCTCACTGCTACTGTTTTCTGGGTCTGAAAGTTTTTTATTAATATTTAATACCATTTTACTATTCTTCCTTGTGTTGAGCTATTTTCTGCTCATTTTACAATGACTTTTTTAAAAACTACTTTATTACTATAGAAGTTTAATCTGAAGTTTACTACTAGAGGTTTAATCTGAACGCTATCATTGCAAGAGTAGGCAATAATGTTGTTCAGAAACATGGCTATTTATTCAATCATTTTTTAAACAGCACATGCAATCATTGTTAATCAACATATCTGAAGATTATATTACCTTTATTTTTTAGTTTTATTACTTGTTTAAAACAGCTACTATAAAAATAATATATTAGTTGTTTCCTACTGCAGTTAATTATCATAAAACTGTTGAGAGCTTGTTGGACTAGCACATAAATTACAACATAAAGGGAAAAAGCGAGGCAAAACTTAAAGCTGTGTTAATTACAGCCACTGGAAGAATTTAGAGCCTAATAATAGTAAAAAAATTTCCAATTCCTCAGATGTTGCTTCCCAACTGGGTTGGTGTTTGCAGACTATAGTCTGTCTTGAAGAACTGCAGAACATCTGTGGTCAGCAGCCAGTAGACAGCAGCTTTTCATCTTAATAATCATAATCAATCTGAAGGTTAGTTATTATGCACTGATGGAAGATACATTTTTTTCCTGGCTTCATGACACTTAAATGATTTAATGTCAGCTAGATCAGAGTCACAAAATATTTTTGTATTTTTGTGATGGCAAATAAACAACAGATGGGCTATAAATATAACTTGTAAATTCCAATGTAATTCACAAAGACCAACATTCCTACCTTCCCTACCCTGTTATAACTAATGTAACAGTTTGGACAATACCATACCTTTGTTCCACCAAAGTTATACAATAGCCTATGCCAATCTACACAAAGCTTTTCATTCTTTAGTTAACTGGCATTCCCTGCTTGAAGAGAAAGCAGGCAAGAATGAAACCAAGCTCAATAGTTTCACTAGGCAAATCTCCATTGGCCCATACTTCTTCCACTGGTGGTTAGCTTCACATTTTAAGGATGCATTAAGTTTTCCACTTAAGTTTTTTTTATTTCTTTTAGAAAGCAACATAACAGTAATTTGTGACAAACCCATCCATGTGGGATCCCTAGAGCCCCGAGTTTCTCCCCACTATATTGCCACTTGCTCCAAGGAACAGACTGTAATTGCCCCAGTGCAACTCCTTACTCTAGCAAGCTTCAGCACCTCTACCCTTATACAGGACCCTACAGCTGCAGCAAGTGGATTTTCACCAGCCCTAGGTGGTCAACTAGGCTGTGAAAAAAACTTAGGACTCTTTATTGCAGGGGAGAGTAATTATTTTGAGTGGAGAGCTGCTTACTGAGTTTTGGCAAGCCATCAAGGGCTGCATGACAGGCAGTCTGGGGCAGATAAATATTAGTTTTCTAAATGCTTTAGGGGCCCCAGGGATCGGATAGAATGGCCTGGCAGGCTGCAATCTGGCCCATGTGCTACATTTTGCCCACCACTGCTTTACTGCAAAAAAAGGGGTTAGCCTGGAATATCACTTACCCAGAAACCACTCCTTCTGCTGGTAATCAGCAAGAGGATAAACTATACAAGCAGGTTTGGAGACAGAAAAACAAAACAAGTATCCCCTTATCCTAGCCTTCCTGAGAGCCCTGCAAGTATTTCCTGCTGTCAGCCTTCCTGTTGATTCTGCCAGCCTGGCTGCTAGGACCACTGAACCTCCAAAATCTAAGATTCAAAGACCCCAATTCCATCCTAGCTAGACTTTAAAAAGCCTCTAAAGCCCAGCCCCCCTCTATGAACAGTACTCTATGAGGCCTGTGCAATAGAGGAATTGATTTCCCCTTTACAGGCAGACAGTGCTTAGGTGCATTTAGCACATATGAGTTATCTGGCACCTATTTCACTTGATTATCTTTCAGTTACATCACGTAATTACAAAAGTACATTTATATCAAGTACCATAATGCATATAGATATGACAATGAAAAAACAAAGCCCAGCTTCAAAGTAACTACAACTAGAGACTAAACACCATAGGACTACATCTAATGTGTAGAGAATATCCACATATACCACATAGTGAACTCCAAAAGCAACTCAGTTTGGAGCTATATTCATGACACAATTATCCAAAAAAAACATGGATTCTTTCAAGGAGAATGATAAATATATTTTATACTTATAGTGAGACAAACATTTTATCTTGGTAAAATTCTAATAAATATATAACGCCCTTTCCTAAAATTTTCCCAGTGAGTTTGTTACTGAAGTCTGAAAATATAATGCTCTCAAGAGCCACAGCACTCTGGCTGGCCTGGGACTACACTGCATGCAGTACACACTCCAGGACTCACGCTGTACAGAGCTCCTGCCACACCCTGGCTTGAGTGGACACCACATGAGACTCAACTCTCACCTGGCCAGAGCAGTGGGTGTTGGATCTGGCATGTAAGGTCCAGAACAGGTCCCACTGGTCCATATGGCATGGCTCTGAGGGCCGGATCTTTGACATCCTTGTTCTAAAGCATGGATAGTCGCCATCCTACACTTTTTTGAGAAACCACCATCTAATACAACATAAAAGTACATTACGGAAGATAAGGAGGTCTTCTAACACCTAGTGACTAAATTTAGATTGGATAGCTCAAAAGAATCTAGGTGTTAATCAAGGAAACTCAGAATTATAGAATCATGGAAAATTAGGGTTGGAAGAGACCTCTAGGAGGTCATTCAACCATCCCCAACTACATCATCCCAGTCAAGGCTTTACCTAGGCAGATGTTAAAAAACGCTAACAATGGAGGTTCCACAACCTCTCTATGTAGCCCATTCCAGTACTTCGATACCCTCTTAGTGAGAAAGCTTTTCCTGATATCTAACCCAAAATTCCCTTGCTACATCTTGAGCCCATTGTTCTATTATCTTTCATCACTAAGTCTAGCTTTATCCTCTTTGTAACCACTCTTCAGGTAGCTGAAAGTTGCAATTAAATCCCCCCTTAGTCATCTCTTCTCCAGACTAAATAAACCCAGACCACTTGGTAGGGATCTCCAGGAAACTGCCTCTAACTTTCAGAGTAGTAGTAAGCTGAACATTGCACTGAGCACAAGGAAGAACTTGATTAAATAAGTGCATTTTATAAAACAGATTCCACAGAGAGACATCAAACTTGAAAAAACAATTTAAAAATTTCACAGGAACATATAGATTATAATGAAGTTATAATACTGTTATACTGAAAAGTAATTCAGAGAAGCTATAGAACTTTTCCAATATTTTTGCTGATATAGTTAACCCTGGAAGAAGAGGCTAGGAAGTGACCAACAGAATGTAGCTTAAATCCATTTTCTTCTGTTAAAGATACAGATTTCCACCAAAACACTAAATTTGCAAATATTACAGTTCATGCATTAAAATGGTGGGGGAGAAAAATGAAGACAAATGGTTGAATACATAGTTCTCTCAGTTTTTATGACCTGCACTTCTGTCCAACCAACTTAGCAACAATAAAACATATTTTGAAACTCATTCTTATTGGTTTGGTTGACGTGCCATAAAAACCTAGTTATTTAGCAAGTAATTAGCTACTAATATAGAATTACCAATTTAAAGGTAGTTATAAGAATGGCAGGCCAAAGACTTGATTAAAAACGCATGGACTTTTTATTTACAAAACTGCAGGTTCCTCGTTTTGAATAATATATGCCTATTTTCTGAATAATAAATAGGCATAAGTATTGCTTTCATGTGTAATTTTTTTATAAAACCATTATAGTCCTCTTGGGACTAGACATGGAAGGGAAAAAGACAAAATAAAAAAAGAAAGTAATTTTTCTATATTTTTCCAATCACAGAAATATCACAACATCTCCAGCTGAAAGCTTCTTCCGGTGCATCTCACATCTTAAGAAAAAGAACTGGAAAGAGACACTTCAACTTTCTATGGAGGAAGGCAAAAGAAAGTACGGGGGGCTAATATCTAATAGGGGGAAAAAGAACAAAAAGATGATGCAGGGAAAACTAAATTATTCAAATCAGCCAAAATAGTTTGACATGATCCTTTGACAAACCCAATTTCCATCTTTGACAGGGGAACTGACTTAATAAATAATGGCGACAAAGTAGATGATGTTGAGTATAGTAATGCTTCTGACACAATCACCCAGGGCAACCTCAAAAGTTAAGGAAAAGTGTTCTACATGTAGTCATAACAGTTTGGTGTAAAACCAGTTGAAAACTTCTCAAAGAGCAGAGCAGTCTCCCACAGTTAAGTGGAAGGATATTCTAGGGGAGGAAGGGATCCTAGAAGGATCTCAGTGAGTCTTGGACCCGGACTTTCTAAATACTTTTGTTAATGACTTAGATAACAAAACTGAGGAACCTGCTAAGGAACTTCTGTGACTAAAAGTCCTTAAACAAAGCAGCAAGTTAAACTCAGGAAGAGACCAAATGGAGGAGGTATCTGCTTTGTAAAACATATATATAATCCCATGTTGTACCTGTATGAAGCCTGACAAACGAAGACTTGTCCCTACCTAAAAAGCAGTATGATCCTATGACCATAGGAAAGTATGAGCCAACCCAGTCCAGCCCTTTGCTTAAGACAGGATCATCCCTAACTAAATCATCCCAGCCAAATATGTCTAACCTGCTCTTGAAAATTTCCAGCAACAGAGATTCCACAATTTTTCTAAGTAGCCTGTTCCAACACTTGACCACCATCATAGTTGGGGCATTTATTCTAACCTCCAAACTAAATTTCCTCTACTGCAGTTTTAGGCCATTTTTTCCTATGTGGAATGATAAACTAAAGTGGTCACAGAAAGGGGACTGATTCAGGAAGTCTTTTGGATTCTTGTCTGAACACATTTTCCAACTAAGAATGCCTCATCTAGCTCAGTTTAAGAGAAGTTCAAAAGCAGATGTTAAATCATCTATTCCTAAAATCCATTTTCTATTTGTTAATAAAGTCATATTTGTTAAAAATGTTTCAGCAATTTCACATAAATGTCCCAAAGAAAAGAGAACAGGGGGGCTGAACCAATAGATATGCATAGATACCTTTTGTCCCAATGACTTGGGGTGTCTTCAGGGTGCTATGGAGAGCACCCAAAGAGAAGACATGAGATACAAATGGTGAAAAGCATTGCAAATAGGATTTAATACCATTTACAAGATGAAAAATATTAAATTTCAAGACAGGAATGCTGTTGTTTGAAAATAAAGAATTGGCAGCCTCGATGGTCTCTCCTTATTAGCGCTAAGCGTATTTTGCAAATGGTTTACTCTCGTTATTAGTGTTGAGTATATTTTGTTGATGGTTACCCAATGCAGTCGCAGAAATTCTCGTTGCCTTTTATAGCCCTTGCTAATTAAACTCATTTTGTGTCTCAACCTAATTTTATCCCTCTAAGACTGCTAATCTTTGGTACTCGTCCCTACATATCCCTCTTTCTACTTGTTTTGACCTTTTTGTTTTCCCAGTTCTATAAAGAGCTCCCAGTGCAACCACTAAGTTCCTTACTATGCTTCCTGTTCTTCCTTTTCAGAGCCTTTCAGTAACCAATACCTGTCTCCAGTGTTCAATTCCCCTCTTCTTCCCAAATACATCCTGCCTTCATTAGATATGTTTGAAAGTGCTATGGTTAGGATGGTTCAATTGTCTAGTGTAGAGTATGTTATATGTTCATAAAGGTTTAGCAGTGAAAGTTAACCTTTTTGGCAGGCATGCCACAGATTAAGCCCTGCAACCACTGAGTGCCACTCCAGTTCCCCTCCCTATCCAGTCTGCTGCTTTGCTTTCTCCATCCTGCCCTGTTGTCATCAGCAATCCCTTGACTCAAGGATGATCTGTATCATGCCTGATGAGTCTTGAGGTGAAGTAACAGTCCAGTCCTCGAGTCACAGATTTGGCTGCGGAAGTTGCAGGTTTTTCCATAGGGGAGAGTGGGCTCTCTCTCTTTTTCCTTCCCCTGCTCTCTCTTCTCTGCTTCAAAGGCAATATGCTTTACCTCAAAGTGGGCTGCCACCTAGTTGAGGCTACAGCACCACTAGAGCTCTGCATGTCAGCATTTATGTTCTTCAGGTATGTGCTCAAGCATCCTTATAGCATTTCCTCTGACCACCACAAGATCTCAAGCCACAGCTAAGCTGAGAGTAGAGCACTTGCTTTGGGAGTCAAGAGTCAAGCATTTACACACAATGCCCAATCCAGGGAAGTTGGTACTTGAGAATCACCTACTCAGTGGTAACTCTGGCTGCAGAGAAAGGATGCTAGCATCTGTGTGCCGATCCTTCCATTTCATGCAGAGGATTTTCCAGAGATATTATTGGCAATACCTTGCCAGGCTCTTGACATGATGACGGTAGGTCATCTAAAAGCCCTGTCACCCATGTTTCACATCCGTACAGGAAAGTAGGCATGATAAATGCATTGTAAATCTGGATCTTGGCATCTTTCAAGAGATGGCAAGCAAAAAAGACATGCCAAAGCAATTTCCCAAAGGAGTCGCTTGCGCATCAGATCCTGTGCTGGATCTCCTCATCAACAGTCACTCTCTGGGACAGGCAGCTCCTGAGCTAGAAGTGCTTGATTACCTCCTGGGTCTCTCTCACAACAGTAATATGGGGCAGGGGGAGAGACAGGGAAGCTCACATTCCTGGCCTAGAGCACGGTGATCAAGTGTTTCAGTCTTCTCAGTGCTGAAAGTTCAAAGAGATCCGCCCCGGTCTGTAGGCAAGGACAGCGCAGGCACCAGCATGTCAAAGGATTCAAAGAGTTCGGTCTTGCAACAGAACTCACCCTGGGCTGAACACAGAGCGGAAGGGGAGCTTCACAGCACCAATCCCAGAAGGGAAGCAGTCCCAAGAGGCAGGAAGATGGTCCAAAAAAACCCGGAGAACCATGCTGGGGCAACGAGGTGGCTTCACTTGGTTTGGACAACAAAAGGATCCGCTTGCAGACCCAGCAGCTGATGCCCCGTGGTGAAAAAGCCTCAGGAACTTCCTCGAGTCTTCAGGGCTTGTGAGCCTACCCTATCTGGTGCTCTGCTTTCTGCTCCCCGCCCTGCCTGCCTCACCCCAACCATGCGCAGCCTAGAACCAGGATAGGAGCAGCTGAGGCCGCTCAACCTCGCCCTCCCACCCCGACAGCACGCTATCCCGGGCCAAGGGAAGTGGGGCGCATGCGCCACTTCCCGTCGGGTTGGGGAGGAACCGACTCCCCCAGGGGAAGGGCCAGCCCCGCGGTACGGGGGATGGGGGGGGATACGCCGGACGCACCGAGCAGCCGCCACCAGCCTTCCCGCGCGTCCACTCATGCCCCATGCAGTCGCCTCCTCTTGCCGTCTCTCGGCAATGACGCCACGACCAGGCGCGTCCTTACACGGGGGAGGGGACGCAAAACCGTTGCAGCGGTCTCCTCTGCCGTCGCTCATTAGTGACGCCACGGCCAGGCGTGTCCATTAGCAACAGCGACGAAGCCTCATCTCCCTAAGCCCCTCCCACTTCTCGAGGCGTCGCTCTTTCCCGCGCCTCCTCTATGGTGAGCAGCCCTTCTTTTCTACTCCCTGCCCCCTTTCTTTCCTTCTCTATGGTGAGTGGGGGCGGCGGCCATTTTGGCCAGGTGGTAGCGGGAGCACGTTGCAAGCGTGTCTGCTGCCGAGGAACGGGGCGAGGCCAGTCCCGTCCCTGCGCCCGGCTCGCAGCCTCCCGCCCTCCTTCTCGGTAAGTGCGGACAGCGGAGGGGGAGCACGAGCCCGGGGCAAGGAGCAGCGGCGCGGCGGTGACAGGGGCAGTTAGGCCCGGGTCCCCCCCGCCAGTCACCGCCCCGGAGCGCGCTAACGCAACCATCGGATGCGCTGGGGGGCGCTCCCCGCTTCCCCTGCCTGACACCTGGCGGGCCCTTGGGGGGTGCGGGCTTAAGGAAGGGGGTGCGGAGGGCGAGAGGCGTCCTTCCGGGCGCCTGACCCGGCCCTTGGTTTTCTCCAGTGAAAAAAAGAGCCCACCGGTTCTGCCGTTTTATAATTATGACAGCAAATCCTATGTTTGACTCGATGCGTGGCTGCCTCGCACAGCCAGGACTTAGGGCAGCCCGCAGCGGGAGAGGAGAGCAACCTGCAAAGCAGGAGAGCGAATCAGTTTCCTGGGAATGACCTCAGCTGATGATTTTCTGATGGACCTTTTTATTTTTGAAGAGGAAAAGGATGCTTGTTTGTTTTTTTTTCTTCATTATTAGGATTTTTTAGCAGGAAGAAGTCAGTGTTCCTCCACCTGCCTCTTTGGCTTGATGCGAGAGGTACTTGCTTTTGAGAAAAGGCAGCTTTTTTCCCCCTAATAATTTTGCTCTGTTGCACTTGGTAAATGTTTGATTTTTAATTCCAGTTCCAGGTGAGATAAAGAAAAAACTTCTTTACAAAGCTGAGTGCCCAGGGTTTTCACCCCAGAGGTGGTATGGCCCACCTTGGCAATCTTCATAAAGCATCACCACCCATGTTGCTGAGGTCACTTGACCCCAGCAGTCTTTCCTGCTTAGGTGCAGGGGAGCTGGACCTGATGATCAGTAAGGCCTCTTCCAGCCTCTAACAACTATGGAACTATGAGTCTGAAATTATTGGGGGTGGTCCTGCTGTGAGCAGGGGGTTGGGCTTGACCTCCTGAGGTCCCTTCCATCCCTCATTTTGTATGATTCCTGCTAGCCTGCAGCTGTGGCTCCTCAGTGTAAGAGTAAAGCAAAAAGAAACAACACCATTGGGATGAGTTTTAAAAACAGGTTGTGAAATAGGAACTTTGTGCCCATGAGCAGCAAACAGGCAGCAGAACTAGCAGAAGAAAGGAGAGTTTGAGAGGTGGGATGCCAAGATCCTTGAAAAAGAGAAGGTTGCGAATACCTGCAGAGTGAAGAGTATAGAAGGGATCAGGTAGATGATAATGAGCCACAAAGTCAAGTGACTCCCTGGGCACTGCCTGACTAGAAATACCATTGCCTGTGCCAGGCAGTTGGGTTTTAAACTTTGGGTGGAGCAGTAATTAAAAGGGGGTGCAAGTGCAAACAGTTGCCTGTGTATGATTGTCAGTAGGATCCTGCACATCCGGCTGTGGAGCGGCCCCAGCCCTGCTCTGATTCGATGATGTAGTACACAGGACAACGTCCTCCAGCCTAGAGGGTTTGGGCATCAAGTAGCAGGAGGAGCAGCAATTAATACTGCTACTACTCCACCGCTGCCAAATTTCCAACCCCATGAAGAAACCCCTTAGAGAAGGTGACACAGTTCCATGGAGGAGATCTGGTCCATGGGCCAGAGGTCAAACACTCCTGTTTTAAAGTTTAGACAACTGCATGCATCAGTCTCCTATCAATGAAAAGGTAGAGAGAGGAAAAGTCCTTTAAATGGGGAAAGCCTTGCCAAGGGTTGGGCTTCAAATTTTAAAAGATTCTTGCTAGGCAGAGGCTGGCATGAAAAATGGACACCCCACCAAGCATCCTGTGGGAGCATCATCTTGAATAGGGCACAGCACAGCAACATTTTTATCAGTGAGGGAAATGGGCTCCAGTATTTGTGAGTGACTCATCTTTGGCACTAATGTAATCCTCTGACATGTAAGCAGGATATTTTTCCAAGTCCCAGTTTTATATGTACTATCCTTGTTCTTCAGACTCTTACTCAAGAGGAGTTGACTTCTCCCTGCTCTGTACACTAGTTTTCAGTTTTAATGTGTATCTTCCCTTCCCCATTACCCATTTTAAGGAAGTATTCAGGGTTAAGTGTATAGTATATGGCTGCATGAATGAACATTAATATAGTATCCTGCAAATTAAATGCATGCTTCCACAGTCCTATTTCAATACATTACGTTGCAATATGCTGCTTTCCAATATCCAGAGATGTTTGTTCACCCTTTACCATTTTCTGTTATATGTATAGAACAGGTGAGTAGTCTCTTGCAATTAAACCCAGTAACGCAACTTTGGATTTGTCTAAATACAGGTTTTTAAAACACATGGCTTTAGCTATATTAGTTTCTAAACAGATACAGTTAAAAGAGTACAAAAACTCCACAGAGCAATCATTAGTTTGTGTTTGTTCCATACTTAACTTTTAGCATGTAACAGTTCTTGTAGTCCGGCATTTATGAACACAAAGATGTTCCTTCTTCAAAAATTAACCACTTATACTGGTCTTCTTAGTTTACAAATTATTTTGTCAGGTATTCTGCTTTGAAAATGGTCTCTTTGGCCTCGTATGGATATAGGGTTATTGAGTTCTGTTGATACATTTAATAACTGAGGGATGTTTCTTGAAGATTACTAATTTCCTCCTTTTAAAGACTACATATTTAGAATCTTTTTACATTTTGCAGCTGACGTAGTGAATAGAGGTACACCAATATATTGGTCCATATTGTATCGTCACCGATAAAAGGAAAATCGACATTATTGGCAATTGGCTTTTCTTGGCTGATGAGACCAATAATGTTACCAATAAATGCCACGTGCGTGCACACAGCCGCAGCGTACACGTGGCCAGAAGTACGGCCTGGCAGCTTGGAGAGCAGCATCTGCCAGTAAGTCTATGGGGGGGAAGGGGTTGGGGGAGCAGATGGAGGCTCCCGTGGTGAGGGAGAAAGTGGTGTTGGGGCAGGCACTGCACAGCTGGGGTGGGGCACAGGACAGAGCCACGGCTCATCCAGGGGGAAGGAGGAGGTGGCCACTCCCACCACTGCACACCCCTGGTTGGGGGAGGTATGTGCTCCCTGGATCTGTGTGTGGAATGAGGGCTGGCCGCTGCTGCACAGTCAGAGACAGGGCTGCATTGGCTTTTTCCCCAGTGGGGGGCTGGGCCCAGGCTGTGTGCAAGGCAGGTGGTGGCGGTGCTGGGAAGGGGGCATTACAGAAGGAACTGCTGCCATCCCATAATTCGCTGTAGCCCTCACCCCTGCAGCCTCCCTTCTGAGTACCACTGCAGCCTGCCCTGCACACAGCTTGCTAGGAAGAGGCTGGCATAGACCCAACCTCAAGAGCGCAGCGGTAGCCTGCCTTCACCCTGCACACACATCTGGGGGTCACATGCCTCCCCTGGGGTTGCGCACAGCAGCAGAAATTGCCTTCCCTTCCTCCCCCGCCCCCCCATGCCCCTTCCCTCAAGAAGATGAGGTCTGTTATCAGGGATGGGCTCCATCCCATGCCCTGCCCTACCCCAGCTGTGCAACGCTGGCTCCAGCCCCACTCCCACCCTCACTGCAGGGATATTGATCTGCCACTGCCCCCCCATGCCCCTTCCCTCCCCCCGCTCATTTCCCCCAACAGACTTACCAGCTAGATGCTGCTGTCCAAGCAGCTAGACTGCATATCGGCAGTCAGATCAGTATCAGCTAATACGGCTGGTCAATAATTAGCCATCAGTATCAGCCCAAAAAATCTTTATCAGTGCACCCTTAGTAATGAACACTTCTAGTGGATGCACTTTCTACTAAGTAAATATTTGTTTTTTGTAAAGTAAACACAATATGATCAGTTCTGATAGGTCTGTCCTTTTCTTAATGCATAATTGCATAGTCCTGTCTTCATGCAGTTTTCAGTCTCCACCAAGTGTATATTCTCTCCATTGTAATAAATATTAACCACATTCTGTTAAGCCTTGTTAAAACTTTTCTATAAGACATTCAATGCAATCCACTGCAATTGGTCATATCTATTTTGTGTGTCAGTAACAACTCTAGGTGTATCCAACTGCAAGCTTTTTAGATAGTAGTACCCCCACTACTGAACTATACTGAACTAAGTTTATGTTGCATAAACTTTGGTAGGGTACTATAGTTTGCTTATAATTCTGTTTTAAGAAAAATGGGGTGTTTTTGTCCATGATTTAAGGAAAAGAAGTTACATCTGTGGCTTGAGCATTGTTCAAATATGACTAGCCACAAGCATTTTACATTCCAGTTTTTAGGTTTGTGTTTTAGTGATCATGTTAGGGTAGATTAGTTATTAGAGGAAGTGAGATGCTTTTGACTTGAAATGAATGGTGTTGTCAGGAGTTAACTGGCTGGCAACAGAAATTTTTTCTTTATCATTTAGTTCTTCCCACACCACTTCAGTCTGTGGATAAACTTTCTTGAGGATGGCTCTTAAATGTAATTTACTTAATGGTTGTGTGGTTAATGCAGTTTAAATAAAAATGCTTTCCGTTTTCCAAACCAACAAAAAGGGGCAATTCCAAGTAAGTAGATGCTTACACATACTGGTTTGCCAAAGTTCACAATAACTAGAGATAATATACTTAATAGCAGTTTCATGCAGTATGCTTAACTGTTCAGTTGGCTGAGAACTCCAGAGTTTGTCTTGAGACCAACCAATATTTTCAAGATACTTAAGACTTTTCAATCAAATGCAACCAAATTAAACAGAGACTTCCTGTGCCTGAAGAAGGGTGACTGCACCTGAAAGTTTTCCGATCTTTTTTTCCTCATCTACTCAGTTGGACAAATAAAAGATACCGCATCTACTCTAAGAATCTTGCCCACCAAATTAAATGTAGTTTATATATACCCCCTTTTAAGTTTGGTATATGAAATATTGCTTAATGCAGGGGTTGTCAGTTGATGGTATTCATGCCACAGGTGGCATGGACAGCTTGTGTGTGTGGCATGTGGCGGACTAGGTAGGAGACAGGGAGCACAATGGCAGATAGGGCAAGTGAACAGTAAATAGAGCAACGTATTAGGCCGGAAGTACAGGGTAAGAAGCATAGCATCACATCAGGAGGTGAAGGGAATCTGAACAGCATTCCGTAAGGTTATGGGGCTAATTTGTGACACAGCTGCCAAAAAGGCTGGGTCCCACTGGGTTAGTGTATCTAAAGCTGTCAAACTGAAACAGAAGGTGCTGTACACAACAATATCATTAGAGCATTCAAAATTTATGGTTAAGCATTGGAAAGCATGTCTACTATTTGAAAAACAAGCTCCAAACTACCTTAACCAAAGAGCTTGAGGTCTAGAATTACTGCAAGGTACCAGCACCATCTTTATTTCTGCCCCTGCTACTGCTTAGAGAAGGGATTGTCAAGCACTTGGGACCTACAAAGCTGTGCCTTTGGGTCCCTCCATGCTCTGTGCTGTGCCACAGTCTGATGCCTGGGTCTCCTGTGGAATGGGAGCTCTGCCTATGTGGCACAGTACCGTGGGCTTCAGCAGAGGGGAGCTTTAGCTGTGCTGCAGCTGGGCAGCAACCAGATTATAAGGCTCACCTGCCTGTAACCTGAACTGGTCGTTCTGGCTCCTTGCCAGAATAAAATTGCCACTTGTAGAGGCTATGGTCATGGACCCCCTAGAAACTAAAGGTCTCTTCCCCCTCACCCCTTCATAGATTGATAGATTCATAGATTGTAGAGTCAGAAGGGACCACAATGGATCGTCGTGTCTGATCTCTTGCCCCTGGCAGGAAAGAGGACCAAGGTCAGATGACTCCAGCCAGGTGACTGTCTAGCCTCCTCTTGAAGACCTCTAAGCTAGGTGATAGCACCACCTCTCTTGGAAGCCCATTCCAGATCCTACAGTGTGTCCCCTATTCCCCATTGACCTCCCCTAATAAATTTATAGGTGGCCACAAGATCTCCCCTCAGCCGTCTCTTGTGAAGGCTCTCAACCTCCCCCCATAGAGTCTATCACGAAGGCCACTAAACATGTGAGTGTCCCTCCTCTGGACCCTCTCCAGATTCTCCACATCCTTCTTGAAGTGTGGCATCCAAAACGACACAGTACTCCAACTGTGGCCTGACCAGCACTGCATAGAGGGGGAGCATCACCTCCTTTGACCTATTAGTCATGCACCTGCTAATACATGACACGGTGCGACTGGCCTTGTTAATGGCCTCATTAGGCTGCTGGCTCACGTTCGTCTTAGAGTCAATTATGACTCCAAGATCCCTCTCTGCCTCCCAGCTGCTGAGAAAGACACTCCCCAACCTATAGGTGTGCTGGGGATTCCTCCTTCCTAGGTGGAGTACCTTACCTTTATCTTTATTAAATTGCATCCTATTTCTTTCTGCCCATTGATCCAGCTTGTCCAGGTCGGCCTGAATCTGCTCCCTGCCCTCCAGTGTACTCACTTTGCCCCATAACTTGGTATCATCAGCGAACTTGGAGAGGGTGCTTTCCACACCCTCATCCAAATTGCTGAAGATATTAAATAACATCAGTTCAAGGACCGAACCCTGCAGGACCCCACTGCCCACCTCCCTCCAGGCTGAGAAGGAATCATCTACCACCACTCTCTGGGTGCGGTCCCTAAGCCAGTTGGCCACCCAGTTGGCCACCCACTTGACCGTGTAGGCGTCCAGTCCACAGTATGCTAGCTTCCTAATGAGGATAGGGTGCAAAACTGTGTCGAAGGCCTTCCTAAAGTCCAGGAAGATGACATCAGCCTTGGCTCCAACGTCCAGGCATTGTGGGACCTGGTCATAGAAGGCTACAAGGTTTGTCAGGCAGAATCTACCCGTGACGGATCTGTGCTGATTTCCCCTCAGCATTGTTTCCCTTGCTGGGCCTGCACGGATGTGTTCTTTGATTATTTTCTCTAGCATTTTCCCAGGAATAGAGGTAAGACTCACTGGTCTAAAGTTACCCGGCTCATCCCTTCTCCCTTTCTTGAAAATGGGCACCGCATTGGCCCTTCTCTAGTCCTCAGGGACCTGGCCGGAGCACCACAAGTGCTTGAACATCTGTCCAGTGACTCAGCTATGACACTGGCTAATTCTTTCAGCAGCCGTGGATGGAGTTCATCCCTTCAGAATATGGGACACAGGTTAGAACATTGTATACAATATCCTCCATATGTCATCCCCACAAAACCTTGTTCTCCATACTCACTTATGAACTTAATGTGCACCATGTGCACCTTACCCCATGTTTCAGTAGATCAGATCTTCTCTTCATATAATGGCAATAAGTAGTTTAAATCCTCCTATAATGTGGTCTGAGAATTCCCTAAAATAGGCTTGTAGAGTGATATACTATATTACCCTATAGTGTTATAATTCTATACTATATTAGACTATATTTCTTTAATATGAATTAGTGACATCTTTCTCTTGGGTTGGGGGACTCTGCTAATGTTTTGTTTGAATACCGTTTCAACAGTTTGTAATATTAAGATTTTGAAAAACTGATAATGCATTACAATTTCATACTGGCCTCTCTAAAATTATTGGAGTATGACTTTTGAATCAGAATTTTGAAATGGCTTTGAATTACTCATTTCTCTGCAGAGCCAAAACCACTCTATCCTTGATACTCAGCAATATTACACTGTAACTAGAACTGTGTATTTTCACCTGAAGAAAGATAGACATGCAGTATAGACCCAAAATTTGACCTACTTTAAAAATATTAAAGCCTTTTTTCAAGCGCCAATACCGTTTAAAAGAGTGGTATTTATACTCTTAATCCCAGCAAGTAATCATGACTGCCATTATTCTACTCTGTCTTCTTCTGCTAGTAACATCTTGAAAAATATTGATGACCACATAATTCAGCCTTATTATATATTTAAATTGGAAGGTAGTAGAAGTCCTTAAAGATGAGGTCTGTTATCAGAATATATTTGTAGACAAATTCCAAGGCTGTTTGAAAAAAAGGTGTAAAAGCCATTCTTCTTTTACTTAGCCAGATTTAGGATTCTTATTTGTTTTACTGTAGTTGATTTCCTATCTCTAGTGCAACGTAATGTTTGTGGCTCTTTCTCAAGTTTTGATGGTTCCATCACTACCTACCACCTGTTACAGAGAGGTCATTGGGTCACTAACAGCATAAAAAATGTAGCATGTCAGTGTAGCTCCTATAATTCAGATATAATTTCAACTCTTAAAATCAAAGCATCAAGCTGACCTTGATGTTCATGTAACTGACCGTGCATGTGCTCACTCTGTCTTACTCTCCACAATTTTCCTTTGACAGTTGATTAAATACACAGTGGCATACGTGAATATTCTGACAAACAGTATTCAAATCTGGATCACAAAAGGTTCATGCTGTCAAAGTAATTGTCAGAATTATATTCATAGTTTGGCTTTAACGCATCTTGCAAGCTTAAACAAGTATACTCTAAAATGGATAAGTTATACTTGTAGATAGAGGTGCACTGAAAAGTGTGCACTTGCAGATTTCTTATTGGCTTTAGTTTATAATGGTGAAAATGATTACGGAATGGAAATGTGCGTATGTGAAGTTATTCTGCAATATAACTATGTTAATACTGCCAATATTTAGTTTTTTTCCCTTCAATTTGTTCATTGGACTGTAGAAACAGTTAAGAGTAGGTTCATTTGGATGAACTTTTGTTAGTAATTTTAGATTGATGCAGTGTTCCATACTAATGGTAGTGACTGTTTTCTTTTTAGACCTTGAAGTGTCTGCTTCCTCTGCCCTGAAATCACTAACTGGAATATTGAAAACCTAAATTGTGCATTATGGCTGACAAGTTAACAAGAATAGCTATTGTCAATCATGACAAATGTAAGCCAAAGAAATGCCGCCAAGAGTGCAAAAAGAGCTGTCCTGTGGTTCGAATGGGTAAGAAATACATCAAAGCATTTTAAAATAATGGAGAGAGATTAAATAACATGTGTTTCCCTTATGTTTCCCTTAGAGATTACTATTAGAGAATGGCTCTCCCTTCATAAATTAGGGAATTGAGAGAGGCCAAGTATCATTTAAAATGCAAATTGTGTATAGTAATCATGCTAAGAAATGTCAAATGCTGCAAGATATCTACACAGTTTTCAGTGATAATGCCATCTCCAGGAAACCTGATTTATCTACATTGAGTCTTGTATTAACATTGTTTGGTTTCTTTCTTTTTTTTTTAACAGGGAAACTATGCATAGAAGTCACAGCACAGAGTAAAATAGCATGGATTTCTGAAACGCTTTGTATTGGTTGTGGTATCTGCATTAAGGTAAAGAGGTTTTTTTATCTCCTTTAAAAATTTATCCTTTAATAAGGAACAGTTTAAAAATGGGGATAAGAATTAGTGTAATGTACTCTACCTTAAAATATAGATTCAGTTTTTAGATTGTCAGATACTTAATTTTGAATGAAAAAGATATAGAACTCATTTTCAAAAGGACAAGTGTGTTCTATTGGAGTAAAGTATTTGTTTTTAACTTGCAGAAATGTCCTTTTGGAGCTTTATCAATTGTTAACTTACCTAGCAACCTGGAGAAAGAAACAACACACCGATATTGTGCCAATGCCTTCAAACTTCACAGGTACATGTGGGTTTTTTGTTTGTCTGTTGTTTGCCATCATCATTGCTCCTCCCTCCCCAAGTAAACTTTTTACAGTTGCCAGTTTTAAATGATCATCCAGTGCACATAAGCACCTGGATGTATCAGTCCACATTAGTGGAAATGGGGTGATGTACTCTATTTGATATCCATACCTCGGCACAAGCTATGTATTTAGGATATTTTTTATCTGCAGCCTGTCTTTACTGTTGTATTAAGGCTTTAAGTTATTAGCTTACCTGATGGCTAAGTTTTCAAAAGAATATCATCCTGAACTTCTCTTGCAGTAATCTACTAAGTCTGTGACCTAAGTCTTGAGTTTGTCTTTTGGCACTTTTTTGTCTTTTGGCTTCTTATTTGCCAACTCTGAGTACAGGAGGGTCAGTGTAAAACATTGTAAATAAAATATACCTAGCCCTCATATAGACACTTCTAGGAGTGGGGCATCCTGCTAGTGAATATGTTTCTTTTACTCCTCACCACAGGACATCAGCTTCTTGCAGACATCAGTGAACTTACCCTCACAACATCCATGCAGTCACTGCCAGCATGGAGCTGATGACAGAGCTGTGGAGACCAACGCAGCTCTTTGCAGCCTGCTTGCTGCAGCTGCCCAGGCTGGCTACAAATAGCTGTGCCAGACTCCAGAGCCCAGTCACCATCTCTGTGCCAAGAGTGGGGAGAGACCAGGGTTGCACTGCCCCAGGCCCCTCCCCCCACTGCCCGCTTCAAGGCACGTGTCCACACACTGATACAGAACTGATGCCAGGGCTCCGGAGCCTGACAGCTGTTTGCAGCCTCCTGGCTGCAGTTGACCCCAGCTCTGGGTAGCTGCTGCCAGCTGGGATCCCGGACTGATCCCAGCAGGCAGCTGCAAGTCCCGCTGAGAGCAGCCCAGGCTCCATAACTGGCAGCAGCTACCCAGAGCCGGGGCTGGCCGTAGCATGCCGAGCAAAATGGCCTCGCGTACCATGCTTAGCACACGTGCCAGGGGTTGCCGACCCCTGGAGTATATTGTGTCACTTCAAAATAATTCTCTTTGAAAGAAGATGAGAAGTAAATTAGCAGTTGAAATTTGAAATTAATAGTTTTTAATGTCCAGTCATGGCCACCCCCACTCCCTGCTCCGATTTTTAGCTGGTGTATTATTTTCTTTGATTAATGTGAAGTGTTTATTGATATGGAAATGCCATGAGATGAGTTAAATCAATCAGCGAGTTTTAACTTTGGTGGTATCAATATCTTGTTGCATTCACCTGGTTTTACACTGTATATTTACAGGTTGCCTATTCCCCGTCCAGGTGAAGTACTGGGATTAGTTGGAACCAATGGTATTGGAAAATCAACTGCCTTGAAAATTTTAGCAGGAAAACAGAAGCCAAACCTTGGAAAATACGATGTATGTATTGGTAGAAAATTGAAGATCATGATTTTATTGATGGTAGTATTTTATGATAGATTTTTTTCCACTTTGAATTTTTGCTCTTATGCAAGTGATCTTGCAAAGATAATCAAACTCTTAACAGCCAAAGTCCTTCTACATCATCAAAACACACCCACTTTTAAATGTTTTGTGTTTTTTGGGGGTTTTTTGTTTGGTTGGGTTTTTTTAACAAAATAAATCTATTAAGACAGATAAAAATAGAACTCACGGAAAGATTGAGATTTGGAAATCTGGTTCCTATTAAAGTTATGTTTCTCTTTTTGTCCCTAAAGTGTGTTTTGTCGACTTTTTCAGATTGCTGGATTTTTTTCTCCAGCTTTTGCATTTCCATTAAGGTTTCATGTAATTTAGAATTGTAGAATTGCTGCTAAGCTAGGCAATAGAACACTTCCTGTCAAGTGTTTGTTGAATGGCACCTGTACTTTTTTACTAATCGCTTTTAATTGTGATTTCCACTTTTGGCTCTTCAGAATGATGGGGACATTTTGGGAATAATTCAAGACATTCTCTTGACTTTCATTTTTCCAAATATATGTTTGTAGTGCTCACATAGACTTCCCAGGATAACCAAGAGCTGATGGAGTTTCCGACATTGAAACTTTTGAAAATAAGTTCTGATCATGCTGAACTCTCTCATGCTTCTAGGTGGTCTAGATACTAGTAAACTTGGTAGTGTCTCTTTTCAGACATTCATCTGTACAGCTTGAGGGCTCCCACTCTTCATCTGAGGCTGCTGATACTTTGGATATCAATAAAACTAGATCAAGAAAGTGAAATGAATGCATGGATCTCTTTCTCTGCCTAAGCTTTTTGTCTTTTGGAAGCAAAAATAATTAGAGATAATAGAAAAGTAAAAACCAACACTATACAAGTACGGGATCCAACAAATATCATTTTTACATAAGATGCTGATTTCCATGACCACTGTTAAAGTCTAGGTAGGAAGTGACAACTACCTTTTTATGCTAAACAGATCCAGTTGAAATTGTAGGCCCAATTTTTCTCTCTCTCCTGTGAAAGAGAAAATATGGTCAAACTTTAACATTTTCTACATCATTTGAAAGAAACTTAATAACAACTTGTTTATAACAGGAGAATCATAGCAGGTTACAAAAAAAAATATGCAGTTCTCTACCCAGCAGAATAATTAATGTATTCACAAATTTCCTACACATTTTTAGCCTCTGTCTTTGTTTGGCTTTTTTATTTGTAATAACTCTGTTTTCTAGAATAAGTAAAATGATCATTCTTTGGTTTGGACTTTAGTTCTTTCCCAGGATTCACAGGTTTTTAATCCGTCTTTCACACAAACGGTCAACTCACCTAAAATAATGCTGCTCAGTGTTTCGGCCCTGCAAGCCAAATAAGTGGCACAGAGCCAGTCCACTGGCTGCATCTGGTCCCATGCCATCTTGGTCCAGTGCACGTGGATCAGCTCTCCGTGGTTGGGATTGAGTCCTGGTGCTGCACCTCTAAAGCCCCAAACCACCCTGCTGCGAGCAGGATCTTGCTGTCTGGCTCATGGGGCTCCCATAGGTCTGAAAATTTGGCAGCAGGGAAGCAGTGCAGCCGCTCTCCCTGTACTTCCCCCTTGCACCCCTCCCCACCAAATTATTCAGACCCATGGGGAGCCCTGGAGGCCAGATGACACTGCAGGGACCAGATCTGGTCCACAGGCCAGATGTTGAACACCTGTGATCTAAACCCATAAGCCCCTTGTTCTGTTTAATGTTTAATAAAAATTACAATGCACTTATAATTTGGTATTTAAGCACAATACAGAGTTTCACATTACATAAAATGGGTCCAAGGAAGTCCTAAATCTGAGTCCTTGTCTACTCTAGAAGGTTGGGGTTTTTTAATTTCATAATTTCCCCCTCCTCCTGATGTTTTCTTCCTTTTATTTCCAAACTTTCCTCTCTCATTTTCATGTCGTGACAAATGTCTATTGGGACACAAAATCAGACCAGTTTTTCTTGTCTGTTTTCTGCAAGTGCTATTTTATGAGGCAAGCTTTTGTGTTGGGGTTGGCTGGCCAGATAGTATGCAATTTTTAATTTGTGGAAGCAATCAGTTATAGAATTGCCTCTTCTGGTGTGGTTTATTAAAGCAAGTGATAGCATACTACTTGCATTCTTTTCACTTTGTTTCTAAAGATACTGTATGTTTCAGCTGCCAAAAGTTAGGGATGTAATACACCTGAAAGATAAAAGTAATAGAGATCCTTGTACTAACCTAGGTTTTTTTATGTCTATTGGAAAGAAAGCATAGTAACTGAAGTAGTGGCTTTTTGCCATTTGTTTTGTTGCTACTGCATATATCTAAAGTCCAGTCATAGTGTGTTGATTTTGTATCCTTCAGATATGAGCATTGTGATTTGCTTTTAGAAATAAACGTATTATCGCATGGTCAAATAGTTAACTATCTGATATCTCTATAGGATCCACCTGACTGGCAGGAAATCTTGACTTACTTTCGAGGATCAGAGTTGCAAAATTACTTTACCAAAATCCTGGAAGATGACCTCAAAGCCATCATTAAACCTCAGTATGTGGACCAGATCCCTAAGGCTGCTAAAGTAAGAAACTTCTTCAGTTGGCAGGGAGAACATGACATGCCTCCCTTTGTTATTTCATAAAAATACAAAGATTTTTACTGAGAAATTTTATCCACTGGTATCTGAAACCATTAAATGTTAAAAGCTTTGATTCTTACATTTATCATGGCAGGGAACAGTGGGGTCTATTTTGGACAGAAAGGATGAAACTGAGACACAGACTGTTGTGTGCCAGCAGCTTGGTAAGTAACTTCCTATTGCTCAGGAAGTCACTTTAAAAAAAGTTTTGAGAAATTTGCATTACTCAAAAAATTCCAATCATGAGCACTAATACATTAGCACGAACACTAATACAGTGGCATTGGCAATCTTCAGTCCGTGTCTACCCATTTTTAATGCATTTGTGTTTAAAGCTAGGAAGTTATAAAGAGTTTGACTTTGTTTAATTTTAAATTTACATCTGCTATCTGCCTAATCAAATCTGACCATATTTTAGCACCCTTTATCTTCCACTGGAACTAAAAACTATTAAATATTTAAGAATCCTCAGCTTTCAAATGCTTTTTGTATGGAAGCGTCTGTGTGCGTGCATTTGTAGTTGTGGTGTGGTGAATTTGCCTGGGATGATGCACAGAATTGGTTAGAAAATTTCCAGTGAATCAGCTTAATCAAAAATGGCAGTTCCTTGATGCCAAAATGTTTGGATTGTGCCAAAACAAAGAGAGCGAGTTCTTTCAGGTCTGTACTGGAGGCAGAGGTCCTGGGAGTTCCTTACAGCAACTTAATGAAATGAGCTGCCTTGTTCTCTTCCCTGCTAGAATAGCAGGAAAACTGGCAAGAACAGCAGTTTCACTGAGCAGCTGTAGGGTCTGGAAAGCTTTTCGATTGTTTGGAAAAGATCTTTTAATCCAAATAACCACCCCATTCCAGCCCTCTAAATTGACCCTACAAAGTGGAAACTCTACTTTTCAGCCAGGATTGTTGTGATTTTTGTAGCCATAAAACTTTGCCTACCATTTTTCCCAATTACACAGCTCATCCAATAAGGGATACCACCAAAACAATCCTTGTCACTTAATGTTGCTGCTAATATATCTTGCTTTTTCTGACAGTATTGTGATCCCCATGTAATAAATACATATTATGTATGAGCAGATTTTTCACCATTTTTTACAATAAATTTCATCTCCACGCTGGATGTTTATTATAGCTTTTAATTTGTACGTAACACATCTTTGCAGATTTAACCCATCTAAAAGAAAGGAATGTTGAGGACCTTTCAGGAGGAGAACTTCAGAGATTTGCTTGTGCTGTTGTTTGTATTCAGAAGGCTGACATGTATGTTTGATTTTTCTATTGCATCTTCATTCCCAGGAAGCTGTCTCAGGTTCTGGTCTTATAATTCAGTATTAATATTAGGAGCCAATAGTTTTATGGGGGGAGGAAGGAGAGCAGGAAGAAACAGCACTGGTGATATTTTTTGAAGTATTAAAAACATTTTTCTCAATGATTTATTATATCAAGCCCACACCTAGTGTGTGGGTATCTTCCAAAGTAATTGCTGCTCTTCTTACTCTCTTATCCCCTAGCTAAATTCCAGAGGCCTCTGCTTTGTGTGGCAGCCTCCATATTCTAATCCTAACACTAGTATTTTTGCACTTTGGAATGCACAAAGCTGTTTAAATTTAAACTCGATTAGATTTTTAGTGCATGTAATTCAAAACAGATTGTTAGACAGAAAGAATCAACTTTGGATAGCTTTATCAGAATTTTTAGCAAAGGAATATTTAACTTAAATTATTTACCAACCTTACATAGTGGCCAGAAGAATTAAGGTATGTTTACATAGTAAAACTATCCTTCGAAAATATTATTTGGAGTGGAGAAATGTGAATTTTCTACCACTTAAATTTTAGGTGGCTGTAATGGAAAGCAAAAGTTTGCTCTGTTAAACTTTTATATTTATTAGTACTTTCTGCTCTCTCTTTTGGCATAGCTTCATGTTTGATGAACCTTCTAGCTACCTAGATGTTAAACAACGTCTGAAGGCTGCCATTACTATTCGATCTCTGATAAACCCAGACAGGTAAATAAACTTCTAATATGCTCATAACATGAGATTGCAATTCAGTTGTGGCAGAACTGTCCCATCAGTCTCCTTCCCAGTGTAGATTATTCCTTACAGTATGTTTTTCTAATGTGCATCATTTAATTTAGTTTTAAATGCCTTGAGCAATAGGACTCTTCTAGAAGCTATTCCGTAGATCATACTGTTGATAAGACTTTTCCTAATAATTCTAGTATTATAAAAGCCATTGTCTGTCCATAACACTTTACTTGCACTCTGATTGGCTGATGGAAACAACCCATCAGAGTGAGACTGCAGCGTGCGGACAGAAGGTGGCCGAGTGCTGCCATGGTGGTGCGGGACACGGGACGGAGCAGGGGGGTGGCGGCCATGGAGCAGATGAAATGGGAGTTCCCCCCACCCTTGCTCTTTGGAGGTGGCAGCTGGGGAGCAGGGTCCGATGACGGGGGGTGGAGGGGTGAGGCCAGCAGCGCTGGTGGCGAATATGGGAGTGGGAGCTAAGGCTAGTGCTGCTGGCCTTGCTCCCTCTCTCTCTCCTGCACTACTCCCTCCCAGTGCAGGGGGGGAAGGGAGGGGAGGGAACAGTGGGCCCAGGCCGACATGACGGGAGGGAGCAGCAGGCCCCAAAGTTGGAAGACAAGCTGGCTTGCTGTGGTGGCAAGGGGCGGGGAGCAGCCAACTGGGGCCAGTGGTGGGGGAGGAAATGGCAGGAGTGGGCCTGGCCCTGAAACAGTGGCAGGGAGTGGGAGGTCATGTCTGGGCTGGCCCCAAAGCAGAGGACTGGGGAGAGTGGCCCAGCCCAGTCCTGAAACGGTGGCAGGGAAGGTGTAGAAAAGCAGGGCTGGCATCAGCCGCAGAACGGCAGCAGGAGAAAAGGGGGGCACAGCCTGGCCCCAAATCAGATGGTATGGGGGAAGCACTGAGCCCAGCGTGGCCCAGAAATGGCAGTGGGGAGGTTGGGGGTGGGGCGGGGCCTGGCCCTAAAATGGTGGTGGGGAGGTTGGGGCAAGGGGCAGACCCAGCTCCGCCACGAAGTAGGAGATAGGAGACGTGGGCCCTGCCCCAAAGGCGGGGGCAGAGCCGGACACAGGCTTCTGTGCCCAACTGTACCCCCTGCCCATCATTCTTGGTGGGCAGTTGGCTAGTATCTTAGATTTTCCTTGTCTTAATTTCACCCCACTTCCGGTGTTTATGATTCTCTTCTGGTATTATAAATTTTCAGAGATGTCATGCTTAATTTCTAAGTCTCTTGGACAGGTTGAAAAATGTGTAAGTTGCCTGCAGTTAGAACTCTATCCTTGTTTAATATAAAACTAAAAATGCACACTAATTCTCCAAAAAATAATAGTAATGTATGTAAGACTCTAGTAATACTAGTTAACTATTTTTATCTTGAAACAAAAACCATGTAGATATTCTCAGTTTTGTTGAAGTATCATAACTACTTTTATTTTTCAGATATATTATTGTTGTAGAGCATGATCTAAGTGTATTAGATTATCTGTCTGACTTTATCTGCTGCCTGTATGGTGTGCCAAGCGCTTATGGTGTCGTCACTATGCCCTTCAGCGTAAGAGAAGGTAACTCTTTCTGACCCATGTTGCTCCTAATTGAAACCCAAATTCATGGCCCTGACCTAGTTCTAAGTCATATCTCTGTTACTCATTGTAACAATAGAGACAATAGACAATTGTAATTGTTTTTTCTTTTAAGACCTTCCTGGAAGATGAGGTAAAGCAGGTAGTAGTAAAAGATGGCCACCATCATGTAATAGTTTAGCAGTAAGAGCACTCGACCATAGAGTGGAATATGCAGATTCAGTGCCATTCTCATGCAAAAACAACTGAAGAGGGAACCTCAAAGTCACCAAACTATGGCTTTGAACAAAGGAAGATGTGTAAAAACATACTGTTTTGGGCAAGAGAAAGATGCTTATGCAAGAAGAGGCAGCTGCTTACTGAAGACTGCCAGCTTTCTTGGGAGCAGAGCACCAGTACTTCAGCAAAGATAGAGCTCCAAAGTTGGGGAGTATATTCACACTGTGGAGCTCCTAAGCAGTGGAGGACAACTTTCTTGGCAGGCATGCCACCAATTAGTCCTGCAGCCTCCCTGAGTACTACTACAATCCCTTTCCGCTCCCCAGTCTGCTATTCTGCTTTCTTCTCTTTGCTCCCTGCCTCATCTGGTGCTGTTTTCTGATTCCTGCCCTTTCTACCACTTTGCTAGTTGTTCCCTCCCTGATCCACTGCATGCCACACACTGTGTCCAGACGAGCACAGACATATGCTGTGTGGCACTGCAGACCTGTCTGTGGTGCTACACACTGCACAGGCATGTATTCCCCGCACTGCTTCCTTGCAGCACAGGGTGGTTTGTTTGGGTTTTTTGGCCTTGGAGATCCTGAGGTTAAAAATAAACACACAAAAAAGTAGATTAGTGTATGTGGTGGCCAAAACTGGAGCCTGGCCAGGAGAGTCATATTCCAGCTGCTATCCAGAGTCCCAGTTGCAAGAGCACCATGGCTATAGCTCCCCAGGGAAGGCTGCAGGTAAAGCAGCACAAGGTGTGTTGCTGCTGCTTGTCCCTGGGGCAACAAACATCTGTGCTCATCTGTGCCATGCCATTTGTGGCATGTGTACCACAGGTTGGCCATTCCTGCTATAGAATATGGAGTTCAATTATTGTATGGTTTAGAAGCCTTGGATAGTATCCATCTTACTCTTTTCTGTCAAGAATTCATCTGCCAGCTATTTATATGCCCTTTTACTGCTATTCCACAATAGTTTGCTTCTTCCTAGTCAGTGACACAGTTCTAAAAAGTTTCCCTTTCTTTTGTATTTAAATCCTACTAAGTGAAGAGAAATGGCAGTGGTTATACATTTTCAGAATGTATTCTCAGATTATTCTGATAAAGATTATACAAAGATATTTCTGCCTAGCTGGGTGCATAATGCCCAGTCCCCCTCAAACATATGGTGTGTTACATTTCACATTATGCAACAATGTCCCGTAAGACGTGGGAGTCTTGCTTATCATCCACCTTTTGATTTATTTGGTATTGATAATAAAGTATTAAGTATCTGTACACTTTTAGTCTTTTATACCCATTCTCACTAACATAGTCCACTTTTTTCTTACAGGCATAAACATTTTCTTGGATGGTTACGTTCCAACAGAAAATCTAAGATTTCGAGATGCCTCTCTGGTTTTTAAAGTAGCTGAGACAGCTAATGAAGAAGAAGTTAAGAAGATGTGCATGTATAAATACCCAGGAATGAAAAAAAAGATGGGAGAGTTTGAACTTTCCATAGTTGCTGGAGAATTCACTGACTCTGAAATCATGGTGATGCTAGGAGAAAATGGTGAGTATCCTCTTTGAAAATTAATCTGGTATATTAGATGGGATTACAAAGGCTACATTGGGGTATGGAAGCAAGGGTTCTAAGATGAGAGTTGACCTGTTACTTGACAAGATGAGGTGCCAGACACCATCAGTTTCAACTGGTAGTGGGGGCTGAGGGAACTCAGAATCTTGCAGGATCAGATCTTAAACTCTCCTGTGCATTAGCCAAACCAGCAGAAATGGTACGTTTATTTAAATAAGTGTTTTAGTTAAAGGGGTTCTGAGCATTACTAGCCTGAATAAATACACTGTGAGAGGGGAAAAAGTACAACTAAATTTTTAAGTTTCTAGTTAGAAAATTGTCTTACTTTAACCGATTTAGTATATTTTGTCCCAGCCTTGAATATAGACCTATTAGCCAGTCACAGCAAGACAAACTGAACTTTTTTATGAAGAATTTAAAAAATGGGAGTCATCAAAATAAACTGTATACAAAGAAAATG
This sequence comes from Caiman crocodilus, assembly GCA_030014935.1. Lineage (NCBI taxonomy): Eukaryota > Metazoa > Chordata > Crocodylia > Alligatoridae > Caiman > Caiman crocodilus. Next base: position 30,620,136 of record JAGPOW010000290.1, on the reverse strand, counting down.
GTGGTGTGAGTGCTAATTTTTATTGCCTTGAATTCCTTCTAAAATGATCAGTAGTATTGTGGGGGGAGTTAATTAGCAGACTGTAGATTGAATAGTGAATTAATACCTTGTTTTGCAATTCTTTGGTGTCTTCATGTAGGAATTATAACAGTTACTTACATGGCAAAGTGGCCTTGTGAAAACATTCTATTCCTCACTGGAATTTTAACAATTGAAAATAACAAAGGGCTAGTACAATGTGACAGTCCGCAGACAACTGACTCAGTGCTTGCTGAATAAAATACAAAGCACTTCAAGAATTCTTTTTTTCAGAAATTTGTGCTCTTTACATAAATAGTTATGTTACCGTTAAAAGTATTAACTGATCACCAGAGGCATCCATACACATGCTCCAGGATTTGGGGGGGTGGAGGATGCTTTAAGAGCCACTTTAATTAAAGCACAGCATCACATGTATTCATCATCCCCGCACTTCAAAGTGGCAGTGGGAGTGCTTTAACTGAGGCTCGTTCAATGAGCTTTAGTTAAAGCGCCCCACCACCATTTTGAAATGCGGGTTCGCTGAATACATGTGACGTGGAGGCTGCTGGAGCACACTAGCTGGCATGTTCCAGTAGACTAGATTAATAGAGTCTGCTTCAATGCATGCTAATTAGCACACATCAGAACAGAGGTCCGCCACATGTATATATGCCCCAGACTTTTACATTAGTCCAGAATCTAAAGTGATTTATGTAATGTGACCTCTCGCTTCTAGGAACTGGCAAAACTACATTCATCAGAATGCTTGCAGGAAGGCTTACACCTGATGAAGGAGGTAATGCTTAATGTGTCAGACATGTTTTGAAAATGTTGATTTTGATGGCTACTGGTTTTTTTTGACTACTTTACTTTATTATGCCTTTATAGGGGAAGTCCCAGTCCTAAATGTCAGTTACAAGCCACAGAAAATCAGTCCAAAGTCCACAGTAAGCCTCTAGGTTTTTTTGTTCCATATAAACTGTATGTATATAAAATGTTCCCATATAAAAAGATACAGAGAAAATTTTCAGAGTCTTGGAATTGCTAGCTGTTCTTAATACCTTATGTTCTCTTTCTGCATTACAGTTATAAATTACTGATGTAGCAGTTTTTCTGTTTGAACAGGGAAGTGTCCGTCAGCTACTTCATGAAAAGATTCGAGATGCCTACACACATCCACAATTTGTAACAGATGTAATGAAACCTCTTCAGATAGAAAACATCATTGATCAAGAGGTATTAATCCTGAACCGATGTTTTAATACCATTATTTTATGATTCTTACTAATACCTCAAATATTGTTAAATATAATTTCTCCTAATAGGTGCAGACATTGTCTGGTGGCGAGTTGCAGCGTGTTGCATTGGCTCTCTGTCTTGGTAAGCCTGCTGATGTCTACTTAATTGATGAACCTTCAGCTTATTTGGACTCTGAACAGCGTCTGATGGCAGCTAGAGTTGTCAAACGGTAAAGTGTGAATGGAAAGAGTGTTTGTGACTGTTAATAGCCTTTTTTTTTTTCTTCATTTGAGACATATTCATGTATCTCTCAAATACTTTATTCTGTTTTCAGTTTTGTCCTCCACGCTAAAAAGACTGCTTTTGTGGTAGAGCATGACTTCATCATGGCTACCTATTTGGCTGACCGTGTCATTGTCTTTGATGGTATTCCATCCAAAACCACTGTTGCAAACAGGTAAGAGAATAATGTTTAGCTTTTCCCAGCAGTGCATTAAAGGACAATACATAGAAAGCATTGAGAAAAATAATCTGTAAAGCATCCCCACCCAAAGCAATTCAATCAGCTGCACAGCAAACCAAAGTATGCTGCGATCCAAGCCATTATTCAAGCAAGTGAAACCATGGGTGCCATTATTTTAAAAGCCCCCAGTTTTACTTACTGTGCTGCAACAACACTAAACCTAACACACTTCTGGAAATAAAAGGTAGGAAATGATGAGCTGTCTGTAAAAAATAAATAAATAAAAGCAGAGTGACAGCATTTTTTATCTTGAACAGGCTTCTAAAGAGCAAAATTGGATAGTTGAAATTTGGAGTTCTGACAAAAGCTACAAATTAGTTCTTGTAAATAAATAGTCAACTAAAATAATATTTTGGGATTTTTTTCACCTTTATACCAACAGCGTGGCTAGGAAATTAATTTAGTTGGAGAAAGTGTTTAAAAAATTCCCTGTTCAAAGATACGTTTTGTTTTTAAATCAGAACAAGGATGTAGCCTAAAATGAGGCAGATTAATAGTTTCTGCTTTAGAGTATGCAGTGGTGTTCTTCCTGTTGCTTTCTTCTAGCTTCATTAAGTTTTAAGACTTGAGCTATGGTAAGGTGCTGTTCAAATTTTTTTTCTTGGCTTTTAATGATAAAGGGGTCAACACAAATGAAGTGGAGATTTAACTACACAGAAATAATCTTTTTATTAAATGAACAGCACTGATATAGTTATCTGTTGACACCTGAAGTTGTTAAACTTGAGTATTTTAAATGTTTTGAGCTGATTAGGTAGTTAACACTTCTCCAGTATAAGACAAATTCAGACAAGATTTCATCAGGGTCATATTAGATTTTTCTCTAAAACTAAAAGGCATCCACTGTAAGGCTTTTCATTTTTAAAAATGTTCTGTAGAAACTGATGGGGCCGAAAAAACATTGTCTTGGCAAAGATTGTTGACCACCAGACAGCTAAAATTAGCTGAGTGCACAGTTGTTCTGGGAGCCAGTTCTCTCTCACAGAAGGTCTGGGAAGCATGCATATAATTTAAGTGACTTCTTTATAAATCTGTGAACATGAAAATTTATTACACTTGCACTGATCTATGAGAACCCTCCTAGTTTGTTTATGCCCACAGCGGTGACCTCAACAACACTAAGACGTGCTTATGAGGACACGGATTATATTATATTCCAACTGTTGCATTGTAATAATTGCATAAAAACAACTATCAGTCACCACACAAATAACTATGCAGATGTACCCTATTTCACTACTGTGGTGTGTATACCAATTAGTTATGCCCTCAATAAACTCCCATCAAACCTCCTTATCTTCTTGGAATATGTATCATTTAATTTATTGTCTTCTAGGTGTAACTTGGAAGGTTTTATAACTAGAGGTACACCAATATACTGATCCATATCGTATCGGCACCAATAAAAGGAAAATTAACATTATTGGCCATCAGCTTTTTTTGCCGATGTGGCTGATAATGTCACCGATAAATGCCATGTGCATGTGTGTGGCCAGGATTGCAGCCTGGCAGCTTGGAGAGCAGCACCCTTCTGGTAAGTGTGAGGGTGGGGGAAGGGGCATGAGGGAGGTATGCAGATTGAGGCCTCCACTGTGAGGAAAGGAGATGGGGGCTGGAGTTGGGGCAGGTGCTGCCTAGATGGGTTGGGGTGCAGGATGGAGCTGTGGACAGTTTGCCTTGGTGGAGGGTGGCTCCCATTGCTACATGTGCCCCTGGGGAGGCATGTAGGGTGAGAGCAGGCTGCCTGCTCTGGGCTCGGGGGCTGTGCTGGCCTCTTCCCAGTCTGGGGCCTGGACCAGGTCTGCACTTGGGGTGGGCAGCAACAGTGCTGGAAGGAGGAGCTACAGTGGGGGGCTACAGTGGATTTTAGGGTGGCTGCAGCCCCCCACCCTCTGTAGCCACCCCTCCCAGCACCGCCACTGTCTTCCCTGAACACAGCCCTGGCCCTGAACCCCCCTCAGAAGAGGTTGGTGCAGCCCCACAGCAGACAGCTTGCCCTCACCCCACACACATCCTGAGTGGCACATGCCCTATATGCCTCTGTGCACAGCAGCCAGGAGCCACCTCCCTCTCCCCTGGATGAACTGCCTGCAGTTCTGCCTGACACCTCACCCTGGCCTGCCCCAAACCCACTTCCTCCCTCACCACAGGGGCCTCAATCTGCCCCCCAATACTCCTTCCCTCCCCTCCCCACAGACTTGCAGGCCAGACGCTGCTCTCCAAGCTGCCAGGCTGCATATCAGCTATCAGATTGGTATTGACCAATTATGGGTGGTTAGTAATTGGCTGTTGGTATTGGCCAAAAAAATCTTTATTGATACACCCCTATATATAAACTCCATGCTCATTTATGTTTGGGAGCCCAGTCAGGCTTGATCTCCTTCCAGGAAGGGAAAAGGAGGGGGTGGAAATGGGTTAAAAGCTAAAATCTTGTGGAACTAAGGGCAGGTCAAGGGAGGGAAGCCTGCTGGAAGTATTTCAAAACAGAACATAGAAACCAGTATTTTCCTCAAAGCCATTTGTGGCACTGGGCATACTGGGACAGATTTGGGAGTTTGTGAAAGATCTGTGCTTTAAGGGGGTTGTTGGTAACCTCTTTAACTCTGATGACAAGCAAATCTTGCTTTAGTATTTTAAGGCATCTGGTACATAATTCTAACATGGCTGGATGGTTCAATGGCTTTTTATGGGGAAAAAACATTAAATATTTCAATAATCTTTGCTCATATACCCACTGCATTCCTCTATTTCATGCGTTTGATTTTTTTCTCAAAGTAAATTTGATACAGATGAAAGCTGAATGGTATCTTGTTTCTGTGGAATGGTATCTTGTTTCTATGTTTGGGTCTTTTGGCTAGTGTGAATAATATGTTGTTGTCTCAGCTCAAAATTACTTTCAGAAAAGACCCCAACAACTCAGTTAACAAAACAAAAATCCAGAATGTCCCTGAAAAATCTGTTCTGTAAAATAAGACAGTCAAAAAAATTTGTCCATCCAACACACTCAAGCTTTCCATATTGATAGTCTGGACTACATTAGCACAAGGGTAGGTTACTGGGTGGTTTTGAAACTGTTGGGAAATAATGAATGTTTGTCATTGCATAAATGGTCAAGTATAATATATATGGGCAGTTCCCATCCTGTTCTTAAGATTAAGAACCAAAATCTTCAAGATTGACAATTTAAAAATAGAGAGTCTAAAATCACATTTTAGGACTCAGAGACTTGACTTCCAGGTATTCTTGATGCCTGTAATCCATATTGACTTTTTAGTAGAAAATCAGGCCACTTAGAGGCCTAGCTTTTTGGAAGTCTTAGGTTTGAACATTAAACTAGAATCCTAAATAGAAATAATCTTGAGTATCATACTTACTTGCATTTAATCACGCGTTCAGCCTCTTAATCCCATTCTGTCTCCCAACCCTTTTTCTAAAAGTCCGCAGACTCTTTTGGCTGGTATGAATAAGTTCTTGTCTCAGCTCGAAATTACTTTCAGAAGAGACCCCAACAATTACAGACCAAGAATAAACAAACTCAACTCAATCAAGGTAAGAGAAACTGCCCTAAAGACATGGTTTTGTCTAGTGCAAGTAATAGCCTGAAAAGTAAACAGTGAAGTGGAAAAATAACAGAACTTTGTAGTATTTTGCTGTACAGCAGACAGAACTGAAAAGTGGGATGGGAAAGTAGAGCCAGAGTTGGCTTGTTTTCCTCCTTTTAATCCTCAATTTATATTACTTAAACTTGTACTTCATTTCAGCTCTTCAAATTTAGTTTGTCAGTAAGTGTTCTAAATGGGAAATATACTGATGCTGTTTCATTTTGTTTTTTTTAAGGATGTGGAACAAAAGAAGAGTGGAAACTACTTTTTCTTGGATGACTAAACACAAATCTGAGACTCTTCACTATCAGTTTATAGAAACACAAATTTAAAATCTGAACTTTGTTGTATAAACTCAATCAGGTTTTAGAACACCCCTCTCACTGTGGAGCTAAAATGTTATTGCTGTGTGTACCATCAGAGGCCAGTAGCAGCATAATCTCTAGTCTGAGCAACAGAAACTGCCACTTCTGTATTTTGGTGATGTGGCCGTATTTCCCATGTAATGTTTCAAAATAGATACTTCTCAAAATATTGGAATAAACCTCTAGATTTTTCAAAATGTAGAAAGGTTTTCAATCCAAATATAACATTCATGTACCAAATGCTGACAAGGTTTTTCCAATTTTAAAAATCTTTGAAGTTTACAAGAAAGACTGTCAAGCTACAGAAGCTGCTCATATTTTAAAAGCAAGGCTGAATCTCTCTGGGTGAGGGTTTCATAAATAAATATCCATCTAACATACAATTTTGTTGTTGGTTGCCTTGGCAGATGGTGTGTTATGAGTTCTTGGCTTGGTTATTTTCTAAACAGTATACAACGTTCTTTAAGCATTTCTATAATGAAAGTATTTGCTCAGTCTCCAGATAGCTTACATCACAGCATACCTTTCAGCTTACCCCTAACTGTTCATCATTCTTTTACAAATACTTAAACCCCTTCCAATTTAACTTGTAGAACTGAAACCCTGTATGTTAAATCCAGATAGCCAAAGACTAGGCTTATAGTAGGTACTGCTTTAATTATGAGCATTATTTGTGTGCTGTGCAGGCTTTTAGAACAACGTGGAGGAAGTAAAATTTCTTCAGCAAGACTCTGTCTGCTTCACAGAAGCAATAATAACTGGTCCTCAGAGGATTTTGATTACTGTCATCATCTTATGCTGCTGCTGGGTTGCAAAAAATAGTTTAGGGAAAATAAAAGTACCCAAACCATGTACTGTATCATATTAATAATCTTGAATCTACTAACTTGAAATAATTTCAATTTTTTTCCAAGCCTTCTAAACAAATGCATAGGTCTTTGACAATCTTAAGTTTATGTAAACATTTCTGAAATTAGTTCTAGCTGGGACCCTATATTGTTGACGTCTGCTTTTGAGAACAGAACTTAAAGATGATTGCTTCTATTCATATTCTCTATGCGATGTACTATGGAAGGTAAGTCTTGCATTGTGTTCTGAAACTCCAGGTATGAGCTGCTTTTTAACTGAATCTACAGCTTGGCATTCCCTGGTATATTGCCCCTCAAACAAATGTCCTGGCTTCATTAATCATAGTCGGCAGTTTAACTGTGTTGGGAGACACTGGGAAAGGAGATTACTAGAGACTGCATCTCAAGTGCTGAGTAAATCTGAACCATGAGCTGGGAAAGGGGAAGAAAATGCAGCTAACATTCCTTAGTTAATGCAGCTTATAGTCACTGCAGTATACTGCTTTTTGCTTGTATCAGTGTCATTGTATTCTATACTTTCGACAAACCAAATTGCTTAGAAGCATAAAAAGTGAATTGGTGTAGTCCATTCTTAAGGCCTAATTGTCTGTCATTGTATTCTATACTTTCGACAAACCAAATTGCTTAGAAGCATAAAAAGTGAATTGGTGTAGTCCATTCTTAAGGCCTAATTGTCTTGCTAACTGGAGTTCCTCACTGAAATTGGGAGGAGTGGTAACATCCAGAATAAACCTCACTAATTTGACTTTGCTTCCCATCAAGGACTTATCTGCCACTGACATTGTTTAGACTTCATGGAGGGGTGGAACTGAATGAGTCTCGTTGCACTTCAGAGCCAAAGTTGCTTTCGAGGCAGCTGCAAACATATCACTAGTGGGTCTGAGGACAGCTGTGGGACATAACTCTGAGACAGCCTCACAGGCAACTTTTCTGGCTCTAGAGTGGCCACTGCCCTACATTAAATTGTTTTTCTTCATCTAGCATCCTTTTCATTGTTCCCAGGTTTACTTTGAATGAATTGTTCTTTCAGAATTTTCTCAGATACATGGAATTTAGAATGCCAACAGGTTAATGTAACAATTTAACATGAACATCCAAGAAATATGATTTTTTTGCTTGACTGCCAGTATAGAAGAAAGGTTGATCTGGGAGTAACATAATCTGCTGCCTTAAAAGCCCTGTTGAAGAGGTCTGAGTTTTAGCAAATGGAATTAATGGGAGCATGAGATCCAGCTACTGAGAAATCTCTACTAGAGATCTTCAGGTGGATTATGGTAGTATTCTGTCAGATGTTTCTGGGTGCTTTGGAAATGGAGGAAACACATATCCTTTCATATCTTGGCTGTTTGCTCTATCATCAGACATTAGAAAGCTAGGCACTGAACATCAAGGCAAGCAGATCTAGTGGATAGATAGTACCTCCTGTCCCTCTTTAGAGATGTATTGGTACTTGGTGTCCATTACAGCAAGCAAAGCCTATTAGCAGTGAATGTACATAAAGATGTGAAGAATGGCTAAGAGCTTGTGGGGTGCACACCTATACTACCTCCAATAGTATTTCCAGAAAATTGGCTATGTATTTGAACTGGCATAGGCTGCTCTTCTGTCAGTTTTTTTCAAGTAATCCCTTGAGGTTCATGGACTACAAGATATCCTAATTCCCTGGAAAGGTACAACTGATATTCCAGTAGTAGTAGATGGTAGTGTAGACTGTAGACAAAAGGGTAAGTTGCATGAAAGGGCCAGGAAGATAGGTACTTGCTAGTCCAGTCTACATACCATACCACTCCCAGCTCAGGCTCAAAAGAATAAAGGGTCATTAGGCAAACAGGTGGGGGAATCCTTTCCCATTAGCAATTTAAGAATGAAAAAAGCACTTTGGGGTTAAATGCAAAGCCTGGCATACTCATGGTAATTGATGGGGCAGTACCCTCTAGGTGGTAATCACTGGTAGTGTGAAGGATGTCACCTGAGACCACGTATTCAAGTACTACAGAAAATTGGTGCTGTAAGGCTTGTTAGATGTGGATGGTACCACAACATGCTGCCCCAAATCAAGCAACACCAAAGTAACTAGTTGCACTGTAGCTGGCTCTGAGGCACATGAAGTTGGTCAGACGTGGAGTCTCTTTGTACTAGTGTTAGTTTATTATGAAAACACCGCTTTATTCCGGCGGTGCACTCATTTGTAGTCCTGAGAGTTCCCAGCAGGTATCAGTCCCTACTTTTCTCATAAAATAAAGTCAGATATCAGAGCATTTTCATTGGGAGTTGGTCTAGGGTATTCTGCAAGGAGTACATGGAGATTAGGAGCAATTTATCAAAAGTTAAATTAAGGTAGTGGCAGCACAAAGTTCTTTCATACTAGTCCATGTTAAAAAATGTTATCTACTAAAACTTACTAGTGGGTGCTGCAACCTCCTCAAGAGGTAGTATTTAAAACAGGATGACTTAAGATCTGGTATTTCAAGCCTGTCAGAATAAGAAACTCCCAGTTGTTGCTATATGAGCTATTCTACTATCCTGCTAGTGTATAATTTTCATACAATATCTGGTAAGAAACTTGATAATGGAAGCAATGTTTAATAGTAATGTTTGGGGAGAAGACAGCATTTCATACTATACCCCAACCAACTACAGGACAAACCTGTAAAGATGGGGGAAAAGGTAGGAAAATTATTCTAGTTAAAGACACAATTTGGCAGTTATTATAGGCTTCAAAAGATTTCAGGCTTTGGATTGCAGTGAGAATAGTATTTACAAATTTTATTTTCAAAATATTAAACACATTGATAGATCAATTTGGGAAGTATTGGTCAAAACTTTTTTTCTTTTAGACTCTGCTACAAAGCAAAGCACTACTATTCAGCCTGGGAAATAAATGGAACTCATTAAATGCTATCCTGAATCAGGCAGTTTAAATACGTAAGAGATTCATGACTGAATTTACCAGCAAGGCCAAATGATTTAACTATAAAAGGAGATCGTGTCAGTTTTTTTCTTTTCTGGTTTTCTTTACCTAACCAACTTTAAGAGTTTATAGAGGTTAGTTAACTTGGTTACCAGGTAGTCTACCAGGCAGAACAACCACATAGTTCAGTAATACATACAGCTGTATATAGGGTTTTAGCAGACTAGAGTCAAGGTAGTTAAAGACAAAATGTTTTAATTTTTTTTATATACACAATGCAGCATCACACCATAGAGGCATTAAATATTTTATACATTCAGATACTTTCAAAACACTTTTCTTGACTACAAAATATAGAACATAGAAAAAGACTATTGAATTATATGTACAAAAGTGATATGATAGCATAATTTCAAACCTTTCAAGAGGTGTATTGTTACATACAACTTCACATATTCATCAACTGTACTCAGTATAAAGCCAGATTTAACATTGCCAAGTTCTGTCATTCAAGTAATTTCAACCAAAAATGGTGTTTGCAGCATTAGGACATGCACGTCTCTCCTACAATACCGTGTATATATTGCTCAAAGTGTTATGGTGCCATTGTGTGAGGTATGGAATGCCTCCTGGCTTGAATGGGAGCTGAGGAGGATCAGCATCTTTAAAGGCCTGTCTTGCAGGCTGTTCCAAAATTGTGTGTGGGGTCAGAGGGAAAGGTGTTAAAACAAGCTGTACCTAGCTAGATAAAAAATTAAGATGCACTGAATTGAAAGACTTTACTTATACATTGCTTGACTTGCTTGGATAAGGGAAAAACAAGCAGTTAGGCTTTAGGTACATAGTGGCTCACCCCTGAAACAAACTCAGGACAGATATAATAGACCATAGGTCCACTAACTTGACCAGTACAGGTTGCCTTAACCAAAAGGAAAAATAGTCACCTTTAAGAACTGAAGACAGCTGCTCAAATATTCTGTTGAAATTCACTGCTTAGGTTTTCAATTGGCTAAAGTATTTTCTGAACTGTTTTCAGCCAATTTTGTTGAGCTTGCTGCCACACATGCTTTAACTTTACACTGTTTTTATCCAACTGTATCAATTGTTGGTTTACACAAGAAAATACTTTCTCAAGTAAACCAGTAAAAAGAGAAGGAAGTAACAGAAATATGTAATGTAGAAGATGGCTAAAACAGAATGCCAATTACGGCTGCCAGGATAGGACAGTAAATTAGGGATTCTAGCACTGCTGCAACTGCAGTGTTAGCAACCACAGGAATTCAAAGTAAGACAGGGACAGTGAGACTAGGACATAGTAGAATCTACCTGCTGGGCTGGAAAATACCTAGAGATTAAAGTGTGCATTGTACCACATGACATCATGAGTGTGTGTAGGTCTTGGCTTCTATAGGAAACTACCTGTAGAGCTTAAATAACTATTGTTGTGCCCAAGGGAGACATGCAGTGAAAGATCAGATTGTCCCCAAAAGCATGGGCATATTAGAAATGAAGTATAGTAGTACCAAGAGAAGGAAAGGCACAAAACGAAGATCAAAGCAAGAAAGCAATTCAAGCTATGCAAGTCTTTGTTTAGGAACAGGCTCCTGTCCTTTGGTCAAGAAAAAAAGCAATTATTTGAAAGTTATACTTAAGGCTTTCTGATTAGGTGACATTTAAGATGATTTTTCTTATCCAGATTAAGTCAACCTTCCTCTGATATTGAAGCTGCTTCCTTGAAGAAATACTCAAAAGTACTTTCACCTGCAGCTTTAAAAAGTATGTTTTGTAGATGGAGAACCTGCAGTCAAGTTACTAGATAATAGACAATGTTGTTTCCCAGGTCTTGTGCCCTACTGTGCAGCACATGGCCTCCCTCTTTAAAAAGGCCAAAATAAATCTGTTCTAATCTTTTTATACAAAATAACGCCACAAAAGATGAGAAGGTAGCAACTTATCAAAGTCTTTAACTGAAAATGCTATTTCTAAAATGTCTCAACATAAAATTCAACTTTCAGACACCAGAACAAAAAAAAAGCCAACTTGAAAAGTTACTGACCCATAGTAGTCCACACAAAGTAGCTTTTCAGCTATATTTATACCTTTAAATTAAGTAAGAGTTCAGCATCTCCTTTGAATATTTACCTGCTGTTACTACCAGCATACAGAAAAGCTATCAAATGCAACCAACCTACAGAGACAATAGAGCGTGCCCCAACTTTTCTTGGAGTCCTTAAGGATATGAATATTTTTATTCCAGTTTTTTCAGTTAGAAATAAGTTTAGAAAAACATCCCAGTCAGGCCTGGTATACACAGTAAGCACTTGCTCATATACCTTCAAATGACATAATGGCAACTTTTGTTGGTCTAAACTGAATTATCTTTGCCAGGGCTTCTGCCAAAATAACTGTCAGAAGCATAAACATTGCACTTCCTAACATTAGTGTAGGCATGTCTAAGACTTGCTGACACAGACCATGTTTTAAGAGAGAAAAACCTGGAAGGTGTCAGAGTCAAGGGTGAAAGCTGAGGAAATAATTTTTAGACTTCAACTCTGGGCCTTCTGTTTGTTAATTCCTATTTATTTTGACTAAAATTTTAAATGAAACATGACAAAGTTTCACTTCTCTTGTATCTTTGATTAAGCTGATTATGCCTGCACTCAGCAAGGCACTTAAAAGCACATGCTAAACATTCAGAGTAGCCACCTTGACTAATCGGATTCATATGCTTGAAAACCATGATCAACCAGGGCAGTAGAGCTGGCAAGCAATCTTAGACCTTCCTTTCCTCAAATCTTCCAACCAGATGAGCAGACCAGCTAACCCTCCCCCAACCTTTCCAAATAATGGGGGGAAAAAAGAGAAGCAAGGTCAAGGGTGGGGGAAGCCTCCAACTATCACACTTTTCAGATGTCAAACCATCCTAGATGGTTACCAAAGTAAGGGACGGGCTCAGTCTTTTGCAAGAAACTTTTGAAGGGGCTGGGGCAAAAACCACCTAGCAGTACACTTCACAATTCACCAACATGCTACTGTTTTTATCATTCCCTGAGGAAAGTCTAGAAAGAGCACTTTCTGACTTGAGATAAAGAATAGCAGTCCATAAGAACTAGATGAGGAAGTGTTTAGTCTAATGCCCATTCAATGTGCAGGAAAAACTACCGTGACATTGAATAGGGCTCACAGCACAGCAGTCTAAAGAACAAAATAACTACAGACTATGAAAAGAAGCTTCCTTAAAGAATAAGGCTAAGCTTCAACTCATAATTGCTGAATGTGAATAAAGTTTAAAAGCATAGTTAGTATATACCCTTTCAGTATGTTAATTTTCGATAGGAACTCTACAGGGTAAGGCTAAATTTTATTCTAAAAAGAATTTTTTCTCCACTCAAATAGGTTGGTCTTTTTCAGGTAAAAAGAGAACAACCTTTAGAAATCACTATGAATACTAATTTGCATATATTATTTTGCAAAGTGTCTAAACACTAATTGCTGTTCAGTGGTCACTTCACAAGTTCAGCTTTGTAGAACTCAGCAGCTGACAATACAATGGCAATCCACTAAATTCTGCTGATACATACCATTTGTAGTTAGCAACAGAACCAGAAGACTAATCTGACAAATGTTATTACATCAGTGGTTAAAAATATATAATTTAGAAAGAAAGTGAAAGGAAAAACATTTATTTTTAATTGGGTGTTTTATACATAGCATGCATCTGAAAAGAATTACTTTGTCACAACTATCACTCAAGTTTCCTGATCAAAGGTATACAATCTCAGACATGAATAAAAGGGCACCATCACCTTATACACTGGTATATACAGAGATATAAAAATATACACAATGGTTAATTTTACAAAGCAACAGAGCTGAGTGGATATTGTGCACGCTGCACTGTCTGCGTTTGGATAGCTGAATTCCAAACAGCAAACACAATCAGAAATGCTGCAGCCATCATCATATTTAGGGGTCCGAAGACACAGCAATCAGAATTTAGACACACAGTGAAAAAATATAAGGCAAAAGCCACTTTCTTCTAAACTCTAGGGAATATATATTGTGAAAGTACACCTATCTTGTTTTAAAAAGTAGTTCCAGCAATGAGTTGTACATGCAAAGCATAACAGATTTGCATCATAGTGCAACAAGAACAAAAAGCTGAACAGTAGCATTTAATACAAACTTAAAAAAAGGTAACATGTATTTTATGCATCTCTCAAAATATTTTAGGATTTGTCAGTGCATTAGTGTTAAAGTGGCATAAAAAAACCTTCTGCTATTAACAGATGCAGAATTATTTTGGAAATGCATAGCATCTACATTTTTATTGTCTTTGTAATTAGTTTGTTGGCATAGGCACCATTCTAGTCACGCCAGCATTACGAATCCTTGGTGGAAACAGCCATTCCATTGAATTTCCTATCAATTCACACACAGCTACTCTTGACTGCTTACTTCTATTTCAACAAAAGCTTTTTAAAATTCAAAAATATACCCTATGAATATTAAAAGAACTATATACAACATACTGAAGACACAAGGTTAGCTGGCTGCCATACATGTAATGCATTAAAGAGAAAACATTCAAGTTTGACAGATTTTGAGATGAAAGGCCTTTGGGTTGGAAGCATGTCAAAGACAACAGTGCGGTAGGCTGAGAACTCCTTTAGCTCAGTTTAAAACTAAGGCATTTTATGATAAAATACACATTTATATTTGGTGCAATGTTACTAATCAATTTAGACTCTAGGTCATGTCATATGCTCTATTTCTGTGAATCTAGTAAATATTTTAAACCATCTTACTGTATCACAAGCTCAAACCTTTGGGAGCAGGGGAAAAAGTTCAATGCTAAACCTATACTGTTTTTATAGTTTAAATAATAGCCTTATTTTCTACTTTTCAGGTACTTGGAAAAAATTCTAAACCAAAACAAACTTTTAAGTTGCTAAGAAACTAGATGTTCAGAGTTTGTTTCCCCCTAGGCCTCACTTCGAGCGTACCCTTAACTTAAAAACAAAACTAAACCCCACCTCTCCAAAAAAGCAACAACTCACCGCACACTTGGGAAGATTTAGAAATCTCTACTTCAAACTAGGTTTTGCATTTGAAGCTCTCCAATAAGCATTCCTATTCCTATAAACATTCCAGTAAGCATTCCTATATTTGATGTCCCCTCTGACCATCTCCCAGGGTTGCCCTCCTTTTATCATTCCTATATGGCCTCCCTCTAAAGTTTCGATGATTTTGGTAACCTTCCTCTCTGCCTCTGTTGGGTGGCCCTTTCCAGGCTTCCTCACCTCTTGGATATTGGTATCCTCCCCTGCTAGGATAGCCCCATTCATTTCTAGGCCTCCTGCCACCTCCGTAGGTCTGATTATAAAATTGCTTCGGTCTGCCGCTTCTTAGCATATCAGACACTTCATGTTCATCTTCAGAGCTCTCCTCTTTTGTTCTCTGGGCCCTACTTTCTCCAGAACTGGTCTGTACATTACCAGCAGTCTTGGGATCTCTGGCTTTGTCCACTTTTTCCTTACGGCTGGGAAAGGTACTTTTCAGTTCATTTTTTGATGGCTCTGATAATGATGGTGAAGTATTTGACATTGGTGTCTGTCTCTCAACACCCTGTATTTGTGGAGACCGGTTTGGTAATCCAGCCTTTCTTTGTTCAGCAGAAGCAGCAGTAGATATTTGCTCCATCTTAGGCACCCTGGCTGAGGTTTCATTCAAGACATCACATTCACTGTGCACACTAGCCACAGGGGGTGGCACGGCATTGGAGCTACTGTCACTTTTAGTCTTCTGTAGCTGCTCCACAAAACTTGTTACAGGAACTGGGGAATTACCTTCTTTAGCCAAATAAAAGTTTTCTGAGCTGGTAGCAGTTGCCCCCTTGTCCTCAGGTGACATGACAACATTAGGTCTCACTACTGAATTTTCAATAAAACCTTGAAATGGGTACCCATACCAAAAATGAGGAAAGAAAGGAGAAGCTATTGGAACAGCTCCTAGAAACTGACTGTGTCCAAAGGGTGGTTGTGGGTACATATTTTTCCCTCTTAGTGAATCATCATAATCAGTATGAAGACCTTGCGCTGGATTCTCAGACTCTACACAGACTGGTCCTTGACTTTCTGAAACCTGAGCTGTAGATACAAGCAGAGGCAGAGATGGAGACCTACTGTCAACCTGTGAACTCTGACCATTACATCTGGCCTCACTCTGCATAGGAAAGTGCCTGTTTGTCTGTGCAGTTTCACTTTCATTTGGAGTTAGCAGAGTCTCCTGGAACCAAGGGTTGTGTGGATATACAGGAACTGAAACATTTGGGTACATTCTACAAGCAGCTACGTAGGCCTGGTGCAGAGGGTACAAATAAGAATGTGGTGCCCACATGGGACAGCTGTATGCCTGTAAAATAAAGAATTGCTTCAGTCTACAGTATTAAAACAAATACAAATACTGCACTAGAAGGCATTAGTTGAAACCTAGTCATCCCCCCCTCCCCCCCCCCGAGACAGAAATCTGAGAAATTTGTTGTTTTAGTCTCATTCTTATTTTTAAATGCGTTTCCCCCTGCTGCTGTGGGGGAAAAAAAGGTAAGAACTGGAAACAGATCATTGAATACGTTTTTAATGTTTAAATATAAACTTTTGGGATAATAAAGTGAGCTGTAACAATAGTTTCTATGGTCTCAGAACTAACTGTTCCATGAATAAGTCCAAGGTAGACATGGACAGGCCGCCAAAAGTTTTAATCAGTGCCTCTGTGGGACAAGTCTGCGTTAAGTCAAAATTTAATTCCCAGATCTGCCCTATTTGTCTTGTGAGCAATTCTACTCTTGACCGGTAAGAAAGGATACTGATTACTAAACTATTAAACAGAAGTCAGGGATGTATCCTATAATATCCCTAAACCGATGGTAGATGCCAGGGATAGGATGACAGGATATAGCTCACTTTAGTCATACCTTGTTCACATGCTCTCTTTCTAAAGTAGAACTGTCCAACACGTGGCCCATGGGCCACATCCAGCCCCCGAGGGATTAGCATGTGGTTGCTGGTCCAGGTGCCACTCCCTCTTACCACTGTCCTGCTGCTGTTGCCACCCTAGTCTCCAGGATTCCCCTCCCTTCTCCAGCTTCTGCTTCCTGCCCCTGCCCTCTGGAGGTGGGGTGGCCCAGCACACATCCCATGGAGCTGAGGGAGCCCATGGCTGTGGGGTTCAGAGGGACCACATGGCAGTATGTGGGGCTGCTGGTGTGTTGCAGTGGGGGCAGGGCACAATGGAGGGAAAGGTGTAGCCTCCTGATCACTCGGAAGTTGGACAGCTATAGTCTAAAACATCTGCTACTGTCAGAAACAGATATTGGGCTTGATGGTCTACTGGTCTGACCCAATACGACACACATGTTCTTATGACCAGTAGATGGTGCTGAAAGACAGGGTGACAGACTTCACCAGGGATCACAATATGTCACTGAACATCATAATCCAAAAAAGTCACGAAATATTTATATCTATGAAATAAAAACATTTTTTCTTAACACAGCATGATACTAATAACCTGATAATTTCCTGAAAATTAAACTGTATGTTGATCAACTATAAAACTTACCAAAACTGACTGTCCATTTTTTAATTGGAGCTGGACATATTTTTTCACCTTTAATTAACTCCTCCACACTCAAACCATTGCATTCTGTAACTGAAGGGTCCCAAGTTTGAGTTCAGAGCATATTTTATAGTGAAATTTTAAATTTTAACAGGGATGGGTACAGGTTGGAAAAAAAATGATAGAAACTACAATGTCATGGTGTCACTCTAGATGACACAACTATTTAAACTATTTAAGGTTAGGAGCACATGCTGTTAATTTAAAACTTCAAATCTGACTAGATGCCAAAAATATGCCAGTATAAGATTATACCATGTCAGTGGTACTAGTAAAATAGTCTGTATGAACACTTACTCCAAAATGATTAACTTCTTCCAGTTTGCCTATACTTAAGTAACATATTTCCACATCAAATTAGTATTCAATAGGTCAAGAACATGTTATGTGGAATGTGTATGGCCATAATAAAAATAGGAGCCAGTTCAGCTCAATGGAAGTACGCCTACTAAAGTATCCTAGTGTTTATAGGTATCAACAAGATGAACCTGGTTTTTGGCTGCTTGCAGATGTTAAAAAAAACACAACAACAAAAAATAGCACTTTTCAGTAAGCCCAGTGCATGCCTAAGAGGCAGTACGTTAATTGGATCTGGCTCACCCACTGTTTGCATAGATCAGGAGCTTTAGTGGGGCTCTTTTGGTACTTTCATATAATAGCTGATTGGCTCAGATTTAGTTAAAAGCACCAAAAAGCCCCATTGAAGCATCCTATCTATACAGATGATGTGAAACCGGGAGCACTAACATGTTGCTTCTTCCAGTAAAGCATGTTTTTTTGGGGTTGTTGGGGTTTTTTTAAAACATCTGCAAGCAGTCTTTATGAACAGACACTACTTTTGAAATGTATTACTTAGCCCATACAGAGTTTTGTCAGATTTTCTTAACATATGCATTTCCAGATTTTCAAAATGCTTCATATTCTCTTTAATAATCTTCACTCTGAACACCTTTTATGTTTCCAGTAGTTGTTTTCACATAACTATAGCCCTGATCCCAATTCATGCTATGCTAATACGAAGTCAACTATTTTCTCATAAAGGTATGTTTTACCCTTAAATTATTAAATGTGTTTACGTCCTTAACTCCACCTAAGTGAAGTAGTATGGAAACAAGAACCAAGATACAACATCTAGAGAAAAACCTAGATCTTCTTCAGTCATTTGGTTCCCTTTTACAGTTCAATGTCAAATGACTGGCAATTCTTACTTCATCAGGGTTTCACTTCCTATATACACCTTTTACAATCTGCTCTGCATGCTTGATCTCATTAAAAATCTTTGAAATACATACACTATATTGAATGTAAAATCTGATGGGGGGGGAAAAATTACAAAACATAAAATAATTATTAAGTCAGTGTGGAGGACTCGAACCCCTCTGAAATGATGGTTTATCTTTATTTGAGGTTTATTTCTATTAGATATTTAATTTTGGGGTCTC
Organism: Caiman crocodilus; assembly: GCA_030014935.1. Lineage (NCBI taxonomy): Eukaryota > Metazoa > Chordata > Crocodylia > Alligatoridae > Caiman > Caiman crocodilus. The sequence goes on along the minus strand of JAGPOW010000290.1, from coordinate 30,601,487 downwards.
CACCAAAATCTGCAGTGGATGGATACCTTTCACTTCATGGTTTGCTGCAAGTATGGATGGTTTCATAGATTTTAGGGTTGGAAGGGACCTATTAGACCAAGTCTGAGCCCCTGCCCTGGGCAGAAAAGAGTGCTGGGGTCATGAAAAGAGTGCTGGGCAGAAAAGAGTGCATAGGCTCTACTTCAGTTTTTGATCATTGTTTCTAGTTATCCCAATGGGCGTCCTGGTAAATATCGTATCCCTTATTTCCTGCTGTCCCCTCCCCCCCCACTGAGTTTGTAGATGACCACAAGATCACCCCTCAGCCTTCTCTTGCAGAGGCTAAAGAGATTCAGGTCCCCCAGTCAGTCCTTGTAAGGTTTTTCCAGTGAGCCTTGTTGCAACCCAAGATCATAATGTTCAGATTTGAAATAAGTTTGATAAACCATAATTGGGATATCAAGATTCCCATTAAAAAAGTGAAGAGGTGGAACCTTAAATATTAGTTCTGTGCATTAAAATCTTAGTCACTAGTATCTTCTGAATGTGCATCACCTAAAATGTTCAGAACATACTGTATTTTACTTATACACTAACACCTTCTTACTCAACACCCTTTTCTCCCCACTTCTCAGAACACCTACTAGCCACTTTTCCACTTCCAATTTGTGAAAAAGATTATCCACTTATGGAAAGCAAATCTCAGCTTTAGTTACAGCTGGAAAAGAACAAAAGTAAAATAATGTAGCATCATGAACAAATTAAAAGGTTTTGGATGGATTTTGTTTTTTGTAAACAAAAATTCTGCAAGCCCTCTAGCCTAAGAAACAGCATTGTATAGGCAAGCAGTAACATAAGTTGCGCTCTGTGTTCTGACAATTTGTCTCAGATGCTTCTAGGAGTCACAGGATAGCCTACGTCCATGGTCCATTCAATTTTCCAACTAGCTAGCAACAAAATCAGTATATGTCTCGTGACTGGTTTCTGCTACTAGGCAATATAGGCTACTGGCTAGAGTACTGGACAGGGACTGGTCAGATCTGCATTCTATTCCTGGCCTAATAGATAACTTTGGCAACTCTTCAAGCCTCACTTCCTTACATCTGTAAAGAGGGGAATAACAATACTGACCTCCTATGTAAAGGATTTTGAGATCTATAAATGAAAGGCAGTATAATAACCACATATTATTATGGACATACTTTCTATTTTAATATGAGCCAAACAACCATAAGACGGTAATAATTTTAGTCACTTTTGATTTGGGCTGGATTTCAGCAACCTAGAGGCTAAAATGGATCCAAAACCCCAAATCATTCGATCCCTGTAAAACTGCAAAAACTGCTATTATTAACTCAAATTTTTGCTTCTTCCCTCTATTAAATTACCATTTTTTGAATGCAGAAAGGATAATCCCACCAATAGAAATCTGAATATTTACCTTTATACCAAGATTGAAGAAAAATCGAAGAATACTTTTATCTAGGAGAAAACATCATTGATCAATTAAAACCTTAAAAAGGACATTGCACACACTTCCCTCCCCTGATAAATCAGGTCTCATCTTTGGTGGTTTTCAACCACAGGCTGCAATGGACATTTTCAGTTTCAGCATTTAAACCACTACTGCAGCCTGCTAGTTTGACTTCCTTGGGACTAATGCAAGTGATTGGAAACTCTACTGCAGTTTTAAATTTCAGTTTTAATAGAACTACTTCCCAGTTTCTAGATTAGCAGAGAATGTTCACTAAATGAACTCTCTCTGTTCTCCATGAACTTTTTTTCTTCTGAGGATGCCACAACATTTTCCCAAGCCAATAAGGAAATTGCTGAGCAAGCTTCAAAATTTTTATTGAAGTAACATGAAATTCCATCTGCTACTTTCACTGTTGTAAAAGGGGACAGACAGATGTCTGGTCAAAGAAATCTCTAAAAAAGAACTACATATGATCAGAAACTTGGTAAAATTGATATTGTAAATAAAGAACTATGAAAAAGGTTCATAATAGGATTGTCATCACTTTAAATAATTGCCACGTTGGCAATGAAAGCTAAGGATGCACACAAGTTATTTAAAAAAGAAACAAGAGTTCTAACACAACAATTATTAAAACATTTAACATAAATTAACCAATATATTAAGGAACTCCTTCCATTCTACTTCATCCAGATGTTATGTTCTTAAACAAAGATTGTCCATGGTGGGGACAGAAAAGGAAGAGCAAGATCTAAATTTATAAAAAGTGTTTCTTACCCTTAGGCAGATCAGTACTGCATAGGGAGTAAGGTGGTGCAATGGCTCTCTCTCCCTTTTCATTAAAAGGGAATCCAGGGTACAGTGGGTCCTGATAAGGATTCAGTGTCTGAGGCAAAGGCATTAAAGGCTGGTTAACCGCTTGAACAGACACAGGAACTCCGGCAACTGGAGCAGATGTTACCTGAGCCTGGGATACAACAGAATCAGGCCCCGTTGTGGGAGGCGGCATCAATGACGAAACAGGCATTTGACCTGAAATACCTAGAACAAAGGAAAACATAAAAGAAACAAACATCTAACTTGGGCAAAGGACATTAACGAGAGTCAGAGAGAGCAAAGGACCAAGAATATAAACAGTATTTTTGGTTATAAGGAAATAGATCTACATTTAAAAAAATGAAATTGAGTGAAGGAAAATTTAGGCAAAATGACCTTCAAAAAGTAGAAAAGTCTTTTCTAAAAGAATTAAAGAAAACCCATCATTTTGTTTATTAAAACAACACCCCCTTTCCCCCCCTTATAGGAAGAGACCAGAGATATTTGAATCTTAGAGCTCAATCTCTAAATGACCCAGTCTGGAATCAATTAAAAACAACCTAGTTTTCACCCCTTAAGAATGAAAGGGTCATACAAACGGTTTTAATTAGCAATGACACACATTTATAAAACAAGAATGGGAGCCTTTCAAACAAAGCCTATGGGATCTGAGTACCCTTATGTTGTCAATTTTTCAAAGTGCTGTCAAGAGCCAGTCACAAATCACTTCACATCCCAATTTATCAATGTAAATTTAATACAGTACAAGATTGAGCCTATTTCATAATTCTAAATATTTTTCCTTCAAACCTGTTGTCACATAAGTCGTTGGCTCATTTGGCCAAGCTGGCACAATGGCTGGAAGAGAAGGCACTGTGGGAGGCAAATGCACCTCAGAGAAGACTGGAGAGGCAGCTGGATTTACACATGGTAAGCGTTCTGTTAGTCTCTATAAAATTAAAGAGACAACGGGAAGTTAGTGGAGCTCACTGATGACATTTCGAACAACAGCCTAAATTCTATCGGCAAACATTTGACAATTTCAGGTACACAGGCCACTGACCCAATAGAGGAACACCTTATAGTAACATTATCTCAAAAGACTACATACAAGAGAGGAGAACCCTTATTTTGCAGCCAGTACTGGTCTTACATGAAGCTTTCCCTCAGAAGATAATTTAAGGCAGAGTTGTTCAACCCTCCGAGCCCACAGTCAAAATGCAGCCTGCAGAGCCACAGCATCTAGCCCATAGGGCTCCCCACAGGTCAAGAAATGTGGAGGTGGGGGAGCAGTGGCAATAATACTGTCACCCCTCCCCCTGCCAAATTCCAAAACTCTGCACAGCCAAGTCAGAGTCAAAGTAGCCCCATCACATCCTCCACGCAGTCAGGTTGAGGCCTCATTGCACACCACTCTCCCTGTCCCCAGATGCTAGATGAGGACCACCAGCCAGATTTGGCCTATAGACAGACCAGGCACTGGCCATTCAGCCTGCTGGGCAAAAAGGTTAAGCACCACTAGTTTAAGGCATATGAGTATGCCTATGTGAGAAAAAAAGCTTGTACCAATACTGTCCAGGATGTACTCATACTTCTGGTTAAACAAGGAGTCTGTCTCCAGAATCATCAATCTATCAACTTCCATAATCACTAAACTATTTTCCCTGCCATCTCAAAAGAGAAAAGTAATTGTCTAAATAAAGCAAAACAGTGCTGATTAGATATTCAGCATATATGAGACTGTACTAAAATACTAGAAAAATCAGAAAACAGCAGAAGTCTTGGAGCCTGTATTTTGGTAGTACTTGCACATTTAAACAATACTGCTAATTTCCTAGACAAGGTACAGAAGAAAGGTAGAGGTGGGGGGGAAAAAGGGAAGATTTAAATATATTCACTTAAAATATTCAGTGTGAATTGACCCCTCACCCACCTACTCAGAGTAGTAAACCTAAAATTAAATTATGAAGTTTTGGGGATGGAAACCATGTATTATTATTTATCATGATTTACTCTCAAAAAAAAAAAAAAAATCAGGGGATTTGGGTGTTACTAGAATACAAATATTTATTAGTAATAGATCTTCATTACACATGGCTGTGATGGTGAGGATAGATACACTTTGCCTTGGGCCTATTCAATGAAAAACCCAGAGACTAGATAAACTTTTCTTACTTGTTCTGCTGGAGACAGAGATTGTGTCTTTGCTTGCTCTAAAGGAGGTGAAGCTTCTGGATATTTTTCATCTCCACCATTCCTCTAGAACAAAAGTTAAAAATAAGGATGAGTCAGACCTATTCTGATATTTTCTTTTTATTTATTTATTTAAACAAAGAAGCACTGAAACATTTTAAATACACAAGATGGAAAAAGATGAGCTACTACCATATACTAGTATAGTAATGTAACCTGATGTCTGTGGACAGACCACTGACAGCAGAACTAAAGGCATATCAATTCTAGATCTAAAACTGTGAGCCTCTATTCAAGCTACAAGATAAAAAGATGCTAGCATAACAGCATACACTGCTGGTTCAACAGTAAATCATACAACAAACACATGGTTTGCACTAGCAATGAGATCTGGTATCAGAAGTGCTCTGGTAACCTAGATTGCCACACATTTCTATTTCAGAACAACCAATAAGGTAGAGGATCCAGGAACTGAGAATCAGACATGCCTCAAGTCTTATCTACCAACAGTCCAAAAGCAGCAGCAACAAATGCAGTTCCCTTTCAGCTTATTACTTTATCCCATATTTTAATGCACGTACCAGAGAAAGAAAACAACTTAAAAATAGGATTGGTTTGTTTATTTTAAATTACCTCAGATGAATTTGGCTCAGGCTTCTGATTTAAGTGCATCTGCCTGGATTTGGAGTCTGTAATACCAAAAGACATGCTCTAGTAAATGCAGAATTACACCATGTATCACCTTCACAGCTTCAGCCAATACAAGTCTGTCTTTCCAATGTTAAATCTTCCCACACATCATGATCCTCCAGCCTATGTTACTTCAAATCAGTAACAATCTGGAAATCAAGGGCAAGAAGACATGACTAAAATAAAAAGAGCCGACTGGAAAACAAGAATTCTGTTTCATAAAAAAATGTTGAAGTTCAGAATTTGTTTTCATTCCATATTGGGCCAAAAACTTTTCCAAGTCTCTTTTAAGAGACAAGAGGCATAAAAACACTGACCACTGAGTACACTGGGAATGTAAACATTGGTCTCCCACATAACAAGCAATGCTCTAACTATCAAGCTCTACTAGCCATTCTAGGAGGCCTCTTCCCCCTCTCTGGTTTAGACTAAAACAAGGTAATTTAATATATGTTAGTCTGAAGGCAGGGTAGACATATGCATCTTTATCAGGGTGGGCAAGATGCAGCCCACCACACCATTCTATCCAGCCCACAGGGCCCCTGCAAAATTTACAAAATTAATATTTATCTGCCCTGGGCTGCCTGTCAAGTGGCCCTCGATGGCTTGCCAAAACTCAGTAAGCGGCCCTCTGCCCGAAATAACTGCCCACCCCTGATCTTTATAGATTAACTAAACAAGATGGAGCAAGCACAAGCTTTTGTGAACATGGGTTCATGAAAGCTTGAGGTCTCTATAATCTTAATTATACCAGAAGAACTACATTCTAGACCAGAAAAATTTTCAAAAAATAGTTTTATCAAAACAAATACATTTATAAAAAGATTTACATTTAATCAACTCTGTATTTTCTGACAAAAACAGTATCTTTACATAACAAAAATGTAAAACAAAGCTTTAATGGTAACTATTTCTGAAGCATTCTAGACAGAAGGTTTAAACTTGATCCAATTCCTAAAGCATTAGTAAGTATATAGAGAAAAACTGTCTCGATATGATCTATGAGAAGTTTTGATGGAAGCCTTTCAGTCCATAACAGAAGTTTGAGGGAAGCCTGTCTGGTCTACGGTGTGGCCAGGCAACCATTTCTGATCAACCATAAATCCACCTCTCCAGCCATACTCAAGTGATACTCTATGCTATAAAACCTAAATAACTACTGCACAATGTATTTAAAAAAAAAAAATCAGCCTATCCATAAGCCAATCACAGAACTCTGACAGGAGTCTCAAGATATTAATATGAAAACACAACTGGTTTCTACAGAGAGCTTACATACAAGATTTCAGACATAATGCAATGAAGGGTGGTAACAAAAAGCAAAGGGCTAGCAAAGGAAGGGACACGTGCAATGCAAATATGCAAAGTCTTATACACATAATGGTGTAGTAAAGCCCATATAGATATATTTGTTGGCTAATTCCTTAGGGGCATGACAGCAAAAGGTCCTTGGGGAAGGATGTGAATGAAAAAGAATAAAGGTCAGCTTTATGGAACACATCTTGAAAGACATTCCAGCTAGAGCATAGGCGGTAGGGCTGTGTGAAACGGCACCATTCTAGTTTCGACTTTTGTTTCAAGGTTTTGATGGAACGTTTTGTTTCGAATTTTGTTTTGATTCAAAACTGCTGTTCCATTTAGTTTCATCAAAACAGTAACGCTGTTTCGACATTTTGCCCATAGGCTAAAATGGGGATGCTTAAAACAGCCTCTCATCCAGCAGGCAGATGGGGATCCACAACCCCAGGAGGGATGCGGGGGCTGTGCCAGTTCTCCTGGGGTTGTAGGCCCTAATCTGCCTGCCAGATGAGGGAGGGAAGCTGGGTGCTGCCACCTGGGACCAGGGAACTGGAGAAGGGAAATGAGCTCGATCGTTCAGCTCCCCTCCTCAGCCCTTCCCCAGCACAATCATAGTGCATCCAGCTGTTAATTCTGCGGAGAGGAAGAGGCGTGGGGGATCAAGGCCCCAGCAGATCAAGGACCCCGCACTAAGGGAGGAAGTGGGGCTGGGGCAGGAGCTACCCAGCCAGGGTGGGGTGCAGGATGGAATGGCTTGTCTGGGGGGGTGCAGGGCGACTCCTGCACAGGGCAAGGGTAGGCTGCCGCTGCACACTTGGGGCTAGGGCTACCACCAGCCTCTTCCCTATGGGGGGCAGGGTGCACTACAGCCACCCCAAAATTTGCCATAGCACCCCATATCCCTCCTCCCAATGCCACTGTTGCCTGCCCCAAGCACAGCTCTAGCCCAGCTCCTTGCTGGGAAGAGGCCAGCACTGCCCTTGTCCCCAAGCAAGCAGCCCATCCTCACCCACGCCAATCCGGGGGGCACATGCCCTCCATTTCTCCCACAGGGGTGTGCACAGCAGTGGGGACTGCCCCTCCTCCCCCCATCCCCACCTCCCAGACAAGCTACTTGTGGCTCCAGGGCCTCAACGTGCCCTCCCCACGCCCCTTTCCTCCCCATACCCTAACAGACTTACCAGTCCAATGCTGCTCTCTAAGCCACCTAGCTACATATCAGTAAATCGGACTGGTATTGGCCAATAGTTTGTTAATAATCAGCCATCAGCATCAGCCCAAAAAATCTTTATCTGTACACCCCTATAAAGTATCCTTCTTCATAGTTAGTGTCACATATAAGAAAGAACCCAAACATGATGTAGCAAAGATGAAAGCTGGGGACATATTCAAAGTTTAAATATAATGAGACTGCCAGAGCTGAAAGAGAAGACTGGCAGCTGCATTTACCAAAAACTTGCCACCGCAAAATTAATTCCATCCCCAAAAAGCAGAGCTTAGTTCCCCCATTCTCTCTCCAAGACATACGTAGCAGATGTATGAACAGCCATAAGGGCAGAGGAAACAGAAAAATACCTCTTATAGCCTCCCTTCTGGCACTTTTTAAATTAAAAAAAAACCAAAAAACTCTTTTGCAATTCTCTCATGAATATTTACCACCTGCCAACTTTCTGCACCCTCTTACTCTTGTTAGTTAAAAATTCTTTTACACCAAAAGCTTTTCCCCTCTTTTTGTCTTGGAAGGCTCTATAACAGCAAATTTCTTTAAGTTTTCCTTATTGTCAGCTATTGCAATACTGACCTGATACTAATTTCAGTAGGATTCAGCACCTAATCACTCTTGTAGTCCTAGATAGGCTAGCTTTCAGCATTTATGTCCTGTTGTGTGCCCTCCTAGATAGTATGAAAGTTTTACAACAGGTATCTAGCTCATAGCCATATCTACCTATAAACAAGGAAAACATACCCCCCCCACCCCTCCTCATGTCCAAAGCACAAAACACAATGCATCTGACTCAGTCTTTAATGTCAAAATTACCCTTATTATACTTATTGAGTATATAAATTACTGTTTAGGCACCTTGCCAACTTTGCAAATCCCACCCTGGTTAACTCAAAATATAAGGGGTGTTTGTTTTCTTGTCTGTTTGAAATGATACATAAAAATTTCAATTTTACTACCACCTTGATCCTTCCGCTCTTCTGCATCTGATCCCCACTTGCTGTTTCTTCCCTCACTGACAACTGGGAACTTTTTCTGGCTGAAAGTGTCAGCAGTCTGTGTAGCAGACTGATTCTGAAGAGATAGGAAAAAGCAAAAATCAGTTGATTATATAAAGTACCGGTTTTAAGAATTTATAGAACACTATTTCCTCACATAACCTTGTGTTTCTATTTAAAAAATCTGTCATCAGCAAAAGGCAGAGAAAACAGCAGCTTTAGTATTCTAAATATGCTATACAGGTAATTAACTTAGGTGAAACTTTAAGGATGGACCAGGGGATCTCATGTCAAAGTGAAGAGCTTGTATAATTAGTCCACATGAACAAATTCTGAGGCTTTATTCTACTTTCAGAATTAGGATTTTCCCCTCCAAAAACATCATGCTCCTCTATTATGTGACCAATGGCATTACAGAACTAGCCATGAAGTCCAGAAACAGTGACTGCCTCCAGTCTAATCCTTCCCTAGGAAGTTCCAGAAGGTGGTCTTAAGTCCTGATTCTTCTCTCACTTACATGGATGCAAGGGAAGATTAACACCACTGAAGCGCTTAAAGCAGAACAAAATCAGACCCCCTTACTTAGAAAGTAAGTCATCTCCACAGAGACATGCAAGATCTCTCTCATGCACCAGTCTCCTAACCATGATACATCTGTTGATACTTCAGTCCAAATACCTCCCCCTTACAATCAATCCCTGCTTAGTGCTCTTAATCGGTTCCTAAAAAACTGAGCGTTAAGTGAAACTGAAAGTATTTGATGACCCAAGATGGTGACCGCAGTTGTTTTTAATGACCCATGATGCTGACCATGAGCATTATAACGAAACTCGCTGAGTGCTAAAGTAAATCGGGTATCAATTTAAAATGAGCGTTATAGCACCAAGTGAAACAGCATTAAGCAGGGGCAACCTGTATTTCTGTTTTCTGCCTGGCTGAAAACAAAAGTCACTTTTCAAAATGATATCCATTTAAAGAAAACAGCTTATTATCCAACTTCTTCTCTCAAAACACACTCTGTATAAATACATACTTTGCAGAACTAACATAAGACAAGCTATGGGAGAAGATACTGGATACAATTCTGGCGTAGGCATCAGGAGAATAGTTTTAAACAAAGGACTAAATTTGTTCTTCATTTAAAATTATACAACACTACTGAACATAACTGGGTTCCAAAGGTGTAAATGACAGCAGAATTCAGCCAGAAGAATCTTCCCTACTGATGACAACAAAGTTAGAGCTCTGTTTGATTTTCAAATCCAAATAGTTTTCAAATCCAGCTGGTTTTCACAGCTGGTAGTCTGGAAAGCCACTTCTCAGGAAAATAACTGTGCTTCAAAAAAAAAAAATCCTAACCCTACCTCTACATAACAGAAGACACCAAGTAGAACATTTTCTGTGGTTCAGGTGTATGAGGGAATGACAAAAATTGTATAGGAGGTAGACAGCCCCCCTTCATTCAGACCACATAAGACGGAATGCATCTTACATCACAATGCTCATCAGTAATCTGGGTGCGAAAAACTACAATGCATCTTAACCTAACAACATAAATCTACAGAATTATATTGACTTATTCAGCTTTCTGTAGAAGAGATGCCAAGAGATGCATCTTTAAACTTTTAAAATGTATAATGAGAGAAGTTCACAAAATCAGGGCTTTAAAACTATCAAAATAATACATTCACAGGTAAGTAGACATCATTACATGGTTAAAATCTGTCTTTAAAATAAGCAAGGAAGCATACATACAGATAAGGCGGGAAAAGCCTGCTCATCCCTCTGCTGAATCTCATAAAGTGAGCGAGATTCTTCTATGGCCTGTTTTTCTCTACGTTCCTCTGGAGACAGGCCAAAGTAGTTACAATCTCTGCTAGCATAATCCAAGTCTTCGGTTCTTTCATAGTCTGCTTTTCTGTGGAGAAGTGGAAAGAAAAAGAAGAAATGCCTTTTCAAAGAAACCAAACAGTTACCTAGTGCAAGTGTTTAAACCAAGCACTACACCAAAATTAAAAATTTTGGGGGGAATAAGAGCAAAAAAACCAACATCTGGCACGAGTTATACAGGTCATATGAAGATTACGTCATACTTGTAAATGATGCCTATCTATATCTATCAGGATTAGCAGGGTAAAAATAAATAAATAAATAAATAAATGCATAGTATAAGAATATTCCATCTACAACATACTCCATTTTAGTAACATCTGGAAAGATTCTAAGCCAGCATTTTGAACCATAGTCATTTGCTCTTTTAAACAAGAAAAGATGTTCCCTCTCCCTATTTAACATGATAGTGCACATCCTACTGTTCTAATATAAAAGGAGGGGCATAATTTACTGGGAGAAATAAATAACTACTAATTAAATGCATTTCAAACAACACACATAACAAAAGCATTTTTTGCTCATGTTAACATTTAATCTGAATTTCAGGACAAACTTGATAAAAAAAAGTCAAGAGCTTCTGTGCTCTTAAAAACCCTATAATTTAGCTTTCTTAGCTGATTTTCCCATATTGTAATCAAGAACAGTACTCATATCACGAACAAGTATATGTAATTGGTTGGTATCCAAGAATGATAGGAATTTTTTTCTGTGAAGGAAAATTAATATTTCAGTTGGCTGAAGCACAGTGGTTCTTTTTGCTAGTGGCTTTCCTCGTAAACGGCACTTACACAAGATATTTTTTTTTTTTTAGGAGCTGGGTTTGACCTGGTTGGAGCTGGAGGTGGAAGGGAGGGTGAAACAGAGTCCCCTAGCCTTGCAGGGCCCCTCTCCAACTACCCCGACTGGGGTATTAAGGGAAGCTAGGCCAGGCCCACAAGGCAAGGGGAAGCTCCCTTTCTCCACCCCCTTGTCTCTTGACAGCAGCAGCTGCCAGCTCGGCTCAGCCTCACTGGAGCTGGAGTAGGAGGGGTGGGGCAGAAAAGAGCCCCCACACCTCATGGGCCAGGCCCAACTCCTCCCCAGTACCCCAAGCTGCCAACTGTGATGAGATAGTGATACAAAGCCTTGAGTGCTGCTCAACGTATGAATACTTGACAGAACAGCAGTCTTAACCACCTTCCCCTACAAGCATGGCAGACTCATGAAAGATACTCCCAGATGCAATGCTACCAAATAGGAAAACAGTAATGGAGTTGTAAGGACTGCAATTTTAAGACTGGTCTAAAGAAAAATATTTCTTCAAATAAGTATCAGTTTGCAGTTGCAAGACACCAGTTGGGACACACAAGAATTAGGCTTTCATGGCTAGCTGGCTACTTATGCCCACGAGAACTACCAAAGCCCCAGGTAACAGACTGATTGGTAGTTTTTTACCTTACAGCCTGGGAAGCACTCCGGGAGCCCAGAGTTTTCTGCTCTGCAGAGGTCTGCTGAGACTGTGGCCCAGAATTTGAGAACTGATGCTGTCTGGTTCCCACAGCATGCTGAAGTCGAGGAGGTAGAACCGATTGGGTTTTTATTGGCTTATTTTGATTCTTTGGCCTTCTGCAGTCTGCATCTGACAAAGGCAAAAACACCACATAAGATTTCTCACAACTACTGGAGAAGAACCACCTGCTTGATGCAGTTTCTGAAATTGAAGAAGAAGGGGAGAAGAGACTCGTACCGGGCTGTACATTCTGACCACAAGTTGGAGGGAACTTTTTTATTTTCTTCCCTGACACAGTGTTCCAGGCCTCCATGGGGGATGCTTGTGGAAGAGGTTTAAGGCTCTTCAGTGACACAGAATGCCTGCAAGAAGAGGAGAGGAGGGAGAAGAAAAAAAAAAAAAAAAAAGAAGTGAGAGAGTTCTGTAAAACTGCACTGGGTTTTGGACAATTAGTATCAGATATTTACTAAGACAGATGGATCTTTTTCTGTTTCTGGGAGAATTATGTTAAGTTCTTTGTTCTTCATGTTCTACCCATCGCATGAACTTAATCGTACAAGGATGTAAAACCATAAGAATTTTTATTTTTTAGTTTCACACACAGCAGTAAGACTCCAGTTTGAATAAATTGTTGAAAAACTATTAAAGTACATAAAAATTAAATTCAAAGACAGTATCTGATAATAGAAATATCCCAGACAATACTCGTTATAAAAAGGAGGGAAAATAGCTTATTAACTTTTACATAAATAGATATTGGGACATCCTCAGGACAGAGAGGGAAAGCAAAAGGATAGTAAGAATATTTCAATAATCTTATTAGTGACTTTACCTTTTGTCCCTTTTCACTTTAAACAAAAAAAATAAAGAAAAATGTCTGCTCATTAGCACTTGTTAGAGATATATGAACAAAAGGTGAAGTACTTATGTTTGATTTGGAAGTAACAGGGCTTTTCCCTCTAAATCTATTAACGATATTATGTAAAGCAGCAAACTCTGTAAATTCACCAGAGCACAGCAACAGATTCACTGATATGGACAAATGTAGCTTTCAGTTGCTTCATTTTCTATTGATCTTTTTTTTTAATCTAGGATGACAGTATGAACTGAAAGTGGCTATTTAAACTACCCAAAGGCAAGAAATGTAGCTGTATTATAGCTGGTCAAGGTGAACTACAAGTACATGTTATTCCATGTACCTGTTAACACACAAAAGGAATTGCATAACAAAATTTACAAAGTAAGGTACAATTCTACAGGTTATCAGTTACCCAGAATCTTACTCTTTCCTTTCTACACGATGAATAAATGTTTCCTGTCTGGGTTCCTTTCCCCAAACGTTATAGTCAGAGAGAGTTCCTTTAACAACTCTTTTAATCCCTGCCACGTGACAGGAATTGTTCTGTGTGAGCAAGCAAAAGAAAATGAGTTACAGCACCTGCAACCCTATCTATGAAACGGTTCACCAGATTTGAGTGATTAGGTCACTGTGAGATATAATGTGAAGAGATGATTTTTAGTTTGTTCAGCACACAGCTCTTTCTGCATGAAGTCAGAAAAAGAAAAGAGCTGATCAGCTATTATATTAGAATGGTATTCCCTCTCACAGCACTTTTAAACACAAAGTTGGAGTTGTAGCATCTAATTACAGAAGTACTACCAAATTGTGACAGTACTGTTCTATTTAGGTGTGGCATTTATACAGAAAACATTCCAATTTGAGTTTTTAAAGAATAGAAAAACACAGTTACTATAATATAGCTCCTGTGTAGATAGTGCAGGAGAAAGAAAAGGAAATTCACACATTCGTAACACATATGTTCAGAGACAGTTTCAGTTGTTCTTGAAATGCATCAAGTTCTTTTCTTGAACTGGTGCTTCAGAAAAATGGTCAAGCAGATGGTGTTAAACAATGAAGAGGAGCCAGATGCCTTAGTTAAATTCTACACAGCAAATTTATACATGACAATGTTGACTTACTTTGCTCCAAGCTCTTCCACAAATACAACAACAGGTCCATTCTCAGAGCAAACTTCTTGGATATGAGCATTATAAAGTTTTCCATTGTGGTCTAAACGCACCTGAAAAAGTGTGACACAGAAAATACACTGTACTAGATACATCATACAAAGAAAAAAAAAAAAGAGGCTTTAACTCCTTGAACTACCAACAGTATAACATAATTCTTTTTGGATGTCTCTCAGGTCATATGGGGAGAAAAAAAATGTCAAAACAAACATTTAACCCATGCTATTTTTATTTATTTATTTTTTGCAAGAGAGCATGTACAAAGCAAACAAGTATCTCCCTGACATCATTACTGACTTCAAGAACCTGAGGTGAGTGGAACAACACGGGGGGGGGGGGGAAATCAGTAATGCATCAGAGGCAAGAAAGCATTTCTAAAGCACCATTCAAGTCTGGGGGGTGGGAAAGAGGGTGGAAAAAAGGAGTTCGATGCCCCTCTAGTTACTTCAATCCCTGGCATAAAAATGGCATTGTCCACAATCACCAATACTGTACTGGTGGCAATTTCCCATGAAATCAACCTTAAAAAATACCCTCAAAACTAGGGGTGCACCGATAGATTTTTGGGGGACAATACCGATAGCCAATTTTTAAGAAGCAGTATTGGCCAATACCAATCCTATTTCCGATACAGCTGCATGCAGCTGGTAAGTCTGTTGTGGTGGAAAAGAAGTGGGAAGGGAAGGGGCGTGGGGCAGCAGATCAACGCCCCCCCACAGTAAAGGAGGGAGGGAGCAGGGGCACACACTGGCACTACCCAGCTGGGGCAAGTCCAAGCACAGGGCTGAGCCTCGGCTCATCCGCGCAGGGTTGGCGGGCGAGGTTCAGGCTTCAGCTGGGCCTGCTATGGGCTCTTCTCAGCAGGGGGCAGCGGCACTGGAATCAGGCTGTAGCCACCCCAAATTTTGCCATAGCCTCCCCATAGTCCCCCCTCCCAGCACCGGCACAGCCCCGGCTCTTCCTGGTGCTTGAGCGAGGCAGGGCGTTGAGCCAGGGCTGGGCTTGAAGCAGGCAGTAGCAGTGCTAGGAAGGGAGTATGGGAAGGCTACACTGAAATTTGGGGTGGCTGCAGCCCGCTCTGTAGCCCCCCTCCCAGCGCTGTCGCCCACCCTGAACCCAGCCCCTACGGAGAAGAGCCCAGTGAAGCCTACAGCTGCAGCCCGCCCACCCCATGCAGATCCAGGGGCACATGCCCCCTCCCCCCCGTGCGTGCATGCAACAGTGGGAGTCGCCACCCTGCACTGCCCGAATGAGCTGCAGCTCAGTCCCACACCCTACCCCACCCCAGCTGGGTAGCTCCTGCCCCTCCCTTCCTCAAGTGGGGGGGGCTTGATTTGCGCCCCCCACGCCCCTTCCCTCCCCACTCCCCTTCCATCACATCAGACTTACCAGCTGCACGCAGCTTGCCAGGCTGTGCTCCTCACTCCTGCGTGCTGCACTGCAGCTGCACGCACGGGCATTTATTGGCCAAACTATTGGCCACATTGGGCCAATTTCTGATACAGCCAATTTTATTTATATCGGTACCAATCCAATATTGGACCTCGAAGAAAAACGCATAATGTTTACACAATACGCTATTTGTGAGTGTCCCAGTGCTTACCAGAATAGAAAGACAATGCGACAAACACTGAAGCAACAACAGATCATGTAACTGAGACTTACTGTCTACTACTGATGTAGACGAGCGTTCTCAACCTGTGGGTTGGGACCCGGAAGTGGGTCACAAAAATATATAAAAGGGTAGCGAACAAACTTTAAAAATGGATTCTTCTTTAAAGAAGAAAAATGTGAGAAACTGTGGCTTTTCCCTTGCAGGCCTGCAGAACCCCAACCTGCAAGGGGCTGCTTGCCCCCCCCCCAACCCTATACACACCCCTACAGGCCCATGCACTCACCTCCAGCCCCACACACTGTAGGGTTGGGGCCTTAGGGCAGGGGGCAGCAGGTTGGGAGTGAGGGGCACTGGGTCAGGGCTGGCCATCAATGTTTACAAATGGGTCCTGGTACAAAAGAGGTTGAGAACCACTGATGCAGATTAAGTGAAGATGCCAGTAAATGAAGTGAAAAATGTTTCTACTAAGGTTAGCACTAAATAGTAATTCTAAACTTTTTGTAGAATGCTACATATAATAAGTTACGATGGTATCAGTTATAATTCATATCATATATACATTAATAATATATTTAAATTTAAATGTAATATTTAAAGTTATATGATTAAATTATACAATAATATAATTTACTTTCCACAGAACTTGCTATTATATTTATAGAATTTATGCCTCTCCACCAATCAGTGGTGAAGGGAAGGACTGCCAGGAAACACCCACAGAAGCCAGCTCTTTAGTCAGTGATCAAGCTGCAAAAAATGCTTTGTCTTGCTACAAATTAAGTAAGGACTTAGCTATAAGTCCTTTAAAAAATTACTTTTTTTTATTAAAACTGTAAAATCATTATTTATTTTTTTTAAACAGATACAACCATCAGCTATTTGTCTGCAGAAAACAGATCATTTTTCTAGAGCTAAATGTCAATAAAAGGTAGAAAATATTTTATAGGCATTTGGCATACTGCCAATACTCAACATACTAATCACATTTCACTGCTTACTTGTCAGTAGTTACTTGACCTGCTTCCCCTACTTACCATTTGGGGGGGCTAGGAGGGAGGGAGTGGTGATGCCACCACTCACTGTTTGTCATTTGCATAGACCAGAAGCTTCCTAGGGCCTGAGCGCTCTCATGTGCTTGCATGTTTGTACACATACACAGTGGCTGTGAACAATGAGATCTTAGGCCCAACTGTTTCTTCTGGATCAATAGTTTTCAAATAGTAGGCTGTAGTCTACCAGTGGGCCACAACAACAGAGCAACCAAATCCCACTAACACCATCCACCATTCCCCAAGTCAGACCATTCTCCAAGTTCAACATCAGTGCAGGAAACAGTGAAGTGCATGTTAGTTCCCTTTCAAGTATTTACTATGTAGAATAACTGACCAGGCTTTTCAGAAATGCCAGAAGCCAAGATAGGCAAGGATGGTGATGAGCTGCCCTTAGATGTGTTGACCTTATGAAACACTTGTCCAGTTTCTTCAGATTATAGAGCACCTTTCCTCTCTGGACTCTCCATTTCCCATTCCTGTCCACTAGTAGAATTAGATGGTGTTTACATCTTTCAAAGTGCATTCTGTTCTCCAGTGGCTAGTGTCTCAGACGGCCAGAGCCAACCAGAGGATCGCTAATTTAATCGGACGTCAGGCAGGCCGGTGATGGCGGGACAGCTTATTGGTTTTAAAAGATTATTTTACTTATGCCACGTGGAATGGCAGCGCAGGCCTCGAGGTAGCTTGCTTGCATTGTCACGGATAACCAAACAAGTTACGAGTTAACAAGTTTATGAATGAAAAGGAACCTGCAGGATAATGAGGGTACGTCAAGAGGACCCAGTGACGGGAAGATATTAGCGGGTGATCAGTCTGCCAAGTTTCCTCCGTAGCGCTACAGAGTTCCCCATGGTTACTTTGCCGCGTGCTCGGAGGTCTCCGACTTGGGTGGAAGCTGCATGAACTTTTATGTCTGGAGTGGCCAATAATGGACTGCTAGGTAGGAATAACTAATGAGGCAGAACATGACCAAATTTGGGGTAATGGCTCCATGTGGTCTATTGTGACATGGACACTCAACTGATTTGGCCACATTCAAATATACCTTATACCTCATGAGGTAGACAGGCATAATAACCTCCTCAAAGTGCAGCTTTTTAATCCTTCCCCACCCCAATTCTGATCTCTAGACTGATACTCTATGGACTGGATTTTGAAAGCAATGGGTTGTATATCACCTACCCAGAGGAAATCAACTTTATTCTTTTGCATTTCACTTCCATATCAATCCAACTGGGTCAACTTCAACCCTAATCAATTGCTGATGAATCATTCAACAAGTAATTCTTCTCCAAAGGAAAAAACCTTTTCTCACCTGATTGTTGCAAGTTTTAGTACAGGGCTAAACATCAATAATGAAATACAAGTTAACAGTTCTATGCCAACTTCAAGTTTGTCCTGGCTATTTTTAGAGGACAGAAGAATACTGAATTATATTTCCTCTTTCTTCAAAGCACAAATACTAAACTAAATTCTCTCTCTCTGTAAACAAAAAGCAAAACAAAACTGGGGTAGACAGAGGCAGAAAAAGAAAAAAAAGAAAGAAGTTCTACTAGTTCAATTCTCCTGGATACTCAACAATTTGTCACTTTTTTACCTCAGAGGTTGTCATAGAGTTTTCATCTGTGCAGCGTCAGTATAAGGTAGTATACTAGCGACTCAACTTATTTACCAACTTTGACCATGGCTCACACTTTGACAATAAAAGCTACTGGCTCCCCCTGCTGGTTTACACATCATTTTTGTGTACGACTTCGCTGCAAAGTCAATCTGAACTCTCTCAGACATTGCCAGTAAACCATCACCAATCTACGTAAAAATCAGTTTGGTCAATAATCTTGGTTAGGTCAGCTAACACACGAGAAGACTTTTACTTTAGCTGGCGTAACCTATTCACTTAACAGTGTGGATGTAAGCTAAACCATTTAAATAGTTTTCTAATGTCTTCCTAGAATTCAAGGTATGCCTAAGACACAGGCCATAATTCACTAAGGAAGAGTAAGAACGACTCATCTTACTGCAGTTCAAAGAACCATAAAGCAGGGCGTGAGAAACCCCAACAAAAGCATTCCATCCAAACTACCTCAAATGAGGGTTTATAGGGCAGCTGCTGACACCCAGCCTGAGCACCAATCACCAGGTTAATGCCACAGCACAGGCACATCCTTACACCTGAAGCAGTAGCATGCCACTTCTCTGTGCTTTCCACATTCAGTAGTCATCTGTCCCATCACAGTTATGGCCCAGGCCTATACTAAAAAATCTAAACTGATGCAAAAATAAAAAGCTTTAATGAGGTCTTTATGATACTACAAAATGGCTCACAAATATGTTGTGTAAGAAACCCATGTGATTCAGGGTTTAAGTACACAATGAGCAGGCCATTATTACTTACAGTAATAACCAAAACATCTGGAGACCCACTGTGCCTCATATCAGCAAACACAGGAAAGGCTGACTGACTGTCTCTAGTCCAAAGAGTTTGCACTCCATGAAGAGAGGTAAAATATGGATGCAGAAATTGGAGAACAAAGAAAAAACAAACTGTGTGACCATATAGGCTGACATTATGTGCACCACTCTCAACATACCACCATTAGCTTTTCCTGCAGCTCCTCATATTCATACCTAGGTGATATTAAACACAAGTTATTTGATTTTATTTGTAGAGTGCTCTGGCAACATCACATAAATAGGCTTGGTAGAAATCAGATTACTAACTTTAAACAGAATCCAGATACGTAACAACTACTTGTACAACTCTGGAATGCCTGCTGCAGTTTAAAATCGCCTAGACCACTTTCTCGTTCCGCATGGCACTCTTCCCAATGCTTGAGATCCTTTCTTGCTGACCCTCTCTAACAAGTTTCTAAATTCAGTTTGGTGTTACAGGAAATACTAAGAGAAAACATAAGATAAAATCTTGAAAAGTGTTCAATTGCTAATTATGGTATTCTTTATCAAAAAAGAGGCCTATGCAAAAGTACATCCACTTTAATACAAGCAGTTAATGGTGGCTCACACCAACGATTCCCAGGAGCAGTCTGAACTAAGATGACCTATGCCACACATCATCTTGAAACTAGTTAAGTTACCAGCAGAAAGTCATAGCGAGCATCCGAACATCACTTGAACACGACTAGGCTTGCACGATTATTCCTTCTATATACTGCTAACTGTAGCCACTGCAGCTTCATAGAATCATAGAAGTAGGGTCAGAAAGGACTTTGTAGATCTTCAAGTCCGACCCTGTGCCTGGGCAGGAGGGAAACTGGGCTCAAGTGACCCCAGCCAGGTAGGCATCGAGCTGCTTCTTAAAGATCCCCAGGGTAGGAACCAGCACCACTTCCCTTGGAAGTTGGCTCCAGACCCTAGCCGCCCTAACTGTGAAGTAGTTCCTACGAATGTCTAATCTAAACCTACTCTCCAACAACTTGTGGCCATTATTCCTTGTTATCCCGGGGGGTGCTAGGGGAAACAAGGTCTCACCCAAACCCTTCTGGTCCCCCCTAGTGAGTTTATAGATGGTCACAAGGCTTTTTCCCTCACTATGGCTTTCTGTAACACGTGTATACAAGAACAGTACTACTTTACTTCCCATGCCAAGATAACTTTCTACAGACAATATCCTTATGTACACCCTCTTGAACCAATTCAACCAATATACTTCTGCCCAGGACACACACAAGAGTCAAACTGAAAAAATGTATATTATGATCTTGACTTAAGAGACCTCAGCTAGGTACTACTGACTACAGCCAATGGACAATACATTGCAGAAGAGTAACTGATCAAAAAAAAAAAAAAAAAAAAAAGCCTACAGTACAGCTGTAACTAGTCAGTTCTATATATAAATAAGGAACTGCTTCTGAATTTGTAGGAGCTGGTCTGTATTTCTTGTGTGAAGCCTCCTCAAAAGCATCATCATAAACAAATGAGAACATACACAGTTAATGACAATGTAATTAAACCAACGGCCACAGAAAAAAACCTGACATCAGAAAGACGACAGAAAAGTTACCATTTGAAAGTACTTACTTTACATTTATCTCCAACTGAATATTGCATGCCAGCAGCAATGGAAAAATCTTGTTTTTGCTGATCTGCAAACATATTACCAGTAAAATTCCAAATTACAATTACTTCTCACCAAAAATAAAAACACTTTAGACACAGTAACAAAGTCTAGTTTGATTTTACATTCCTCCAAAAATAATCTGGGAACTAAAAGCTATCACTTAAACTTAGAGTCAGCAGGCTGACCCACGTGGACAGACTCCTGCTACTGCTCAGAGCAGTCTTGACTCTCATGGGACCTTTTTAGGAGCTGATGATCAACTTGCACGAATAAGGCAAACTTACCCCGTTTGGACTGTTGCCAAACTTCATATTCAACATTTCTATAAATTGATGGGTTGAGCGATTTGACAACTTTTCTAGGCAATGTAAATGAGGTGGGACTTCCATTGGTCTTAAGGTGCTGCACAAAAGAGAACAAAGCAGCAAGTGAACACACACATATTTATTGCATTTTACTAAACATCATACCACTCAAACTTTCAAATGAAACACAAAGCAATGGAGAACGCATCCAAGCATTAACAGCATGAAAGGTAAATTCAAGGGGATTTGCTTGAAACTCACAGTAATAAAGGGTGTTTATACGCATGGTCTAGGAGTGGGATGGGGGGGTGCTTTAATTAAAGCAGCTCTGAAAGCCGCTCTAATTAAAATGCCAAAAGCGTCACTTGTATAAGCAATCCTGCAATGAAAAATGGTGGTAGGAGCACTTTAACTAAAGCTCCTTCAATGAGCTTCAGTTAAAGCGTCCCCACCACCATTTTTTAGCACAGGGACACTGATACAAGCAACGCCAGAGTGCAGTAACTACTATATTCCATCAGACTTGATTAATCAAAGCTGCTCCAACATGCTGTAGTTACAGTGCACTGGAGCAGCAAACTGCAAGTGTGTAGGCACCCAAAGTGCTAACTTTACTACAACAATTTTAAAAGCTACATATTTCTCCTACTAAACAACATTTAAAAATGAGAAACTTAAGTTATTCCAAAAAAATGAATGTTTATAAAATATAGCCAATTACAATTAAGAAAAAAATGTTAACATAAAAATACCTTGCTGCCACAACGAGACTTTAATCCATTCATATCACTAACTGCGGCAGTCTTACTTCTGTAAAAAACAAGGTCAATCATAAAGACGTAATTAGGACTCAGATTGTGATAAAAAATACCTCCAAAATACACACAAAAAATAATCCTAACCTTCATGCTAAATTAGACAGTTATTCTCTTTGCACAACAAAATTCAAAAGCAGCTTTAAGTAAAACTGCAGTTAAGAGTTAGATTTAGCTATTCATCCACAGGTAAAAATTTGGCACAGAAATGAATCCTTTCATTGAAATTTTAATAATCAATCTTGAGAGAACACACCCCAAAAATCAATTAAAAAACAAATAAGGCCATGTTAAATCAACCCAGATTTATTACCTAGCCTGAATCAAGCCAAGCCACACTCATTTACCCTCATTTTCTACACCTGCCACCATTTGGAAGTCTACCTCTCAGCAACAGAAAGGAAACAGTGGGGTTTTATATTTCCTACAGTATTTATGGGAGGTCTGTAATATCTGAACAAAGTTTGATTGTTTCCAAATGTTCTGCATCCCAGAATAGCATTTATTAAGAAAACTTTAATTTCTGTAAAACAGATTTACTCTTGTTATGAAAATACTTCATTTCAATTAAACAGTTAATAAAATACACTTCAAAGACAACTTTATTTTTAACAAAGAAAATAAAGAAAACAAACAGCTATATACGATTTGGGTTGAGGCAGGCAAGCTTGCACTAGCTTGTCATCACTGTACACGTGACAAAAAATGAGTTTGATTATCTTAGCATAACTCCCAATTGCATACCCTAGCCATTTTATAAATTTGATAGAATTTGCCAGTGTACTTTCATAAAAATTAGATGTGCACCAATATAACTGGTCCATATTGGATCAGCACCGATAAAAGGAACAATGACATTAGCGGCAATTGGCTTTTTTGTTTTTTGATCAGTATAACCGATAGTGTCACCCATAAATGTCGCATGCATGCACGCAGACACAACACGCACAACAGCCAGGAGTGCAGCCTGGCAGCTTGTAGAACAACACTGAGCTGGTAAGTGTAAGGGGGGGAAAGAAGAGTAAAATGGTGTTGTGGGGGCAGATTGAGGCCCCCATGGTGATGGAGGGAGTGGGGGCTGCAGCAGGCTCTGCCCAGCAGACAGGGCAAAGTGCGGGATGGTGGCTCATCCAGGGAGTGCTCATCCAGGGGGAGGGGTAGCTAACACCACTGCACACACCCCAGGGGAGGCACAGGGGGCATGTGGTCCCCGGATTTGTGCACAGGGATTGAGTGGGCTGGCTGGTGCAGGCTTGGGGCTGTAGGCTATGTCAGCCTCTTCCTAGTGGGGGGGAGGAGGGGGGGCTAGGCCAGGGATGTGCTGGGGGCAGGAAAGGACAGACAACAACACTAAGAGAAGGTCTACAGGGTGGGCTACAGCCACCCAAAAATTTGCCATAGCCCCCCCTCCCAGTGCCAGTGCCACCCACCCCGCCCCTGCCCACCCCAGCCCAGCCCTGCTGCCAGAAAGAGGCCAGCACAGTGCCCAGCCTGCAACAGGCAGCCCACCCTTGCCCTGCACACAAAATGGAAGGGAAGCGAAGGGCCATATGCCCCCCATGTTTCCCCCAGGGTGTGCGCAGCAGCAAAGCCATCCCGCAAAGCACCTCACCACATCCCCCAGACAAGCCACTTGCGGTTCTGTCCCGTAGCCCACCCCACCCCACTGCAACTGGGCAGCATCTGCCCCACCCCACCCCCTCCCTCACCACGGGGGCCTCAATCTGCCCCACCCCCCAGATTCACCAATCTGACACTGCTCTCCAAGCCACTGGGCTGCATATTGGCTACCAGACCAATATCAGCCAATATGGCTGGTTAATAATCAGCCATCAGTATTGGTCAAAAAAAAAATCTTTAATCAGTACACCCCTAATTAGAATTCAAATTCTGATAATCTGCAAAATTAATGCAGAGCAAGATTAGGAGTTTCAAGAATAGAAATGAATGGGGCATGTTCCTACTGTCTGGCCTACTGGCTACAAAAACTGTTCTCCTTTCACAGAAGTATTCTATGTTACCACTAGATGAACTGCCTGGTAATTTTTGCAACTAAGAAAAAGAGGGAGCTTCTCCCTTCCCTAGAATTTGGTCTTTTTGTGGTATCTTCAACAAGTTCAATTTATGGCTTTCAGCTCAATAAGAGAGCAGAGCCTGCCTACCCCATATTTACAGATTGTAGTATATTCTCTATCTCAAATGCCACACTGGAACACAAAGTCCCCATAGAGTGGCTTCTGTCATTTTGTCAGGAAGTGGGGGCATGCTGCTGTGGTTACAAAAGCCCCAGGGCTTCTGCAAAAGTTCATGGAGGCAATGGCTCCAAAAATAACACTGAGAAATATAAACGGGCACCATAACTGAGTGACAATACTATACAGTACAAATTATTAAGTCAAAGCCCCAGTGATAATTAAAACATCTAAGATCAACAAACAAGCATTTAAATCTACATATCCTGCAGCATCCATGTAAATATTAGCAAACAGATGAGAGGCAAAGAACACCCATGAGTCCACTGACTCCATCGAAACCCTAAAGAGTATTATTTTTGTAGGAGCCATGAAGTTAACAATTCCCCTAATTACTATGGGACGCTCTTCCAAAAAGCTTCCCATTTCCACAGAGCAAGATCCTCGAACAGAATCATATTCTTCTCTAAAATCTGCTCTCAAATGTACTTCAGAGACAACTCCCCCACAGTCCATGGAGTTACTAATTATTTACACATATTCAAATGAGATCAGAATTTGGCCTTGTTTCCCTGGACATTTCAACCACATTTCTCCCATAGTTTTCAACATGTAGAGAATTCAATAGAGCCTGCCACCCTGATCCCCCATACCTCAAAACATTTCTTTTTCCATATGCTGAGATGGAAAAACTACTGAATTCCTTGCATGGTTTTGACAGAAAGAGGCAAGCAACAGTGGCAGCACGAGGATTCTTCATGCACAGAAGGGAGCAGCACAGCGCATCAAGCCTAGAGCTTGTGAATTTTTACTAATGTAATATTTTCATAAGCATTTACGTTCTCTCTTGGTTTTATCTGCTACTTTATTTTCAGAAGTACACAATATTTTCCTTCTTGCCAGAAGTTCTACTGAAAACCTAAGCACTGAACTGCTCAAGCATTTGTATTTTAATTATTAATTTTTAAATCCCCCTTACTTGTAGTTATCATCTGCTTCAGATTCAGAAGATATTTCACTGCTGCCATTACTTTCTTCTGTCACATCAGGAGCATGTACTTCCTCTAGGATTTTATTCACATCAGTGCCAAATACTTTATGATAAAGTAATTCATAAAGAACAGCTAAGAAAAAAAATACTAGTGACAATTTTGTTGTATAAAATTTCATTTGCAATCATCTTTATAACAGTTATTTTCATGAAAACACATTGAAATGTCTCCTGAAAGAGAAAAGGAATTACAGTTTAAGTTAACCTGTACAAGCAAGATCTTTAAAACTGCAAAATACCTGCAGCTCCCACAGACTTCAATTATGGGCACTTGGATCTACTAGAATTCAAACCCTTGATTGACACTTGTATCCTCAAATACTAAATACTACAATTTAAACACAACCACACTTTAAGCAAAAGAAAAGAACTACATAAAAATGTCTTAATAGCATGAAATAGATGGAAATTTTTGTTAGAACTCTAGCGCAAGAATGCGTTTCAGTATGAAACCTACCAAACAAATCAGAACTTACACTGGCAGAGAGCAGCCTTTTCTGCATATTCTATTGGGTAAACAATGTCATAGTGATTTCCATTTGAAAAACATAGCAATACCTAGAAAGAAGAAGGCATTTAAAAAACTGTCATTTTCTCTGTTTTAAAATTATGAAAGCATATATCGGCACACAGTTGAATTAAATATAATGTATTGCAATTTTCAATACCTCATAATTATAACATTGGGAAATATACCATTTTCTGTAAAAGTTCACTTGACCTAATCGAATAAAAATTACTAACAGAGATATAACTGTGGAAGTGAATTCGACTTGAGCTAACAGAAGTGTACCATAGAGGGAGATTTAATGTACCCTTTGTATTACACCCTGATTAAATAAACAAAACCATATAGTAATGCCTAGTAGAACAGGTACCACGTGTAAACAAATATTGATATTGGTTCATTCTAATATTCAGACTTGATGCTCTATGAATAGTCCAAACCCAGACCCTGTTAATTCTATTGCTGTTATTTGCATTTTCATTACAAGGTATAGGCAGTTGAAACATCTCTAAATTTTAATAAGCCCAAAGCTATTGAAAATATATATTACTGGATGTACTCAGTGTACTGAGTAATAAGACTTCAACTGACACACTTTCTTACATTTTTTTCAAAAAAATGTTTTTACCTTGTCAGGAAAGCCATTTTCAGTTACACATGAAGGGGCAGCATTTGGTTCCTGATAGATTATGATATCCTTTCTATTAAAAAAAATTTTTTTTTAAAATCAAGAATTAAAGTTATAAAAGTCCCAATAAGAACAAAAAAGTATTAAAATGTGAATTCAAGGGGCACACAAGAATATTGAATTACATTTTTTTTGGAAGCAGACGATTTGAAAAATCTTAACATGCCTCATGGAAGTAACAGCTCTGGTGTCTCGCATGCCCATTTTCCTTAACAGGCAAAGCTTTTCTAGTTGGACTACTATTCCAAGGATGTGCCACGTTCTCCCTTCTTGAAAAGGGGACTCTCTGCAACATGGAAGTCTTGGCTACGATACACGAGACAGAAGAAATTAGCCCTGTTGGAAAGCTCCGGCCATACAGGAAAAAGGGTACGTGAGCAAACTGAACATCTTCCATCAGGCACCACAGCAGCATTCCCAAGAATAAAATATTTAGTGTGCAGAAAAAAAATTTTCAGCTTGGACATAAAATAAATCAAAGCACTGTTATTGAAAACATACAATAATCACAAAAAGGACTGTTCAAATAAACATACATCTACCAAAATATATTCAAAAGAAACTTGTGACCAGTCCTAACGGTAAGCAAAGCTTTGCAAATTAGGACAATTTTATGTTTTTGAATATTGCTGACATATAATTCCATAACAGGCAGCAACACAACCTCTGAACAGAAAACAAAAATTAAGCTTGCAAGCATGTTTTAAAACTTGGTGTAATAAGCCCCAAATATAAACACTTTCTACACTAGGGGCCACCAAGATAGGCCACAGATCTGTATCATTCATTCTGCAGTGTACTACAGAGTGCAGTAATTTAGCAGCACAGTGAGTGGAAACAACAATAACTGCTGTGTCACCTGGAGCTACAAAAGTTAAACACTGCCTCCATGCATCCTGTCACAACATTTTAGACCCATTGGGAGCTGCACTGGCTGGGTCCGAAGCATAGGGTTGTGTCATCTGGCCCTCAGTGCTGAAAGTTTGGTAGTGGGAGGAGCAGTGGCTGCCAGAAGACTAGGAGCCACAGGGCAAGAAGATAGCTCCTTGCTGCAGATCCAGCCCATGGAGCCTGGTGAGCTGGGCACTACTATTTTTACCTTCCACTTCTCACTTTCATCCCCATTTCCACATCCTTCACTTCTTATTACTTCCTACCCTTTCTCCTTTTTAGAAAAAACTGCCATGAGCAGCAAGCGCACATTTACTACTATAATCAGAGGAAACACAGAGCTGGAAGTGACATCAGGAGGTCATCCAGACCAACCCCATGCTCAAAGTAGGACCATCATTTTTGTCTAATCTGCCCTTAAAAGTTTCCAAGGATGGAGACTAAACACACAAAACTCTCAATCAGTCCAATGATTAACCAACCTCATAGTCAGAAAGTTCTTCCTAATACCCAACCAAAATTTTCCTTGCTGCCATTTAAGACCACTGCGCTAAATCCTGTCCCTTGCAGCCACAGAGAATAATCTTCATCCTCTTTATAATAACCTTCACGTATTTGAACACTATTATCAAATCCTCCTCAAATTTCTCTTGTCTGAGCTAAATAACCCTAGTGCTTTCAACCTTTCCTTGTAATAAAGGCATCTAATCATTTTGGCTGCTCTCTGCTTTCAAATCTATTTTTCTTTCTAATCTGTCCACATTTTTACTAAAATATGAGGCCAAAACTGGACACAGTACTTCACATGAGGCTTCACCAGTGCTGAACAGAGTGGAAGGATCATTTCTTTCGACTTGCAAGTGACACTCCTGTTAATACAACCAAGGATGCTGTTAGCTTTTTCCACAGCATGTGCACACTGCTGCTGCATATTCAGTTTATGATCCACTGTTACCCCTCAGGGTCGTGTTCTGCAGCACTGTAGCCTAGCCAGTCATTCTTCAGCCTTGATTTATGCACACAATTGCCATGTTTTGGCATTAAAATCATAGGTAGTGCACAGAAATCTCTCTGTCCATCCCCTGCCAAGAAGCAAGATTTTCAAAGTGCCAAAGAACCAGAGAAAACAAACATAATTAAATGAGCACCAATGAAATCTGAGAGGAAGTCCAGAATCCAGTATATATTCCCAGTGAGGCAATAGTGGCCGAGCACCCTAAAATGAATTAGTGTTTCACATGAATTAGTGGGTCAGGAACTGGCTGGCGGGGCGCTCCCAGAGAGTGGTGGTGGACGGGTCGTACTTGACCTGGAGAGATGTGAGCAGCGGGGTCCCCCAGGGCT
>JAGPOW010000290.1:30536562-30572764 GCA_030014935.1 Caiman crocodilus | reverse complement strand
GGTCCTGTGACCCCAGCACTTGTTTCCTGCCATTGGCAGGGGGTCAGACTAGATGGCCTGCTCTTGGCCCCTTCTGACCCTAGTTACTATGAAACTATGCTGTGCTAGTGGAAAGTCAACCCAGGGTCTCTGCTTCTAAAAAAATTTACTGTTATTTGTCATAATTACTAGAGAAAGATCACTACAACAAAAGTCTTGAAGCAGGAGTCAGGGAACTCTGGCACTGCTCCTTGACACTTGACTTGACACTTATTTCCAGAATGACTTTGGGCAAATCAGTTAGTGCCTAATACTGCCTGAATACATGTTGGTTCTGTTATAATTGCAAGTATCAACATCTCAAACCTCCCATCTGTAAAATGATAATGATTCTTCCACACTTAAATGCATTTTAAAATAAGAACAGAGAGAGGTCTCAATTTAGTTTCTTTTCTGGTCAAATGGCAAATACAGACAAGTAACAGTATCAATTCCTGTTTGCTGTATGAACAGCAAACATTAACAATAATACAGGATCACAGAGAAGTAGGACTGGAAGAGACCTCAAGGGATCAGCTAGTCCAGCTCCCTGCCGGAGGCAGGATCATCCCTATACAAACCATCCCATAAGAGTCCGCTGTCTAATTCAGGGGTGAGCATGCATACCAGAACATGACACGTGAAGCCATTTTACTCAGCATGCCACTGCCAGCCAGGGCTCTAGGCAGGTCCCTGCCACTAGTCATGAAGATGAACCTGCTTGCAACAGGCAGTAGAAAGATTGCAAGTAGCTGCACTGGGGTCCATGGAGCCCTGGCCTGGCTTGCTGCTAGTGGCAGGTGCACACATACCTCAAGGCAGACAGCAGAGAAAGGGTCACAGCTGCACTGCCACAACAAGAATCAGCTCTCCCACCATCCACCCCAGCATGCCAGCATCTTACAAATCAAGGTTGAGAGCTTTTTGGCACTGCCCAAAAATGCTTCTGAGCCCCAGTCTAATTCCTTAGCTAAACTACATAGTCAATCCTGAAACAACACCCAGCATGGACTTAACACCCAGCATGCCACAGGTAAAGCAGGAGGACCATGGCAGACAATGTCCTACTTCTATAAAGGTTGTCAATATACACTTAAGAGAGCCATGGTCCCCTGCTAAAAAGCAAGGCAAAAATGCCCACAGTCTGTACAAATGTGACTATAGGGTAAAATTCCTTCCCAACCCCAAATATGGCAAATCAGCCTGACCCTGACCAGAAGAACAAGACCCTCTAGCCAGGAACAGAAGTCCCACCAGGAACACTGGCACATCCCAGTCAAAGTCCACAATCTTGGCTGTATGAAACACCTAACACCTCTGAGGGAGGCTCATGTGGCAGAAAGGGAAGGGGGCAAACCAGCAAAGCCCAGAAACCTGGGAAAAACCCAGAACAGAACTTAGCATGGCTATGCCTAGATCATCTCCAACAGTGCCTGTCCAACCTCTTCTTGAACACCTCCAGTGATGGAGAGTCCACCACTTCCCTAGGCAATCTGGTCCACTACCTGACTGTTCTAACAGTAAAGAAGTATTTCCACATATCCAATCTAAACTTAATTTGATAAAACTTCAAGTCATTGACTTGTGTCCTCCTCTCTGCAGCAAGAGAGAAAAGGTACTTTCCCTCTTCTTTATGATCATCCTTCAACTTTTTGAAGACTGCTATCATGTCCCCTCTTAAGCACCTTTCCTGCAAGCTAACAATGTCTAGGTCCTTCAGCCTCTCCTTGTAGGACTGGCCCTCCGTGCCCTTGATGGTCTTTGTTGCCTGCCTCTGGGCTCTCTAACTTCTGTGGCTGCTGGAACTGCTATTCAGGACAGATACCCAATAGAATCAATGCCACTACCACTCCCCATGCCCTTTTCTCCTGGCACTGATTTCTGTCACCAGGAACAATTACAAAACCCAATTTTTGTGGCAAGTAAGGTACATGGGAAGGGAACGGGGAGTGCACAGGGTTAATTCCCTGGGTTCCAGAGCCATGCTGAAACAGATGCTCTGGCAGCTACAGGGGTTAACACTGCCACCGCCGATGCGCTAGCACCTGCAGGAAGGAGCCCCTTGAGCCAAATACGGCCTACAGAGAAGCCCTACAAGCCAGATGTCCCACCTCTGCAGGCCGTTTGACATCCCTGCTTCAGTACATTTCAAATTTGTATTAAAATTAAAAGCTCTGCTTTATGGAGTTAAGAAGTGAACACAGTGTCAAATATGAAATAACAAATTTGGAGAATTAACTGGTAAAGTTGACATGCAGCTTATTTGCCTTTTCTTTTCCACATAAGCATGTGTAAGAGAAATTATCCATCTTTATCACTCAATTCCAAGTTATCAATCTCTCATAATTTTAACTTTTTTATTCCTTTTGAATTATCCTCTGTATGCAATTATTAAATCTTTGTTCAGTAATACATTTCTTCCTTTCTTAGGATACCATCAGTTCAAACAAACTCTGCAAAATTAAGGAAAACGTATTCATAGGCACATTTTTTTTATAAAGAGAAGAGAATCTAAAAAAAAATTCAACTTTTTTTTTCTCTAGTAGAGTCCTGGATTCAAATATACCTTGCCTTCAAATCAGTCTCTTTATTATATCACTATACTTCCCTTCTAGTTACAAAGGCAAAGAAGCAGTTCCATCTAGGATCATGTGGCTAAACTATATCCTGATGCAATAACATTCAGTTAGTGACTTAAATGGAGTTGCACCTTCCTACCCCAGCAAATTAGCCAACAAAAACAATGAAACAAGACTGAGACTCAAAGATGCTGTCCCTCAAAGCTTACCACATTCTCACCAACAGTGCAATTACCCTTCCGCATGTTTATACATTTTCATGTTTAAAGTTCGAGACTTTAAACCCAAATTTCCCTTTCTACATTCCTATTGATCAGCTCAACAGTGAAAATAGGGCTGAACAAAACCTGCTAGTCAACTGGTTTATACAGTCTAGTATTCACCAGGCATTCAACAGGGACCTCTTAGTTTCTACCCACAACCCCTGTGATTCTGACATTATCTCCCATGCAAGTTCTAACCAAGGGCAGAACTGCTTAGCTTCTAAAATCAGAAGGGATAAGGTGCATTCAGTCCAGCACAGTCATGTAAAACTGAGTCTCACTGACTGCATGAAGTTTAACAAACCACACAAAGAAATGTGCAACCTCATGCATCTAGAGCTCGCTCAAATACTTTGGCAGTAATATTTTAGTTATGTAGCTTAGTTTTTCAAGGTCAAATCCAAAACTAAAGCAAAATCTCATCAAGTTGCAAAATCAGAATCTCATTAGCTTGCACTAAATAGCGTAAAATATTGAAAGTTACAAACTGACCTACAAACAATAAGAAAAGCATGACCGCTTACTTTGTTCATTCATTTGCACAACAGTAAAATACTCATTTTTTCCATACAACACACTCCTGAATAGAACACGCAAATTGTTTCTGAAAGGCAGAATGAAGAAAAAAACATTTCCAAAGTTATGGCTGCTGAGAGCAGAGTCTGAGCCTAATCTTCAAGTGACTCAACCCCCCTTTCCTGTTTAACTAAAAACCTAACTTCTACTGAAAACTGGCCTTTGTGTGTGGATCTATGATTCTGAAAAGAGCTAAAGACCTATGAAACAGGACCCGGATAGACTAGGAGGAAGCAAAATTGCTGTAAGAAAGGTTAGTTTGATTAGTGGAACATCAATAGCATTAAAAAGAAGAGACAATTGTTAACACCTCTGCAGTAAAGAACAAATGAGCCATAAAAATCAAGCAGTTCCCTTAGGTGCCTGAACAGGAAAATCAGAATGGAATAGGAATCAAATCAAGGTGTTTCTACCCCCAGGCAGGAAGTCACCCCTTCCCTGCTTAATACACACACCACAATTTTGGGGGTCTGATTTCTGGGGAATTGCTGTTTGTTGTATGTGAGAAAATAGGATAACAGTAAAATGCTACTACTGTAACATAGTGTATACCTAACAGAATATAGTGTTCTGGAGGGACAGAGCAGACTTCATGATCATCGGGAGAGTCTGATGACATACCTATGATGGCAAACCCTTTTGAAGGTAGATAAGAGACAGTTTATGTAGTTGAAACTAGTTCCCTGCATGGAATAAACTATAACCACAAAATGAGGGCTTTTACCACAGGACTTTGCCATCAAAGTAACTATATGGACAAGTCTTAAGACTTGTCCATACAAATAGTCACGCTGTTTTAATTACATGAGTATGGTTAAAGTGGCACAACCTTTCTAGTGTGAACAGATGCATACTGTATGTGCGATTTAGGTTGGTACAGTCTATTCCCATGCAGGAAGAAGAATAAACTATACTAGTATGAAGCAGCACCTTCATACAAGTACAACTGATCCATGCTTGAGAAGACAAGCCAGACTTAATATTTCAGGTTGAAAGGAAGACAAAAGAGGGAAGTATAAAAACTGCATATAGATCAAATGTTCGTAGCATGAGTCTTTGTGATGGAGACTTACTAGCGTAGCTCTGCCAAACAAAGAACAAAAAAAACACTTTTATGCCGATCATGAAATTAAAATTAGCAAATTACAAACTGGATGGTTCTACTTGAACACACTACTAATTTCATTTGTGAAGGTAAGTTTGTGACATTATTCAAAGCCTACATTTTATTATGCTTAAAAGCGTATCTGCTCTGCTTTTTAACACATTCTTTTCAAATGTAAATTTCAGTATGAAGATGCCAGTATTTAGAGATTTATAATACATTTCAGGTAATGTCTAATTGTTAACTGTATCTTTAACATTGTAAACAGCTAAACAAAACAGCTAAATGAATTTAAACAGGTTATGGTAAAAAGAAAAAACAAACAAAAAAAACCCTAAAACTTATTAAGTAGTATTAAGAGTTTTCTTACTTGTACATAAGAGATAGGGCACTTATTTCCACTTGTCCAACCCACTCCTGTAGTGAAAAATAAAAATAAATCAAAACTCATTCAAAACTTTTTTTTCACATTTGGGTAAATAGAAAAAAAAAATCAATATTATGGAGATAGTACATCACACACAACCTAGATTTCAGTCAAAAGATTTATTATTTGTACATTCAAACCCCTTCTGAACACAGAATAGTGTATTTTAGAATAGAATTCAGGATGAAAACAGCTCTCTGTTACTGCACTGTATATTACTGTAATTAAAAAATATAAATGAGACATCATTCAAAAGCAGTACTACTACGAAGAATGAAATCTGGTGCTGACATGCATTTGAGAGAAAACTTTAAAAGCAAAACATCAATTTGGTTAACTAGCAGGTCAAATTTTCAAGAATTGATTTAAGCGCCCTAGTTTGTTTTTAAAAAATGTTATAATTTTTAAAGCTGACTTTATCTGCTGGTGTTGAAAGACTGTCATGGTCAGGGCATTTCCCTTTGGGCCTGTTTCCTAGACAAGAGTTCTTGCTACCTAAAATTAACCATTTGATCCCAAGGTAAACTGCAACAATTCAGATATCCATGTTCATTGTCCCATGGTAAATGCTATAAGTAGTACAGGCAAGTCCTCGGACTTACAACACAATTGGTTCCTGAAAACTGCGTTTTAAGTCAAAATGTAACTTGGAACCAATTTCCCCATAGGAAACAATGTTGTAAGTGGGGGTTTGGTTCCTGATCCAAAACCCAACACCCTATTTTCACCAAAAATAACCCAGAATTTTGTACAGTACTCAGTTATATAAAATAAATAAATATAGCTATATTACTTGTCTGTATGTAGTTATATTGCAAATAGCAATCATATACGTTTGGAAGGACTTCGAGGTAAATTTGCTCAACTTTTTGAAGGGCTCTTGGCTGGAGACTTCTTAGGAGTCTTGTCTGATTTCTTAAAGAAAGTGTCCAAGGAAGTTTGGACAGATGTTGTCTTCTTTTGTTGGTCTATTTCTCTGTAGCAGCTGTACATTCACTGATGCACTGCATTCAATGGATCACGTTCCTCAAAATAGGTACATGACAACTTCCAAATGTTGAAATGCCTCAGCCAACACTTTTGCTGTCAAGACTTTATGAGCAGGAGTCTCTTCAACAATAGGTGCATCTTCTTCTACCACTTTTTGCTGTTCCAATTCAATGAGGTCCTGATTAGTTAATTCTGCAGAACATGATGCCAGAAACCCATCAGCATCTTGTGGTGCAACGTCTAAGTTGAATTCTTTGCCCATTTCAGTAACATTTCTGGTCACCTTTTCAACAGTGTCTGGAAAGCCTTGGAAGTCAGATACAACTTAGGACACAATTTTCTCCAAACACCATTCAAATTTGATTGTTTGGTGAGGCACAGAATGAAGTCAATGTTATTAACTGCATGGTAAATGTTGATGTCCTTCCAGAATTCCTTCAGACTTGGTCCACCTTCCTTCTCAATTGCCCTGAGGGCCTGGGCAAATGTGTGCCTAAGATAGCAGGCCCTGAAGGGTTCAATTACCCCCTCGTCCAGGAGTTGCAACAATGAGGTGGTGCTGGGGGGCAGAAACACAACTTTGATGTCAGGATGCATGTCATCAAGGATGGCTGAATGACCAGGAGCACTGTCGAGGATTAACAACATTTTAAATGCAAGCTTGTTTTTGCTGCAATAATCCCTGACACTTGGCACAAAATGATGATTAAGCCAATCCTCACAAATGCTCTTATTGACCCATCCCTTAGGACTGAATTTCCATATCACTATGAGAAATGCCTTGGAATGTCCCTGAAAGCTTTGGGGTTTTCCAAATGGTACAAAAGTAAAAGTTTAAGTTTAAAGTCACCTGCAGCATTGGCACTGAGCAAGAGTGAGCCTATTTTTAGCAGCTCGGTACCTTGGCATGGATTTCTCCTCTTTGGCAATGTAAGTTCTCAAAGGCATTTTCTTCCCAAAAGAACCCAGTTTCATCAACATTAAAAACTTGAGCCACCCTCTTGAATGATTTCAGCCAATCTCTCAGGAGAAAAGCATGAACTGCCTCTTCACCAGCACTGGCAGCTTCACCTGAGACCCTGATGTTATAAAATTGGCCCTGGCTTTAAAAGGTATAAACCACACCTTGCTTACACTAAAAGACTCAGCATTAGAACTCTCCCCCTTTGTTGCTTTAGATCATCATAATGACTCCTAGTCTCACCTTTTCCAGACCTCTTATTTCCATTTTTGTTTCCATAGTAACTGTGCTACATTTCTTAAAAAAAAACATCACTTCCACCAGATTTATGCTTTTCTGCCATTATTATGGGCAGTTTGGAAAACATTTGGAAACAGAACAGCACATGGACAGCACAGTGAACTTGTTATAAAGTACTGTACTGTACTTGCCTAAGTATAAACTTGTATAAACTTGTATAAACTTGCCTAAGACAGGACTTATTCTTTATTCAGTACATGTACAGTACCATAAAGCTGTAGTGGCGGCAGCAGCAGCGATGAGTGAGCACCAGAGGAGCTGCTTGGCAAATGGCTCCCAGACGAGTGGCATACTGCTGCTGTGGCCACGTGTCCGGAAAGGCATGGGGGGGAGAGGGGGCTGTGTGCCCCCAGATCTGTCCTGAGTCCAAGCCACCCCAGCCCGACCTGATCCAGGGTCGCACGCCCGTTCCCCCACCATGCCCTCCTGGACAAGCAGCAAGAGCTGATGGACAAGCCACAGCTTCTCCCGCAGCCACCCAGCAGAAACCGGGTGCTGCCTGCCTCGCCTCAGTAGGAATAGTCACTTGAGCCACAGTTTCTCCCATGGCCACCTGGCAGCCCCAGTACTGCCTCCTTCACCCTCCCCTTCCACTGGCAGACCTGTCTCCAGTGTCCAGTGTCATAAAGTTGAAACTCGAGTCACAACTTCAAAAGCAGGGTGTCAATTTACAAGCGTTGTAACTGCAGTTCATCATAACTCGAACTGTCCTAAGTTGAGGCTTGCCTGTATTAATAGTTTATCCCAGCACATTGCAAAGTGTGTCTGAACAGTTATCCCAAGACTGCAACACTGAATCAATGGCAGCAAAGCAGCAGTGCATTTAGCTACTCAAAAAAACCCTAATAAGAGTTGCACACATCAATCCCAGGATATTCCTGTTCCAGGACAAACACAGGCACAACCTGTCCAGAGACAAATGCAACATCTGTTCCTAGCCTAACATTACTTTCTTCCTCAACATCCCCACAAGAAACTCATCTTGAATTCAAAACATATACGTTAATAGCTTCTTTTTTTTTTTTTTTTTTTTTTTTTTAAATCTACTCTGGATTATTCCCCTCAAAGAGCTGGAACAGGTTGTCCTAGCAACAGCTTCCCTTTAAAGAAAAAATGTTAGATGAAACTTGTATTCAAACCTATATTTAAAATTACCTGTTACTGAATTTAGTTATCGGAATAAACATCCTGGAAGTAAAGTCCTCTATTTAATCACATACCAAGTACCACAAAAATTCTTGGTACTACCTGAAGAAGTGCCTCAGCACTTAACTAAAGAGACCATTTCTGTAGCAGAAAATGTAGTTCTGAATTCCGTGGTTCACGTGCCAAGACTGCCAATAAGAAAAAACAATTGTGTTTGTTTTGTTGGTGTTATTACTGAAGAGCACAAATGCCCAACAATGTCAGTGAGACTACACCTTTAGCTGTCAAACACTGAAGAACAGAGGTCAATAGCAACAAGAGTCATAATCAGAATACTAACAGAAATGAAAGCTGTTGTACTCACTGCTATTCAAATATACTGTCCAACAGCCCTCTGACATGATGCAACTAAACTATTTGGGTTAACTTTTTAGCTTTAAGGTTTTGGTTTAGGTTCACCCATCTCCTCCTGTCAAAACTAAAGTTAATTTAGATTTGAATCCAAGATGGCATTTTAACAGTTTCAGATGATAGACAAAAGAGGAGTTAATATTAAAATATGCATACTTCAATGCTGTCAGATGCCTTGTTTGGCTATTTTGTTTTGGGTTTTTTTAATAAAAGACATTCCAATTTTGACACGATAGAAACAGAAATCCCAGTTCTGTCCATCCAAGATGACTTCATGGATTGCTGCTCTTTTAGGTTGCCAGCAATCATATCTGCTACAAAAGTGAAAGGTAATTAATTTAAACAGGAACTGACTGATCGTTTTTTAAACACCTATTTACTTTGGTGTTTACTTTAAATGGAGTTTTCAAGGAATAAGTATTCCTGGGTGACTATTCTTCAACAAGGCAGCTTGATCTAAAGTAAGCCTGTTTGCATTTGTTGTTATTTAGAAAGAACTAGTCCTTAATAATTCACAGTGGCAAGCTCTAACACACTAGGAAAAAAACCCAAACAAACATTCACAATAATTGTGTGTCCCTTCAGTTAAGGCCAGATGCCATAGGATTTTTTGCAATGGCATAGCTGCTGAAGCTTCACCATGTGTGCTCTCTCGCATGCATCACTACTGGAAAAAAAAATTACCTGGATTCAGCTAAATTTTAAACTCAAACTGTTCTCAATAGTGTAACTGTCTACAACCAGGGGTTGTCAACCAAGGGTATGCGTACCCCTGGGAGTATTGGAAGGCCCCAGGGGGTATGCAGCAGTGGCACGGAGAAGTAGTGGCACTTCCAGTTTTGCCACCAGCATTTCTGGTTTTGCCACTGTGTGCAGGGGACCCCCTGCCTACGCCCTGGCTCGATCAGCCGCCAAGGGACCCCTTCCCCCCAGCTCGTTGACCAGCCACCAGGAATACACCAACCAAAAAAGGTTGAAAACCCCTGGTCTACACTAAGGGTTTGCAGTGGCACAACTACAAGTGGCATAGGTTTGTTCGCACAAATGTAACTAAGACATGAGAACAAAAAGAAATTCTACAGCAAAACCAGAGAATATCAATCAACAGTCTGGATGCTTCTTAGATTAAAGACACACATTTAAAATACATACATGCATGCACACACTTTGTATACAACAAATAAATAATAAAACTTGCCTAAGACAGGATGTTTTGCCCATACTGTAACTGCATCAATACAAATCTCTACTGTAAGCATATTACATTCTTATAAGCAATAATTTATGTCACTTCAGTAACAATCTAATTTAATCAAAATAATTCACCTAGGGAGAAAAAACAGAAACAGAACAGGTTTCTCACCACTGCAGAGAACCTAGCATAGGAATCTGCAGGTCCTTTTAGTTCTCCCTGCAATTTAAAAAACCCAGGATTGATAAGGATATAACATATGTCTGTACATCACAAAGCAAAGCCATGTTGAGACAAGCTGTGCCCACTGGCCCCAAAACCAGAAATAGTACAGCTATGCTAGCTTGGCCCTGTTCAGTGGGCCAAGAAATGCCACACTTACTATAGCTGCACTACATCTGAGTTTTGTTCACTGAGCAAATGTGGTAGCTCAACACAGCACTGAAAACTGATATGTGCACATATTCAGAAATAAGAATTATACACCCATTTTTTCTCTTTGCTATTTATTTTTAGCAACCAAAACAAAGGCTCATTTGGGTAGCCACACCTCTGTCGTTGGCTGACATGGTGGAGGCAACGGGTGTATGTAACAGTCTCTTTTAAAAGATCCTTATTAAATCCAATGTGTTACTACTATGTAGTCCCTTTTTGTTTTCAACCTTATAAAAACATTTTGGGTCCAATTCATCAAAAATAAAACTTTCAGACTTATTTTTCTTAATCTTTTCTTCTTACTATTTAGGCTTTTATTTACTGTTTGAAACTCCTTTAAAGAATATTGACAAGTTTAATCTTTTGGCACTTTCACAAAAAAGCAACATGTGCAAATACTGCAAAAGAATGTTTAAATGAAAGAAAAGACAGAAAAGAAGAGAAAACCAAAATGAAGGTTGTCCTGTTAGAATAACATACTTACAATATTGCTGTTTTAGACATTAAGTTAATACTCCCTGGAACAACAGTATTTCCCATTCCATAGCTGTCACATACCAAATGATAAAACCATCTGGATAACAAAAGCCTAACCAAAAGCAATACAGCACCTGGACCCACTGTGATATCACTGTTGAATATGAAGAAGTAGTGACAGAGACAAATCACAGAAATCACAGAAAACAAAAGGAAACGCAGCCAGAAACTGGCAGGTATAATCACATTCTAATAATCTTGAAACAGCTTGGGAAGCCATGGCCCCCTAATTTCTCTTCCATCTAATACGGTCATACACACCACGAGCACCACGCTAGTACACACCAGTATGCATAATACTGGCACAGTACACACAAGTATACATCTATCCGTGTGTCATTTTACACACTTGAAAAATTGGCATTTTTCATTATCAGATCATCTTTTTAAAAATCGATTAGATATAATGCATAAAAGCACAGAACTGTATACCATGTCTGTGTGTGTAGGCACACATAGTCTATATGAAAACATATAAAGCACTGAGATTTCAAGCTTATTTAAAATTTTCAGCTGGCTTTCACCACGCTGTCTGGCATTTTTCCTTATAAAAAGTGAAAAAAGTAATACATACCTGTGGATTTTCCAAACATTTTAAATAGTCTTCAAATGACCCCTCTATGAACTGTAGGGAAAAAGAAAACACATTTTTTTTCCTTACTTGTATTAGTTTTACAGCTAGAAGTCTATGACCACAGCTTCACACTGCTAAGGCCTGTACAAGTATTACAAGATGAGGCCTGCCTGAAGATCATACAATCTAAGTGACAGCAGCAAGATGGACATATGGGACAGTAAGGAAATAAATGAAACAATACTGGTCCGTAAGGTAAGCAATGGTCTCAGCTCACCAGCAGCCATTTTTTATTCTTGGAGGCACCACAGCAACAGGTCCTAAAAAAGACCTGAGGGAAGCATAAAAAAAAGCAGCCTTGCCAATGTTGTCAGGTAGCTTTTTCCAACTGTGTAGCGCACCATGAGGAAGCACGAGTGGGCATAGAAATAAGTTTTTCAGTAACAAAAGAAGAGATAAAAGTGAGGCTAAGCCAGGAGCAGGCAAAAATACAGCCCACGGGCTGCATCCAGTCTGCTGGGCGATTTATTCAAGCTCACGGATGGTCACCCAACAATTAGTTGTATCCAGCCCAGCCCATAGCTGCCCCTACTGGGCACTGCATAGGACCGAGCCCCGCCCACTCCTGCCAGGGCAGCGCACTGTGCTCCCGCCCTTGCCCAAAGGAGGGCCCCACTCCTGGTATGTGTGCACAGTTTCTGGATAGATCTGCTACTGCCGCAGCTGCTGCGGTCGCCCAGGGAACTGCTAGGCTCCCCCCGCCTCCGGTGGTTCCTCCTCCTGTCCCTGCTGTAGTACCCTGGCCAGCAGGTAGGGAAGCAGCAGTGGCCAAGAAGAAAGCTGCAGTTGGGTGGGAGCCTGGAGCCCAGGGCCAGGACCAGCATGAGCAAGGGGACATAGCCTGGCTCCATTGCGTGGGGCTCCTCACACACAGCTCCCAGGAATTTGTCAGAGCCATGTGCCACTGGGGGGAGCCCCAAACAGTAGAGCCAGGCCAGCTTCACTCCCTGCAGCTATGTGCAGCAAGCAAGACTTGGCCTGGATTGGTTGGGAGCCCCACATAATGGTGCCAGGCCAGCTTGGCCCTGCTCCCTGCCAAATTC
The DNA here is from genome assembly GCA_030014935.1 of Caiman crocodilus. Lineage (NCBI taxonomy): Eukaryota > Metazoa > Chordata > Crocodylia > Alligatoridae > Caiman > Caiman crocodilus. The sequence continues at coordinate 30,560,147 of JAGPOW010000290.1, read as the reverse complement.
CAGGAGCTGTGCATGGCAGCAGCAAGTAGGGTCAAGCCACCGGCTTCACTGTGCAGAGATTCCCCCAGCAGAGTCCACCCAAGTCCTGAGAGCTGCACATGAGCTGTGAAGAGCCCCACACAATGGAGCCGATGGCCTGGTCCCACTCCCTACCACTATATGCAGCTCCTAGGACTCAGCCGAAGCCATGTACTGCCAGAGGGCTCCACCTGCCATGGGTCATGTGCACCCCAAGGACCCACCACCTATAGCTGCTGCTGCCGCCAGCAGTGGCAGGGGCTGTGGGTCATGGCCCCCCCACATAGCCATCATACCCACATACACACACACACCCAAGTCACGCCACACACAATACACAAGAGTAAGACTTTGTTTCAAGCTATTATGCAATCACCTCTATATACACTACACAAGCATACAGAAAATCAAGACAAAAATATTTTTCAAAATAGAATTAAAATATGCTATAGAAGATTTTTGATTTTTAGCACACGATTTGTTTGTTTCCTGGTTCCAAGATGGCAACCTCCCTTCCTCCAAAGGAGTACTTCTGCAGGCAAGGGAAGGGACTTCCAGTCACAAAGGTCAAGGGCAGGACTTACATCCCCTAAATGGTGAACAGGGGGCCTGGAATCTGTCAAGGGGTGGAGTTACCCTTGCAGTGCTCAACAGATCACCAAAACTCATTAAGCAACCCCTCCAGCCAAAATAACTTCCCACCCCTAGGCTATCCACCATAAAGGACCTTGAACACAAAAACAAGTCACCTATATTTGAGCAGAGAACACCACTGCTGGGATGCAAAGGTGTGGTATGGTCAAAATGACAGGCTAGAAAAGTAATTCTAACAGCAGATCTCTGAAAGAACATAAACAGGTCATAATTTGCTTTGTTAAGACCAGAGAAAGGATATTGAACTAATTACAATTACAAGATGATGGAAGCCTAGACAAGAGTTTTAGCTGTGTGAATGGACTGGGAATTTTACCACAGATGTCATACAGAAAGAACCAGTGAGATATACATGTAGTCTGGATATGAAAACCTAAAGAGTTTTCATTTGAAGAATCCCTAGTTATGCACAAAATGACAGGCAAGATGAAGATCAAGAGAGGAAGCATAAGAAAAACTATAAGGGTGAAAGGTAAATTAGGGAGCTAGGAAAACTTTTTTAGCCACAATGAAGTGATGGCTAGAAGCGAGAGATGTTGGAAAGACGGGCCAAGATTCAGTCTGGACAGAAGTCAGGCCTAAAATAAAAAGCTCTGTATAAACAGAGTAATGGAATTTATTTCTAGATGTGACAATGCAGAGATAAAAGGGAAAAGAGTCAGTAAAGACTCTGGAATAAAAGACAAAGACATCCCCACAGACACTTGGAAAGGGGATAAGAAAGATTCTTGAATGACATACGCAAATTACATGAACTCCTTTTGACGAGTGGCAGAGCTGAACCAGGGCTGGAATTCAACTCAGCAGATAAGCCTGGGAGACATGCAGTTACATGACCAAACGGGTCACTAACATTAAATCAGTCATCATAATTAAAGTCACCAAAGTAACTGTAGACAGACTGTAAGAAGAATGAGAGAAACATGACAAGAAGAAACAACAATCAGATCAACACTGATAGAGAGGAGTTCGGTCAAATGCAGATGATAGAAACAAGGAGGCAGAGAGGAGAGAAGAGTATAACGCAGGGGTGGAAAATTATTTTGGGCGCAGAGCCGCTTACCGAATTTTGGCAAGCTGTCAAGGGCCACATGGGTAGCCTTGACCCTTGACATGTGCCCCGCCCCCTGGTCACCATACTGGGACCAACAGTCCCACCTCATAACCTCTGACCTTTGCCACCAGAAGTCCCTCCCTTTGCCCCTGGCAGTACTCCTTTGGGGAAGAGAGTTGCCATCTTAGGGGGAAAAAAAACAAAATTATACACTAAAAATCAAGTGCCCATAATAATATATTTAAATTTTTAAGGCACCAACAGCAAACACTGCTGGCAACACCGGGGGGGGGAATGACACGGATGCGCTTTCTTCTGCACCAAGCAGCAGTTTCTGCCCAGCTGCTGCTGCTGCTCAGCCCTGACGGGCAAGCCTGGAGCCCAAGCTGGGCCCAGGCTGAGCAGCAGTGGCAGGAACAAACTGCTGCTCAGCATGGGCAAAAAGTAGCCTGTCCTGCTGTTGGCAGGTCCCTACTGCAGCCCCTCAGAGCTGCCTGTGCCTGTTCTCCATAGCCACTGCTGCCCCACGGGGTGATGGTGATGCAACACAGGCAAGACAGTCCCGCACGGGCTGCAAGTGGCTGCAGCAGAAAGCACCGGCCATGGGGAAGAAGTGGGGCACGCTTTTCTCCTGCATTGAACAGGAGTTTGTTCCCCGCCACTGCTGCTCAGCCCAGATGAACAAGCATGGGGCACAAGGGGTCAGGCCTGTGCGCTCGTCCCCACCTGTACCACAGCAGTGTCCCAAGGCCAGTGCTGGCAGGGCCCAGAGCAGGGCAGCAGGAGCACAGGGTCCCAGCCAGCTGAGGCTCTATGGAGCCAGGCCACCTCCCCCTCTCCCTGCTGGGACAACTCAGCCCAGCTCCATAGACCCCTGCCAGCCCACATCCCACGCTCCTGCCGCCCTGCTCTGGGCCCCACCAGCGCTGGCTCCAGCACACTGACACAGGCCCCAGGCTCCTGCATGCCCATTCACTTCCACTCCCCTCCCCGACCCCCACTGCCAGTTTCCCCACTTTTCTGCCCACCCACAGGCCAGCCACTCTGAACTACATGGTTCCCGGCTGCATGGCCAGACCATGAGGCTCAGCAGGACTCTGCTGGGCCCCAAGGACTGGGGTGAACCCCATGATCCTCCCCCCCACACCTTAACTGAACTTCCTGCTCCAGCACAGGGAGGCACAAATAGCCCTACAGTCCTAAGCCAGAAGCCCCTGCTAGGCAGAGGTAGGCCCTGCTGTTGCAGAAGACCACCATGGCTTCCCCTGGATCCTACTACCCTTTGCTCCTCATCTTTGACAGGACCCAGGAACAGATGAATTTTCGAAATTTAGGGGCCCCATGGGCCATATAGAATGGCCTGGTAGGTCAGATCTAGCCCACAGGCCATATTTTGAGCACCCTGGTCTAGTGCAATACCATTCAAAATTGTACAATGCAGAGATTGAAAAAACTGTGGGAAGAGACCCTCACCAAACTCAGGTGCAAGGCAAGGAACTGTGGGTGGAAACAGATATCGCTTTTCCTCACCTTTGGGCTGCCATAAAAATGTATATGGTGGCACAAGGTGACAGCAAACAGATGTCCATATGTTATGTTGCACCACAAATGCTCAACTTGCAGCTGTAACAGAAGGTAATAATAGTATGCGCCATTTTATTATAGCAACTGTCTATTTACCATATGGTGGGAGAGCATGGGCAGCTTGGAGCTGCCGGTATTCTCTGGTTGTACCAGGAAGGGGTTTGCAAAATCTGATCCCACACAGGATCTTCCTTCCTATTGCCCTTTTTTTTTACCCATAGTCCACAATAAGGCAGAAAACAAACACATTACTTGTTCATTTAATTGAAGTTCTTTCTTATGTTAGAAAGGAAGTGGGGCAATTACCATATTTACTCAAATATAGGATGATACTGAATTTAAGGCAACTTCCTAATAATTAGATGCTATATCTAGAAAATGTATAACTGTGTTAGTTTTCCAGATATAGCATCTAATTATTGGAGGCTTGTTTTAAATTTGTGTCATCCAACAGCTACAGCAGGGAAAGCACTGACTAGGGGGTCAGGTAGCTGGGAGAGATCAGGCAGCCCCCTTCTTCTCTGCAGGGGGGAAGAAGTGTGGGCAGGAGGGAGCAGACTACTTGATCCCCTGATACCTGCATCCCTCCAGACCCCCAGTCTCTGCCCTTTACCCTTCCACCCACTCCCCACAATCTCTGCCCCTTCCCCTCCAACCCAAAGAGCACAGCACAAGGAAATACATCCCTTGCTAAGCCATGCAGCAGCAGTGGTACTGCTAACTGGCCAGGCAGGAGACAGTTTTCCTACGCCCAGGAGGGAATCCAGCCCAAGCTGGAGCCAAGCTGTACCTGACAATAAGGAGGGGCAAAGAGGAAGAGGGCAAATGAAGGTGGGGGCAGGAGGCTGCTGTGGCTCTGACTCTGGCCCTGAGCTTGAGCTGGGGCCAGACTCAGAGCCACACCAGCCTCCTGCCCCTCACCCTGCAAACCCTCCATTTTTTATGTGAATCTAAGACAAGGGGCTCCCCCGCATCATGCTGATGCAGGGGGGGACTTGATTTTAGATTCAAGGAAGTATATTTTTTTTAAAGAATCCAGAACAGTAACTGCAATACAGCCTCAATTAACCAGCTCTTAAATAATTAGTTTGAAAGTTAACTTGAACTTAATTATTTCAAACTAATTATTGGCTTTTATAGATAAGGATGATGTACCTGTGATGAGGCCTGAGCAGAGGTACATGGTACCCAAAAGCTTGTGTATGTTCCTGCCCACTATACAATTGGTCCAATAAAGATATCACTCACAGAAATCCCTGCCTCTCACAGATAAGACATTTGTTCAAATAAAAGGAGAAACTTTAACCCTTGTTATATCATTCCTATATATGGTCTCTCTTTTTGTGTGTTAACATAGGTGACAACAATCAATATTTCTAAACGTAACAAACATATACCTGCCATATCTGACTACAAAATTAGCCATCACTAAAAAAATGCTCTAATACATAAAATCATGCTTTAGATTATTCTGCTAAGTTACCTACAGTATATTAAGGTATTGTGTGTTGTGGATCTGTCTATGTCATTTTGCTAATATGTTAAAAAACAGATTTTTATAGGATGATTTAGATAAGAACGATGCTGCTGCGTCAGGCAGGGAGTCAGATTAGATGACCTCCAGAACAGCGTTTCCCAACCTCTTTCATTCCACAGCACACTTACATAAAAAAATTGTAGCACACCAGATGTCGACCAGGGGGTGTATGACCAGATGCAGAGCAGGGGTGGGAAGGGTGTGGCACAGCCCTTGAATCACTGGCTAGAGCCACGCCCCACCGCCTGCTGCTGGACTACTGGACTGACAGTCCATAAGAAAAATGTCATAATATATGATTATTTTCCAACTTGCAGGCTAAAAGTTGTAATTTCCGCCCTCCCCTGCTACCTTAAAGGGCATAAAGTATGCTTTGGACAACTAGCTTTAACCTGACTATTAATCTGGTCTGGAGGTATACATTCTGTAATTGCAGATCTCAAGGCAGGGAAAGAAGAGAAAATCTTACCACAATCATAAATAACTTAATTTATTAAATGCAAGAAGTAACATTAATGCAACATAAAGGAGGAGAAATTAAGAATTCAGAAATTAGTACATACACATGTTTCAACCTTAATACTGTGCGTGCTACTAAAGGAAACCTCAGGTTCAAGAGGATTTTCTTGGTTTTTTTCTTAAATTTAGGTTGGCATTATATTCCACAAACTAAAAGAGTCCAAAGCAATGTAAATCTTTCCAGCAAATTCATGGAATCTGGTTACTATTGAATATGCAGCAATTCCTTTTAAGGGGAGCTTGCTTTAAACACCTACCAAAATAGGAGCTCACCATTAAGAACCCTGCTGAATAGAATAAGAGAGCTTGACAGAGAAAGAGAAGTAAAAACAAAGAAAGAAAATTCTAAGGAAAACAGCAGCAGCAAAATATGACACTTACCGCTTCAAATTTCTCTCTGTTTTTCCGAAGATAATCTATGCAAGCCATCCTAACGTCAATATGCCGAGACTGAGAGTGCAACACCTACCAGGGAAAGGGTAGTGTGGTGGGAAAAAAGAAAAAGAAGATTTTAGGACTGCAGAGGTAAAGTTACAAATGGATGTCAACTATCTGGTAAAAATAAGCTTGGAAGATTCAGTAATTTAAACAGGGAAACAGATATACTTAAATGTCAGAACAGAAAACTACCGTAAATTAAAAACTCAGTTACTTCTTACTCAGGATTAAGCTATTGTGGAAGTCAAAAAACAAACACATACACAGAAATATCTAATATAAAAATAACTTACTGACAGAAAAAAACAACAACAGAATAGCTTTCTATCTTAAGATAAGATTTGTGTGCTTATTCAAGTAGCACTTGGCTCTTTGTAAATTCGTATTAATTACAGAAACTGTGAGACTGGAAAGAGAAGTGTTGGTTAAAATCAAATCTTCCCAGACCCACTTATGCTTTTCTTTTTCTCCACTCTGAGAGGAACAGTTGTGTGACCAAACCACAGGGCTAAAGCCAGGAATACTCATGTCTCTGTCCTATCTTCTTGATGTTGCGAGCTTGATCTCTTCCGGGCTACATGTTTTAATCCTGACAGCATGGGTCCTGAGAGCACGTTACAAAACTGAGTGCACTTTACAAACTTGGCTGCGATTCAGCATGTTACAAACTTAACTTGCACTCCCGGCCTTGTAAACTAGCCCAAGTATAGAGCATTTTCCAAAACTTTGGTCAGAGGCATCTGTGTGGCTGGTAATGAAACTACATGAAAATCTAAGGTCAGTGCAGGTTAAGTTTATAATGAAGATACACACACCCAAAAACAGAAAAAACTGCAGGCTTAATCAGAACAAAATGAAAAACAAAGAATAATAAAAAAAAAAATTAGTTGCCAAAAAAGCAGGTACCTCCAGACACTATACAGACACACAGACAGGCACATAGAGACACACAACTATAGGCACATAGAGACCAGAGACACAAACAGACACAGACAGAAACAGCTCAACAGGAAACGGTGACAAACCCAACTCCTTCTCTTTACCCAAAGACTCTCAAGCATCAAAATAACTTCAAGCAACAATTTAAGTATTTTAAAAGTTTGCTGGCAAAAAAGAAAAGACAAGTGGGATCGCTCCGTGTGCAGTGGGGGATCACACCAAGCCTTCCCAGGTCAGCCCCAGAGCTCCCACTGCTGTTTACTTGCCTCTAAGACAAGATGACGCTGTCACTTTCTTTTTGATTCAAATGTTTTAATTGGGCCGGGAGCGGCCCAGAAGGAAACCCACGACTTGCCCAGCGCAGCACTCGCTTCCTGGCCCCCTGCAGCCGAGTCCCCGAGGCCAACTCCCGGCCTGAAGGGGTGCTCCCCGTTCTGGCAGGCTCCTTCCCGCGCCCGGAGCTTCGGGAGCCGCCGCCTCCGCCCCCGCCCGCACACGGGACCGAGCCGCCTCCCACAGCCACCCCTGCGGGGCGAGGAGCCCTCCCCGCTCCCCCGCGGACGCTGCTTTACCTGCTCGGCCACAGCCCTGAAGAGACACGACCCGTCCTTGGCGACCCGCTTGCGGTACAAGCCCTGGGCCCGCAGAGCGCTGTCCATGGCCGCGCCGCCACCCGGCGGCCCCCGCTGCCCAGAGCGGGGCTGCGCGCCCGCCTCCATCTTCGCAGCTCGGCGCCGGCCCCGCCTCTAGCCCCACATGGCAGCAGCAGCAGGCGGCGGCGCGGGCTGGCGGGGGCCGGCGCTGCCCGCTCGCATGGGGGCCCGGCCCGGCCCGGCCCTGCGGGCGGCGCGTAACTCCGAGAGCAGCGGAGAGCGGAGCAGAGCGGAGCAAACCGAGCCTTGCCTGAGGGGCGGGAAACAAAGGGGAGAGGCCATGTGCGCCCGCCCCGCCCCGCCCCGCTGCCGGGAGCTGTAGTCCCGCAGGCGGACTACAAGTCACAGCAGCCCTAGATATGGCCCTGCGTTTCGTTTCTCGCCGCTGCTCCTCCCGCTGCGGCCCCGGGCCCGCCTCGCCACCTACAAACAGGGAGAGGCTTCGGCTTCGGCTTGGATGCCCCAGTCCTAGCGAGCAGTATAAACTAGCTAAGAGGGGTTAGTTGCATGCTGCTTGGCATATTTTTATCACGTATGCTGGTTTTGGGGTTGTTTGGTTTGTTGGAGGGGTTAGCAAATGTGACAATTTTGAGCTTCCAATACGATAATTTCATCTAACAAGACCTGGCAACGCAGGGGCGAAGTGACCGCCTGAGGGCCCTTCCAGCCTGGCTGTGCTCTCATCCTAGGGCACCCTTCGGCTCCAAACAAAGGAAGGATTCAACTTGGATGGTGCAGTTCTCACTTACCAGAGATTATATACGTTTAGAAATGTACTCCTATATTGTACATAAATATAATATAAATAAGACATTATAAAGGAGGCTTGTTTTTATGCTTGTTTAAATGCTGCTCTGCATATTTTTCAGTGTGACAGGAGGGTTTTTTTTCCAACAAGTGTGACTAATTTTGAGCTTCCAATACAATAATTTCATATTTAAGACCTGGCAATGCTGGGGCAATGTGACCTTCCAAAAACCCTTGCAGCCAGGCTCTGCTCTGATCTTAGGGCACCAGGAGCCTACAGACAGCCTTAGCATTTTTTTTACCCTTTCCCAACCAGTCACAAAAGTGCCCTGGTTGGTACCTCATGAGGTCTGTTGCCCCAGCCTGCAAGTGGAAGGGTCTCAGAGGCAAACCAGCTTGGCTGTAGGCTTGTTAAACTCCATGCTTCACAAGGCCATGCTGTGAATATTTTTAAAATGTGCTTTAAAGTCCAAAGAAGTCCCTCGAGGTTGTCATTTAAGTACTGCCCACCCTTTAGATATGCATGAAATTAGGAGCCACAGGTTGTTTTTTTGCTTCCCCAGATTTCTTTTAAGGGTGTCATATCTCATGTACCAGCTCCAGAAAGGCACATTTGTGATTAAACTGCTAGATCATGCTCATAGAGGTCCCAGGAGCAGCCTGTTTTAGCAAACAAAGGTTGGATTTAAGTGGGGGAAGGGAGTGGGGGAATAAAGCATTTGCGTTACACTAGAGAGGCATGTTGCAGAATCATAGACAATGAGAGTTGGAAGGGACCTTAGGAGGCCATCTAGTCCAGTGTTTCTCAACCTGTGGGTCACAAAAATGTGTGAAAGGGTTGCAAACACACTTTAAAAATGGATCAACAAACTTTAAAACTGGATTCTCATTTAAGAAAAAAAATGTGATAAGCTGCAGCTTTTCCCTTGCAGGCTGGCAGAGTTTCAGCCTGTAAGGGGCTGCTTGGTGGTCCCCCCTGCCTCACAATGGGGGAGCTGGGGCCTGGGTAGCGGGTCAGGAGTGAGGGGCATCAGCAGGGCTGGAGGTTGTTTTCTACTTAAAACTGGGTACTGGGTCAGGACTGGCCATCAATGTTTACAAATGGGTTTCCGTACAAAAAAGGTTAAGAACAGCTGATCTAATCCAACCCCCTGCTCAAAGCAGGACCACAACCTCTGAAACCCTGTCTCTGGCAGACTGGCACAACTGACTGCATGTGGTACCTAACTGGTACACTTTTCTGCTCATGTTTCTCAAATAAGTTCTAATATAACTGACTGAAATCTTACTTGGCATTAAAAAAAAAGGAAAAACCTTCCCTAAAGAGCAGACCAGAAGCAAGGTAACTTTTTTAAAGTTTGTATTTCTTCTCCCTTGGGATCTCATTATTTGCATATATGGTAAGCTGAGTTTTAAACTGAGTACTGTATCATTACCCTACAATTTAAACAATTAGTTTTCGTTGCTCCATTGCTGTGTTTTCACTTGGTGCAAACCCGCTAATCTTTCTATGTCACAATGATCTACATCCCTGTTTGAATACCTGGGGTGCATAAGGCCTAGCAAATTAAAGTGGCCAAGTCAAAAAAAAATCCTTGTTAATGACATAATTGAATCTACATTCTTCTAAACAAGGGTGCCCTACCCCCCTAATAGATTTACACATTTCTTTTCACTTGTATTTGACCCCTTTGTACCCAACAGGATCCTAAATGCTTGTTTTAAAGCTGGTGTCAGCCATCTGCAGCCCTCTGACTGGGAAGCTGAAAACCAGCATATCAGTAACAGCCTTCCACAGGGTTGGGGGAGTCCTGAATCACACCCCTCACCCCCTTTTGCTGCAATAAGTACATCATACATTCCTCCTCCCAGATACTTTGATCCCAGGAGGTCAGTCCAAACCACAATAGTCAGCATGCAAGAGAAGTGATTGGGAGGGACAATTTCACAGGTATGGAAATGTCCATGCTACTGGCCTGTGCTTTTTGTCACCTGGGTCATGCTGGCAGCCCTAAACTCTTCCCATTGCTTTTTCACCCTGTCACAAAGTCTAGAGACTAAAACCAGACAGTCTGCATAGGGAATTGAATGTAACACAGCACTTTTTACAGATAATAGTATTAACACCATTTGTTTCTTAGCCGGGCCCCCAATGGCCTAAGTCATTTTACTTGGATTTTTCACACAGCTTTTAAGTGGGATACAACTGATGACGCCTAATGCTAGTAGGGTGTGACCTTATAGCAATAACAGCAAACAACAGTCACAGGTCATGACTCAAGTTTCCCTGCTTCTTACCGAATTGGTCAAGAGCTCCTTATCTCAGGGGAATAGGTGGGAATACAGGTATTTGAACTTGAACTCTATAATACCCCCTCCCTTCCCTATTTTCAGCCCCTTGTGGGGCTGCACTGGTCTGATACTAGAGCCAAGCTGGATTTAAAATGGCATTGTGTAATGGAGGGTGCATCCTGCAGGGTCCAAATGCAGACAAGACTCCCTATGAGAGTCTCAGAGTTAGTTTCCCACTGGCCAGCTTCCAGTAGGAGGATCTTGGCTACACACCAATTTTATGGAAATGGAGGGGTCCTCCCTAGCTTGCTCCTGGGGCTGTGGGCTGATGGCAAGCAAAATTTGGGAGCATCCAAACCCCATGCCTCCGGGCTTTGGCAGGCATCTTGTGCGCAGGCCCATGGATTTGGAAGCATCTGAAGCCCCTGGCTGAAAACTCTGGGGTGGAAGATACTTACCAGTAGTAGGGCCGCATACAGTTTTTCAACAATTTAAAGGATTGTAAACTGATCTGGCTAATTTGACCTCCAACACGCACACAAATTCTCAAAAAAAGCCAGATGAGCAGAGGCAGGGGAGCCTGGAACTTGCCTCCAGCCATGGCAGCAGCTTCAGAGGGGCCCTGAGACCTCACCACCCACCCAGGAATAAGCCTGTCTGGGCATCCTCCACTGTGAGAAGCTGCTCTGCGCTGCTGACCTGGCCCGCCTGGCAAGGTTTCAGAAGCAACCCAGATGGACTATAGGCTTGCTAAACCTGGCCAAGCCGTGCTGTAACCCCAATACCAGCAAGCAGCTAAAAAAAAGTGTTTTTTAGATCAAGTCTAAAAAAAGGTCCCTTGACATCCTTATTTCAGGCCCCAGTGCTACTGCCCCAATGTAGCGTCCTGCAGCTCGCTTTGGCTTCTCTCCAGCCCCAGCGGCTTCGGGGTGGCGCATGCGCACTGTTCCCGGCCGCTTCCATACGGGGGGTAAGCCCCACCGCCTGCAGAGCAGCCCCTCAAGTCTTACCGCCTCCCCCCACAGGGGGTGCGACTGCGTCACGAACCCGGACCAATGGGACGCGACCAAGAACGCCTCGTGCTGCCTCCCGCACCCCGCGTGCCCCACGTTCGGCAGTCCTAGGGGCCGTTGTCATGGATGATGCCGCCCTCCCCACCTCCGGGAGTGGCACTTACCGAGGCGTGGGCAGGCCCGGAGCCACAAGGGCTCTGCCTCCTCCGCTTCCCAATGTCCCTGGCGGCGGTGCAGACACTTCAATCTCCCGCGGAGGCTGCTCCGCCTGCGTCGCTTTCGTATGATGCTAATGTGCCCTCTCTGCCTGCGCTCGTGGTTTGTCCCACCGGCACACCTGAGCAGCGTACCTGTGGCTTGTACCATGTGTGAAGGGGGGGAGGGAGGAAGAATCGGGGGATTTGCCACGGCGTGGCACTACTAAGGCATAACTAACGTGCGAGAACTTGCCAGTCCCACAAAAAGCGGAGGCGAGGCTGGGGAATAAAAGAACGCATGCCTGCAGTCCCTCCCACGCCGCAATCTGGGGACGCCGTTCTTGCCTCAGGACACAATCAAGGCGCTCCGGAAGGGGGCGGGGCCAGGGCCAGAACTAGGGGGCGGAGTCAGGCGCTCTGGAACAGGTGACCACGGTCCCCTGTGCCTTCGCACGCGCATTCTGGCCAATGGGGTGGCAGCTGCTCAGAGCCCTGGCGCTGCGCTGCTTGGCACCGATCACACGCGTGCGGGCGAGTATCCCGCACCGCGGGTGGTCTTGATCTGGCCGCTTAGAGCTAGTAACGCGTAAGAACAGCTCTTCACCAGGGCGGACCATAGGTCTATCTGGCAAAGTCCTATAGCCCTGGATGCGGAGTTAACTGGGCGTGATACACCTTGGTTCCCGCCCCTGCGCACTGCTTTCTTGCGTGCAGCCTCCAGCATTTAGGGTCTGAGAAGTTATGATTCAGGGCCTGTGCCACTAACTCCCCTGCTCCACCAGTAGTGCTGCCCCTTTCCTCCCAAGACTTTGTACAACCCCTTTTTTTGAAGCTGGCTAAACTCAGCTTCCACAACATCTGGTAGCAACGAGTTCCACCCATCAAGGAGAAGCAGTGTGAAAACTTGCTTATGCTTTTTTTTAAACTTACTACCTACTGGTTTTCCTGCTGTGACCCCCCTTGTTCTTGTCTTGTGAGAGTGAGTAAATAATAAATCCCTAGCTACTTTATCTTCCTGTTTAATATTTGGAAGACCCTTGTTGCGACCCCTGAACTATCTCTTTTTCTAAACTGGATAAGTGTAGCCTGGCCTGCAGGAGCCCCTGCAGCCAGAACAGATCTAAAAACGTGGGGGGTGGGGAGAATGGCAGTAGTTGCCGTTGTGCTACCAAATGTCCAGACCTGTGGGGAGCCCCATGGGCAGTGCCAGATTATGACATGATGAGGCTCTAAACTATGTCGTTTAAGAGGTTCCATAAAATAAAAATAATCCACAAAATCCATGAAAATGGGTTTTCATTACATTTTAAAATGCAATATTATTATTTCTGCACACATTTATGAACTCAATATGAATAATAACTGTGGAGTCATATAGATGTATATTTTTGTCACATTAGAATGAAAATGTCCAGATTTTTTTCCTTATTTAGAGGCCCTTCATATTGTGAGGCCCTGAATTGTATCTTAAGTAGTTTAAGCCTAAATCTGGCACTGCCTGCAGGCTGGATGCCATGCTAAACTGGCCACGGAGGTGGCCCAGGGCCACATGTGGGCATGCAGAGACCAATTGGAGGCAGTGCAGGGGCTCAGTCCTCCAGTGCAAGGCTGAGCAGAGTCAGAGTGGACCCCAGGGAAGCAGTACAGGGCCCAGTCCAGCACAAAAGATCCCTGCCACTCATCTGGCCCCTGGCACCAAAAGGTTAAACACCACTGGTTATTATTAAACTTCTTCCAAAAAAGGGTGTCTCCAAAAAAACATTGAATCTGAAACAGTTTTTCAGCCAAATACTTCTGCCATTTCAGAAAACAAGATGAGGCAAAAACAACCTTGCTACTCTCCCCCTCCCCCCAAAAAAATGTTAGCTGAGGTTTTACAGTTATCTTTGAAAGTGTCTCTATGCTACAGAGCAAGGGCTTGAGAGCTAGCTACCTTTTCTATGTTGTAAAGGATGAGTCTTTTCCTGTTCCAATAGGGCAACCTTTTCAGATTTGGTCAAGGTATCAGTCTTAAAAATAATGTGTCGGGGAGGTTCACTGTTCAGTAAAGATTTGCTGGAGTTTGGCAGCTATAGGCTGCAAAGGCTCCATGCTTAGGGATGAGCAAACCTTTTTTCTGTAATTGCTGCAGGCTTACTGTTAATCCAGGCCCAGACATTTGGGAGTCATCCAATTTATCCTTGCACTCAAGGATCACTGGAGAAGTAGCAGTCTGATAAGAAGACAGTGGGAATGAGAACTGATGGCCATGGGCGCTGGAGGGAGTGAAGCAGGACAAGGAGTTGGAGTTGGGAAGAAATGTTGACTTCTTTTTAACATAGGTTTTGAAAGTTATTATACGAAGAGGTAGCACACTGAATACACGGTCCAGTTTTGGTCATCCAGTCTCCAAAAGAGAATAACAGAAACAAAGGAGCTTAGTTAAAAGTTTCTTTAAATCTGTAGGTGGAAGTTAGGGAGGACTAAGCTAGGTTACATTCTAGGAAACAAATCAAAATGTAAAGATAATACTATTGTCTTTATTCTAGCAAAGTTTCTTTTCATGAGTCTTTTATTTTGCCTTTTTTAATAATAAATATAAAAGATCTAAAACAGGGCAATGAAAATAATTCTAAACTGAAGACATTTCCTTTACAAAAAGATATTTGGGCAGAGGAGACAACTAGGTCTGTTTTAGCTGACAGGAGACAAATATGCAGTAACATATTATAATAAAAAGGCTTCAGTTGAGCAGACTTATTTTCTCATTTTCTCAGAATGTAAGAATAATGAACAATACATTTAAAAAGCCAAGACCTCAAAACCAATACAGGTTTATTATTATTCAAATGTGTATTTAACTTGTGAATTCACTGTCATCTGATATTATGGACCTCTGTTTAATGGAAACCAAAACAAGAATTGGGCATTTTATATAAGCATTTAAATTAGTTAGGATAACTCTAATAACTGTCATGAAGGCTCATACTTTAGGGTATATTTAGTAAATCAACCACTGGTTGTATGGGATTGAGAAGAAAAACTCATTTTAGGCCAGTTACATGCAAACATATTCTGTAGGAGGGCTTCATCTTCATCTGGCCATTTGTTTGGAGACAGAAGAATAGCCTCTAGATCAGGGTAGCCAACCTGCAGCACAGGTGGCATAAGTGGCACAGGCAGCCTGCATGTGTGACACGGCAAATCAGGGAGAGGACAGGCAGCACAGCGACAAATAGGACACAAAGCAGAAAGCAAAGCAGCAAACTGAGCAGGAAGTACAGGGAAGGAAAGGAAGCAGCAAGCAGATGAGGCAGGGAGCATAGAGCTGGAAGCAGAGCAGCAGAACAGACAAAAGCATGGGATCAGTGTGGCACTTAGTGAGGGGGTGGAGCTAATTTGTGGCACACCTGTCAAAACGGTTGCTCTGCTACCTGCTCTAGACCATTACATTATTTTTATACGTTCTGATTCAGTACTGCAATTCTTAACTACATGGAGTAGTAGTTTTCATCAGGGGTTGGCAACCTGTAAGCCACAGGCCAGATCTGGAGTTGACATGGACATTGAGCAGTGGGGGCTTTGAATAGAGGCATTTTCCTTATTGCTGTAGGCAGAAGCACTGATTGTGGGCAAGTCCTTGTTCCTGCCCACCTCAAACCAGAGGTGAATCATTCCATCCTGCAGCCAGAAAAGGTTGCCTACTGCAGCTTTACATCACAAGTTGTTCTTCTGAAGTCAGTGGAAGAAGCTGTAGGGAGAGATACATCCCAATAAGAGTTTGGCTATCACAATCTGGTGTTCAGATTCTAAGAGACTGACAGTGGTTTGCTTTGGCAAGCAAGGGTGGTTCCAAACTTCTTTCTCCCAGATCTGAATTGTCTACTCAAACCCCATAGGTGTAATTCTCTCTTGTTAATACAGTTCTTCAAAAGATTAATACATACTGTTCACTGCTTTTCTTGCTTGTAGCAGATAATTAGAATTTCTTACTCTGGGTCAGTTCATGCTGACATACAGATCTGCTGCTGAAAACCAGCATTTTTTCTTCCCACTCAGAACCTTTGAACTGGTATGCAACAAATTATTAAAACTATTTGCACCAAGTAAACCAAGCTACAGCATAAACTACTGGGAAAGATGCATCTTTTCTAACAGTTTAAAGCAGGGGTTGGCAACCTTTTACAACCTGTGGGCCAGAACAACCCAGCTTGGGGCCAGCACAGGCCAGCTGTCCAGCAGGAGGCAGGGAACACTTTCCCCACACCAGGGCCAGGAATTATGCATGCTTCTCCAAACCCCCACTACCACACCACAGCTTGCGGGGGATCTGCAGAAAGGGGCAGCAGCATGGATACAGTTAGCGCACGCCTAGCCCTGACCCAGCTGAAAGCTGCATCTGCATCTGCACTGCAGGGAAGAAACAGAGCTGGGGAAAGCGTGGCTATAGCTGCTTGGCCTTGGGGTCAGTGCAGGCAAGCCCCACCCTCCTGTCGATGCACTGTTGAAATCATTTGGCCTATGTTAAAACGGAGCTGGGAGGGCGGGGAGAAGTGATAGTAGCACAAGCACAGCAGAAAGCTGCTGAGCCTTGGCACAGCTCTTTGGTACCTGAATGCAGCCCATGTGCTCCCAACTCCTAGTCTAATGTAGAACACGTTTGAGTTCTGTGGGTGGTGAATCAGACTTAAAACAGGTGAACAAAGGTGAACAAACCAATCAGAATTTGCTTTATGGGCCTCTCACTCTCTCCTTTGGTTTTGCCAGAGAGGATAGCAGGCCTTAAATCAGTGGTTATCACCCTTTTTAAAGGCAAGGCACCCTTGGGAAAATGCCAGTACTTAGTCTTCACTCATTTTTTGACTACAGAAGAATAACAGAGCAATTCTTCTGTTGCAAGGAACTCAGAAAGACCACAACAAGTCAAATGCTTTTAACACAATGAATTCCTATTTGATCTCTGGGCTTAGTTCCACTTCTTAGTAACTAAGGCAAAGTAATGGCAGGAAGTTGAAGTAAGTCTTTCTAAGGAAAAGTAACTGTCTTTTTTTAATTCATGTACAAAACTGGCACAATGTATCTGTGACCCTTGCTTGGGGGTTGTAGTGTTACCACCAGGGATCTAGGTTTTTTGTTTGCTGTGGAAAAACCTGGATTTTCTTCTTTGAAGGAGAAAAAACAAGAAACCACAAATTTCCCTTTGCAGGCTGGCAGTTTCATTCCTACAAAGAACTGCTTGGGGCTGGGGGGAGCAGGATGCAGGGATCAGGCGGCACCATGTGCATGTGCATGCACACATATGCACATGGCAGCCAGGCAGCATGATAGAAAGGAGCTCCTGTAGCTCCCCACAGGTAAGTTCGTGGAGGCAGGAGCAGAGCCAGGAGAACACAGGTGACGTGCCCCCCAGATCTCTGCACTCACAGCAGGGACCAGGGCTGTAGCCAGACCAGACCAGCTCCAGGCAGAGCTGCCTCTGCAGCCCAGCAGGTGGGACTCAGCATGAGAGGGAGTGCCATGCCACCATGACTGCCAAAGTGAGATGTGCCCCGCCTGCCCAGCAATAGCAGGCACAACTCCACATCTCACCTTAGTGGCCGTGAGGGTGCAGTGTTCCCTCCTGCACTGGGTCTCCCTCACTGGGCCATGCAGGCAACTCTGCCTGGAGCTGGTCCAGCCTGGCTGCAGTCCCACATCCTACTGTGGGGGCAGAAATCTGGGGGGCACATGTCCCCTGCTCCCCTGCTGTGTTGCCTGTGCACCCCTCCATGTGTTGCCTGTGCTTACGCCCCCCCCCCATTCCCCACACACCCACCCCCTTCCTCACACACTGGGGGGCTGGGGGCTGGGGTTAGGGAGCAGTAGGTCAGAAGTGAGGAGCACCATCAGGGCCAGTGGGCTGTGGGTCAGGAGTCAGGGGCACTGGCCAGGCTAGGGGGAGTCTGTGGCTTGGGAGTGAGGGGCAGGGCACTAGCATATCAGGGCTGCTCAGCACCCAAAGCTGGGTCAGGGGAAAGTTGCAGCTGGACCCACATCCTGTTGAGTGAAGGGGGCAGGGGAAGCTCTCATTTTCCATGATAAAAAAACCCAAAGTCAAATGCCAAAATGTATAGGTGTTTAGAATGTATTTTATTATAATTTTTGAGGCATTGGTAGGCTTCCAATTTGCTTTAAGGTTGTAAATATATCAATAAAATATTGTGTTCAACTGATACTTATATATATAATGGTGTTTCATTTTAATCACAGAAAAATATGGAATTTGGATTTTTATTCAGAGAATTTTGGATGTTCTTATCAGAGAATTTGGGATTTTTAAACAGAGAAAGCCAGGATTTCTGGTTACCACTGTGTACATAAAAGACTGTATTGGGAACTACACCATGTAACTTAGAGCAGAGGAAGAGGCTCAAGAGGAAGTTGGTATATATAAGGGAACAAAATCCCAAGAAGGAAAGTAGGTGCCACAAAGATATTGATAGAAGCAATATGATATATAGGTTCGAGAGCATGCCATTAATGAACCAGAAGGGCTGGCAA
This sequence comes from Caiman crocodilus, assembly GCA_030014935.1. Classification (NCBI taxonomy): domain Eukaryota; kingdom Metazoa; phylum Chordata; order Crocodylia; family Alligatoridae; genus Caiman; species Caiman crocodilus. The sequence goes on along the minus strand of JAGPOW010000290.1, from coordinate 30,541,983 downwards.
AGCTATGGAGACAGCTCAGAAGTCTTAAAGGATGCTCTTCAGCTCTAAAGGCTTCACTGAGGTCAAGAAACCTCAGAGGAGAAGAGAGGGTATTGGCACCCTCATAAGAAACGTTCTTAATTATGCAAAGAAAACAGTTTCTGTTCAGGAAATAGCCCAGATCAAAGTCAGTCCAGGATATAACTAAGTAAAAGATAACTGCAGAGAGGAGAGTAAGTTACTTTGTCAAACACTGTGCTGAGAAAACATAAATAAGAAATATGGTGATAGTGTGCCAAGGGGAGCAGAGAGCTTCATTTCTCACACAACCAAAATAAGTAGAGAGCACCTTATTCTATCAGGATGGACGGCTGATTTAAATCAATTTTAAACAGTGTAAATCAGCAAGCTGGAAATCTTGATTTAAAACATTGAGTTTAATCTTTTACATTTTAATTTTTTTCTATTACAGAAAGTTTTATTTTTGTTGGTTTGTAAGCATAAAAACATTTACAAGTGCAAACTTTTGATTAAGTGTGATGGGTTTTTTACTAAACAGAGGTAGGGTGGTATATTTGGCCAGTCAAAAAGTACTTCCCATTGCCTCTGTAATCATGAACAGCAGCAGCCACTTTTTTTCATGCCCCTCTTCCCAAGTTGGCAAGCAGGGCAGTTGTCCCCATTGCCCCCCAGTTACACCACTGATTTTGCTTTTACACAATTCACTTTTAGTGTTTAAATGGGCTGCATTTAGTGCTAACAGGCTTGATTAAATTACACATAAGTGCAGTGAAATATAATAGTACTCACCTTTAACATTAGTGTAGAGGAATATCATGTTACTAATAAAGCTCTAGGGCTTTAGACAATATTGCCTTTCATCACTGTAAGATAACAGTTGGATGAAGGACTCTTGTTAACTAATAAGAACTATATTTGTCATCCTTTTTGACACTCAGACTTTAATCTTCTGGCCCCCCACCTTCCTCACAGCAAGAGAACAAGTAACATTCTCCAGTTCCAAGTAGTCAGATTGCAGATATGTATTTTTAGATTTGTTCCAGAAATCTTTAATGGCCCTGGATCTTGTTTGGGGAAGGGGGTGTTATTTGTTTGGAGAAGATTGCTTTGGTTTGGGGGGTTTTTTTGCAGTTCAGTATGTAGCCTTTAGATGGCATTGCATCCTTGATCATGTTGGAAAGTAATGCACTTTACACTATTGAAGAGTGAGATGAACCGAAAGGAACACAGCACGTGTTAAAAACTTAAGATAGTACATCTGTGGCTGGGAGATGGACAATCAGTACATATTGACAAGAAACCAGAAACATTAGAAAGTAAAGTCTAGAGCTGTGGCTGCTGACACGGAGGATACAGCACGACTCCAAAGCGTGGGTTTCAGAAATGGTGATCCTGGATTCACTGTGTGCCAGGTCAGCTGTCAGACACCGCACCACCTGCCAAGAAACTAAGAGGTGAAGATAGGGCACTTGGGGACTGCCAGGTTGCTTTTCCACCCATTTTTCCCATGCCAGCTTCAGAGAGGTGTAAGAGTAAACTGCTGTGTTGGATCTGTGCTATCAGAAGATCCTTGTACAATATGTTAAAGAGATGCTTCAGTTGACTATGTCCTGGTTACTGTCACTGTGTAAAATGGTCGTATCACAGGGAAGGTCCAGAACTAAGGTTGTACGAAGGCCTAGAACAGATACTGGGCACATGCTGAAAATCCAGCTGTGTTTCTGGACACAATGTTGTATAAATCACTTCTTAGAAATGGATTTTAAAATGATAGTTTTTCAGTGCTCAGCATTTCAGTTGTATGGGAGGCCTGCATGCTGTATGTTTTCTAAGCACAGAACTTGTGTGTTTTTTTCATATATAATGTTTTGTGTATACAGTTAACAGGAACACAGAAGGTGTCATAATCTATTCACCTTTCTACTTGATTGAAACAGAATCTTTGTAATGATACAGCACCAAACATACATTCAGTGGTGAGGAATAAGACTGACAGAGACCATTACAGTTAGAAGCTTGTAACTCCTTATTCATAGATGTGGAATGCTGAAACATTATTGTGTAATATTATTTCATATTTATATCATGCTTCAAATATCTTGTATGACAGGTAAGAATTCCTTACAGATAAGGAAGCAGCAGTATCAAAATCTGAAGTGATGTGTACATAGCCCTATAAGAAGTCTTTGGCATATCTGAGAATGGAATCCTGGTCATTTCCTTGTCTGTTCCTGTGTTTTAACTGCTAAACTATTTTTTTAAATTTATTACAGTTCTTTACATACTGCTGTGGTGGTTGTTTGGCAGATTCTGATTCAGTGTTATTTCTTCTATGCTAATATTTCAAGTTGGAACAAAAGCTTTAATAGAAAAAAATAGTGCTGAAATAAAGCACAAGTGTGGAAACTATCACACATCCAAGAGGAAAGCATGAGGAGATGTCAGCATTTATTTTCTTAACTTGAATAAAATGACTTCTTTTGTGTCATCTTGGAAAAAACTAGACTATTTAATCAGGTCTTGCTTTGTTGATTTACTTGATATTTGTGAAGTCATTGAGGTTGCAACTGCTTACATCAGGTCACAATATATAGCCCTATAAGTCTAATGCAGTGTTTTTCAACCTTTTTAGATTTGAGGCACCCCTCATTAGACTAGAGGCCCCTCTCAGAAAATTTCAGCTTAGTTTTCACTCATTTTTTGATTACAGAAAAATAGTAGAGTAATTCTTCCATTGCAAAAACTCAGAGAGACCACAAGTCAGAATGTATTTAACACTATAGATTCCTATTTGAAATATCTAGGCTTGTCTTGTGACTCGTGTTTGCATGCCTAACAGTGCTTACATTGCTTGACACCCAGTGGCACCTTCGAAAAGAAAGGATCTCAAGGTACCCCACAGTCTAATATTAAAATTTCATAATAAAGTTAAAATGTATCAGACTGGCATTTTGTGCAACCCTGTAGTTGTGTTGGCTTTCTCTGTAGTTAATCTGAGCTTGACTTAGTAAGGCCGTTAAAAGAATGTCTTGTTCTTATGTCATATTCATCTCTCTCAGTTTGTAATGTATTTTCAAAAACCAAACCAGACTTCACCATATGTTTCTCAATGAGGGTGTCCGTGCATGTTTTGCCCCACTATTACAGCCGTTTTCACTAAAGATAAGTGATTACCCCAAGGTCCTTCAGTCAACAGTTAGTCTTTTTGACAATGCTGGGCTCTTCTGGCTTCTTGTCTTTTGGTCTAGTCTAGACACTAAACCATGTTGGCTTCAACTTCTTATTGGGGGAAATGGCTCTCAACATGTTCTACATTGGATTTCTACAAAAAAAATGTAAAGTTCTAATACAAAACTTTACAAAATTGTAGAGAGCATGTATCAAACTGTTTACAACTTGCTGATAGTACTTCAGCAGGACTACATATATGCTTAACTTAATCAGATACTCAATTGGATCGGGGCCCTGGTGCTCAGTCCCTGACAGGGTCAAAGTTTATATAAGAATAACTAATTACAGTGTATATTATGGCTATGAAGAAGGAGAGAGCTGCAAATACAGATGGTAGAAAAGTGAAGGTGGGAAAAAGATTTTGGTTCACATTTTTCAAAAAATAATTTTTCATTTATTCAAACTTTTTAAAAATGCTTTTCTCTTTTTTAATTCCTCTGTGATTTCATCCTGTTTTCCTCTCCTTCCCTGTTTACATTTGGCACTGTAAAAAGTAGAAAGATTAAACATTTGGAAAAAAGAGAGGAAAAGAAAGATAAAAAAACCTTTTGGGTTTCCAGTTGGATTAAAAATGTAAAAACTACAATTCCTGTTATCTTTTTAAGAAGAAAGTGAAAAATTTGTTCGACTTTTATAGTAGGGCGTTGGTATAACTGTGATAGTGTAGGAATGGTCTGAGAAGGAAGAATTTTGGGGGGTTTTTTAGTTATATGGTTTATGGGACCAATTATAAAGTGAGGAAAGAAGTTAGACAAAGTTTCAGATACAAAATGCCCTTCCTTTGGTCAGACTCCTCATGCCCCACATGTGTAACACAGACCCAAGTTGAGATGTTCAGATTTTGGGAATCTTTGATTAGTTTTGGTTCAGACTAAAGTCCTTAGTTCTTTATATTGTCCATATGTCTATATTAAAAACTGTACAGTTTGTAGGAAAACAGAGCTCCTAGAAATTAATTTTTAAAAGATATATCATCACATGTCATTGCCTCTAAAAGAGGGTACAGTTGCTCTTTACCCCTTTAAAACATTATCCTTATTCTTCTGGCAACAAATGCAACTCTGAATGGCATTTACCATCTTTGTGCTGAATCCAGACAATCAGAATTCTTAGCATTTTGAGAGGGATGTCTTTATCTGGCTATCGCTGCAGGCCACCAGTTCATCCCAGATGCTAGCCTGAAAAGCAAGTAGCAGAGGGGTGACCAAGTGAGACAGCTCATGTCTCTTCTTCCCTGTTAGATTAATCACTTAATCTAAGTGATTAATCTAAGTGATAAATCTAAATTGGATTAATCACTTAATCACTTAATCTTAATCACACCATCTTTCAAGTTACTCAACTTCCTTCCATCAATCTCTGGAACCAAGGCTGCCTTTATTCTTATCAAGGAATAGATAATATATTTTTTATATATTTCTAAGCATACTTAAAGAAAAAATAGTTTTAAGCCTTGCATAGTAGATATCTTTCTGTTTCCTATTTTTCTGATGTCATCCATTTTGCAGTTGATAACCCAGTAACAAATAATTTTGGTTTCTATGGCCATGTCCCTACAAGCAGGAGTGTGCGGTCACCACAGGAAAAAAAGCAGCAGCACAAATTGGCCCCGGGCCTGCAAACACTTTAGCATGCACTTACCTTGACCAGCAGGCACTTACCCACAGGCTGGGCTTTCCCACCGTCCTTGCAGTGGGTTCCTTCCTGGTGGCACAGAAGTGCATGTTTGCAGTGGCGGGGCCTTTGCACCATCCTGCTGAGGACAGCGTGTCCCAGATGCGTGTTTTTGAAGGAAGTGGAAGGGAAAAAAAAATTAAAAAGCAAATGAGGAGAGAGACATTTGCTAAAGTCAGATCTCCAGAGGAGCATCTGAAGGGTGTGCACAGTGGGGCAGTAGAGCAAGCTGCCAAGGGAAGTTGTGGAGTCTCTCTTTTCTCCCCACCTCACTCTGGACTGGGTTAGGGTATATGCAGGTAGATGGTCTGAGCAGCAAGGGGTTGTTGAGCTGGCCTGAAACAAGGACTCGGCTTGGTGGGACCTGCCAGAAGGGAACTGGACAGAAAGGGAAGAGGTTGCCCTGGCAAGAAGGACATCTTCACCCTAGGGTTCTACGGGAATTGGCCGAGGTCATTGCGGGACCGGTGGCGCGGCTCTATGAGCGCTCGTGGTGCTCTGGTGAGGTGCCGGAGG
>JAGPOW010000290.1:30522994-30536462 GCA_030014935.1 Caiman crocodilus | reverse complement strand
ACTTTGGTCAGGCCACAGTTGGAGTACTGCATCCAGTACTGGGCGCCGCACTTCAAAAGGGATGTGGCCAGCCTGGAGAGGGTTCAGAGGAGGGCCACCTGCTTGGTGAAAGGGCAGCAGGACAGGTCCTACAAGGAGAGACCGAAGGACCTGAACCTGTTCAGCCTCAGCAAGAGGAGGCTGAGGGGGGACTTGGTGGCTGTCTACAAGCTCATCAGGGGGATCAACAGCAAATAGGCAGAGCCCTTTTCTCCCCAGCAGCACCTGGGGTAACAAGGAACAATGGATATAAGCATATGGAGAATAGGTTTAGGTTGGAGATCAGAAGGCAATATTTTACAGTTAGGGTGGCCAAAATCTGGAACCAACTTCCCAGGGAAATGGTTCTCGTCCCTACCTTAGGCAAATTCAAGAGGAGGTTGGAGGATCACCTGTCTTGGGTCTTGTGAACCCAGCATTCATTCCTGCCTGTGGCAGGAGGTCAGGCTAGATGATCTGTTCAGGTCCCTCCTGACCCTAGCTACTATGAAACTGTGAAATTTATGCTGCTGCTTTTTGCCCCAGCACACGCCCCTGGCACGTTGGGTTAGCACAGGGAAAAATGCTCTGTGTGGAGTAAGGGATGCTGAGGCCAGTACCTGGAGTCCTGAGGGCATCCCAGGGCTCTAGCAGCAGCAGTCTAGGCACACAAAGCCTGGCCAACAGCCAGAGTATGGTTCTGGCCAGCCAGGCTCTGATTTCAGACGATGCATGCTGCCCCACTTTTTTCCTTGGGTTTTTTAATACCAGGATTTACAAGTATCTAAATTTGGCTCCAGCTGCAAATATGGAGCATGGAGAACCAAATCACATGCATGGGGTACATTTCTGTGGCGCCTCAAAGGCCTTTGTGGCACTGCAAAAAGCATGTGCATGCTCATGTGGACATGGCCTATTTGTGTAACTTGTTGCCCCAGATTAGAGTAAATTATTACATTTCAAGCCTGATCCAAAATCTTGTGAGGCTGACTGCAGTGCAATTTGGATCAGGCCCTCAAATAGAATTTGCCTATCAATGAACGCACAAGAGACAAACCCAGCAGAACATTTCTTGCCATTTGTAGCCTGATATAGTAATAAAGTGGCAAACACCACGGAAAATGGAGTTGGCTTCAGATAGTAATTCAATGAAAAAGCATTCTTTGAATAAGGAATCTGGTTAAATATTGCATGTAAAGATTTTAAAGAGACCTGTTTTATTTACTTCTGATTTTATTTCCTATGAAAATATGAAAAACAGAGTGGTGTCTACATCAGATTACCAGAACTACAACTCTTTGAAGGGGAAATAGCCATATATATGTTAACTATTAGTTTTATCTTCAAAGGTCTTGTTTTTTTCATTTGCTAGAGTTGAAGATAAAGGAAGAGGGCTCAGCTAATGCCAAACATGACATATGCAAGTCTCTTAGCATTTTAAATACAGACAGATAAGAGAAAAGAGAAAAGTCATAAGAAAAAGTAAAAAAAAAAGGGAGGGAATAAGATGGGACATATTGATTCTTTCTTCCACAGAATCTGTTAAAGCATTTTCTCCTCCTTGTATACACAAGTGAGAAAAGAGAATTTTTCTCTTCGTTGTTGTGCCAAACACTGCATAAGACATCAAACATCACTTGGAGGAACTGGAGCTGAAATGTTAAAAAAAACCACAAAACAGTGTCTCCCCTGAGGAACCACAAGCAATATAAGGCAAACAAGCTGTAGCCCTGTACTGGGGGGGGAGGGGGTACTAATATGCAGGTGGCTAATTAGTACCAATCACAGATTTCTATCTCAAGGGAAGGGAGGAAATATTTTAATTCTCTCCAGTAAAAAAAAAAATGCGCAAACTTTAAAGGAAGTAAAGACAGGCTGACTGTTTGGAAGCAATGTACACTTTTAATCCAAGTAGATTTCTATTCCACTAGTTCCTGGCACATTGTCACAAGCGAAAATCTTCCCACTGCAGTTTTAATTTGGTTCCCTAGTAATTTTACTCTTGACATTGTTGTTGAGCTAAGGAAATAGAAACTGATCAGGAGGTTGGCTGTCTTGAATAAAGCTCACTAAAGGTACACATAAGAAAGGACGGTTTAGTGGATAGTGCATTAACCTAAAACCTTGGAAATCCTGGTTTCAGCAGCCTTCAACAGATCACATAGCCTTCCTTGGGCCTGATTTCCAGTACAAATTTTATCAGCAAGGAATTGTCTTTCATTACCACAGGTGTGTAAACCTCCATATATACACGTTATATAAGCTGGCAAAACCTTGTCTTTCTCTAACCTAGACAAAACTATGTCCCCAAGTAACACAAGCTTGTAGCCAACGTACAGCCATCAGCAAAATGCCAGTGTAGCTCACTCCAGTGACATAGCAGTGTCAAAAGCTGTAAACCTTGGGCTCCCACGCATGCTACCGCAAGTCTTCTGCAGGCACACCTTTTCACTGGGATGACATGTAGCACCAACAAAAGCAGCCAGGTATGCATAGCTTCCATTGACACAGCAATCTTGTCAGCTGTAAGCCAACAGAAGTTTAAGAGCAAATCTGTCTAGTGTAGTCATGTTCTGCCTAACAGGGGTGTTGCGCTGAAATTGTGAGGCACTCAGACACTACACTAGAGGGCTCCATATAAGCATCTTGGTTATACAGTTGGACAGAGATAACCATAGCAGGGTGCAAGGCCCAGGGCAAATCAGCCTGTGGGGCCCAGATATGGGGGCAGGGGTGAGGGAGGGGTGGCAAGCAGCCAGACGTGAAGCCAACCCAGCTTCGGGGGGCCCCCCAAAGTGGAGGGCCTAGGGCAGTCACCCTGATTTTTACCCCCACCAGGAAAGGTCCTGCAGTCGGGCCTCGATTTACATGGTGGTTAAGTTCCTGATAAAACACTGTGCAAATAGAAATTGTGTAAAAAGATACCAAGGGTCTATTGGAAATAAGGGTTTAGGTTCCAGATGAGGCTGATAATTTGGCCAATAAATGACCATGCATGCACGCAGCCACAATGCAGCACGCAGGCAGCAAAGAGCACAGCTAGCAGCTTGGTGAGCTGCATGTAGCTGGTAAGTCTGGTGTGGTGGAAAGGGAGAGGGGAGGGAAGAGTCACGGGAGTACAGATCAATACTTCCCATGGTGAGGGAGGAGTGGGGCAGGGACAAGGGTAGATGCTGTCCAGCCAAGACAGGGCAGGGGCAGGATGGAGCCGTGGCTCATCCAGGGGGTGTGTAGGGTCAGCTCCCGCTGCTGCATGCACCCTGGGAGGGTACAGGGTAGATGTGTGCTCCCAGATCTGTGCAGCCAGGGGTGGGTTGGACAGGTTGCAGGTGTGGGCTGGAGCTGGTGCTGTGCCGGACTTTATCGGTTTGGGCTGGGCTTGGGATGGGCGGTGGCAGTGCTGGGAGAGGGTTACGGGGGGTACTGCAGCCACCCCAAATTTCACTGTATTCCCCCTATAGCCCCCTTCCAACACCGCTGCCACCTGCCCCAAGCCTAGCCCAGCTCAGCCCCCATTGAGAAGAGCCCCACATAGCCACAGCTCCAGCCCACAGCTGCAGCCTGCCCTGCCCTGCATAGACCCAGGAGTCATGTATCCTCTCCCATGCCTTCTCAGGGTGCACGCAGTGACTAGAACTACCCCCCAACCCCCACAGACAAGCCGTGGCTCTGTTACATGCCCGCCCTGCCCTGGCTGGACAGCGCCTGCCCCAGGCCCCGCCCCACTCCCTCCCTCATTGTGAATAGGTATTGACCTGCACCCTCCATTACCCTTCCCTCTCCCCTCCCCTTCCACCACAACATAACATACTTACCAGCTACACTGAGAACAGCATGGTGGGGGGAGCGGGCGGGCAGGAAGCAAGCAGTTGATTCTAGATACATCTGTGCATTTTGGCAACTGCACTACACCATGTAAAAGTTCATTCATACTGTGTACAAATGTAAAGGGTCACAATTAATTGACCGTGCATAACTGAAACTGTGCAAAAAACCCCACAACGCATATAAATTGAGGCCTGACTGTATTGATACTGCCCATTATTACATAATCATACTGCATGCAGGAATTGAATGCAACTTTCCTTATTTACATACCAGCCCTAATCCACTGATTGAAAGAGCATTATTTGTATGAGGAAGGCTAACAGGACTGGGTCCAATGTTTACTAACAGTATATTTCAGTGCCAATGTTAAGAAAACCAACAAGATTTAAGTTTATATTTTTGAAAGCAGTGTCGTTGACATTAGCTCTTGTGAGAATAGTGATGGAACTAAATAATATGATGGTTCCTTTTAACCCCTGGATTGTATCCTCTGGTAATTACATTACAAATTTCACTGAAGAAATAAAACTAACTTTTCAGCTTTTATCACGGTGCATAACATTTTACAAATGTGTACCAGATGGGACAGCTTAAAAATAGAAAACAAGCAAAAAGAATACCTAACATAGATTTTTTAAATGTTGTGATTATAAGCCAATCTAATGATTTTTTGGAGGACCTAACTCATGTTTTGTTAACATATGAGTTGGCAGCAACATGGCAGGGGGCAAAGGGAGTGGTGGGAGGGCTTGTGAGAAAACATAGTGTTCACTTGTTGAGATCTGAAAAGTCTTTATTTTACCATTGTCAACTTCTTGCTATCAAGAGAAGCTGTCTATAGGTGCAAGTACTTTGTGTGAAAAGAACCAATAAGGAGGAAGAAGGGGTGCAATGGCACAGTCACACCCCACTTTCAGACCACACCACTGAAGCAGCAGCCAGGGACTTTTTTTAAGTCTCTGAATCAAGTAAGAATTCCTCTTCCTTCCTTTCTATGCCCAGCGGCAAGTCCCTTCCTCTCCCCTGCTCACGGCTGCTGCTGTCTTCACTGTCTCTGGCTGCCCTGCAGGTGGAGAGAGCCCAATCCAGCCAGGCTACATGAGGAGCAAGGCTTAGGCCAGGGCACCAGCAGCTGCAGTGAGAGGCAGGTTCCTCCTTCCTGTCCAATTCCCCCTCAGTGTTTCATGCTAGCCCAAGGATGGGGAACCCACCTACCACTGCCACTGTCCCCAGCTGAGCCCACTTCCCACTGGCTGAAGCAGGGCAAGAGCAGCTCTAGAGCAGCGTTTCCCAACCTTTTGGTTCTGGCGGCATGCTTACCGGGCCTCTCCCGTCTCTCAGCACACCCGCCGAATGTGGAGCCGGGGGGTAGGGGAGGGGGAAAGGCCAAGTGGCTGGGTGTAGAGGGGAGGGGTGGCACAGCTGAACACAGTGCATGGATGCGAATCACTGGCTGGAACCACGCCTCTCATTTGTCTGTCTGTCAGCAGCAGGGAGTGTGGCTCCAGCCCAAAATTTTGCGGCATACCTGGACGTGTCGTGGCACACTTGCTAGGAAACACTGCTCTAGAGTCTCTCCTGCCCCACGGCAGCTGGAGACAGCAAGGACAGCATCAGTGGCAGGCAGAGGAAGGGATTGTAAGACCTGGGGTGTAGGTAGTCTGGCCTGATGGTTAGGCCACCAAGGGAAAGCGGAGCCTGGGCCTGGGACAAAGCGCAGAAGACATATACCAAAGCCAGAGGGAGATCCAAAAGCAGAGTCCTCGACACAGTCCAGGGTCAGGATAAAGGGGTCAGATGCTGAGTACCAATTCAGGGGACACTGCACAAGGCAAAGTCCAAAAGACAGAGCAAAACCAGAGTGAAGAGCCAGGAAAAAGAATCACTGGTAAATCCAAAGCCGAAGTCTAGATATAAGCCAAAAAAAGGGTCAGGAACCAGGGGACTTGCTACAGCAGAATGTGGCAGGGCACTGCAGATGCTTGCAACTTTAAGGGCATAGGGCCAGCAGCTGCCAGGTACCAGATGAACTGGAGGTAAGAGAGGAGCTATAGGGGATGGATTGGAGGCTCCTGGTCCTGGGCATGACTTAAAACTGCACCCTGCTGGGAGTGGGTGGCCTGGTGGGGCTCTCAGTGGCTCGGGAGCCCCCAGAAATGCCAAGCCAGTTAACACCCTGGTGAAAGGCGAGTAGGGGCGCCTTAATCCCAGTCCTCACCTTCGGGTGGACAGAGGTAACATCTGTAGTAGCACCACAACCTGCTGCCCCAGGGGAGGAGTGGGAGTTCCCATGAGACCCTGGGACACCAGTCATGGTATGAGGTACCCCAGCTCCCCACATCCAGAAAGGGGGACCCAGAGAGACTGTGGGGCTAGGGAGGCCAGCAGTAGAGTGCCCCTTGACTGGTCCAAGTTGGGGCCAGGGCCAAGACGGTCAAAAGGGGCCAGGGGCCCACCACAAGGGGCACCCCGGGTTGTGGGCCCGGGACCCTGCCTGGCCTTAGAGGTGAGGCCATAGCCTGTGTATGGCTAAAGGTCCCGAGCGGAGGACCACGCCCAAGAAGGAGCTAGCTACAAGGAGTTCGGCAGCCCGGATGAAGGTGGCGCAGGCCACCTGAGTGGAGGGTTCAAAGGAGGGTCCCACCAGGAAGATTGTGGAGTCAGTCCAGTGTGTGGCTGGAGATACCATCTGTGAGGATTGGGCCACGGTGTAGGGGTGGTATGGAGCCATGGGCACCCCCCTAATATCAGGGTGCAAAGGAAAATGGGCAACCTCCTACCTTATTTAACAGCTTATTAATTTTCCAGCAAGTCGTGGCGGGAAAGACAGGCGGGTGACGTGCCCAGAGGCAGGTGGGAGGCCAGCAATGGCTAGCCTGAGAGCAACCTACTTTGCCACACAGAACTATTGACTGGCCTGGAGACACAGGGCCCCCAGCTGGTGCTAAAACAGGGGCGGGCAATTATTTTGGGCAGAGGGCCACTTACTGAGTTTTAGGAAACCATCAAGGGCCTAGGGTGGATTAATATTAATTTTTGAAATTTTTTAGGGGCCCTGCAGGTTGGATAGAATGGCCTAGCAGGCCGCATCTGGCCCTCTACCCCTGTGCTAAAAGGATAGGTAGTGCTTCCAACAGAGTTCATTACCTGGGGCTGAGTTCATTAACTGGGGCTTGCTGCAGGTGTGGTTGCTGTGGTACTTGGCTCAGGCTGGCCTGCCTGCTCAGAGTCCCTGACAGCACTGGGCCCAGAGTCCCTGACAGGGTTGAGCCCTAAGGTTTGGAATAGACTGCCACCAGAGGTGGTTCAAGCACCTACTCTGAACGCCTTCAAGAGACATTTGGATGTCTATCTTGCTGAGTTCCTATGACCCCTGCTAACTTCCTGCCCTTTGGGTAGGGGGCTGGACTCAATGGTGTCCTGAGGTCCCTTCCAGCCCTAATGTCTATGAAATCTATGAATGGGAAGGGACGTTCTCCTGAGCATGAAAGGGAAGGAAGAGGGTGCTGAGAGCAGGGGAAAAAAAAGTCTTACTTGTTTCACTGACTTACAAGTCCCAGGCTGCTGCTCCTGGGGTGTGGTCTGCCTGCCCCAGTGGGAGTGGGAAGCCAGGAGATGAGGTGCAGCCATCCCTGAAGCACCAGTCACTGCTCTGACACCCCCCTTTACAAAATCCTGGGTCTTCCTATGCCAACAAACAGTATGTTGTTTAAACATATTTTCATTGTTTAAATCAAAAGGCTTAATACAAATATTTCCACTAAATATTTTTCCTTGGATATTTTTAGACATTAGTGATGTCTGTGTGTTGCAAGTACCGAAAAATAGGTAGAACCCAAAAAGCCGAATTCAGGAATTACTAGAATGTAAATCCATGGAGATGAATATATAAACAAAACGAATGTATATATAAAACCCCCTGAAAATTTGAAATTTTACAGTTTAATTTTTTATTTTACAGAACAGTTTCATTTTAACAGTTCTTAATTCATCTAGCTGGGCCACCAGTATATCACAGAACCTTAAAGTTTCACCAAGTGGCCCCTATCTTGAATCTATTATTTTTGTATGATAGCTTTCATACAAGCATCCAGTCTTGACTTGAAGATGTCAAGCAGTGGATAATCCATCACTTTCCCTGAGAGTTCGTTTTCAATGATGAATCACCCTTGCAACCTCTTGCTTTCATTTAAAATATTTTCCTAAAGTTTTCTGGTTTAGAGCCTCTCTATGTTGTGAAGCAATTAAGTTGGCAGCCCAGTTATAAATGGCAGCTTTGAAGTAGTGATTAAAATATGGGTCAACCTGTACGCATAAGTTCTTTCAATGAGCCAGTATCCTCAAGCTGAAAAGTTAAGCTCAATTGATTAGATATTCTTACAGTGAAATAAGAGTCCCCACACAACACAGCTTTACTAGTTTAACCAAATTGTTTTCTAAAGCGATTTAGGTAAATTGGTACAATTTTCCCATGGTCTAGGCCTCATATTTTCTTGTCTAGTATCTGTAACAGTAACCTCAGGAATGACTAGTTTCCCAGGCGGACGATAAGAAAGGGGTGGGAGACCCCTCCCCCAGCATGGGTTGTGGTGAAGACAATCTACCGCAATGACAAGGAGAAAAGCCCTAGAACAGGGGAAACACCTCCTCCAGGCACAACCAGGCCCAAAGAGCCACAGAGGGGTGGAGCACCCACACGTTTCACCAGCCACTTTTCCCTGTGGCTGGGGCTAGCATGCCCCGATGATGTCACTTGGGAGTGCCATCTGGCAGGAATAAAAGCCAGTGGCAGGAAAGCAGTAGGGGGTACACAGCAGGGAGGTAGCTTCAGGACCGCCCTCTTTGGCCAAACAGAGACCCTGGACACCAGCAAGGATGGGTCAGAGAGGGATCCCACAGGAGGGTCTAAGGCCTGAGTTAAAGGGCCACACCCTGAGGGCCAGCTGATAAAATAAGTTTTGTAACCAATATTCCAATGTGTCCCATATTTACTCTAGCATGACTCCCTCCCACCATACTGGGTGCCTAGCACCCCCACCCCCACTGCGTGTACAACATACAAAGCAAGCACAAGAAGCATCCCTCCCCTGCACCTGAGGCAGCCTGGCTCTCTTCCCTGCCACATATGCGACATTCTCCTCCTCTGTCTTCACCCTTCAGCCCATTCATCCTCCACATGCAGTATGGGCAGCCCAGCTCCCTTCTTTGCAGCTCAGGACCTCCAGCCCCCTCCCAGGGGAAATGGCAGCTGGGTGGGAGCCTGCTGGCTACAGACTGATCCTTTTGGGGCCGCATATGGTCCATGGGACACCAGTTGGACAGCCCTGTCTTAAATAAGCAGAAATGATGGCCATCTGTAGATTTTGCACTATCCTGTATCTGTCTTCCTATGGTTTACAGTACCTAGGAATTCCATTTGTAAGAGGGCTGAGGAAAAGTTGTCACCTTCACTAGTCTGCTCTTTCTCACACCCGGAGATCCTAGCCAGGTACAGACATGACACTTTTACAAATATAAATGATCAGAAACTGGTCTATACCCATAACAGAACAGAAGTATGGCTCACATGGACTAGTTTAAAAATGATGGAACCTGGTCCAAGATTTGGCTTCCCTCCCCTTCCCCCACCAAGGGTGAATGTGTGTTCTGTTTGCTACCAGTCGAAAATATGCCACTTACAGGAAACTGCATAACTTAGCTCAATTCTGCCTTGGGCTTTTTGAAGCTCCTGTGAGCAGCTGGCTACCTACATGCTGCCAGCATAAGCCTAGCAGAAGTTTCCCCACAGGCACAAATCAATAAGGGCTCTTCTTTCCCAATCACAACACATTGGGCAAATACTCTGTGACTCCAGGCCTAGGGACAGACATTCAAAAAGCCAGAGCCTGAATTGATTCAGTTTTTGCAAATTAGTCTAACCTGCAAAAACTGAAATGATTTGCAAGTGAATAAACATTCAGGAAATACAGGCACCTGCCTGCAGTGGCTAAGGCTAGAAGCTGGCGGGGAGCTACAGCAGCCCTCCCTTGCTTTCAGCAGCAGCCGCAAGGCTGGAGAGAAGCTGACAGGGGTGTGTGGTAAGGCCCCCAGCAAGGGCTAAGTATAGTTGGGGAGGGGTTTAAATCCCAACCCTGGCTTTTAAGGATCCCAGCCAAGGTGTTCCCAGAGGGGGACAGGGGAAACAGCCCTTGCCAGGCTTGTCTCCAAGACCAGATACCAGCTGGACCTATGCCTCAGGGAAAGTGAGGCCTGGGGTATTAAACTGCCTTGTCTTCAGGTGGGCATGGGACTCCAACCAGTGTGTGCCCAGGTTTTCCTCCTACTTGTGCAGCAGTAGGCCTGGCCAGAGCTGACTGGCATGGCCCTGCTATCTGCCCAGGGCTGCAGCTGAGGCTGGGGCCATGAAACCGTGCGGCTGGGGTTGTGGGACTGAGCTGAGCCAGGTGGTGTTGCTGAGGGTGGACGTGGACAGGCCAGCCCAGGCTGGGCCATGAGGGCTGGGCCCTTCCCAGTGGATTCCAGCTTGAGCTGGGGCCTGAGTTGCAAGCCACAGGAGCTACATGGCCAGATTGATCTCAGCTTCCCGTGCCCAGGCCAGGCAGGTCTGTTATGGGATCGCAGCTGTCTGCACAGGGCCCTGCCCAGTGGCTTTGGCTCTGTGACAACCCAGTCCAGCAGCCTGGGCAGGGGCTGGCCAGGAAGTGGGCTGCATGGAGGTGCTGGCAGGCCCCAAGCCTGGCAGCTGCCTCTGCCACACCCTCTGCCCTGTGCAGCACCTGGTGGCTGAGGCTGCATCAAAAGCTGCTAGCTGACAAAGCCCAAGTGGGCTTTTCTGCCCCGCTTGTCTCCACCTGCTGCAGGTGGAGTGGATATAAAGCAGCTGGAGCTGGAGTCAGAGCTCTGTGCACTGGGTAGAAGCTTCCAGGCTGAAGCCCTGCCTGCCCCACCCTACATCCTTGCCACCCAGAGCAGCACAGCAGAGGCAAGAGTGGAGGGGAAGTAGCCACTGGAGATGGGGGGAAGCTAGTTGGGGCTGGCAGGGCTGTTCTGCATCCCTTACCTCCAGCTGATGCTCGAGCCGGTCAGGGTGAGCGGAGCTTCAGCACAGTGGCTTCTGCTCAGCTCACAGAGCTCTGGCTCCACGTCCCTCTGCGATGAGCAGCCCCTAGAGTGGATCAAAGGCAGCTGAGACCTAAAGCCAGAGCTCTGTGCCCTGAGCATAAGCCTCTGGGCTGAAGCTCCCCCTGCTCACCCAAAACAATGCAGCATGGCACAGCACGGCCAGTGCTGGAGACAAGGTGAGCAGAACAGACCACCTGACCCTGGCCAGGCCACATGTTTGAATGCAGCTGTAGCCACTGGATGCTGCACAGGGCAGGGGGCACAGTAGCAGCAGCTGCCAGGCTTGTGGCCTGCCAGTGCCTCCAGGCAGCCTGCTACCCAGCCAGCCCCAGCCCATACTGCCAGACTGGGCTGTCACAAAGCTGCAGCCACTGAGTAGGGCCCTTTGCAGCTGGCTGCAGCCCCATGACAGCCCCACCCAGCCTGGGCGCAGGGAGCCAGAAGCAATCTGGCCACGTAGCCTCCATCTGAGCTGCAGCCTGCTGGAATGGGATGGGCCCCCATGGCCCAGCCCCAGCCAGCCCCTCCACCGCTGCTTAGCAGCACCACCCAGTTCAACCCTGCAGCCCCAGTCACTGGTGAGGCAAGCAGATGGCGGGGCCATGCCGGCCAGATCTGGGCACACTCCCTCCCCTGCCACTGGAGTGGGGGGCGGGGAATGGCTGGTGGGCTGCTCCGCCCTAGCCACCAGTGGGACATGAGGGAGGGGGAGATTAAATCCCCCTCCATCTCCCTGTTTGCTTCAGGCTGCAGATGGGTGGTCTGACAGGGGCTGCTATGCCCTGGCTAGACAGGCCCTGGCTGTGGTCCCCAATGGGAGAGAGGAGGGAGGGGGGAATAAGCCCCTTCCCTGCTTTTTCCTCAGGGGGCCATGCCGGCCAATGTCTGGCCACATCCCGTCCCTGCTCCAGCTACAGAGCAGAGGGGTAGGGCCAGCCCTACTCTGCTGGAGCAGGCAACACAGCCCAGCCCAGAGCTGAAAAGCATGCTGGGATGCTGGGGGACTATGGTTTAAGTTGTTAAACCAGGAAGGGCTATGGGATAGAAGTTGTATAAACTGGTTTGACTCAAATCAGTTAAGTCTGATACTACATTCAACCAGGTTTATCTTAAACCAGTTCCGGCCATTTTGAAAATGGTTTATTTGCATGGAGATTATGTTCTGTTACAGGTTTAAACCAGTTTCTGATCACTTAAACCAGTTTATGTGTTACTTCTGTCCCTAGCCCAGATACGAGCCTCTGGGGACTAGTCAGTGAATATATAATGATTTTTTAGGAAATATTCTAATGATCCAAAACGTAGATTGAACTTTCTTGTGAAAAGGGAAAACTTTCAAAGCTCTCATCCACACTGATAATTTAGGGTGAACCTCACAGGTTGGCCGTGCTAGTTTATTTGGTGTCTGTAGTTGCTTAGGAGCACTGCCATCTTTTGGAAAGGTAATTTGTGAGTATTTTTTATACCACTTTTTCGCGAATTCTGACAGATTGTGCATCACTAATTTAAAATCATACAACCTTAAGTACCACCAGCAAATTTTTCAGTTCAAACTTAAGTAGCGCCAGCAAATGTTTGTCATATAAAGTAATTATAATAAATCTGTTAACATGTACCACTAATAGGTTGTCTGCATACTACCACTGGTGGTATGCATACCACAGATTGGGAACCACTGGTTTATACCATGTGCTTTCTGCTCTTCCTACAGTGTAAACAATGCATTGAAAAGTAACACTTTCGTGTGTTATATAATACTATAAATGTATATTCTTCTGAATTTAACTGTCAGAGTCTTAAAAATGAATGATAATCCCACCTTGGATGTTTTATTTATTCACCCTTTGGAAGTAAGAACACCTACAGGTAGCATCCCTTTAAGGAGTAATGCATACATTTGTTAAGTTATACTAAAGCAGAGAAATCTCACATGTTACAGGACCTTCAATGATATGTTCTAATTTAAAAAATAACAGTTGTATTAGATTTGAAAAGTGGATTAATCTTCTATCTTTTGGGCTGTGTGTGGATGTTTTAGAAGCTGTTTCATCCCAATTTGACTGATTAATTTTGGGATTTCAGAATGCAACCAACAAGTATAACTACAGAAAACCTTTTTAAAAAGATAAGAAAGAGAGGAAACATGTTGCTACACTGAAATTCCCTCTTAATCTGCTCAGTAGCAGTAGCTAGCACATAAAGGGTGACATCAGCACAAAGTTTTTAATTTCCTCATATGCTCTTACACTGTTGTGAAACCTGATAATTGTTTTGAAATCTTGTAGGCTTAATTCTACTTGTGTGCTTCAAAGGACAGAATTTGAACTATTGGCTTCTCAAACAAATACAGACATCTTCAACATTTTTTAGAAAACCCAGATCATCTGTTTCAGTTTAACAAAAACTAGCTTCGCTGGGGGACGGGCCTGCTGAAAGAGGAGAGGATGCTCGGCCGCTAAGTCAGGTAAGTCGGGCGGGCAAAGGTGGTGGTAGCTTGGGG
>JAGPOW010000290.1:30507096-30522894 GCA_030014935.1 Caiman crocodilus | reverse complement strand
TAGGGAAGTTGTTCTTGCTCCTACCTTGGGCGTCTTTAAGAGTAGATTAGATAGGTACTTGGCTGGGGTCCTGTGACCCTGGCACTCGTTTCCTGCCATAGGCGGGGGGTCAGACTAGATGGCCTGCTCTAGGCCCCTTCTGACCCTAGGTACTATGATACTATGATAAAATAGATTCCAATTTTTGCGTTGTTTAGGGATGGTGCCTGGATCTACCTCAGTAGCTGAAAAAAATCACTTTGTTCTGTCCTCTGCTTTGTAGGAAGAGTGGATTTTATGAGCCACTTGTGTTCATAGCCATTCCCCTTCTGCACCATATTTTTCTATTTCTGTCCCCACCACCAGTACTTTGAGAACCACTGGCCTATCATATAAACCTTCATTTATAGATTGTGGACTCTGTGATCTTATAGACCATAATAATACCCACAGTTAATGAGTATCTTCCAGCCATGTAGTACAAAGATTTAAAGACAACTAGCTGATCATGGGTGATATCTGAAAAGTGTCTACACTGTCTCCATTAAAACAAAAATCATAAAAATCCTAATCCTGTATTCAGCTAAGAATGGTGATTAGACAATAAAGAACCAGTAGATCTTTACATTCGCTTGCAGTTTTCCACATGACCAACTTAGTCCTTTGGAAAGGATTGTCTATTCACATGCTAGCATTTAAACTGCATATAGAATTGATGTTGTACTGGCTAGTAGTCATTCAAATACGAGTAATGCCACAACACCAGCAACAGACAGTACCATCTATTGCAACAGCTTGATGTGTACACCAAACAATACTGAATATTCAGTTCAGTGATAACTGAATATTCAGACTGGTTGTGCTTCCCAATGACAAAACTGAGATGCATGATTTTTCTCTTTTGATATGGAGGATGATTAATAGCTATGAAAAGAAGTAGGTAGACAAATTTGCAGATGCAAACACAAGCCTAAGAGGAGGTTTAACTGAAAGGGAAAAAAGAATAAAATACATTAAGTTGAGCCATATGCTCACATAAAGGTTTTGCTTCATTAACCATCTAAAAGATGTAGGTAGTATCTATCACGATTATTATTTGTGTTATGAATCTCCTGTGTTTGTTTGTTAGTTTGCCAAATATTGAATGAATAGAAAAGTAAATAGGTTACTCAGGTTCTGGATACTTTTGAATATCTGGCACAAATTCTAACTGGACAACCCAAAACCATTACAAGACCCAGAATTAAAAGCTTCTGAAAACTAGGCTGTGTATATGATATATACACATACACTCACACATGCACACATAGAAGGACCTTCTTTTTACAGTAAGTTTTTAAAATTGTTCTTTAATGATTCCTGCTGTAATAGGAGTTTTTAAAGGTGCTGAGTAGTCTGGGTATTGGGCCCTGATAGGGGAAAAAAAAATCAGAAAAAAAAAAAGAGCAATGTAATCTGAAAGTCTGCAAGTCATGTACCACTTTACATGAGTTTCCTCTTTGTATATTGGTCCCAGTGCGGACCTGCTCTTTAACATACTCAGCTCCTTTAAAGTCCTAATAAATGTTGTTTTCCTTCCTTTCTCTGAATAAAGGAATACACCAGTATATTCCCATTGATAAAAACTTTGAGAAAGGAGAGATGAGTATTCTTCCATTCTCATGGCCATTTTTTAAAAACTTAAAGTTTTATCAAAGGAATCTGATTTTGGTATAATTCAAACACAGATTTCCCAAGGTTGTAAATTCTACTCTTCACCTTTTCCATGATTAACATGATAATCTATTTCATCCTAATCTGAAAGGCTTGCTCTCATCACAGTTTGTTTTTAACAATATTTACTCTTTCAACTGTTGGCCTTCACTATATGGAATTCAAGAAATATTTTGTACAAACATTTTGAGAAAAGGATACTAATGGAAAATTAAATATGCTATAATCCAATGAACACATTATTACCTAAAGCAAATAGTTTTATATTGTACTATTCACTTTTTATAGTCTATGTTATCAAATGAGACTTTTGGAAAAAATATGTACTTTTAAACAGCATTGTTTTTAGACTCATTCTGTGAATTTTGAAAATGATGTAACTTTAAACAGAAATCTTTTTTCCTGTCAGTTGTAGTGAGAATAATGTACAGGAAAAGGTGATGTAATGATCATATCACTTACATTATTCTCTCCCTAATGAATAATTTTCTACACTGAGGATGAGCTCACTTACTATTATTGGAATCACATCTGTAAGCCACATACGCTGCTGAATATACTTAAGGTTTGGTGCTGTATAATCAGCCTATAGCTAACAGCTTAATTATATTTGCTGAATTATTACATGTACTACACATGAAGTAATTATTCCTTGGTGATGAATCCAACAGAATGAAAGAAACCACAACAGTTATTTCTAGTAGGACACAGGATTCACACCCTTTCTAAGTGCAGCTATACCTTTCTCTGAAAACCAGACATACACTATTATTAGTTCAGAAGATCCCAAACATGTGATGAATGTTTCTGCTCTCACTACAGCCAGAGCTCACATGATTGACACAGTCATCCAAGTGTAAATTTAAGACTAAGGATAGAAATTTCTCTCTATTTCCATCCCAATTTGTAGCTCTCAGGCAAACTATCCATAGATGCAACTGTGAAACTGACAGTTTAGTTTATCCAATGTATGTCCTGTAAATTAATCATATTTTATTTAAACCTAGTAAAATGAATGAACCTAGAATTTGATTTAGGATTAAAGAAATAACAGTTAAAGTTATTGAATACTATGCTAATATGATATTGTTGAAGTCCTAAATTTACAAGCTTAAATTAATATTAATATAGCAAGCATGGCCAGAGAAAATGCTATTGCATGTGTGTGAGAGAGGATCTAAAAGAAGAGTTTCCCAGGAGTATCACCTTGTTGAAGACATGGCATATACCTTTAATTCATTCAGTTCAAGAATTGCACAGAATTGGCAGCAATAATAGGAACTTTTTTGCACCAGTTCAGGAAAGCATTTAAGCATATGCTTGAATGCTTCCCTGAATGGATGTGCGCCTACCTGGTCTTGAGGACGTGTTCCCTAACGGCCTTGGAATGTGTGCCTGGGCTCAGCCACAGTGCCTGCTCCTGCAACTTCAGTGTGGGCTTGCGTTTTTCCTGAGGGAAACCCTGAACTCACCTGCCACAACTTCAATGTTCCTTCCAGTAGTGGGGTTCCCTCTGGCAGTCCCCTGTGGCTCAGTTACGCCCCCTAGTGGGAGTTCTTGGGGCTCCACCTCCCCCATACCGCAACCATGCACCAGCCTTCAGGACAGCCTGTTTGATGGTCCACAGAGCTGCTGCCCCTAGTGTTGGCCCTTGCACCCTCATCATCCACTGGACCCTCAATGTCCTTGTCCAGTTAAGATATCCTCAGGGCATAAGGATGTCCCAGCAGTTCCTTAGTATCTCCCTTAACTGCACTACCATTTGTAATGCCCCTTGCTGGCTCTGGTCCCTGAGTGTTGTCCAAGGAGCACTGACCTCTGCCCAAGGGTCCCTCTGGGGTTTCTCAACTAAAGTCCCATACTCAAATAGAAAGGAAAGAAAAAGGAGCATAGGGCTTCGGCCCATCCCCACTCGTGGTCCTGGTGTTTGTGGACCTCTGTGTCTCTCAACACTGTTCTCTTCTTCTAGAGGCTCATGAACACCTCCGAGGGGTCTGTCTCTTGAACCCTCAATGCTGGCCAATACAGCCTGCGTCTGGCATGGGGAGCACCTTTGCCAATGTGACAGGCTAGCTGGCAATGACCTAGCCTAGGGGTTTTGAAAGGGCAAAAGATGATTGGAGGACTTGTGATTCCCTTTCCTCACCGATCTGGTAATGATTTGGCCCAGGGGTTTTGAAGGGGTAAAGGTGATTGGAGGACTTGGGATTCCCTTTCCTCACCAATCAGGCCCCAGAGACTCACCCCTCAGGTCCCCTGTTTGGCCCCTTGGGTCACCTGGAGGGGGATAAAAGGGGCAGCACAGCAGACTCAGGGAAGAGACCAGCGAGGGACCATGAGGAAGGAGCTTCAAAGAGCTGAGCCAACGGGGCAGAAGCAGTTGCCGCAGAAGAGCATGAAGGAGCAGGACCTGCAGGCAGCAGTTGGACCCTCAGCAGCACGGCGTGTGGCCGGCAGGAGAAGCTTCCTGTTGGGTTCCAGGACCCCCTACAAGAGGCTGTGGCCAGCAGGAAAGGCTTCCCGCTTCAGCAAGTATCTGAGCAGCAACCCAAGAGGTTCCCAGCTCAGCTTCCAGCACCTCCAATTAGAGACTAGGCTGCTCAACATGAGGCCGGGGTGCCAGGAAGGTCAAGACCCCTAGCAGTTTGAAGCAGTACCAGTGCTGGTGGCTGTATGGCAGAGTTTCTGCCTCCCACATGGGATATCTAAGCTCAAGTCCTAGCTTTGATGAGTTAGGGTGAGTGAGCTAGCAAGGAGAGATTCCTCCTGCAGTGGAAAGGGGCCATTGTGTTTCTCCCCTTCCAGGTACTTAGGCCCTATATTTCTTTGACATTTTTTTGTGCCTTTTTATATTTCCCCAACCAGTATTGTTTGCTCTGCTGTTTGTGTTTTATATTTTGTTAACTCTGTCTTTTGTCAGTGATTGTAAGTGTGTAAACTTTGTTGAATCCTGCCCCCTTAGGGCACTATATGCCCTGATTATGCCTGTTTTGTTCCCAGTATTGTTCCCTCATTAAAAGGGATATGGTTAAGTCCCCAGTGATGGTCTGGCTCTGCTTTATAGGGGAGGAGAGTCCCTATACCTCCCACAGCACTTCTGCACCTGCAATTGGAGAGGGGGTACCTTTTGGAGGACCACTTGGGTTACACCACTTGCTCCCAGCAGTGCTTCCCCCATCTTCCTTTTGCTGCCAGCTTATATTTTGGCCAGGTGGCATCTGGTAATGATGTCATTCGTCCACGCTATCTTTATCACATGTGGAGCCAGCTGGTGAATCTATAGGGCCGGATCGTCCTTGTTCCAGACTCAGTTGCAGGTGGGAGTCCTTTGTGCTTCTGGCTCTGTTCCCCCAGGACAAGATGCTTTCCTGAATTCTAGAAGCTAGTTGCAAATTACATACAAGAGGGGTTTTTTTACAGTGAAATGTGTTTGTAGATTTATAGTGGAGATGGCAATTGTAGTTTCCTAGCTCAGCTTTTCATGATTAAAATCAACGGATAATGTAACCATTGTTTAGGGGGTCAATGATATTTTTATGATTTTTTTGAATTAAACAAGTACTAAATATGTCAGAGAAAATGATTAAAAATCATGACTGGTAAATTTGGTCTTGAGTCTCTTATTTCCCCTCCCAACCTAAGTTACCACAAAGTCAGGACTCTGCACATTCATTGTAATGCCATCTCAGACATAGGATACTTTCCAAATCTTCCAGTTGATCAGGAGAACATGATTAACTTTTATTCATCAATCTCTTATATGGAAACTAAGAAAATCCAATGGTATATGGATATCTATATCTCTAGTCTCTGAATTTGCTCACCCTGCTTTCTTTCTTCTTCTGTTCTACACAAATACACTAGAAATAGATGTTGCAAAATGAATTGTGCCAAGATATCCTAGCACAGTTGATATGTTTCACTGGGTAAAGCACACATCACGCATTGCCCCACACAAACCTTGATGCTGTGGGACAATGAGCAACGTACTCTCCTGGGCCTTGAGGGATCCTGTCCTGTGCAACCTGGAAATTCCTGAACGATTGGGCCCCTCAAGCATCTGCCTTGCTTTCCCTGCTTACTGAGACATGCCCCCAGCAATCTCAGGGACATGGCTCT
Organism: Caiman crocodilus; assembly: GCA_030014935.1. Taxonomy (NCBI): domain Eukaryota; kingdom Metazoa; phylum Chordata; order Crocodylia; family Alligatoridae; genus Caiman; species Caiman crocodilus. The sequence continues at coordinate 30,517,083 of JAGPOW010000290.1, read as the reverse complement.
GTAAGCAGAGAAATCCCAGCTTTCCCTTCTTATAGAGATGTGCCCCAAGATTGACTGGAATCTATCTCTGTAAGCAGGGAACACCAGGAAGGTGTTCCCAGGGCTTGGGAAGCCTGATCCTGCATAGGAATTCCTGGGCTGTGTAGGATTGGGCTCCTCAAGTCCCCAGAGCACCTGCCTGGGGCAGCTTGAGAGTGTAAACAGGGATGCCTTGGATCCCTGGGCTCTCACACCATAAAATAAACAGATGTCCGCCGCTAAATAGTGACACAAATTGATATGGCTTTTGTCTCAGCCACAAATTTGGGGTATTTGTTGCACAATAAGGCATTTGGGTATTGTGGTACATCTATTTGCTTGGCCTTTGTGGTGGCACAAAGGCAATGAAAGGCAACATCTGTTTTCACCCAGATAGACCTCCACTACCTTTATCCTTAGGGAAGGCAGGAGCTCTACAATCTAGTCCTCATATAGCTCAGCTCTCTTCCCCACCTCTGCTCTTTCTGAACCGTGGCTTACATTTCTTTGGTCAAGGAAGCTGATTATACAGAGAGACTGCCCCTGAGCCTGGGTTTCTTTCTCCTCATATGTAGCTGACTCACATTTTATGTCAAGATGCTTTCTCTCAAAAGTTCTTATTAATAGCAACAATGTGAATAATTGGTTTGTTGTCATGGTCTATTAAGAACCCTGTCTTCTTTGTTTGTAACACTATAATTGTTTTAAAATTTACACAAACATATTTATAAATATAAAATACAGCGGAACCTCGGTACTCGACTGCCTTGCAAGTCGACGAATTCGGTACTCGACGCATCTTGACTGGAAATCTTCGTCCCGGTACTCGTCGTTTGCTTGGTACTCGCCGGAGGCGGCGGCGGCGCCTGCTCCCTCCTGAAGTTCGCTGCTCGCTCCGCTCCGCTCCGCTCTGCTCTGGCAAGGCACCGCCGCCGTCGCTGCCTGGCCCCGCGCTCCTCTCGCCCTCCCCCGGCGCGGGGAGGCCTGTTTGTTTGGGACTCGTCGTTGGCTTGGTACTCGTCGCGCCTCCCGGAACCAATTAAGGACGAGTACCGAGGTTCCAGTGTAGGTAAATATTTTTATAAGGAAAAAGTAGCTTATTTCATGTGGCATACAATGGCAAAGCTAGGAATAGATACATGGGTAGGCTACAGTTTATGGTGGATGGGCAATGAGCAAAAGTGTGACATCACAGCAAATCACTTATATTGCAAATGATTTAAAACAAAATCTAGAATGCATCAAATATCACCTCCATAGGAATGTCCCCACAAGTGGGAACATGTATCTCCCCAGGGACAAGTAGCAGCAGCACACTGTCCCCAGGGAATGCCCATGCCAAGCATGTTACGGCACATGGCACATTGCCCTGGATGGGTTAGTGAAGGCTGGGGCCAGCAGCTAAGTAGCCTGGGGTCCTGGATGCCTCTGGGAGCTGCAATTGCAGCTTTGGTTTTGGGTGATGATTGCTGCAGCCATGTGTGCCACCCCACTTTTTTTGACACTTGTGCTAGCCCCAACACAGTGCTGGCCCCAGCCTCCCCTACCACCCCGGGGTAACTTGCCATGTGCCAAAGTGCAAGTGGCACAGGCATTCCCTAGAGACAAGTAGCTGTGGCACAAGGTGCACTGCTGCTATTTGTCCTGGGAAACCAAACGTCCACGCTCATCTGGACACGCCCACTAAAGACAGTGAAAATTTGCCTTCATATCACATTTTAACCCAGCAACATTCTTCCCTCCTTGTCTGAATATATTTTAATCAGTACTTATTAAGATCTGTAAGCTTCTTCTAGTCTTTATTAAATACTAAATGAGGAACAGAACACCTGTCTTACCAATCATCATGAAGGTTTATGACCTTTTGTTTCTCTTTGTTGTACTTTCCCCAAGTACTTTCTTCTGAGCCAGGCCAATTTTTCCCCTTCCCTATTTAGTGAGCTGATTAATTCCTTAGACATTCCAGGAACTTGATGCCTAATGTTCTGTGGGTAGGAACAAGCTCTTGTATCCTGCATCACTGTTAGTCATTATATTGTTCAGTTTACCTCTCAGCTTATGTAAAAATGCATCGCATATAATAATCTTTGTCACCTGATTTTTAGTAGATGAATACCAGCCAAATAAAACACCGTTTCCATGTCCGGGTCTACAATAACTTCCATCCATAGAAGAAGAAGATTCATCCACTTACTTCCTATGCTTAAGTTTCACTGATAAGCAATTTTTTTATGTACCCTATTGTTTTTTGGGTCTGTTTTTTAGACTGTAAACTCATATAGCAGGAAAATTAAATTTTCTCTTCTACAGCACCAAGCACATGGCTAGCCTTGTGTAACAAACCTATAACTGCACCTGTTCTCTCCTCAGATTGCAGAACAGTCAAAACCTAAATAAAGTTTGTTACCACAAAATACAAACTAGATACTTTTTAGAGGGACTTCTGGTTTCAAACTGTAGGCAAACAGGATGCTAGGCAAAGTCACCATTACAATTTTCACAACAAGAAATAGACGTTTCTTACCCTGCGGTTCAGTGCATGAGAAGTAAATACTGTAATACAGGTGGAACAGGATGAGTGATGTAGAGTTAGTCCATGGGCCAGATCTGGTATGCGGGGGCATGTCACGCAGCCTGGTGGGCTCCCCATGAGTCCAGAAATCTGACAGCAGGACAGGCGGCTCCTGGAGTCATGGCAATTAATGCTGCCACTGGTGCCCTGCCACCAGATTTCTGGGCCCCTGAGAGGGGTTCCCTGTAGGGGCTGGGAGGGGACACTCAGAGGACTAGAGGATGGATGACATGGCTCCACAGGCCAAATCCAACCTGTGGACTGTTCCCCATGCTGTAACAGAGATAGATCTTCATTGTACAGAGAACTGTTTTCTCAAATAAAAAGCATAAAATCTCTGCAGTAGTGTGGAGCACCACTTCAGGAGGTACCGAGCTCATATTCTTTTTCGTTAAAAAAAAGCATGCATGCATGCATGCGTGCGCGCACACACACACGTACACCAAAAGAACAAACCTAAAAAGAAAAAAGGAAGGAAATTTTGAAAATGAAGAAAGTATGAGAAAAGGAATGTTATTCTGAGATACTGGTTGGACCTGTACTGCTGCCACAGACACACAACTGCACATGAACAGTTCATGCCCCCAGCAGCAGGGGGCTGAGTGGCTGGAGCACAGCGGTGGTAAGCAGTGGAGCTCCTGCAGATGCCATCGACACTGTCGGCAGGAGTGGGGTAGGGGCGAGCACCACCAAGGGTTGGTGACCACCCACAGCCACCGCCAGCAGCATCAGCACCAGCCAGCGGAGATCATGGACTGCCCACAGACACCATCGGTGGTCTCAGCAGTGGGGTGGCGAGCGGCAAGCGCCTGCAGGCACCGCTGACATTGTTGACGAAGCTTTTTTGCAGGGGGTGCACCGCCATCCTCAAGGGGTACACATGCACTTATGTACACCCCCTACCTGTTGCCCCTGCAATCACAGCAGTGCCACAGCGGTAGCCAGAAGTGACCGCTGCCTCAGTCACAGATGCCAGTAGCACCCAGCTACATCATTACACCTCTGCCTCCCCTTACCATTCAAAGATGGAGTGGGAGCAGCATTGCTGCACCAGAGCCATGGAGAACCTGTGTAATGATATGATCTTAGCTTGCCTTACCCAATCCTGTAACAAAGTATCACTAAGATACAGAAGCTCTCCTTTCCAAATGAAGAATGGTCTTAAACCTTCTTGTCATGTCTTTTTGTGTTTTCCTTGCACTGTCCCTTTAAGGCCCAAGCCTCATGTTCAGCCCTGCACGGTTCAGCTGCTTTGTGGCAAGTTTGCAGCACTGGGACTCCCTTTTCTCTGCCATGAGGGGAGGGGCCATCTTGGTTCTTCTCTCGCCACAGGACTGGACTGGGTCAAATCAGAGGCAGAGCAGGTATAAGATCTGCATACATCTATTGATGCAATTGTTAAGATTCACCAGGGATGTGATTCCAGAGAGTTATAATAATAAACAACTGTGAGTTCAACACAGCAGTATCCAGAGCGTTGGTGAACTCACAACATACCACTTCTGTAGTGAGAGCTCAGCCAAATCAAAGCACAAGGCAGTGACAGCTTCAGGCTTGACAGCTCTGCTTCTCTGGAATACCAGATGAATTCGGTGGGGAGTAAAAACGAGCAGGGCAGCAGAATGGCTGCTCCCTGAAGTCTGCAGGGTGTCAACTGTAGTCAGGGTGTGGGAAAGTCACGCCGAGACGGAGCAGCAGGCAGGGTGCAGGGAGGCCAGGCTGTACTATGGCAGCAGCAGCTTAGCACCCCACCTCTGCTAAAGCCAGGTAAAGCTAGTGTTGGGCAGTGTAGATAAATTTACCTGGGTTAAAAGTATCAGTCCAGTTCATGCAGATTAGTAATCCACGCAGAGATTTTCAGTTCTACATTGAAGCAGACAAACCACAACCATTAGTTTCACCCACGCGCCCACAGGACCCTCTCCATGAGCAGGCTAAAAAGTTGCTATTTTTGGCACTCCTGTTCTCCAGATGTTTTGAGGTCCACAGAGGTAAATTATCAGAAAATACACAAGTGCAGAGAGAAGGCTTTAGAGATCATGTTATGAGGTCATTAAAATTTGGGTCAGCTGATCTTTAAAAGCCACCTGCTAACTGCAGTCCCTTCTGTTTACTAGAAAATGAAATGCAAGCCTGAACCAACTGGTGCACTGAAAAACAATCCTTCAAGCTATACTAGCAGATCCCTATATTTTAGCTAATTTGCTTTGAGAGGTTTTGTTTTTCTATTATCTATTTTAGTTAGTGGAAGCCTAAGCATTTGAGAATTGCTTGCCTTTTAATTTCAGCCAAGGTTCCCTTTTGACCTCCTGCACAAATCTTTTTTGTACTTATTTTCTCTTTGTTATGACTCCTGATCTCTGGCAGTGAAGGAAATATTTGTGGCTTTCCCCACAGATTAGTTGGTAGGCTAGCACTAAAATCTATGCAGCTAGCGAAAACATCCTTCCTTCCCCAGATGCAGAATTTTACCTCCTAATCCCCGAGCGTAAATAAATCATGTAGGTAGCATAATTTAGAGACTACCAGAACATTTAGGAACACTGTAGGCATTTTCCCACTGTCCATGGGTAATTCATTGATTTCTTCTCCAATAGTCTATCACAAGATTCTCACCAGATGTGATCAGCTGGATTTCACATACGAGAGAGTGGTGACACAGAGAATCTATTCATCCTGATAGCTCTGCTTCAATAGGCCTGGGGAATTGTAACTCCCTAGTTGAATCTTCAGGCTGCTCAGAACCCATATGGTAGACATTTAGATGAGGTGAACCCAACTAGCAGTTGAAAAGACTTCCTTTTTCATTCCTTCTTCACTATGCACCATTGTTGTGATGATGCAGAGCTACTGATGTGGAACTCAAAGCTTATTTGATGTCATAGCAATAGCAACAAACAGTTTTATGTGCCTTTTCCTGCCTGCTCAGTAGTTTGTAAAAGATAAAGCTGACTTCTGAGAATGGGCTACAATTACAATCCAGGAAATGTACTTAGTAGACATGAAAAAAGTAACATTTTCTATAGACCATGTTGAACAACCCTTTCAAATGAATCACTTGTTAAAAATCATTCAAATTAAAATTAGAATTTACAGCACATTTTAATTAGTTTCCCTTTCCCCTGGATTTTTTTCATAAGTTTATGTAAATAGGGGGTAGTCTTATTAAAATAAAAACTCAGTTATCCAGAAAAAACAACTGGATGATAATTATTTATCGTTCTGATTACCATTCAGTAAACACAGTAAGGAATGAAAGGATCTTTCTGAACAGATAATGTCAAAAATATTCCTCTTTTTGGATGTTGGCAATAACATAACAAAAACTGGCAGACTTGCATCATTGGACAGTATGGTCTTATTCTTTATTCTTTGTTTTTTTCAATTTTACCAAGTTAGTGTCCCATTTTAATATAGCAAGATAATTTCATTGCTCCTTCCACACTATGTTATACAATGTTATGCACAATTTGGGCTTTTTACACATATATTTATTAACTACTTAAAAAAAAAGGGGAAAAAAAGAGGAAAATCAATAAATCAAGTAAAAGGTGTGACAAAGAGTGGAGTTTAAACAGTAGAGAAATAGTCAGAATATCTCTGTTCTATTCATGCTTCCTCACTTACTTTCTTGTCCCTCTGCTGCCTACTTTGGACTGATGGCGTGATCCCTACGTGTAAGAATGAATTAATACTGATCTGACATAAGCTCCTGAAAGACACAAAGGTCTATGGCAGAACACTTAACCTCCTTGGACACTCCATCACTGACTAAAGGGTGGTTGTTCTTAGGCAGATAAACTTTAATAAACAACTTGAATGGGAAATTTTGGGAACAAGAAATCATCCACTGACTGGATGATCCACTGACTGGGTTGTGTTAAGTATGGTTTAGCTTTTGTGGCCCTTTTTTTCCTATGGGTTTATTGCTTGCTAGTTTGCCTCTCCCAGCATTGTCATCCTGCCCTGTCTTCCCTGCCTCCCTTCCAACCTGACTTTTGTATTCAAATCACTCTCTCCATTTTATACACTGCTCTATACATGTTCTTTCACTGTCTCCATTTTATATGCTGCTCTATGCATATTTCACAGAATCTGGTGAAGTTAGGTTAAGCTTTAGAGAGTTTATGATCTCTGTCTAGCAAGCTAGCTAGCTAGCTAGCTCTGATTTAGTTAGTCTATACATTGCAAAAATACCCTGCCTTTTGCCTGATTTCAGGCTAACATAGCTAACTACTTCTCTAACCTGAGGTGAAACTCATAATGCAAATAAATCATATTTTAACCTATTCAATTTTTTTGTATTTACATTTTTAATAGGACATTTATGTTTCCCAGCCTCATACTAGACTATTATAACTCATTTATTTTACAAACCTTAATTTTATTACTAAGTACATGTCTTGGTTTACCTGTATAAATTCAAAGTGAGACAAAATCCAGAATTTAGAAGGATTCTGCTTCAGATATGTTTCTAGATGGTAGAAACCCACTAAAAGACACTCTGGTTTGAGCTACAAGATCACAAAAGTACTTCTGATATTTCAGTCTGGTCAAACTCTTCCCCAGGTTTGATCAAACATCCCAACATCAAACTTTACAACCAAATCCTAATCTGTACATAGATCTTCGCAATGATATCTCAGCATGTCGTTGTTAAACCGCAGGCAGAATGCCAAAGAGAGGATCCAGAAATACAAATGTTCAGAAAGGGATTATCAAGCTCCACAAGGAATAGCAATGGTCTACATCCTACACTGCACCCTGAATTGTAGTTAGATCTTAAGAGAAATCAGAATGGTAGGTGGTGAAGAACATTCTTTAACCTGCACACAGACCCACTAGCCTCTTCAGAGCGAGGCTTGTAGTAAGCAGTTAGGCCCTGCTTTACATTCAAATTTATGCACTCCTAAAACTAAGGCCCATAGGTTAAATGATGATACAGTCTAATTTGGGCAGGAACATAATGCCAACCAAACTGTAGAGTAACTCTTTTAACACTAGCTGGTCTGCTGGAAATCTGCACAATGAAGAGGCTTCCAGGTTTATTGATAGCATGTATGAGATAGAATTCATGCCTTTCATTAGTCTGGCAAGGTGATTTGCTCTGGTCTGTATAGTCTTCTTGCTGTGTGGGCTGGTAAGTGAAGTGCTGGCTGCTAATGCCATGTAATAGATTCTCATATAGGGAACTTTGTTGTTGGCTACATAACCCTTTTAACTGCAAATGGGATGGAAACAAGCTGAAAAAATATACAGGGATTATGGGCACTCTCCTTTACAGTTAGTTGTGAAGTACTATATAACCACTTAATACTATCTAAAACTGCCAGGTAAAATAAAAGGTTGTCAGAGAGGAGAAATGCTTCTCAAACTTTCCTGTGCATGTGTGAGTTTTCAGATATCCATGCTGCGATGTGATCAGCAAGTCTCTCAAAAACAGGTTATTTTCTCTGAATTGGCACCTATAAGGGTAATCTCTGATGCTTACAGGTTATATTTTCTTCTCACTCCAATTTTAAATCGCTATAGTTGAGAGCACTCTCAGGCTAGGATCTCCCCAAGGTAATAGGGTCTGTATAGTTCATACTGGTTTAGAGACTCACCTGAAACAAATTGTGGTTGCTCTAGTATCTTCAACTTTTCAAATCAAAGTTATAAAGAGTATGCTTTAGTTTCAACATAAGGTCATATACATTTATCTGACCCCCTTAAATTTATATTATATCTTATTAAAAGAAAATGCCTACCAGTCTTCTTGCAGCAGGCGCAGACTAACTGAAATGTTTCAGGTTTCTTAGTCTCATAAATGTTTAGTGCTAATAAAGGATTTTTAGCAATGAAATATCTGGCTCAGTTTACACATTCAGAAAAGTCCCTGGCAGAAGCGCTCTATCACACTTTACTTGAAGTGCTATAAGTTAGAGTATAAGCAAATTAAACAGACATTCATCATTTTTGCACCTTGTGCATTAGCAGGTGCATGACTAATAGAACAAAGGAGGTGATTCTCCCCCTCTATGCGGCACTGGTCAGGCCGCAGTTGGAGTACTGTGTCCAGTTTTGGGCGCCACACTTCAAGAGAGACGCGAGGAATCTCGAGAGGGTCCAGAGGAGGGCCACTCGCATGAGTAGTGGCCTTCGTGATAGACCCTACGGGGGGAGGTTGAGAAAGCTGAATCTCTTCAGCCTTCACAAGAGACAGCTGAGGGGAGATCTTGTGGCCACCTATAAATTTATTAGGGGAGGTCAACAGGGAATAGGGGAAGCGCTGTTTAGTAAAGCGCCCCATGGAGTGACTAGGAATAACAGGTGTAAACTAGTTGAGAGTGGATTTAGATTAGATATTAGGAAGAAATTTTTTTTTTTTTTCCTGGCCACCCAGTAAGGGTGGCCAGGATCTGGAATGGGCTTCCAAGAGAGGTGGTGCTATCACCTAGCTTAGAGGTCTTCAAGAGGAGGCTAGACAGTCACCTGGCTGTCACCTAGCTTAGAGGTCTTCAAGAGGAGGCTAGACAGTCACCTGGCTGGAGTCATCTGACCTCGGTCCTCTTTCCTGCCAGAGGCAGGAGGTCAGACGATGATCCATTGTGGTCCCTTCTGACTATACAATCTATGAATCTGTGAATCTATTTGGTGGTGGGGGGAGGCAGGTTTGGTGCCTCCCAGCACTGGTCAAAGCCAACAAGCAGAGGGCACTCCCACATGCCTCCCAGGAAGTTGCCAGAGCCAACCCTGCTTCCCCGCCAGCTGGGTCTGCATGGCAGGGGGACTTCCTTCCCCCTCCTCCCCCCTGCCCCAGCCTCTTGACAGTTGCAACAAGGATCATGCTGTGTCAGGAACTGGGGCCAGATGGGTGGGAACAGATACTATGCCCCTGCTCACAGTTCCCGATGCAGCAAAAAGCAGTGCAGCAAGGAGCTACAGCTATAGCTCCTGGCTGCATCTGGGGGAATGGAGGCTCTTTGCCATGCAGATCTCCTTCCCCTCCCCCCAAGCTTGTAGGCACAGGTTTTGGTGGGGGCCAGGCCAGACTTGCACAGCAGACAGGTTCTCTCCCCCCAACCCCCCACCTGGCTGCACAGGGAGAAGACAGAGCTTTTTCTGTGTCCTCTGTGTGACAGCCTAAGGGCAGGGCTGGACCAATGCCCACCTGGAGCAGACTAGCACTGGCCAAGACTAGCCAGCTGCCTAGCAAGGGTCCCCTGGGATGGTGGCAGAAGCACAATGGATGTGGTACAGACATTCAGAAAAGTGCTGTAACCTATAGTACTTTAACCTTCATACATTCCTATGGGGAATCATAGTATCATAGTATCTAGGGTCAGAAGGGGCCTAGAGCAGGCCATCTAGTCTGACCCCCCACCAATGGCAGGAACGAGTGCCAGGGTCACAGG
>JAGPOW010000290.1:30478365-30506996 GCA_030014935.1 Caiman crocodilus | reverse complement strand
GGCCATGCACCTCCTGGACCAAGTGGAGGTTCTGCAGCTCCGCCAGGAACCTCCGGGACCTCTCGGACTTGGCCGACTGCTCCTCCCAGCAGATGTCCGGGTAATTGAAATCTCCCATGACAATGACATCCCTCGTCCTAGCCGCCTCCTTAATCTGGCCAGCAAATTGGAGATCCAGCTCCTCCCTCTAGATGGATGGTCTGTAGCAGACACCCACCTTTAAGTCCCTTTCCCCTCGTCCTCCTTGCAGCCTGACCCAAATCACTTCCACCTGGTCCTCAGTTGTCCCCAAGTTGATGCAGTAATTTCCTACTCCAGATGCATATTTGAACAGTATTGTAAAGTGAAATAATTCTAAATTTTTTTCTTTTTAGGACATTGTCACTGGCACCACAGTGCACAATATCGTCGAAGAACAGCCAGGTTACATGAATGGTTTGCTCTCTGTGGATGAAAAACTGCTCAGGGTAACATGTTACCTCAGGCATAAATGTGTTTTTCATAGTTTCATAGTTGGTAGGGTCAGAAGGGACCTGAGCAGATCATCAAGTTCGGCCCCCTGCCCTGGGCAGGGAAGAATGCTAGGATCAAATGACCCCAGCTAGGTGATTATCTAGCTTCCTTATACCTTACTCCAAACCCATGTGAACACATTGGAGTAACTTGTTACCCCAATGCAATTTCTGTGTAAATGACAGTCCTAGACCTGTTTGGCCACTTCAGGTATCCATGGTAATTAATGGATGGTCATCCTCCACTCTGCTTTTGCAAAAGATGTGGTAATCCCTTTTGCTAACCACTTTGTTTGCAGACTGCCAGGTCATCAAAACACCCTGTCTTTTGCCAAAAAACCCACCAACCCTGTATCACACCCAAATCCACCTCTGCTCTCTTTTCTCATGGAAAAACTCTGCCTCACCTGCCCCTTTCATAACATAAAAGTTAGTTTGCCCTGCCTTTGTTGGAAGTGAGGACAAGGAGCAAAGGGACAGCAGAGAAGAAATAGAACAACATCATACTGCAGTACAGCATACATTATGGAGTCCCCTTCAATGGTAAGGGCTTGACACCCCCCATGCCCCCTTTACCTGGTCTCAATAAGCCCCTGCATGTGTGGTTTACAAGCAGCATCCACCCACATTTGGCTTACCTGCAAAGGGTGGATGCTGGTCTTTGGCTTCTGTGCCCAGGAGGAGAGGATGCCACCTGCACTACAATAGAACAGGGTGGAATTGCTTCTGTGACAGCATAGGTGGACAGGCTTTGATTGTTATTGATATGCATTCAGCAGTAATCAGTTTTTTTCTTTTTTTTTTGCAGTCCAGGATGAGAAGGTAACTCATATTCAGTGCTGAAGCCTGTCTTGCACAGGTAACTAGGGATGACACATCCACTGATGAAATCTTTTCCCAAGGCAGTGAGGATGTGGACTTTGTTCCAGACATGGGAGATTGTTCAGATCAAGAAGACCATGTGTCTATGGAAGCTTCATCTGGCTCAGATGTGGAGGAGTTGGTGCCACAAGCAGAAGTGATGCCAACAGTTCCACTGGGAAAGGGAAGAGGACCAGTCTGGGGCCGTTGTGGAAGACCAAGAAGAACTACAGCAGAACACGAAGCAGAACCACTGCCAACACCCCCAGAAAACATTGCAGATGATGACACCTTTAGAGGAAGGAATGGCAGTGTGGTGAAAAAGTCCACAACTAATACATCATCAGAGAACAGCTAAGGACATAGTACATGGAAGTGCTGGGCCAACAAGAGAATGTAGTAAAAACACAGTGGTGGAAATGTTCCACCTGTTTCTCTCACAAGATATTCTGACTGTTACTATAAGAGAAACAAACAGAGAGACAGCGAGAAGATGCAGGGAGTGGAATGATAGCCATCCTGAAAATAGAAAGGAGTGGGAAAAGCTGGACAAAACAGAGCTGAAAGCCTACGTTGGCCTCCTATTGCTGAGTGGTCTATACCACAGTGGTCATGAGGCACTGGAGGAGTTGTGGGAGCAATGCACTGGGCAGCCTTGCTTCTGTGCCACCATGAGTTTTAAATGATTCGGTCAAGTCACCAGCTACCTGAGATTTGACAACAAACTGATATGTGAGGAAGGCAAGCTGTGGACAAGCTTGTTGTCTTCAGAGATATTTGGACACAATTTGTGGAGTAGCTCAGGAAATGGTATATTCCAGGAATACACCTGACGTTTGATGAGCAGCTCATCGCATTCAGGGGTCATTGTCCCTTCAGATGGTATATGCCCAACAAGCCTGCCAAATATGGCTTGCAAATTTGGTGGTGCTGTGATGTAGCAACATCATTTCCCCTGTCTGGGCAAGCAGCCAGAAGCTCCACACCAAGGTAATCTTGGTACCCAGGTCATTGAAAAACTGGTTCATCCCTGGCACAAGACAGGAAGAAATATCGTGTGTAATAATTTCTTTACAAGCACCGACCTGGCAGAAAGACTGCTGCAGCAGGACTTGACTTATGTGGGTACGATTTGGAAAAACAAGGACAATATCCCAAATGATATTCAAGCAAATAGAAGAAGGGAAACTTTTTCATCCATTTTTGTTTTTGATGAGGAACTGACCCTAGTTTCCAATGTTCCAAGAAGTCCAAAGTTGTGTGGTTGCTGTCAAGAATGCACCATGACCTGTCAGTAGGTGGAAAGCAAAGAAATATAGACATCATCCATGATTACAGTACAAACAAGGGTGGGTTGGATGCCCATGACCACTTAGTCTGTAGAACCACCTGCAGATGGAAAATCAACAGGTGGCCAATGACACTATTTTTCAATGTGCTGAATGTGGCTGCCATTGCCAGCTTCATTTGGCTGTAGGCCACAACGCAAACTGGAAGCAAAGATTACATTTAAGAAGACAGCGCGCTTGTTTTGCAGGAGATTGGAGAACAGTTGATCAACAGACAAATAAAATGAAGAATGATGAATACACGTAATCTGTCTAAGTTCGTCAAGTCTGGTATGACTGCTCTAAATGACAAATTGCCGCAATGCACCCCGGTAGAACCTTCTGCAAGCATGAGTGGATGTTGTGCTTTTTGTCCAAGGGTAGATGACCGCAAAACCCAGGAACAATGCAAAGATAGTAAGCAATTTGCTTGTGTGCACCACAGTGCATCACTGCTGCTTTGTAAGGAATGCAATCCTTAGTTAAAACCGATAAGAAATGTTTTTGGAAGTAATTGTTAGCTTGAAAACTTTGAACTTCAGACTTAGCAAATTGTTCATGTTTTGAAACTCTAAAAAATGTTTAAATTTTGTTCATAGTTCTAGTTAAATAATATTTTGGGTTCGAATCATCATAAATGCTCTTTCAAACAATCTGTATGTTTAATAAATAGTTTTTGATACATTTATACTGTTGTCACTGGATCCATTTTGTTCATGCAGGTGGAGTAACAAGTTACCCCATGAGAACATACACGGTTATGGTTTCATGAGAGCGGATAAAGGTTAATCTAATACTGCATCCATCAAAGGTTAATTTAGGGTGCAGACAGAAGTGCAGCTCCCAGCTGTAACTCAGAACAATTTTTGCAAAGCATTCTGTGTTATGGGTTACCCCAGACCGAACAGACGTTCACTGCTGGTTCCAGGGGGAAGGGAAATCTAGCTGTTGGCTGGGAGTCTGCCGCCAGGTTCCCAGAGCAATGGCCGCAGATCTCTTGCCAGTTCTCACTGTTTTCAGATTGGGAGGGGGGAGGGCAGTGGAGGGAACTCATTCATGGGGGTCCCCAGCTGGTGCTGAAGGGTGTGTGGTTGAATTGGAGCCTCCCACCTCAAGGTAGGCTCCGATACCCACCCCACCCTGGGAAGGGCTGAAATTTCCCCCGACTGAACTCCCTTCTGCTCTCTTTCCCCCACTCCGTTCTGAAAACAGGCTGGGAACTCTGCAGACACAAATTACAGAAGATGCTACATTTTGAAACTTCTTTATCTGATACCTTATGCAATGAGGGATCAGATGTTCACCCAATCAGCCATTTTTTAAACTGCCTGCAGCCATGCACATGTGTTTGATCACAGTTATAAACTACTTTCGGCAGCCAGACCAGACAAAAATTGTCACTTCTGCCTGCACCTATAAGTGTGGGAGATGCCATTTTTAAAGCACGTTAAGTGCTGGAGACAGCTGTTCTGTTACAGCTTTAAAGTACTTTCTGCATGCTTAATATACATTAAGTGTAACATCTGTACCTAGCCTTTGGGCATTTATATACATACCTTTTAGTTCTCAGACATGCCAGAGATCCACCACTTCACAGCAGGCTCGATTAACCAAGTCTGCTCCGCCTGGGCGCTGACGCACACCACACTGCACCACTTGCAGTTGTATAAGTGGCAAAATGCGCAGCAGCATGGAGAAAATGGCAGCGGTGCACTTTTGAACTAAAATATCTTACTGCAGAAAGGATTCTTTTCTACTACTAAGAGGACAATATTCATATTGAATACAACGCCAGGCAATAAAACTCTAATATTTTCCTCTTTTTATTTCCATGTTGCCAAATATTATTTTATAAAGAACTCATTAATTCACATGTAATATCTCAGGTAGTAGAGAGAAGACTTTAATTAAGTACTTTTCAATTTTTTAGAGCTTGTTTTGCCCTTTTGACCCTTCCCCTTGCCTACCTCATCAGGTATAATGGATGAAGCTACTTGTGGAACTTAAACTCCTTAGAATGAATAGCTGCAGCGGAATCATGCTCTGAAAGGGTATAATTCATAGCACAAATATTTTACTTGATCTAATGTATAATCTCTATGAGGTCATAAATGAAAATGAATGCATACAGTCCCCTGTATCCATATATTCACATCAAAAGATGTGACATATTTTGGCACAGTTCTGCAAAGAGTGGCTTCTCAGAAGAAGCCCAAGACAGTGATAGTGGGAATCTTGCTGGCCAGGAATGGGAATAGATACATCAAGCCAAATCATGCAGGCATGCACAGAATCTATCTGGCCTAGACTTACTAGAGGCCAAATCTACTAGTATGAGTCACTCACAAATTTAAACAAAAAGTGTTATGGGAGATTAAACACAGACAGAGTGAGAAGCATACAAAATTTGCCATGTATATTAAGGCACCATGCATCTTACTTCAGATTTACAAAATAAACTAAACAGAAGAGATAATTTAACAAGCATTTAAGACAAGGAGTTAGAGGTCACCCCTCTCCCCACCAAAAACTAAAAAACATATGAAAACTAAAAACATCTATTTAAAACTCACTTTAAAATATCATCTTTTTATCAGCAAAAGCCTGCCCTCCAAAGCGCTCTGACAATCTCACTGAAGCCTATACGTTGGGGCTGCACAAGGGTTATGAAGAATAGAATTTTTCTCAGTATGCTTTGAGTGGCAATTGCTAAATTCTCTCGAGGTGCAAGTGTCATATCACGTTCCTTTTAATTTAGGAAAGCATAGCTTTTCAGGTAGGGACATTTTTTAGATTTATGGATGGACTCAAGACATGGCAGGAACATTTCTGACTGCACTATAGAACTGTGGCTTTCAAACTTTCAATGTCATCGAACCCTCTTATCTCAATTCTTCTGTGGTGGAACTCCTGCCCCTATCCTGTAAGCTGACAGAGAGCCAAGCAACCTGGCTTGAGAAAAGTGGCACACTGCCCCCCTGGAGAAACCCCTGATGACTCCAGGTTTCCACAGACCACAGTTTAAAAACCACTGTGTGACAGGGTGACTGAAGCATCCTGCTGTAGGAGCACCAATGGGGAGGCAAAAAGGACAAACCTCAAGAAACTACCTCAAGAAACAGGAGAAGCCATGGCGAGCTGGGACAAGGAAAATGCTGCACTCCAGACAATCAGGGGAGTCAGCTGTGGCCACAGCAGATCAAAGGCTACTGGAGCAAATTCAAACACCAGGGTTTGAACTTGGGAAGGAGAAAACAGCACAGCAAAAGAAAAGACCACGCCAGAGCATCTGGGTCAGACAGGTAGCAAACAGGAGGCTGCCATGGCAGACTCAGCTGGAAAGAGCAGGATTTAAGGGACACCGAGGAAGCATCCAGGGTTGGAGGAGAATGGAAAGACAGCAAAGAGCAGGAGAGCAGACAGAAGGAGAAGACTGACCCCAGAGCCTAAGGGAATACTCAGGCCTCTCAACTTACCTGGCGAGATCCGGTGAAGAACCTGATCCAACGCGGAGAGCCAACCAACTAGTGAATCAGTACCAGGGGGTGAAGAGAACCACTCTGGGGACCTGAGGAAGAAAGAAGGTACAGACAGAATTACTCCCTGGGAGGATGAGAGAAAGAGAGGGTTGGTTCCAATCCCAGGAGGACAACAGGGGACCAAAAAAGAGAAATAGCTGCCTTGGGATCCATGCAGGGAAGAACAGGACAAGCAGACAGCCAAGGACTCAGGTGAGAGTCCTTCAAGCAAGAGGCATATAACAACATCCAGAACATCAGGTGTGGTGAGGGGAAGGTATGAGGATGGTGGAGCCCTGCGAAGAACCGTCAACATCCTGATCTCATGATCAATATCTGTTGTCACCCAAGAGTGTCTAGACATATCTCCCATAACATCAAAGGTGTGGCAGGTGGTCTTTTCAACGACGAGACACTACCATTTCAGTCAGGAGATGACATGGTGCAACATCAACCTCTTACACACTGCTATAGAACCCTGATTAGGGGAGAGAGAGGGCATAGTTCCATTGTGGTCACATCTACACTTGCTATTAATGCACTTTAGGTTTACTGCAGTAAAATACCGTGCAATGGGTGCATCTACACATGTATTAATGCACCTTTTCTAATGTGCATTCAATTTAGAACCTGGAATGGGAGCTACTTAATTAATGTGTATCAGACTACACTAATGGACAGTAGCACATTTGCATGCTTTGTTAGTGATGCTTCATGCACAGTTGACTATTTTACTTTGTATTATATAACATCATGTTTTTTTACATGATGCTTTAATGCACAGTAGAATAATCTACTGTAGATGTTCGGATGGGGCCTGATGTGCATGGGGTCAGGAAACAGCTGTCACTGCAGCCAGCAGAGCTTTCCTGGACCCTTGCACATCAGGACACACAGCTGCTAAATAGGGCTTCCTTGCCTGGCAGGGGGTTCGCTGGGAGCTCTCCTGGGTATGGGGCAGCTGCTGGTGAGCCTTCTGTCAGGTGGGCTTCCCTGCTGGGCAGAAAGCTGGAAACTATGCCAGTGTAAATTACACCAGTGCACACGTCATGTGTCCACAGCTTAGCCTGGGATAGCTCAAGACAGACTATATTACCTGCTTCCCTATCAGTCAGCGGTGTGGGACAATAATAGCCCTCTACTGTATGCAGCTCCCCAAATATAGCTGCTTTGAGTCCTGCTGTAATTTACTTCAGTGTACAACACTGTTGTAAATTATCTTGATAGAAATATATGGTATGTTGGCCTCATGTCCAGCCTGAATATTCACTTTTCACTAAAGCTATCTCAACACTTCATATAAAATAAAAAATATATGTAGCAGATTGGGATATCGTTACAGGAATGTTATCTTGTTTAGCTTTTAAGTGGCTGCCTTACTAACTTTGTATTTAAAGGGCACATGTATGCATCTTTTTACACATGCGTAAACGTAATGTACATTTGCCTAATGTGCATTAAGGTGATTTAGGCACACACCTACACATGCACACGCTAACTCATGTTAATGTGCGTGTGTGGATCGGCTTGGGACTAAAGTTAGCTTTATACAGGTATCCAATTTAGGTGCAAATAGACTTAAATCACCATTTTTAAGGCGCATTCAGTGTGCTGCACATGTGCAGACACATGGCCTTAATGTACCTTAAATCAGGCTAAAGCATCTTAAATCAGCACATGTAGATGCACCTAATGTGTTGCAACTGATACATATATCACCCACCTCTGTTAAAGAAATAAATTCAGTATTGGGCAATAATCTCATCAGTGACATGATATACTCAATTGTGACGCTGCTAATATACTGCAGCACATTATCCCATCCTGTTTCATTTTTCTCCTCTCTGTGCCACTCATAAAATCCATATGCTGTTGCCCAGCTTTTCAAACATACTCCAACAGCAACATAAGCTAAACAACAGCCTCTCATGCCTTGACAGACTCTTCAGGCAGCTGTGTGGGTGGTTTTGGAGTTTCTTTGTGGTCTTTCATGTAGATGAGTTGCTGGTAGGCTGTTTCGGCTGTCTTGCTCTCCGGGGTATCAATTCCATTTGATTTTGAGGAATTTACACATCTTTATCCATTCAAATAAGGCTTTGTGTAAAGTTCTCCAGATTTATACAAAGTGTGCTTTTTTTATAGGCAAACATTTACCTTATAAAAACTTGACCTGCAATGCAGTTCTTACCTCAAAATGTGATATTAAGGGATTTGGTTTTTATAATTTGTTTACAAAAAATGTATCATGTGCTAACTCTCACTTCTGGGCATCTGATAAAGAAGGTTAAAAGCTGAATGTTTTCCTGTAATTTTCCCAAGCTCAGTTCTGTAAATGTTGCATCCAACAAATGTAATCTCTTCACTGTAGGAAAGACAGTCTGTGAGGTTCTGTCTGTGAGACAGTCTGTGAAATGAGCAATATGATCATTTGCTGGTTGAGCAAAACAGTTCAGTCTTGAAGAGCAGATGGAACTGAAAAGTGTTTATTTAAAATGTTCCCAAAAAATGGTAAAGGCCTGCTAAGATTTAAAGAGCCTCTTATTTTCCTTTCACTTTTTTATACAGGCACTCCTTGGCTTACAACTTTTCGAGGTACAACAAATGGCACTTACAACCTTTATAAGTTGACACCATGTTTTGAGGTTCTGATGTGAGTTTCAACTTTATGATGCTCAATACAGCTGCATCCAGCTGGTAAGTCTGTTGTGGTGGAAGGGGAAGGGGGACAGTAGGGGCATGTGGGGCACAGATCAAGGCCACTGCAGTGAAGGAAGGATTGGGCCTGGGCCTGGTACAGGGGCTGAGGCAAGTGCTGCCCAGCCAGGATGAGGCAGGCACGGGATGAAGGCATGGCTTGTCTAGAAGGCACAGGGAATTGGGGCGGCTCCCACCACTGCATGCTGCTTGTCCAGGAGCCTCTGGTTTGGCCGCACTGCTCTGCGCTGCACTCTGGGTGGATGTGGTAGTGCTGGGAGCAGGGGCTGTGCCCTGCCGCTGCTCACCCAGGCAGGGCGGGGCAGGCATGGGACAGAGCCATTGCACAGCCTCCAGACGAGTGTCACACAGCAGTGAGAGCTGCCCCCCTTCCCTCCCCGCACCCCCCGGATGAACCATGGCTCCATCCCGTGCCTACCTCCCACCTCCCTTTACACCACAACAGACTTACCAGCTGGACACAGCTGTATGGAGCATTGTAAAGGAACCAATCACCCATTTATAACATTGTTCCTATGGGAAAATTGGTTCTGAGTTACAACGTTTGAATTTAAGCCCCAGTTTTCAGGAACCAGTTGTGTCATAAGTCTGAAAACGGTCTGTATTGCAACTTCCATTCTAACAGTGATTTGAAACACAAGTCACCTCTGCCTTCACTGAAAACTAGAGCTCTGTTGGAACTCCACCAGCTGTCATTTTCACCAGGAATAAGAGAGATTGTTAGCCATGTTAGTCTGAAGTCAGGCAGAAAGTAGGGCAGGGTGACACCTTATATGAGACTAACTCATCTCTAAGCATCTGATGAAGTAGGCTGTTGCCTATAAAAGCTTCTGCCTCTCTGAATGAGTTAGTCTCTAACTGACATGCCACACGTTCAAAATAAAGCTTGATAGAAACCAGCTATAAAAATGTTCTATATTTTTCAAATTTATGGCTTGTTGGCCATTTTTATAGCTTATTATTGGCCATTTTTATTGTGCAACAAATACTTCATATATGCAGGGCACTTTGTCCATGTAATGCTGTTACCATATACACATGATGAAAATTTGCCTTTGTGTGGCTTAATGTGTGGCACACTTTACACGTACATGAGTTCTGGGAGTTTTAAATAAGCTTGCATCATCACAAACTAAACCACATCCCCAAAGTAGTTCAGTTTCCAACACTGCAACTTGGAACATTGCAGCCATTAATCTGTCAGCTTACCCCCTGGCTGCAGAAGAGGCGGGCAGGCTCCACCAAAAAAAAAGGATCAGGCCCCTTACTGCTTCTGCCTTCACCAGGCATCTGCAGCCACCAGGACACCTGAGGCCACCCAGGAACAAGCTAGCTTGCCCCTGGGGCAGCACAGAGAGGCAGCAGGAGGGTGGCTGGGTGTGCTGGCAGCTGGAGAAGGTGGCAGGGATGGTGCATGGAGCGCTGGAAGCCCGGGCAGGCTTGGGGAAGAGTTGGATCAGGCACCTCTGGGCTAGGGCAGCACCTGGCCTGCTGGCAGCCCACCCAGCCAGCCTCGGGGGGCACCTCCACCCCGTAGGGAAGGACCAGGGTCCCCTGCAGCTCAAGGGCTACTCGGCCTGCTTGCAGCTTCTCCCCTAGCCGCAGGAGAGGTGGACAGGCTCTGCCAAAAAAACACAGATCAGGCCCCTTGCCACTTCTGCCTTCAGGAGTTGCTTGCAGCTGCCAGGACAATGATGTGTATACAGTGTCAGAAAAATAAACCCCACCATTTCAATTAAAAACTCACCATTTCAATTAAGGGGGCATAGAATGCAACCCTGAAGAACTAAGCCCCCATCACGTGCAAATTTAGTGTGCAGTATATTGCACAATAAATGTCAATGTGTGCCAGGTGCCACTCTGCCCTGTCTTCTACTAGGATCAAAGGTATGTTCTCCCCATATGTCAGCTAGCATATGCCAGACAGTATGAGGTAAAATCCAAGTAAGGATAAGGCAGCTGTAGTTTTAACATGTTAGCAAGTGAAGATGTCCCAGTATCAACCTACATCTGTACCTTGAACTGATAACATTTATGAAATCTATGCTTGGCATTTTTTTAATGTGCTGGCTACCACATGATAACTATTACATGATAACAATACAACTTTTTTCCTAGTACAGACAGACCAAAAAGAGTCACTGCATTATAACTGAGTTTCTGATACAGCAATTTTTGCCATCCAAATGGGGTCAAACAAGCACTCATAATGATTAGGATAAATATGTAGCTTAGGAAAAGTGATGACTAAAAGGAATATGATATTTAAATTGGTACCATTAGTTAGGGAGTTTAAATTAAGGACTATGGGGGAAATTTGGAAAAGATCAAATTTAAGCAGCTAATGCTTTCTTCTTCAAGATCTCTTAGCTTGTGCATTAGTCTCTCTAGGGATGTGGTTGAAGCCCTTACCTTGGACAATATGTACTATAAGAAACATTCCTGCATTGCCAAAGAAATATACTAGATGACTTAGTAAGTCTTTCCATCTTTACTTCTACATTAGATAACTCTAAGTATCTCTGTAAGATTGAGTTACAAAGAACCTCAGGCAGATGAAGTCACCAAAAATAATACTTTGTAATTTGGCCCTCCTTCAGTGACAACAGAAGTTGTCAGCAGTAGGGTTGGGAAATATCTGTCTACCATGGGTCCCAATTTTCCACAACGCCCAAGCACAGCTTAATATTTTTCTATAAAAATTTTAAATAATTGTCCATGTCAGCAAAAGCCTTTTCCTCATGTCCCTTCCTCCCTCCCCACATACACATCCTATGGGCTTTTAGTAAGCTTCATCAGTCTTCAAGGAAGATGCGCTTAGGGGGTTTGAGGGAAGGGCTCCTTGGGTTTGTTGAAGCAACTTTTCTCTGCTATTAACCGCTTATATACCAAACTCTTGTACTTGTGACACTCATTAAAAAATGTAAATTCTCCAATTAGTGGGGACAGATAGGAATCAAGTGAGAAGATGTCCAGTGAATGCCCCTCAATTGCTATACTGATACAGCATATCTCTTGACTGCAGCAGGATAGATATAAAAAAACATTTCTTTCTTTGCTGATGACTGCTAAGGGTTGTTGAAGGCAGACAGTTGTACCTCAGACGCTACCATGTGGATCCTACATGATTTCATTTTGCCTCCCCTTTTGATAATTATGCACCTAGTATTTGTTGGGAGGGCTAGTGAGGAGGCATAGGTGCCAAGGACAGCCCGTCCTATATCTCTCTCATCTGATCCAGCTAATTCCATTCAAAACCTTGCTAGCTATCTGTGTAAGGTAGAGAGTAAGACTGTGGTAACTCAGCCAGATACAGGTAGACTGAGGAAAGCAAAGAGAATAATAGAAGAGGATCATATCTGTTCTTGTTCTAGCAAATGTACATCTGCCCTTGTGGTCTCAATCTGGATAATATTAGAACCCCTGATTCTATAGTCTCAGTTTCTGGTAGGGCTTATTTTCCATCTGTATCTAACTAGAAGATTGCAACAGTTTATTTTGGATGTAAGCCTGTTTATCCAAATTTTTATCTTTTTAAGGCCAGATTTTTTCAACAAATTCTCAACTATTTGAAATAATATCAATGCAAAAAGCAACTCCATTTTTTCACCTTGAACAGGCTACTTGGGCCATGAATTCAGGGGAGCAGCAGTTACAGGTGCTGTATGATCATCCTTTTCCCAGCACCAAGAGGTGGACAAAGAGACGCAGGGAGTAGAAGTCATGATTTCACGCCCTGGCACCAACAAAGCAGCCAGAACAGCTGAGCTGAACTGAACTGACACAATGGTTGTCTTAATTTACTGTTCTTTAAGCCAGCAGCAAAGCACCCACCTGGGGCATGTATTGGGGAAGCAAGGAGAGAACTCTGCCTCTGGGACATGTCTGTGAGTCACAATACCCCCAATGCCACTTCTAGCATAACACAGTTTATATATTTCCATCCACCTTGTTCAGGATTGTGCCGAAGGCCACAATGTAAGTCTAAAACATACAAGAAGTAGATGATAGTTGATGACGTTACTCTGTTACAAAACAAAAATGAATTGGTAGGAACTGAAATGATTCTGACTTGTCTGTCTTGATGGTCCCATCATTTTAAATACTATCTGTGAGGAAAACGTTAAAATTTAACAGTTCCATACATACAAATGGATTCGGTGCTAATAATCAGATGGTCTTGCAAAATTTTCAGATCCATGTCTCTACTTCAGTTTTATATCTCCACTTTTCAGTGTGATTTGTTGTTTAAGCAGCTGTCTTAAATTAGCCATAAAATTATAAAAGACAGCACAAGCCGTTTCTGGTAGTTTCAAGCCTGTTGTGGAATCTGTGCAGGCTAGTTTCCTCAGGTACTGAAAATGATATGACTCAGCAAAGATGCTGAAGTAACTTGAAGTGATTTTTCTGCAGCTATTTGCCCACTTCTTGGCATGCAGATCAGTCACACATTTTGTTAGCTTCCCAGAAATCTATGAAATGTTGAGCTCTGGTGTTTTCCTTCAGCCACAAGAAGACATGAGCACTTTAACCCTTCATCTGCTTTTCCCAGTGCCAAAATGAACGAAGTCTAGTGACTGCAATAGGACGCTATCACTAGGAAGCTGAAGCATCATGACAGTTAACATTTCCATGACAGCATATTAAGATGCTGATTAAATACCTTAAAGGTAGACAGAATTTTGATCCCCTTTTTAAAGTAACGTTAATATAACTAATGTATATGGTTTCTCCTAAAAATTACAATAATATTTATATTTTTGAGGAACTCTTCAAATTCTGCTTAACAAATACAGAATGAATCCAAGATAAAAATGTTCTTGCTGGTTCTAGTAAAAAAGAAAGTGCACCCTATTTTAAAACAATATTTAAAGTAGTTATCAAGAAGAATCTACTGTGTCTGCTGCCAAGCTAGGTAAAATGTGGGTGCATTTACATGTGCCTATTTTATTGCACATTAAGCATCATGTAAAAAAAAGCGTGATTACACTAATGCACAGTCAAATAAGCTACTATGCATTAAGTGTCACTTAAAAACCATGCACATTCATTACTGCTTATTAAGGCAGCATTTGTTTAGTACCCCACATTGGAAGTACTGAATTTAATGCACACTTGGAAAAGCACCTAAATGTAAATGAGCCCTGCCTGATTAACTTTCTATTGTGTGGGTGGAAGTACAGGTGTCACAAACAGGTCCCTTAATCCATAATCTCTTCTTAATTTCACAAGAGATACACTTACAAACTTTATATTCTTGACCCTGTTTTAAATTATGAATGTGCCAAAATGGAAAAGAAGGGAAGGCATGGGGGTGAATGACACCTCCCCCTGAAGCAGCAGCTTTGCTTCCCTGGGAGCAAACTTTTGGTCAATGCCAACCCCACAGTTGCTGCTCTGCCCTCCCAGCCTATCTTGCACCCAGCACCTGCTGCCAGAACCAGGAAAGTACAGGGTTGGGGGTGAAGGGTAAGGTGCCCCACTAGCTACATTCTTCCCTCCCAGCATAGGAAACACCCAGGGCTTATGCCCCTCTCACCCATCACTAATTACAATACTGGTATGTCTTTCTAAAAGAGAGAGGGTTGCAAAATTCTTTGTTGCAGATATTGGCATGATGGAACTGCAGTATCTTTTACAATCTAATTCACTTTTTCCAGGGATAGTAATGTAGACTCCCAGCATAACTGTCCCAGTGTCTTAATACCATTATGCTTCCAGGTTTTAAAGCTTCCCAAATTAAATTCACTGTTATTAACCATGGATGTTAGAAGTCACCGATAAGGTCTTCATTTTCTATTATTATTTAATTATTATTTTCCTATAGTTGCATTCATAAAATAAGTAGTTTTGGTATCTGATAATAACAAAGGTAGGGTTCTTTGCCTGAATAAGCTAAAACATCAAGTCAAGAATTCTGGGAACACTTGCCAGCTGCCTGTTTAATATTGGTGGTAATATTTCAGTCTATTTGCTGAGGTAGAAGCATAGATCTTAGTGTCTTGATTTAACAAAGAGATAAATCTATGTGGGCATGTCCACATGTTCATTAATGTGCTTTTAGCACTGTGCATTAAATTTAGTACTTCTAATGTGAGGTATGTGCATTAGGCTGTCCTAATGTGCAGTAGCGAAAGCGTATGCTTTGTTAGTGACACTTAATGTGTAGCAGCCTATTTTTACTACATAATAGCATATTAGCATGGTTTTTGATGTGGCATTTTAATGAGCAGTAAAATAGGCTACTGTGCTTTAAACTCAGCCAGGCCTCCCCTTTTGGTGTAAACTGAAGGGTTGTGGCCTGGGTCTTGGGGAATCTGGGTCAGTTCCCTCATAAAGGGCATGGTCTTGCAAGAATGACTAGACCAACAATTATAGTCAGTCACAGCCATCCACTGTGCCTACAAGGTCTTGATCCTTATATGGCACTGCTGTGCCATCTGGGAGTATCCTCGATTATGCATCCCACCTAACAGTGCCTCATAAATATGGATGTTTGAGTGCCTACCCTGCGCAAACTACCTCTGGACCTCTGCATCCCCTGGAACACCATGAGATTATCAATCTTGTTCTGGTTCTAGTTGGTGCCCCGGGTGGACGGCTTGGGTGTGGAGGACAGGGAGGACATGGTGTGCGTCCCAGGGCTTTTTATCTGTGGCCAGCACCGCACAGTGGCCAGCAGCAGGGCAAAGGGGCACAGCCAGGAACTGGGAGCTGCACATTGGAGGCAAATATGCCACAGCACCTGCGAACACAGGAAACAGCTGGAGGTGAGCAGCAGCAGGGAGCAGGTGCTGGCCCTGCTACCAGAAGCAGCCAGCCAGCAGCCCTGGGGAAATGTCAGGGCTGGGCAGGGGGAGCAGCAGGCTGCAGCCCTTTGCAACACTTACCTGTGGCCAAGCAGGAGCTCCAGCTAGGCCCTAGGGGACAGGACTGGCAGAGGCAGCCTGGGGCATACAGGTCCTTAAGTACCTAAAGGTCCTGGTATGTGGTCCCCAGGGCACATAATGGCTGGAGGCCTTTTATAGCCTGAAGCTAGGGGCTGCCACAGGGCAGCCTAGGCTGGGGCAAGTGAAGCACCCAGCCAGAAGCCCTGAGGCTCAGTTCAGGGCAGTCTCCTAGTGGCTAGGCAGACCTGGCACTACAGTTAATGCTGGGTCATGTCTACATGTGCAAAAATGTGCTTTAATCGTGCCTAAATTTTCAGGTATCAAATTTAGACTCAATTAGCCATTTTTAATGTACAGCAAGGGCTTGCATGTATGAAGGCACACCCATACTGCACATTAAGTTAAGCTAATGCGTGTTAACACATCTTGTGTATATGTGCCCATAGAGTGGAAATTGTCAACCATCAGATTATCCGGTGTGCATCAATTAGATCCTATGTCAATGATAGTTGTGGTTTTAGTTTCTTTGATATTTACATGCATTTTCTAAACAAGAGGATTTTTCTGATTACATAATTGTGCTCTTTTCCATGTTTTAATCACATGCATTACTAGTACCCATTATTCCCATTTTCTAAGATTACTGTTTTCACAGAACTGTAATTTTTTTCAGAATAGTTTTACCGCAAGAAATTAATGCCACCACAAATATATGATTTTAAGAATAGTCAGTAGAAAGTAGAAAATGGAACTTTAAACTATTGAGACACTTCTGAATCATTGATCATATTTTAAGTCCTGAGCCATCAACAACAGTATTAAACATACTTAGCATGTTATATATACCTTTTTATCTGTGTAAGTGGCAAAGAAAAGGCATTCATAT
Source organism: Caiman crocodilus (assembly GCA_030014935.1). Classification (NCBI taxonomy): domain Eukaryota; kingdom Metazoa; phylum Chordata; order Crocodylia; family Alligatoridae; genus Caiman; species Caiman crocodilus. Next base: position 30,490,286 of record JAGPOW010000290.1, on the reverse strand, counting down.
AGCATGTTCTTTGGAATAAATAGGAGGAAAAAAGAGCTATATAGAAACTGGCATGTGGACATGACATGGGTAAGCTATTTGGACACAAAACACAAGGCAGTAATAAAGAATTTGTTATCAGTTGGAAACCCACGTATAACTACTCAGATCTTAATGCTTTACCCCAAAATTTGAATTCTTTTTGTAATGCAGGAAGCACACAGAAAAGATTGTAAGAAAACACTTGTCTTACGACCCTGAGTAAAGGCTGTCAGTGATAGTTTTTGGGTAGAGTGCTAGCTGAAAAAAGGTTTAGAGGTGGAAGTGAAGAAATTGTCTCCTACTATGTTCAGGAGAAAAGAACTTTGTGTACATTCTTTGTATATAAACAGTATTGAATCAAAGAAACTGGGCCCGATGATCTTGCAAAGTCCCTTCTAGCCCCTTACAATCTATGCATCTGTGAAACTCTTGACTCTATTATCTGTTTCTCCTAATGGAAACCAAGTTAACTACTTGGAACAATATGGGGAACAACACCATCTTCCGATTCATACTTAAGAAAAAGTGGCAATTGTCATGGATATCACATGCATGCATGCATGTGTGCATGCACGCACACACACACGCGTGCGCGCACACACACACTGCATCTAGCTGAATAATGATAACTTTTTAGCTGTCATTTGCCATCTTAAAAGCTGCAACTTGCATGCATTCCCAGAATAAAAACAAGTTTTTTTTATTATCCAATTCCTTTTTTGTGGTACCTTGTATCTCTTAGATACCAATTTGCTGCTGAACTTTTTTTAGTTTGCAAAGATAGACTCAGCAGTCTCAACAATGTTTTCATATGACATGGATCCATGTCTGATTCTATCTAAACTTCCTCCAGCAGCATAATCATTGCTATGATGAGATAATTAGAGCTCTCTGAAAAAAAGAGAGAATAATCTTGCTACCAGGCTAACAGGGCATATTCCTATCTGACTACAAATTTAATTTAAACATATTCTTAAGCCCAATAACTACACAGGATCTTAAGCAAGCTATTTTTATTTATTTTTTTTTTAATCGGGGCCAGATTCTCAGCTACATTAGAACTAAGCTTCCTTTCTCTAGTAGTCCTTTTGAGCATGGTTAATCTTATGCAGCCAACAAGATTAGTTTTTGAATGTTTGTTTGTTTGAAGTTTGGGGTTTTTTGCTAGGGTGCTACTTTTGGCTTGATTTTAGGAACTTGTTCAGGCATTTTTGAACGCATAAAGATACTGGCATTTTTGCTTTGCATTAGAAAGCCTAAATATATACATTGAAGTTTTGCTGCATGATGGTGGGAGTGGAAAAGATAATAGGCATTCCAGAAAGAAAAGAAAGATTTACTATTTTGGATTCCATTAATATAAAGAAACATGTTTGCCCTGCTATTGTGTTATCAGTTTAAGAGGCAGGTACAGCAAAATTATTTTTTCTTTCTGATTAATTCATTTTCAGACTTGATTCAGTTACAGCCTATACAAAATAGTCATTCTCAGGTGTTCTTTATCCTATAAGTCCAGATATAAATAGAGTTGTGGCCTCTGAGTAGTACACATTTTGGACTATATAGAATTTTTCTATTTGCTCTATTCTTTACTCCTGGCAGCCATCTTTTCATCTGACTTTAGGGTTTATGAAAGGTACTGGGCTGTTATGTCCCGTTATAGGACATATAGGAGATGATAATTCTGGACGGCAGGAAAAGGAAGAGAATGACACCCTAGTTCCCATCAACTTCAATATGAATTAGGAACTCAAATCCTTCATATGTATCTTATGCATTGAAAATAACTCTTGCATCTTTTTTACAAGGGGACATTGACCAGACTAACTATTCTAGAATAATTCTCCATGTAGCCACACTATTTTAAAATAAATGTGTTTTTTCCCCTCAGTATTTTTCTTACAAGGCAGTTAGCAGGCAGAAAGAAATCATGTATTTCTGGACTAGCATAATCAGTTATTCTGGAATAATTAATTTGTACCAGGAAAAAAATGCCAGAATAGTGATGCCAGGCAGATTTCCCCTTGTGGGGTGTTGTCCCCACTTGGTCCTGCATGCTGGGATCAGGTGCCAGATCCAACTCACAGGACCCAGGGCTCCCCATGCATCCAGAGATTTGGCAGCAGAAGACAATGCCGCCACCCTCCCACCAACAAATTACTGGACCCACGGGGGCCCCACAGACCAGATGACATAATGCTATGGGTAGAAAGTTGAGCATCCCTGCTTTAGACCATGTCCTATTCCCTAAGAACATTAATGAAGACTATTTTATTAAAATCTCCTGGTCATTTTGAAACCTTGCTTACCTCCTAGTCTCTGAATCTATATCCTGACCCTGCCTGCTAAATACAGATATTTGTCTACATCAGTTATGTAGTTCAGGGGGTCAAGGGGTTATGTAACATAACTGGAGCAGATAGCTTCCTGAAGCTAGACTTCTGTGGTAGGGGCAATTCCCCAAGAGAAAACTTACCCCAAAGAGGAGAGCTCCTAAGCTGGCGGGATGCTGATGAGAACTTGAAGTCTGGTGGGAGTGAAACTGCAATAGGGAAAAACACCACAGCAATGAAAGTGAAAAAAAAAGAACGAATGGTCCAGGAGGAGCTGGTATCAGCTCTAGCCCCAGCATGGATCTGCTTTATGTGGCATGCTGGCACTGATTAACCACCCAGTCCCTTAAGGAAGGAATAAAAGCTCCACCCTAATCGGAGCAAGGGAAACTGGAAGTGAGGCTTTCAGTGGGACCAGAAGAGCCCCAAGAAAGAGAGAGCTCCAGAAAGGAGAAGTGATAGCTGCACCAGGAGGGGGCACCTGGAGATGAGACAAGCCCACAAGGGCTAAGGTACTTATCTGAAGGCGAGTCATGGATCCCAGACATCTCCAGACCTGACTAAACTACCAGGGATCCTGAAAAGGGAAAAGAGAGCTGGGAGTCCAGAACATAGTAGAGACACAGCCAGGAAAAATAGAGACGTACCCAGAAACAAGGTAACTTAGGGACAGCAAGGACCATAAATTTCACTACAGCATGGAGCCTAGGCCAAGTAAGGTCCATGTCCTATTTATTCTAAAGTAAAAAGGCCAACACAAAAATTACCACCGTGGCTTGCCCTAGCGGTGGGCAAAGATAACAGCTTAAGGTTGGCGTAAGGCAGAGTGTAGGGGCAGTGGAGCCCCAAATCAGGAAACTTAAATAATTAACTTAAATAACTTAAATCAGGAAGCTGGACAAGCAGAATTAAGGATGGTCCCAGGGAAGGTGAGACATAACATCTTACTCCTGGTAACAAATTTATTTTCCATCAAAGACATGGCAGGAGAGAACCCCTGAAGGCCTTCCAAGATTAATACTTCAGCATCAAGCTATCCAGTTCCCAAAGAGATGGCAAGACCTGAGAGGTACAGAAGAGCCAGATGTACTAGCGAATGGCATGGGAAGTTACAACCTCCATGAAAGAGAAGACACAATCCACAAACATTGCTAATCCCTGACCCCATGGGGGCTCCGCAGACCAGATGACAGGGTGCTATGGGCAGAAAGTTGAGCATCCCTCCTTTAAACCATGTCCTATTCCCTAAGAATGTTAGTAAAGACTAGTTTATTAAAATCTCCTGGTCATTTTGAAACCTTGCCTACCTCCTAATCTCTGAATCTATAACATGACCCTGCCCACTAAATATAGATATTTGTCTACATCAGTTATATAGTTCAAGGGGTTACATGACATCACTGGAGCAGATAGCTTCCTGAAGCTAGACCTTCATGACAGAGAAGAAACAATCCACCATCATTGCTAATCCGCGACCTCCATAACTCCCCAAAAGCATTCCCCCTGTTTGTAGAATGCATATTCCATGTAAGAAAGTGAAGCTACTTCCCTAGAAGAAACTCACTGGAAGTTACTCATTTGGAACAGCTCACAGGGCTGGCAGAACCCAAGACAGCTGCTGAAGGTTGCAAAGAAAACAAGCAGAGCAGAGGAGAAAGACAGCCCCTTTGGCCAGAGCAAACTTTGGAGAGTTGATGTCAGAAACTAAAGCTTTAAAATCTGCTATGAAAGCACAATTTGTTAAGATCAAAGCAGAGAGAAAAGAAATTAGGGGCAAGGTCACAGACCTGGATATAAAGTTGGAAGGACATCTGCGATTAGCAGCAAATCTTCCATATTAAATTAAGACAACTGAAAGAAAACAAAGAAAGGAACTTGCTGAGAAAATTAAGATTTTAGAAAATCATGAGAGAAGAGATAACATGAGAATAAGAGGACTCTGAGAAAGTATGGAGAAACGAGAGCATCCAGCAGAATATTTAAAGCAGTATCCCATTCCTTCCTTTAGGAAATAGAAGCAACAGTCTTTGTAGACAGAGCCCACAGAGCTCCCCAGTTCAAGCAAACCAGATACTTGATAGTACACTGGTTCTGTTTTGAACCAAAGTAGCAGATTCAGAAGAAGGTTAGACAGACTTTTGGTCCTACTTTGGGAGCATGCAGCATACAACTGTTTAAGACTCATCATAGGCAATATTAAGGAGAAGGAAGGAATTGAGTGGAATTAGAGCATCTCTCAGAGAAGCAAGGAGAAGAATAAATAGAGTTTTCTTTTAAAACTTAATCTTTATTCATCACTTGTAATAGTATATTGTAAGTAGGGATCTACCTAAATTGTGGTGAGACAAAGGGGTTTTTGCAGTCCGTTCACAGTGGCCATAGCCAATTTCATGGGAATTTCAAGGCTCTGATTGGCAGAGAGGCCCCAGCAGGGGAAGAAGAGATGAGGGGGCAGCCATCATCTTGATTGCCAGCTGTCCTTTGTACAGCCTCACCCCTTGGCACCGACTGGCAGTGAGGCCAGGGAAGGAAGGGACAAGGGGGTGGCTACCATCTTGGTTGCTGATTGCCCTCCATGCTGCCTTGAGAGGCCCTGGCGGGGAGACAAGGAATGAGAGGGAAGCCGCCGTCTTGTCTGCTGCCCTTCATGTCACCCCACCAGCTGGCACCTTCCCCTCCCCACAGCAAGGACCACTGGCTCCCACTGGGGAGCCAACATTTTAATATTTATCACGTTTTTTTTAAACTGATTTTGCAGTTTCCACAAACTCCAACAAACTGTGAATTAAGTAGGTCCCTAATTATGAAAAAGAAAAGAGAAGGTCTTAAAATCCTTGAGAAACTAAATTTAATAGAAGGCATCCTGGAATCTTACCCTGAGACTGACACAGACAATGAGATGCACCAAATCTCAAACTGTCAAGCCTAGAAAAGTGGTTTTGAACCTGTGGTCTGCAGACCCCTGGGGGGAGCCCAGACTATTTCTAACGGGCCCACAAAAGATGACTTTGATCAATCAAAAGTATGTGAATGCCCACACTTACAATTCAAAGGAGTACCTACTCCCATTCAAAAATTTTTAGGGATCTACAAGTGAAAGAAGGTTGAAAACCACTGGCCTAGGAGAAAGAAGATACCGAAGTACAAGTACAAGGAGACTAGGAAAAGTCACAAAACTGGGAGTATTCAAGAAGATTTGAGTGGGACTGACTGATAGTATGCAGGAGAAAAAATAAAAAAAATGGAAAGGGGGATATCACGGGGCAAAAAAGATAAAAGAACAATATTGGGAACCAAAATAATTACGAAGATGGGGAAGTAACGACATATTCTAAAGCTAAAAGAAAAGAGTAAGGGACTAGGGAAGGAATAGGAATATACTGTAACATGGAAAGAGACCAGAGGAGGGAAGCCTAAAATGTGGCCCTATACACCACCTTTCCAGAAAACATTATCTGACAAACTATAATATAGCGCCATGATTCCCCTAGGTTGGGAGTCAGAACCCTCCCAAAAGACAGTTAATTACTCAAGTGCAGGGGGATTCAATACTCCTTTCCATCTGTGGATTAGGGTGAATCTTCACATTTCAGGAAATGAGCAGAGTACAAAAATAAGAACAGTTTGGGGCTCAAAGGGATGAAAATTGGACAGGGTAAATAATGGAGGGGGAGTGGGGGCTTTAGTAAATAAAGATAAATTTAGGGTGAGATTGTATAAAAGAATCCACAGAGAGCAAAACAATATTGCAGGCATATTAAGTAGCCCAAATATAACCTAGAGAAGCTCTATTTCTTATTTTCTTCAACAGAGGTGAAGGCAGTTTCAGCACATTCACCAGCTCGTAAGTGAACGTCTTCAACCAGATTGTTTGAATGTTAACATATATAAAGATAGTGATAGTACAGATGATAAATTATAAGAATCATTTTACATTATTTCCTTTGTAAATATGTAATAACTCCAACCTCATGAAATTCCTATGTATTACTGCAATGTTGTGATTTTCTGCCTGAACAAAAAAAACATTCTCAAACAATACGTAGCTTAGGGTATATTATAGAATGCATTATACAAACTAAGCAGAAATCAATTCAAGCAAAAATCTGGCCAAAAAGCTATAAAACAATTTATATTTCAGAAAACTTGCAGTGTTTCCCTACTGGAGGATCTCGCCACATAAAGTATTTTTGCATATTGAAAGAAAATGAGAAGTATCCATCACAACACAAAATTGGAAGCTGTAGAGATGGCTTATGACACAAACTCCTGATGCTACTGCTAACATTACAGATTGATGAAAACCTACAATGTACACTGGTTGGTTAAGAATACTCTGATCAAATGTAAAACAGATAGAAAATTCAGGTGACCTCTGCTCTGCAGTACTATGGTAAAAAAGATTCAAATACTCCAGCAATGTTTCCATATTCAAGTGATAAGTGAGTATATGATGTGCCAGTCCAAACAATATCATTGCATACTAACTTTGGAAATTCAGTGTGGAAGACTGGTGTGCCAGGGTAGAAGGGAACCCATTATAATAAACCTGACCATTCAAGGCCAAAACAATCAAAAGGACCTAGTAGATTATTCAAGCCAAATCCTGGAAATTAAAAAATTAGAATGTTACACATTGAGCATGTACAGAAACAAAGCATAAACCTGTTCTCTTATGAATGGACACAAGTAAGGAGAAACTTTAAGAGAACTTCATGAACATCCCAGTTTTCTCTAACTACTGTTGGTACAGAACATATCTTAGCTTCCTATTAAATAGGTTCCTATTAAAGAAAGGCAAAAGAAGATGCTCAGGGTCTTGGCATGGTTCTGGGTTTTACAACTACAAGCAAATAAAAAATACATTATTGCTGAAGTGAAAGGCAGGGCACTACTACACTCCAACTGTTTAGTGAGCTGGAATATCTCCCTACTATGTCCATCCAGTTAATTCCACTAAAAGACTGCTCAGGTCATAACCAAAAGCCCAAAGTACATTATTTTAGACTGCTGAAATATGTTACTATAATCAGAATATAATGGGGGTGGGGGAACCATATATACATCTCTTGTTGGATACACTGTTTTTGAAGACTTCAGGTGTTACAGACACATTCTGCCATGTACAATCACTGTTAACAGCTTCATTGACAGCTATGCATGCCATCTGTTGAAGTAGGCTGTCATCTATGAAAGCTTATGCCTCTGAATGAGTTAGCTTCTAAAATGACACCCTGCTCTCCTTTCTGCCTAATACCTTTATTGACAGTCACATCAAAGAAGCTGAAACCTGGTCCCTGATTTTCAGTTTACACAGGGCTAGGAAAAAAAACAAAGCTACAATAACTATTTGCTCTTTGAATATAGGGAAGATTACATCTCCAATACACTTTTGCCATTTGATCTGCAGATGATAGCTTCAGGGCTAGGACAAATGCTCAGGCAAGCAGCCACATGTCTGTCCAAGCCCAGTGGCTCCACCTTGTACCAAAACTTCCAAATTTGGATCCCTAAAATTAGGAGTATAATGCAAGTAAAGTGAGGAGGGTGCCAGAAGTGGAACACAAGTTTATCCCTCTTCCATTCTGAAAGCAATTTCAGTGAAAGCCCAGAAGTGCCCAAAGCACTTTTGCTCAAGAAAGGTGTTGAGGTGTGATTTGTCCTCAAGATTAGCTTTGGTGTCCAAGGGACCCGGTATAGACATAGCTATACTGGTAAAACACTCTCGACACAGAAACTGGTTTTGCTCACAAGGACTTTTGCTGCTGTGGGCTACACCCACACCTGAAACTATTTGCCAGTAAAACATACCAATATAGTTAATTAGTTATGCCAGCACCGCCACTAAAATCTCTGCTTATTTTGTGTCCATTCATAAGAGACTAGGTTGTATTCTGCATGTGTTTAGCATGTAACATTGTAACTTTTCATTAGCATGTCTCATTTCAAGCATATAGATATATATCATATATCTATATAGATATAGATATATGAAAAGACATACTATATTATATATACTGAAACATCAGAAAAGAAGTAGGTCTTTTCTAATGTTTTAGCCCTTGGTCAAGCTTACTTTACTGGGGTCCTTACTATCCTGGTGCACTAGTCTTCCTCATGCTGTGTAAGCCTTCAGAAAGAAGCAGAAACAGATCTATTTTGAGGGTTGCTGGTGAAGAAAAAGATTGTTTAAGAAATCCTTTAATAGTCAAGTCATTGTTGGAAAAGTAGTCTTTCTCTTCTGTTGTATTTTATTAATTAATATTTTCCATGGCTTCACTAGCAGCTGTTCCCTGTCCTCAACACAATAAACTAACCACCTGGCTAGCTGATAGATTTTCTTCTATAGTAGCAGGAGAGTCAGGGTTAGAAAATCTTTTTTTAATGGAAATAACAAAGCTAACTCAGAGCATACTATTTCAAAGTAGTTTAGAATTAATGAACAAAAGTTTTAAAGTATTTTATTTTACCACTTTGGGTTTAGAAATAAAGGAGTAGGACATTGCTTGATGCTAAGAAGAGCTAAATGCAGTAGCAAACAAAAATTGATACTATAGTGTTGAGCAACAGTACAAAATAGAATAGAATGGAGAGGACAGAGGGAAGAAGGGGGAACCATATATACATCTCTGGCTTTTGAAGACTACAGACACATTCTGCCACATACTATCACTGTTAACAGCTTTCTTGACAGCTATGCATGCCACACTGAATTAAGCTGTCACCTTTGAAAGCTAATGCCTCTCTGAATGAGTCCCTGACAAGGACTCCAGTGTCTTTGTGATGGCTTTTACATAAGGGTAAATATCGCTATTATAGAAATAAGATGTAGGAGGTTGATGGAAAAATAGGTGAAATCTGTAGAAAACAGCAGATGCGTATTTAACTCTCTGGACCATATAGTGACAGGCATGCACATCTTTGCATAGTTACTAGTGATTTGGGAAACGTTTGCTTCAAAAATGAAACAGTTAACTTCTGAGCTGGCACTTTTTGTTCTCAACATGAGCGCTTAATCACTTTTGTAGGAATTAATTACCATGTTACACATATTCTTGCTTAAGAAAAGTGACATCCTTTCCAGGGAATGGCAGCTTTTGAATTTGAATGTTGGTGCATTCTTTACAAAATCAGATATTTAAATTTAAAAATTAATTAAATATTTAAAATTAAATATCCTGAGAAAAGCAAAGGTGGAAAAGCACAGTAGCACCCAAAATTAAATGGCCAAAAATTTTTTTTTCAAAAGTTCCTTGATCAGTTTTATAAAGCCCTTTGACTCTTAGGCCCTGTTACAAGAAAGCACTTAAGCAAGTGAGTAATTTTAAGCTGCACCATTGCTTGTCTGATCTTGAGCCTTACTGTCTTTTTTAAAATTATACAGCCACCCATTTTTTCCAAGGTAATCAGCTCAGACAGTCTCAAACTTAAAATTTGTCTTTTACAAGAGCTGTAAAAAATAGTCACAAAAAAAAAAATCTCACAACCATGGAAATAAGCCTTGTTTTGGAATTTGTTACACATTCACACCTATATGCCTGTCATAATTAGGATAAAAAAGGCGTGTTCTTAGAATGCATTAGCTAGTGTATTCGAACTTCAGGCTTGTTTATAAATAGTTATTGTATTTCTTTAACTATATTGATTTGAAAACAGCATAGTTAAAATGGCATAAAACTGCATCCATGCTAGTGGAATATTGGTATGAAACCCTTGAGTCCCATGTTCCTGGCATTGACAATTGCTACATTCCAGTGGCTACGGGTTCCCCTTTAAATTAGATCAAGCTAGTATCACCAGCTCGACCTACACCCAGAGGCCTGGATAGAAATAAATACCTTCCCTATGCAGCCCTGAAAGACAATATTTCTCCCTCCCCCCACCTTTCACAAGTATTGGATCTGTGAATAAATCAGGGGGAAGGCACTACAAAGCATCCACTTTTGACGACACAGTTACAGTGAATGAACAATATATTTACAGGAATAACTGTCAGGAGTCAGGGCAGCAGGCAGGCTAATAATTAGTCCCCAGCTGGCCCTGGTTACCCAAGTAAGCCTGGCTGCCAGCGGTCTAACTACTTCCAGCTGGCCCACTTACCTGCTTGTAAGCACTGAAAGCAAAATCTAGAAGGTTATTTAACAGAATAGATACTGCTCTGTCTAGTTCTCTAGGCTCCTACTCCTACTCTCTAATTCAGTGACTCTCATCCAGAGTGTTGTAGCAATGTTAACACTGTTAAGCGTGCAAATATGATTCACAAGATAAACCCAGAGTTTTCTAATAGAAATTCCCCCTTGTATTCCTGCAACAGAAGAGTTACTTTATTATTTTTCTGTAGTCAAGAGTCAAAACGTGAGTAAAAAGTAAGAGCTGGCATTTTCTCAAGGGTACCCCAAGCCAAATGAGAGGCACCTCAGATCTAAAAGGGTTGGGACCCACTGTTTTAGTTCCTGCTTGCTTGTTCTCTAGTTCCTAGCCTCCTTATTCCTGCCTGCTGGTTCCTTGTTCCTGATTCCAGCCCAGGTCCCTGCTTCCTGACTGCCAGCTCCTTTCACTAGTCTGGACTTGTGATTCTGTCCTGCTGGTATCTGGATCCCTGTTTCTGGCTCCCAACTTGTCTGCTTCTCATCCCGTGGCTTTTGAGCCTATGGGATCAAGCCTCAACTACCCATGCCATGGTTGTCTCCTGACACAGGCCTATCTTCATCTTCTTTGGGAGCTCTATACAAGATGTTTACTGTGCAGTTGACTAATTAACTGCACAATAAATGTCTCAGCATCTACATGTGTGCCCCTATTAGGTACATGAAACTAATTAACTCTGCAGCAGGGTAATCTTGTAAAATAGAAGTCCTACCCTGCTGTAGAGTTTTTTGTGGACAGCAGCACTTGTGTAGATGCTGTCCCAGCTGGCTGGGCACAGGCTGCTTCACAGGGCTGGCTAGCTGGTGGATGGCCCCATGCTGAGCTGCACCTCAGCCAGCCACTCTGTACCACGTGGAGATGGGGGAGCAGCCAGCTAAACTAAGGTTGGAAACCCCTGAACTAAGATATACAGGCCATTCAGGACACATTACCAGTCAATTAACTTGATGTGAAGTCTCTAATGACCAGTAAGTCAACAAAGGCAGAAGTTGTTTCTGAAACTGCATGTTTCTTTGGTTTCAAACTCCTAAAAAAATTACCACACATTTAACTCTCCTATGAAATATGAACTTTCATTTCTACCTGGGAGAACTTTTATAATCTTTTCTCCCATGCCTGAAGAAGGGTGCTTGTGCCTGAAAGCTTGCAACTTATTTTTTTTTTTTTGTAACAATCAAGTTGGTCTAATAAAAGATATCTCTGCCATGAGTTCTGAAAAAATGAATGCACTGAATTTCACAAATCTCCATTTTCCCCCAAGAACTTTGAGTTGCGTTCGTGACAGGTTAAATAGGTCGAGAGGCAGGTTGATAATATAAAGTGTTTATTGAAGAACTGACTACTTACAGAGTGCCTGACCCTAAGGTCAGGCGGTGAAATAATTGAGCGCGAAGCAAGCGGTACAGGGAAGCGACTCGC
>JAGPOW010000290.1:30388175-30478265 GCA_030014935.1 Caiman crocodilus | reverse complement strand
GATGAGATCCCTGCCCTGAGTGATTCACCAGCAGCCTCTCAGGCTGACACAGGGAGAGATTTCTGGAGAGGGGCACCCATGGTGGCATTTCTGCCACATCCCCTATGAGCCTTATTTTGCGTGACTTTCCCCATGGTCTGGTGAAATACCAAAGCAAAGTAGGCATTCAAGAGTTCATTTTTTTCCTGAATGTTGGTTACCAGTGCCCAGTGCCCAGGATGGAAAATACGTGGAGACACCAAGCAACAATTGTGCACCAGAATGAGTGCACACCAAAAATTTATGCAACAGAACACTTCCTGTCTCCAGTCTCTCAGGCCTAATCCTCAAAGGTAATTTACAAACCACTTTTCACAGATAAGCCTATCAACTGCACATCATCAACTTCCTAGGTACAGAGACTCATGGACCCAATAGAGACAGTGGAATTGTGACACTCTACAACCTGCCAGACATCTGACTACCCGCATACCTCTCCACTTTTACCTGCACTGCTACATCGCTCTTCCCCCACCCCTCAGCCTGTCCCTCCCCCACTGACACCTCCATTTCCATTTTCACTAACCAGCTTCCTTGCCTGCACTGCATGCCACCTTCTGGCTTCTTTACTCTTCCTCCCATCCAGGAACAGCATGCACACCAACTGCAGGTGCTACCTCAGCTTGACAAAGGGCTTTTAAACCCAAAAGCTGGCATCCCACACAACTAAGTGGAGCTCACCTGGAGCCTCACAGCTTCACTGCAACCAGCAAGCCTCAGGCCTGTCAAAGACGTGATGGGTCTGGACTTTCCCCAGCCAGGACTGGGTGCATGTGTGTGGTGGCTGGAGGTCATAGCACCTCCTTCCTACCTTTCACTGAGGGATCCTCGGTCCTGCTATTTTCTGGGGCTGCCATGCTACCAGCAGGCCCACCAGGCCTCCCAACCCTGGCAGAGTGCAGTTTTACTGGTCATGCCCAGGACCTAGGGCCTCCTCCTCCTTCCCCACAGTCCCAGCCCATACCTCCAAGTTCATCCTGGCACAGAAGCTCATCAGGGAAATTTTCTTCCCCTGCTGGCTGGCGATGTAGTGAGTGCCCCCTCCAGCAATGAGAGCAGGGCATTAAATGGTTTTTTTAAATGAAAAAGGGAAATAGGTGTGGACAGAGGGAGGAGGGTGGTATTCACTCCATCTAAACCTGGATCTTAGGGAGCCCCAGCAGTGGGAGGTTCACCTTGAGGAACTTCAGCTGTTCCACCAAACCAGGATCCAAGCAAGCACAATGGGGTGTCACTACATCCTCAGCAATGCTGAACACCCTCTCACTTGGAACACTGGTTGGTGGACAGGACAGGTGATCCCAGGCAATCATGGCCACATCTGGCTGCAGCGTGCCCAGTTGGTCAAGGGGTCACACAGCAGCAGCGCCATATCCTCGGTGAGATAGACAACCACCAAGGATATGGAGGCTACCTCCCTGATGGTGGGGTCTGGTGTCTCTGGACCTCACCATGGAAGCCATGCCTCTGACCCACATTGGCAATGCCTGTGGTGGAGGAGAAGACTGGCTGGTGGATGGCATGCTAGCATGGGACAGTAGATCCCCCTCTTCCACATCCCCCCACCTCCACCGTCCTGTCTCTCTGACTCTCTTCACCAGCACCTCTGTCCACTGATTCAGGTGTTGGCTGCTGCATACACAGTCCTTCACCCTCAGGTCACACATGGTGGCCAGGATGTGGACCATACTGGCCCGCAAGGTATCAAGCTGTTTCCTGATGCCCTCCTTCACCTGCCTCACCAGTGCCTGCATGTCTGGTAATAGTGGCTTGCCCCAGCCAGGAACATTGATCCCCTGGAAGCTCTCCATTTGGCTCTGAAGTTCCCTTACTATGGGAATTACCTGGCTAAGGAGGGCATCGGCAGAGCTGAAGGTCTCAGTGGCCTCAAGGAAGGGCTTGAGGATGACCAAGATCTGGGAGACGATATCCCATTGTTAAGGGGGCCACTGATCCCAATCTCCCTTAGCAAGGTCATCTCATGGATGGCCTTCTGTTGCTCCACCAGTCTCTTGAGCATCAGGTATGTGGACTTCCACTGAGTCCCCACATCTTGCATGATTTTGTGCTGTGGGATGTTCAGCTCTGCCTATTTGTCCCCTTGATACTCTGGTGGACGTAGCCTGCCACCTTCCTTCATTTTCAAATGATCTTGTTGATGATGCTGGTACTGTCACTGGCAACCCTGTCCCCATCCAAGGCATCCCTAACAATGAGGTGGAACTTGTGTGCCACGCAGCAGATGCCAACAAAGTTGGCATCATGGACTGCCTTGACCATATTGGCCCCATTGTCCATGACCATGAACCTGTGAGTTCGCCCTGCCGAGCAAGCCACTCCCACACAAAACAGTTCATGGCCCCATGATCCGTGTTGCCATGTGGGACTCAGCCATCACCTTGGCTTGAGGGAGAGTCCTCTGACAGCCTGACTGGTTGCATCAGTGCCCTGTGAAGGAGAGGTAGGCGTGATCTTCCCCCGGGGGACTTAAACCTCTCCGTCTATCCCTTCTTCCACCCCTCCCTGAAGGCTTGCCAGCTTCCTTTCCAGCAAGCTTCATGGTGTTTCATAGTGATTAGTCTTTATAACAAGATATAAACACATATGTTCTTTCCTATATAATTTCTATATTATAATATCCAAAATAGAAATGTATAAAAAATATGAATGTATGTGCCTTCCTATATAAATTCTACATTATAATATGCAAGTTATAAATGTATAAAAATATATAAATGTGTATGTGCCTTCCTTTATAAATTCTATAGTATAATATCCAATATAATTATAAAATTGAAAAGAATAAATCAATGAATGTAATAATAAAATAAAAGGGTCTAGAAAGAAAGCAAAAGGTATTGCAGAATCCCACTTGCTAGGGTAGCAAGTAGGAAATCAAATCAGTGGTAGTAGTAGCCTTTGTTGTCTAACACTCTTGAGCTTCTGGAAGATAGCTCAATAACTGACCCCAAGTCAGAAAGCAGACCAGTTCAAACAATACTGACTTTGATGCTGTTTTTCCATCCCTCTCCCAGAGCAATGGGATTGGAACGGACTGCAGGGAAGGATCACAGTCACTATCCAGCTACACAGTCAATGTCAGAGCAGTCTTTCCCACTTCTTCCCCCCCTCCCCCTCCTTACTTTCTGTTTCCCTGCAGGCAAGCTGAGCTTCAGCTTCAAAACTCGAAACATTTTGAAACTTTTGAAATGTTTCAACTGCCCTCGTTTTCTTTCAAGGCTGTTTCGAAGCCCTTCATTTCATTTCAATTTCACTGTTTTGAGCTCAAAATGAGTCGAAACAACACAGCTGGCAAAATTTTGCACAACCTTAGTATCCACATCCACCTGAGTCCACTTGCTGCCATATATCTTTACCTGCCTGACTGCATCTCCAAACTGTTGTTCCTCTAACCATGATGCCTAAGCATCTGAGATTGAAGAGTCAAACAGTGAGGCACATACATTGAAACATATTTTTGAAAATGTAGGCTGCAAAATCCAGTTTAGAGATGGAGTCATGGCTCTACTGAACTCAACAGTAGTTGGACCTCTAACTTCAGTGAGATCAGGATTTCATCTCAAGACTTCTTACCAAGAGCTTATCTTATCTTCATTGCTAAAAGAGGAATGTTTTTTACCTCCACTAGTAGGAACTGTCCTCAGGCACAATCACAATGAAGACTTTATTCCCAGGTGAGAAAATAGGACTAACCTTGACAAGTTTATCTTACAGGAAAACTAAAGACATCACCATGCTTTTCTCTCTGGGTAGCTCACACAAATTTGTTATCCTGAGGTAAGAAAAATGCTGATTTGATTTTAAGTAATGAAGCCAAACTTGGCTATTTCTAGGGATCATTGCTTAGCTTATCCCAGCTCTAACTATCTAATACTATTGGCAGTTTTTCATTCTTGATCATATCTTGTTATTTCTATAGAGCATCATGGATCATTTCTGTTGCCGTCTGTCACACAGCACTGAGGAGCCCTGTGCCTGGAGAGGAGAAAACTACTAGGGACGGAGCTCTAGCAGTGATTAGGGAGCACAGCTGTGGGTTGCCAGGGCAATCAATGAAGGCCAGCTGACAGGAAGGGACCAGTCCTGTCTCTTATAAAGCTCAGGAGCTGCAGCCAGACAAGCAAGAGCTCTGGGAGCAATGATGTGAGGAGAAGCCTGACTGGAGGTACCACTAGCAGGAAAGGGGAACAGCTCCAAGATGCTTGAGCAATGTTGTTTTAGCCAGGTGGCTTCAATTTATGTTACAGCCAGGGGTTTGTGTTTTGCTTTGTTGTTGTTATTACCAGTGGTTTGGGTGAGGCTATTAGGGGTTGAAGGAGGCCTCATAGGAGACCCACAGTAGTGTGGGGATCCCAGTGCCAGTAAGGGTGCAGTTCATGGGGTGCTTAGACCCCAGCCCCAGAGAGGGGCATTGGAAGAGCCAAAGTGTGGGCATAGCAAGCCCTAGAGAAAGGGGACAGCACTGTTAAGGAGTATAAGTTGGACATGGTGAGCACCAGACAGGGGACAGCATTTTAAGAAGCCCAAGGGTGGGCATGCTGAGCCCCAGAAGAGGGGTATTATTATAGAGTAGCCCAAGTCTGGGCACTGGGGCCTCCCAACCATGCGGCCACCTATTGGGGACTCCAAGTTGGGCACCAGAAAGCCCCAGGAGGAGACAGTAAGGAAGGAAGGCCTGGGGAGAACAGTAAGGGGCTGAATAGTGAGAGAATTGTCTCAGTGCTCTCACTCCAATGGTGATTACATTGGTGAGGTGTGGACTGAGGTGTAGGGGAGGAAACAGAGCTGCAGATATACTGTCCCTTCTGCTAGGGGATGCTAAGGGCAGCCTCCCACTAATTACTTAATTAAGATCAAGGTGTAGCAGATGAGGAAGCAGGCGGTTACCCCAGAGATGGGTGTGCAGGCCACGTTGAGGGGGGCCCCGAGTGATGACCTGTCACACTGTCCTAACAGATGTGTTTGAAGTCATCTGGCCATTAATACAGCAACTACATGTGTACTGCTACCTGCCTTACAAGCCAAGATATACAGCATCATGCAGTTAGAGCTACAGCTGCTCTGCTGGTGACTGGCTGACATAATCCAGAGTAGCAACAGCAGCAAGAGCGATGGTAATGCTGGTGCAGTTATAAAGTTTTATTTAGCAATTGGAAGTGGCGAAGACATCATTTGGGATACAAATGGTTCTCAAGCTTTGCTAACACTGGAGTTTTCTTTAGGCAACACTGTGCTGTAAATATCTGCTACCATCTGAGCTTTCACAGGTGTTAAACCACTAATGTAGCCATACTCATTTGGAAGTATAGGTCCAAAAAAAACTAAGGTAGACAAGGCTTCACTGACCTTATTTGGAATAATTCATATTTTGAAGATGGAGAATAGACACTGAATATTAATTTTCCATCCAGGCTGATATAAGCAAGGTATTATGTTATATAGTATTTTTCTTCGTTATTTCTTCTCAAAAGGTATGTGCATGGCACTTGCATGAAAAGGTCATAAGACATTAACCTGCAACTAAAACATTGATTGGATTAGCAAAACAACACTATTAATAGCCCAAGTTTCTTTCTTCCTTTGGTGCCTTTGAAATATATACACAGTTGGGTTTTTTGTGCTTTATTTCTTTGCCCCTTTTAGCCCATGTTCATTTTTTCCAAGTTTGTAATGTCTTCTTCTGGGAAGATATGTAAATTAAGGCAGCTTTACAATGCTTTTTATTTACCTGCAAAAAGCACAAGGTTTACTGTTACATCTATGTGTGAAAAGTCACCTTCTTATATGCAAAATAGATAGGCTATTTCTTTGTGTTGCTATGGGTGTGGATTAAGTATTTAATAAACAAGTGCCAGTAAAGTTTCACACTAAATACTTTTGTGAAGATTTGTTAAACCCAGTTTAAATACAGGCAAATGGAAAGTAAACTCCAGGGCAGGTCTTCTCAAAATGTTTAATGACTGTTATGCCATCTCAAATCATTGGCAGTTCTCCAACTGTAATCCCATGTTTGGGTTTGATGTCAAAAGACATGCCAGAAACAGTGATACAGAGAAGACTCCCTGAATTCGACTGAAAAGGCTGGGACAGTTCAGGTTGGAGAGAGAATGAATTCATGCAGGACGCTTACAAAATAAGAAAAGGGATACAATAATAGGAAAAAAAGGCTGAAACAGACCCTAAGGAGGTTATTTCATCCAAACTCTCACTCAAGGCAGGATCATCTCTGTTTAAAAATATCAGAGCTAAGTGCTTGTCCAATTTGCAGTTAAAAACCTGACCTGATTAAGACTGCCTCAGATTCAAAAGCTTGTATAACTTTATCTTAACCCAAGCGGTTGATCCAATAAAAGACATCACACCCCCACCCCCAAATCCTTGCCTTTCACATGATTCTTGGATCATCAAGGCCAAAACATCACTCCAATGCTACTTAAGAACTTCCAAAAATGGGCATTCCAGAATCTCTTGCAGTCATCTGTTCCTGTATTTAACCATGCTTATGTTTAGAAAGTTCTTCCTAATCCCCAACCAACACTTCCCTTGACGCAATTTAAGACCATTTTTTTTTCTGTCCTGTCCCCTGTAGTCTCAGAGAACAGCTGGTTCCACCTTCATTTTTGTAACAACCCTTTTTTGCATTTGAAGGCTCTTATCAAATCTCCCCTTAGTCTTCTCTTCTTCAGACTAAATACATTTCAGTTCTTATAACCAGAAGATGATAAATTGAGAGGTCAATGAAAGGTAAAATGAGGTACCTATTTACCTTTCCACACAATGCCAGAAGAGGAGACCTTTAATGAAACTCCCAACAGAAGCAACACATTAAGATCCTGGTTTCTACTTGGAAAAGGGTTTACCCCAATGTCCTTGGCCAAAGTCTCTGTAGTCCTGTGTTGCTTGCCATTGTACGGTGGCTTTCCACTTAAAAAATGGCTGCATTTCCATAGGAAGCAATGTAACCAACTTTGTTACATAGCCCAGTGGGTCTCTAGGTTTGGGTGAAACTTTGACTGATGGGCATACACCAGAAATTGCAGGAGGATATACTAACATTTGATGATAATTGCTTTGGCCCTTCAAAGGTGTCCTAGCCTTTAAACAAGAAGAACCTTGCCAATCTCATCACCAGAAGCAAACTTCCTATGGCCCAAAACACATTGAATGAATCCAGACCATGCCAGGACAAAAATCTGCCAATGTATTTTCACCACTCCCACAGTAACTACACCCCACAACAGAACCATCACTATTCCTGGATCTTATACCTGCACCTCCAGAAATGTAATATGTCTTATCCAATGCATTAAAAGCCCTGTTGGAAAATATGTACAAGAAACCAAACAACAACTGTGTACCAGAATAAATGCACACTGAAAATCTGTCAAAGACAAAAATGCCCAATTACCTGTGGGTGCACATTTCTCATAAGCCAGTCTACTGGATACAAAAAATTGTGGACTAAACACAGACTTTGGATTTATGGATTTATGACTTATAACTTGCCTACCATCTGATACTCTAGGGGACCTCTCTTCCCGTCACTCCCCAACCACAGCTGCCCCACACCTGCTTGTGGCCCTCACTCCCCACCTGCAGGCCCCTAACCCTGCCAGTGCCCCTCACACACCATCTACAGCGCCCTGGGCCTGCTGGTGCCCCTCAATCCCTATCCACAGCCATCCAGCCCTGCTGGAGAGGGCCCCCAGCTACCAGGGCTACAGGGCCAGGGACCTAGATCCACAACCCCCTGCCCCCCGCAACAGCACCTGAGCCCTAGCTGCCATCCATGGGAAGTGGTGGCTGCTGTGGCAGAGTGAAGCCTGGAGCCCGGCTCCCCTTCCCCCATGGGTGGCACAACCAGAGCAGAGCCCATGGCAAGGGTGGGTGTGGGATGCCCGTTGTGGGCTCAGGACTCCCTGCCCTGCTCCTCTGCCCAGGGTCACCATGGCCCAGCAGGCAGGACTCAGTGTGGCAGGGCAAAATGGGACAGGAAAGCTCAGTACCATCACCATAAGCTAAATGCTGCTATGCAAGGCACCCCCTACCTATCTGGTAGCAGTGAGAGTGGTGGCACAGATTTGTGCTTCCTGCGGCTGCCAGGTAGACAGAGGGTGCCTCGCAATGGCAGTGCTTGGCTCTCAGTGGTGGCACCAAGCTTCCTTGATCAGTCTCGCTCTGCCCTGCCATGCCATGTCCTACCTGCCGGGTTGTGGAGGGCAGGCAGAGGGCAGCTGGGCAACCAACACCTGCCCCTGCCCTGCACACAAATCTGGGTAGCATGTGCCCCCCATGACCTCTGCCAAGCATGCGCGCAGCAGTGGGGAGCCAGCCCTACCAACAAGCCACCCACAGCACCATACCACTCCCCGCCTGGGCCCTGCAGCTGTGTTCCGGCCCCAGCCCCAAGCATTGTCCAGGCTGGGCAGCATCCCCAGCCCCAGCCCTGCCCAACTCCCTTCCTCCTTCCATCCCTCACTATGGGGGCCTCAATCCCCACCTTCCCCCAACTTACCTGCAGGAGCTGGTCTCCAGGCTGCCATGTGCATGTGTACATGTGCACACACACACTGCAACCCCTACCTGACTGCTGTCCTCCTGTTCCCCCCAGCCCTTGCAGGCAGGAAATCTTCTAGCCTGCAAAGGGAAACCTGCTGTTTCTTGGGTTTTTCTCCTTTAAAGGAGAAAATCTGGGTTTTTCTCCTTAAAATGAGAATTGTGCCTACCATTTTAAGAACATCACGCAGGCTATGGAATAGCCCGTAGGTGGGCTCAGGCCCAACTGGGTAGTCACCTGACTGCCTGATTGGAGGAGGGCTGGGCAGACAGAGTATAAACCCAGACTCATAGAGCTGGGCTGGCAGTTACATCTGGGGAGCTGGAAGAGTAGTATTGCCCGGCCTGATGACTGCAGGTCCTGTAACACCCAGAGGTCAGGATAAGAACTATGGGGGTGCAGGAGGTTCCTTCTGGTCCTGGGTAAGACCTGAAACTGCGCCATGCTGGGGCTGGATAGTAGGTGGGGGCTGCCTGTGGCGGGGCAGCTCCTAGGAAATGCCACACCTGTGCTTCCTCAGTGAAAGGCGAGGATGGGGTGCTGAAAAGTCTCAGCCCCCACTGCCTTGTGGGTCACCCAAATAGAAGGCAAAGGCTTGAGGCCAAGGTCCACTAGGAGGGACCTGAGGCCCGAGAGAGGGGCCCAGGTTCACTGCGGGGGGACCTGAGGCCTACAGAGAGTGAAGTGTGGCCCAGTGTGCGGTTGGAGTGAATGAATGTGGCCCAGCAAGGGGCCAAGGCCCACTGAGACCCGAATAGGCCAGAGACCACGTGCGATCTAGTGAGGAGCCAGGGGAGTAGCAAGTAGAATCGGATGCCATCTACAAGACATGGGACATGGTGTGGGGGTGGTTTGGAGCTGTGTGATTGGCCTAGTACACCAGGGCCATGTATGGGGCAGCCTCCTGCATTTTACATAACCAGTTCACATCAAAAGTGTGGCAGGTAAGTGCAGGGTAGACTGCCCTAAATGGGGGCGAGGCATCTCTCCCTTCAGGTGCCTGGGGACCCCTTCTGTTATGGAGAAAATCCTTATTTTACTGTGTTTTTCCATGGCAAACAGAAAATCAAGATCCCTAATCATCATATATAAAACAACACGTATTTTTCTCCAGTTAAAAATAAACTAGAAAATTTACTAATACGCAAGGAGCCTAGGGCTGTATCATTCCAATTCAGACTGAAACAAAATATAACACCATTGGAACAATTAAAAAATAGTATGCAAAGTTGTGAAACAGGAGCTTCATTACCAGGAGCAGCTAACAGGCGGCAGCATTGCTGAACAAAGCATAGTTTGACTGGTAGAACATCAAAAGCAATGAAAAAAGAGAGAGTCATTAACATCTGTGGAATAAAGAGCTTTGACAAGATCAGGTAGATTACAATGAGTCATTAAATCAATTAATTCTCTCAACATTATCTTAACAGAAATGATGCTGCCACTGCCAGGCCTACCCCACCCTGGACCCACCCCTGCTGAATCCTATTACCTTTAAAATATCTGTAGAAAGACCAGTCAAGTATAAGGGTACATGCACTTTTCAGAAGGCCCATACAGTTATGTTTCTCTTTGATATAATTTTACTCCATTACTTCAAAACTGGGTGCAACCAGATTAAGATTTGTTGCATTATATATGCAGTGTATTTTAAATGACAATGTTCTTTGGGTGAATCTGATACCCCGTGTATTTTAAATGTTATTTCATTTAACATTACCTGAAGTACAATAGGAACAAGGCCAAGAGACAAGATTTTATTTTAAACCTAAGGTATTTAGAATTTTAACAGGAATTCTTTCTGCAAGAATCCAGTGAAAGCTCCTTGCTGGAAGACTCCCTTCATGATGCCAGTCCTTGCTTCTTTTATACAACTATATTTCATATATTACCAACCAGATAGCCGATGTATCACTTTCAATCTTTTAGAGACTTTACTGTCTTACAAAGTAAACACTACTAATATGGGCCAACATGATAGCCTATATTAGGGCATGGTGATGTAATCTAGAAGCTCTTGAGGTAAATCCCAAACTCTGCCTCTGAGTTACTTTATGGTATTTGTCAAATCACTTATGTTCTTTGGGTGCATCTACACATGCAATTAATATACCTGGATTTTCTGTGCAGAAAATTCAGGTACATTAAGTTGTGCCCCAGCATGCATCTGAATATGCACCTGTTTGGAGTAAATTTGCTCCCAATGGGAGCAGTTCAGTTCAGGCCTTCCTCTGCCTTGCTCTGCCCACCTGCAGTAGCCACAGGGAGCTCTAGGTTCCCCTGGGTGCCAGTCCTAAACTAATCTACTTTGCAGTAATTGTTGTGCATGTGTGGATGGTGATGCTTTACTGCATCTAACGCTTTACTAGATTAGTCTAATGCACAATAAAGCATCTCGTATAGACACACCCTTTGTGTCTCACTTTTTGCAACTGTAAAATGGGAGTAGGATTTTAAGGGACTGAGCATGACAGTTAATTTAGGAAGGCAGGCAGTAAATAGCAATGTTAAAGGGCAGCACTGAAGTTCATATCAGGTGGCTGTAAAGGGGAAATCATTGGGGGTCAAATTGTGAATGCTTGGCATCAATAGATCTACTCAGAAGTTAGTGTTCACCAGTGGGACAAAGGGGTTTACAAAATTGTTCTGTGCTTTTAAAACAGGAAAGCCAAAAGGCTAGGTTGTGTTTTTCTTACATACCAAACTCTGACATCAGTGAGACTGATGATTCATGTCAATAGACAAAGTAAGACTCAACCCTAGGGGGTAATTTTCAGCAGGATACAAAGGGAATTAGCCACTGTGCTTGCTAATAGCAGTCATGCTGATAAATGCTTCATATAGTGCTTGGAAATGCACCCCTTAGGCATATATTATAATTTTGATTTATAGGGATTAATGCAGTTAATTTCCATTAATTCTAACAAGGAGTCATAATTCCTCTTCGTTTAAGTTAAATTTCTCCCACTTCCCCCTGCAGATTTATTCAGATTTTACATATTTACCCTGCTAAGCCTACAACCTTAATTACACACCACTACATCCAAAATGATACTACTGTTTGTGAAGAAACTTTTACCCTTGCAACAAGCGCACTCTATGGTATTTGAAATGCCTCTTAGTTAATCCTCGTTAAAGCAAACATTAGACCTATTCATTAATTATCATGAGTAAGTGTGCCATTTGACAATGTTCTCAGGGAAAGTGTGATATGTTATTAATGTTCTAAACAAGGAAAGTACAAATGGAACCGGGGGAAAAGTTTGCTATAGAGTGTCAAAGACATTATGGTAAATAATGTTTACAATCAAGTCAGACTATAAAGAAACAAGGAAGGAAGATGCAGGAGATGAGATTAAATGCCAGTAAATATAGTGATAGAAAATCATAGATAATTAGGGTTGGAAGCAACTTCAGCAGATCATCTAGTCCACCCTTTGCTCAAAGCAGGACCATCCCAACTATATCATCCCAGGCAAGGCTTGGTCTACCTGGGTCTTAAAAATCTTCAATAGAGATGCCAGAACTGCTCTGGGTTACCTGTTCCAGTGCTTTACTACCCTCCTCATGAGAGGTTTTTTTTCTAATATCTAACTTCAACTTCTCTTGCTGCAAATTTGATACCATTGTTCCTTGTTCTGTCATCTACCACCACTGAGAACAGTCTAGCTCCAGCCTCTTTTGAACCCCACTTCAAGTAAGTGAAGGCTGCTATTTAATCCCCTCTCAGTCTCCTCCTCTTCTCCAGACTAAATAAGCCCAGTTCCCTCAGCCTCTCCTTATAAGTCATGTGCCCCAGTCCATGAACCATTTTTGTTGCCTTCCACTGAATTCCTTCCAATTTGTCCACATCCTTTCTGTAGTTTGGGGGATGGAAGGGGTGCAAAACTGAACGCAGTACTCCAGATGCAGCCTCACCAGTGCTAAATGGAGCGGAATAATCACTTTCCTTGACTTATTGGTAACATACCTACCAATGCAGCCCAGAATGCCATCAGCCTTCTTGGCAACAAGAGCACACTGCTGGCTCATATTCAGCTTATTGTCCACTATAACTCCTAGGTCCTTTTTTGCAGAGCTGCTGCCCAGCCAGTCAGCCCCCAGCCTGTGCATGGGATTGTTCCATCCTAAGTGCAGGACCTTGCACCTTGTTGCATCCTAAGTGCAGGACCTTGTTGAACCTCATGAAATTCCTTTTGGCTCAGTCCTCCAATTCATCTAGGTCACTCTGAATCCTAGCCCTGCCCTCCAGCATATCTACTACTCCCCCCAGCTTGCTGAGGGTACACTCTATTCCATCTTCCACGATATTGATTAAGACATTGAACAAAACTGGCCCTAGGACCCATCACTGGGGCCCTCCACTTGATACTGGATGCCATCTAGACATTGAGCCATTGATTGCTACTATCTGAGCCCAAAGCTCCAGCCAGTTTTCTGTCCACCTCACGGTCCATTCATCCAGCCCATACTTCTTTAGCTTGTCTTCAAAAATGTTGTAGGAGACAGTATCAAAAGCCTTGCTGAAATCAAGATATGTCCACTAGTTTCCCTGCATCCACAGAGCCAGTTACCTTGTCAGGCATGACTTGCCCCTTGTGAATCCATGCTGACTGTTCCTAATCACCTTTTTCTCCTCCAAGTGCTTAGAAATGGATTCCTTGAGAATCTTCTCCATGATTTTTCCAGGGACGGAGGTGAAGCTGACTGGTCTGTAGTTCCCTGAATCCTTTTTTCCCATTTCTTAAATATGGGCAGTATGTTTGTCCTTTTCCAATCATCCAGGAACTCTCCAGATTGCCAAGAGTTTTAAAAGATAATGGCCAGTGGCTCTGATGTAACTATTTAATCTCAGTTTTTGCTCTAATAGCTCCCACTCAATCCATGGAAAGCTACAAGGCTGGCTGTTAGGCTGGCTGGCTGGTTGTAGGGATACTGGCTTCAGTGGGCTTGCATTAATGATGAGTTCATTACGTACCACTTAGTATCAATGTGAAAGTGTCTCCTTATTTCATAGTATTTTAAATAAAGTTTCCTTTTCCCTGGCTAATTTATATTCATGTAATCTAAAGTAAAATTGTTACTGGGTCTTTTTGTTGACTTTTGAACCAGAACTCCATTTTTCTGATACTGGTTTGACCTTCAGTGGGATCATGCAAAGGTCTGAATAGTGTGTAACCCGGGTGTCCCCAAAATGAGTGTCTCCTTTCACTAATAGAAGGGGGAAGCCAGCAGGGCACATGTGCTGGTGAGGAAATGCAGTCACTTGCAGTTCCCTCCCACCTATCATGTCTTAGTAGAGGAGAAACAGAAAGCAATGTCTTAACCAGGTACAAAATTTAATCTATCTATCTATCAAAATTGTGATTATATATAATCACAAAGCCCAGCAAGCCTGCCACTACTGTAAATTTAAATTGTTCAAACTTTAAATGCCAAGGTGATGCCTGGCTAAGGACACCCATGCATGCTTCTTGGATAACCTTTGGATTGTGTGTGTGCATCTTTCACTTCTGGTACCAAAGCATTTTGCCTCCCCAAAAAGCCAGCTTCATAGTCTGAGAAGCACTAAGAGTAGGACTGTGAGAAGCTTTGGGTGGTGATTCGATTCAAAGGAGATTCAGCCCGATTTGGTGGGAGATTCGACTTGATTCCAAATATGAATCAAATCAGGGGACCAATGAAAAGGTCTGAATCAATTCAAAGCTCTCCAAATTTTCAAAAGATTTATAGAGCTTTGATGAGTCAGGCAGTCCCTGGCTCCGAGCTGGTAAGTACTAGGGGCAGGGGAAGGGGACTCTGGGGGGACTCCTGTCAGACCTCATCCCCTGCCTACTCCCCCTGCCCCCCCAACCCCTAGCCTCCCTATGGCTGCCCCTCCTGCTCCAGCTCCAGCCCTTTAAGAAAAGAAAATGGAGAAAAGCCCCGGGACTCACCATTCCTGCAGCAGCCTCAGGGCTTCAGGGGCTCATGAAGAGCCCCCCACATGGCACGGGAGGGCAGTGGGGATCACCCCTCACCAGCAGGAGCGGTGAGTCCCAGGGATTTTTCAGGGTTTTTTTCTTAAAGGGCCAGAGCTGTAGAGGGAAGGGCACCCATGGCGGGGCTAGGAAGGTGGTGTCGGGGGGCTCATGGCAAAGCCCTCCATGTAGCGTGGAGCAGTGGGGGGCAGCAGGGATCTCCCCCTCCCCCTGCCCAGCAATACCTGGTGAGTTGGGGCTTTTTTTTTTTAACAAGTGCCAGGACCTAGGACAGGCAAGGCAGCCATTGCCAGGCTGTGGGGCATGGGCCGGGCTGATTCAGCTATTCGGAAATTTGGAGATTCAGCAGCAGTCAAATTTCTGAATCAGATTTGTCTGACTCGAATCAGGACAGTGATTCGAATCACCAAATCAAAGCACTGTCCCCCAAATTGGCTGAATCCGAATCTGAAGTGAATACTAGCTGCTTTGCACAGGCCTAATTAAGAGGAAAAAGAAATAATCTCAGCTGGCTGAGCAGCTAAACAAAGAATCTAAAAAACCTGCTAATTTTGAACTCTAGTAAAACAGTATTCATGAGAAAAAGCCTGTCAGATGGACTGAGACACAGAAGACAGTGATGAGGAATGGTCAGACAGGTTGACAGGGTTGTAAAACACTGTACTAGGAATGACAATTTACATTTTGATGCTTTTTATCAATGGTTATATTAAAGTATTTGCAAGTCCCTCCAAGTCTTCCTCCCATTACTAATATCACTTCCATCACTAATATCACTTCCATCTTTCCATTGCTGCATTTGAGTGAATTACTCTTCCTTTGGTAGTTCTGTGCTCTTGCAAGTACTGTACTGAGGATATCTTAGTGTCTACAAAGGCTGTATCACTTTAGAAGAAAACAAAGAACCAAATTTATTTGAGTGTTATCTGTATACTGGTGACATCAGCATATAAGTGTATGATAATTTGTCTACAGTAGGAAAAAGGTGCTTTTTATAACTTGCTTGCTTACTTCAACTCCATCAGCTAGTGCAGGGGTGACCAATCTCTAGCACATGTACCACAAGTGGCATTGGCAGCCTCTGCGTGTGGCACACAGCGGACTGGGATCAGGCAACACAGCAGCAGATAGGGCAGGGAGCAGAACGCAGAGCAGCAAGTCAGGCAGGGAGCATGGAGCAGAAAGCTGAGCAGCCAATTGAAGAAGGGAAGAGGATGGGAATGGCACTCAGGAGGGGTGCCAGGCTAATTTGTGGCCTGCCAGAAGGTTGGCCCCCACTGTGCCAGCGCATGCTAAAGTGCAGTTTGCCTTGTCACAGAATTTTAGATTGTGTTAGGTACAATGTGCTGGCTGACAGCTTCTGAAAACACCTTGTTTTCCTAATCAAAAACAACCCCTAGATGCTCTCATATGGATATTAATAAATAAGGAAGCAAATGGAAAATTTTATGATGCTCTGAATAATAGGAATCTAAGCAAAAAAAGACCAAGTATCTATCCTGCACTCTCTCAGATGTTTCTGATAGGAATTAAAAGATGAATACTCTTTACTCCTGAAAATTTTTGGATTATGTGTTAACTTAAAATGTGCCTAAGGACCTGGAGCAGGGGTGGGCAAAATGTGGCCTGGGGACTGGATGGAGCCAGCCAGGCCATTCTATCCGGCCCGCAGCGCCCTTAAAAAATTTAGAAAATTAATATTTCTAAGCCCTGGGCTTCCTGTCATGTGGCCCACGATGACTTGCCAAAACTCAGTAAGCGACCCTCTGCCCAACATAATTGCTCACCCCTGACATGGAGTGTAAAGGTATGAATTATTTCTGTATCTTGCTTTGAGAGCAATTAACCTAGGAAAAAGGGCAGTGATTCTCCCTCAAGTGCCATCCACAAAATAAGTCCCCCTTAGGTGAGTCACAGTTGAGACATGGCTCACAATAAACTGTGGTTGTTCAAAATATAATGAAACATGCCACCTAGCTTCATTGAGCTGGTTTTGATTTGTCCAGAAAATGCCATGGGCTCTGCTAGATTCCTCTTTGATGGGGTGACAGAAAAAGTGATAGCATTTCCCAAGTACTGCATGCATCAGAATAATATAATGTGGTGTTACTCACAGATACCTGAGCAGATCTGTGATCTCATCTCTTCTCTATAGCTGATGATAGTGAATAATGTCAACACTTAAATTAGCATCTGCATATATTGTCACCACATATCTAATGCAGACCAAAAGCTGTCTCCTGAACAAGCTGGTAGGGTCCACTTAGATGACCAATGTGGAAACTGCCTACCTCAGGGCTCACGCTCTCACTTTCTGCTGTGCAGTTAGTGAATTCTGTAGCCAGTTTGCTTAAACTCTGATCACACCAAAAAGCGAGCCCAGTGAGAATTATCACCAGTACAGCAAAAGCAACCACATTTGTATAGCTGCTAGTTCCAGGTGACATCTCTGTGTTAGAATGCGGCTAACAAATTGATCACCATATTACAGGAAATGCCATATTTACTG
Organism: Caiman crocodilus; assembly: GCA_030014935.1. NCBI lineage: Eukaryota > Metazoa > Chordata > Crocodylia > Alligatoridae > Caiman > Caiman crocodilus. Next base: position 30,461,158 of record JAGPOW010000290.1, on the reverse strand, counting down.
TCATTCAAGAACACGTGGTCTGGTGCACCCCTTTGCTATCTGCATAGAAATGCCATCTGAACACTGCTCCAGACACCCAGCTGAGACCATCACCAATGTACTGCAAGAGAGAGTCCCCTCCCAGGACCATCCATGCCACTGCCAGTCTGGAGAAAAAGCTGCCTAGCTTTGGGTTCTCATGCTGACTCTGGAGCAAGCTTAACTGATTCAGGTACAGCATGATCTGGTGTGCTGCTATGCTCCACTGCAGTCTCAGAGGATGCTGCATAGAAGCTTCTCTTTCAACATTCAAGTAACTAGAGACCTTCTCAAGCAGAAGACTGCTTATGGAGAAGCCACTGACTGTCTCAGGAGTTTGTGTGCATGTGTGTTATTCCTTGCCTTGTTTGTTATGTCCATGTGCCACTGGAATAAATAAAAATGTGTTCATTTTCAACAAGATGAACAACTCATACTTCACAGAGCTATTATGTCAGGGTCTCTGCAGATTCACACAGGCATCTTTGCATTGCTTACACTCTGTTCACATTTTTAAGGTTTTCTTTGCAACTGTAACTTTCAGAAACTTTATTTTTAAATGAAAGCTGAGATTCTAGAGAGCAAGATAGCAGCTTGAGAGAGGCTCTGGATCCCCATTTTGGCTCCAGCCAAACCCTGCCCTCTGACAGCAAAAAAAACAGGATTGTAATCTGAGTACCATAAAATGTCTGGATCCTGTCACTGAGCCTAAGATTCACCTTCCAGTTCCACAAATCGATTCATCTCTCTGTCAAAAAGTACATAATCTGTAACTGTTATGAAACTTATAAAATGTGCTTGCAAAGGTGAATTGTATGTTGAGATAAGATATACTTCAGAGTGATTTCAAAGTACAGTTTAAGATGAAATAGTTCAGTTTCTCCTATATCCAGTTTTCAGAAGCCTCAGCTAAGTTAAAGCTTGTTGGTCTGAGTTTCTCTTTCCCTCACCCCCACCTCCAGATAACATCAATCTGAGTTTATATTACTTTAGTCTTTGATATCTCTCATTAGCACATCTCCTCAGCTCTCACATATTATCTCCTTTGTTTTCTATAGTCCCTCTAGGCTCTTGAAATATAAACCCCAAGCTTTTTAACATCTACCATTACAGCCAAAGTAAGTTTAAAATGCATCCAACTCTTAATATCTGCACAGTTCTTTTTTACTTTTGTCTGACAATGTGATTAGTTTACCCATTCCTCTTCAAGGTTCAGGCAGGAAGATTTTGGCAGGAGGAGCAATCTGTGATTACCTAAGATCATTAACTGGGTCATGCTGCCCTTTGGAAGAAAGAAGTGAACAAAATGTTTGGTAGGTCTCTGTATTAGCAGAGTACTCTACCAGTTTTTCCCTTTTGAACTTGATGGTATGTCCTCATGGAAATTGCTATGGTGAACTGGATGCTCATTTGCAGCATCAAGTATCTAAACTTTCTTTCAGCGATGTACTCAATCTGGGTTTGGTGGGATAATTCACATGCTTAAAGTTAGACATGTGCTTAAACACTTTTCTGAATCATCGCCCTAGACAGTGAGCCACAGAAAGATGGTTTCACAACCAGGCAGACAAATTTCAGAGATGTTCTGTTAGCTGCATTTCAGAAGCACATTGCCCTTCACACCGATAATGCTGCTATATTTGGATTCACTTTAATCACTTGTACAGTAGTCACACAAGATTCAAGTTTTAACCTGCTGTGTTTTGCTTCCAAGAGACATCACACTGACAGTTTCATCCAGGCTGGAAAATTATCTAGGTTTCACACAGGACATGAGAAAAAAAACAGCTAACCAAAAATCTAAGTTTCATCACATGAAATACTGAGATTGTTTGTAGTCATTCAGAACAATTATTAACTTTTCCATTTATCAACTGAAAAAGGACTCATTATTCCATATTATAGCCTTTGTAGCAAAAAAAGAGGAAACAATTCACAATGAATAGTGAATCCAGCTAATTTAATCTTTTTTTTGCTTCTGCAATATCCATAAAGAGACTGCCATTTCTTCTCATTTGTTATTGAAAATAAACCAATATTTTACATATAATTTTAAATGCTGTTTGATATTTTTATCCAAGCAGTATCAGCTGATTATTATTAGGCAGATAAATCAGGTAATATTTGTTGTATCCTCTGGGCTGGGGACACAAGTTACACCTAAACTGGTTTAAGTGATCAGACACTGGTTTAAACCTGTAACAGAACAGAAGTTAGAGAGATAGGTTGTATGCCTTCTGTACTCCACAGTGCCCTCACATATGGATTTATCTAAGATAGGGACTCACTGGCCTCCACGAGAGCCATAGCCAGAGCAATTTGGGTCCTGAAGGCTTCTACTAGAGTCTGGCATGGTTTAGACAGGGATGATCCTGGCTTGAACAGAGGGTTGAAGGATGTCCTCCTGAGGTCCCCTTCTAACCCTATTTTTCTATTATTCTTTGCATTCTGGACGATGGTGATCAAGAGATAAAGATGTAATAGATGATACTTAGCTATTTCATCTAATGCAGCGCGTGTCACAGCCCAAGAGTGGTCACAAGAATATATTAAAGGGTTTCAAAAAAACTTAAAAAACAAAGCAGCAAACTTTAAAAACTGGATTCTCCTTTAAAGGAGTAAACCATGGGTTTTCCCTTGCAGGCTGGCAGAGTTCCAGCCTGCAAGAGGCTGTTGGGGGGGCCCCCCATGCCTCACCCCACACACCCACTCTCTGCCCAATACATTAAGCGGCAGGGGCCTTGGGGTCAAGGGTAGCAGGTCCAGAATAAGGGACACCAGCAGGGCCTGGGATGCTGTTTTCTACTTAAACTGTTTATTGGGTCGGGACTGGCCATCAATGTTTACAGATGGGTCCTGGTACACAAAAGGTTGAAAACTGCTGATCTTGTGTAGCAAGGAGTGTATCTATTACCTTTCACATCCAAATTCCATACTCTTCTCTTTCCTTACTCTTTACCAGCTCTTCTCTTGAACACCTCTTGCTTAAGTGTTAGCCATTCACCTTAACTAATAAGTTGTAACAATGACCATACAGCGATAACAGTGTGGAACTTCATTGTCTTCTAATAAGGCATCATTTTTTAGCTTATGTATATAATGTTCTTCAGTGTATTTAAATGTTGTTTCCTTCCTACCACATTTTGTAGCTTAAAATACCATATAACAGCCTATGATTATATTTTTCAATTAAACCATTAGCAATTCTTTTCCAAAATTAGAGCAGCAGGACCTATAACACTTTTATTGTTATTATTTTGATTGGCTACTTTTTTAGTGCAATCTTAGTATATTATTTTAAAGACATCGCTAATAATATTGACCAAACATGTCACCTTACCAAATTAGAGGCAAACATATGAGAGTCTGATGATGGTAGTATAACAATAAGAGTGTTATTCAAGTCAATGTTTTTACATTAGGGATTGCACTAGTTTGTATCATGCATGACAGCCAACAGAGGCACATCACACACATGCCTTTTATCTGTAGTGACCTTGCTATCTAGACAAAGGGTTGCTAACGTACAGCCCATGGGTTGGATCTGGCTCACTAAGTGCTGTCATCCAGCCTGAGAAGCACAGGTATTGGTGGCATTTTAAGCAGGGGGAGCATTCTGCAGTGTCTGGTTGCATATGTGTCAAAAGCAATTCAGCAGTAGGGAGAAGCAGCAGCGGTGGCTGGTTCAAAAGTTCTCGCCTGCCTTGGACTGAGCTGTGTTATTTCTGCCACTGCTTTGAAAAGGTTACTGGCCCCTGATCCACACCAAAGGTTGACTTGTGGCAAAGCAGACAGTAACTTTAGACATAATGTAGAGTTTTCCATTACACTAGTGTAACATACAGGATATTACAGCAATCTTATATCTGTCACCGATGAGAATATTATCTTTGTGTTCTCTTGTAATCTGTTTGTTAGTTTAGAGACCCCAAGTCCTTCAGGGAGTGTCACAAATCCAAGCAATGTCCCTGAGTGCTAGATTTGCGTAGTTCTATCTCTGATTTAGTTGACAGATGTGGAAAAGCACATGGAGCCAGAGAACTCCCTAGTAGTAACTACACAGCTGCAGACAGTGAAAAGAGCAGTTATTTTGGCTAAGGTCAGCATTAATTTATACTCAAAACTTTCCTTCCAGACCAGCCATATTCTGATGGTATAATACATCCCAGTGTTATTTTGGGCTGCGTCCACCCACTTTGATCAAATTGCTTCCCCATCTGAGGCCTCCTCCAGCACAAAGATGTAATGCATTCAGATCTCAATATCTGCTTTTCCTGGAGGAGGAAAGTAAATTCCTATTTAGGGGCAAAAGCAACTATGATCCCCTACACATATTAATAAAGCCAGACTCCAAGTATCCTGAGTATCAGATGGCTGTAGGAGGTTGTGAAGGCAATATTTTATCTTCTCTACCACCATCTTACTGCCTTTCTGAGAGGAAATAACACAATATTCTGCTTTTCATTTGAAAAAACCCCCCCACTCCAATTAGCTCCTGCTGTTAGCCAGGTTCTGCGTTTTCACAAAAGTTCAAAGAACCTGTCCTCTCTCTCTCCACGCTGCTCTCTTTGCTCTGCTTGAAACTCTAACAAGAACTCCCCTCTCTTACGACCATAGGCTTTGCAAAGCCCAAAGGTCAGCTCTATGTAACACAAACAGATGGTGTAACGTGTATATAGTAGTGCTGCAGGATAGGACTTGTACTCTTTTTTTTTTTGCTGTAGGGGTCCATGTCACTACATACCTCAACATTTTGAAAATGCTTCAAGGTTCCAAGTGAAGTTTGCAGAGTTAACAGTTTCAAAGCCAGTTTTACCTACAGACTGGCCTGCTTTAATCAGAACCACTGCCTTTCTTGTGCCCTCCCCACTTGTCTGGAGAAACTAACAATACAAAGGAGGATATTACCTTTCATCTTTTAAAAGATGTTTCTAGTCTTTTTGTTAAAGAAGATAGTATGAAAGACAGAAGGACTGATCCAGGACCACAGAATACAATGGGTGTCTCTTTACTAGCTACAGCAGCCATTGACCAGGCCCATAATAAACCTTAGCTCAGGGGTGGGCAAAATATGGCTGACAAGTCAGATCTGGCCTGCAAAGGGACTTTGTCCAGCCCTCAAAGGGTCCCTCAGTCCTGCCTGACCCAGGTGCTGTTTGGCCCATGGCACATCCCACACCTCCCAGGGCACACAGAGAGGCTGGGGTGGCTCTACAGCTGGACTGTCTTTCTAGGACAGCACTTTCTACCCGGTTACATGGGCAAGCAGTCTGGGGCTAGGGTTGCTGCCATTGGTGATGCATAAGGGCTGCATGTGCACCCCCTGAGATCAGCTGAGTACCCCACTGAAGCACCAGTTTTGAAACTGGAAGTGCACTTCCAGTTTTGTTGCTAGCTCGATGATCAGCCACACTCCCCTAATCTGTAGTCTGGTGCCCCGCCCCTCAGACTTGGGAGGCACCAGTCACCGCATGGTTCCACCTACTCTGGAGCTGGTCCTCTCTGGCTGGTGCAAGTCTGGAGCAGGCATGGTGTAGGCCAGGGTTGGAGCTGCACACTGTTGGTGGTGGCAGGGAGGAGCCACAGGGCCTGTAGGCTCTGGTCTGTTGTGGGAAGGGAAGGGGTGCTGACCAGCCTGCAGCAGCACCCCAGAACTGCCTATGTGGCTTGCAGGTCCAAATAACTGTCCCCCCTTGCCTTCGCTGATCCTCACTGGTATGTAAAAAAACCAAGCAACCAACCTTAAGCTGAGGGAGGTATAAAAAATGCCTCCAAATACATGTTATTTATAATTATATAATTAAATCAAAAATATACTCCAAGGATATGGCCTACTAAAGCAGAACACAGAGTAGTGAAGTATCAATTGGGAGGATCTGATTGAATCCTGTATAGCTCCTTCAAAAATACTAAGACTGGCTTTACAGGGAGTGGAAGGGTTTTATAACTCTCCCATCAGGGGCTTGTGGCTCTTATTGGTACACCCCAGGTCACCTTGATGCTGTGATACACTTTCGAACATAGCCCTTTTGCTTTTCCTGTTAGCAATTATTCTCCTGCATGCACATAATGAGACACTGTTTGGCTTGTAGGCAACCGAGGATTTCTTTTCTCAGTAATTTTTTATACTGGATTTAAGAAAAAGAATCATGAGAAGAATTCTAATGGCCTTAAGTTTGATAAAAGCTTTATTTTTACAACATCTGAAGTTTACACAAAATTTGATCTGACAGTGTGCCTGTGCCTTTTTTCTTTTTATTTATTGAGTTGTCAGTGTTTTCAAGATCAAGTATGAAAAACATCTTTCTAGAAAAATATAAACCCATGAAAAGAGCTTCATAAAGAAGGTGTACCAAATTGTGTTCGTTAATTAAAAAATGTCATAGGGTCTGATCTAAAATTTATGAAAGTCAGTGAAACAGCTCCATGGGCTTTGGATCAGAACTGTCACAAACAGACTGACTTAACAATAATATTTGAACATATTCCATGATTCATCCCCTCAACACTTGATAAGCACATTCATTCACCTGCTAATAGCTGCAGGTTACTAAAGCAAACCCGTGACCTTTAAATAAAGTAGACTGCCAAGCTGTCTTTAATGTTGTGCATTTTATGTTCTTTTGTGCTCTGTGGTTCAAATTGGTGAGAGTTCTTCCTTTTAAAACATTTTTAAGATGATCCCCAGCTTCTGTTTAGTTTTAATCACACGTCTCTGTTCCTTACACAAGTGCTGACATTTTATTTTTAGAGATGTTACTTTGTAAATATTCATGCTTCCTTAAAATCATTCCTGTGTATTGCCTGTGCCTACGGTACACAGAGCATACCAAAATGTAGTAATTTGCAGATGGTTTTCCAGAGATGTTGCCAAAATTCCAGGAAGGGTTCAAGACGGTCCATTACTTCTTTTGTACTGTAATTACTGTATTTACTCGGTAGTCACAGTATTTAATAGTGAGTGCACGTCATAAATACCTGCCACGTTTTTTCAGCTGTGGGTCATCAACCCATTTTGGAAAGAAATATGAAGTGGAGTCTGCTGTTTCCTTATCTAGATGCAGTGTAGTAACTGTGGGAGTGGTATCACTTAATCCAAGTATGGGAATAGGAGGCAACTTTCCTGTAACTATTTTGTGCGCACCAAAACTTCAAACGCTAAGCTGCTATATGTAAATATCCTGTGCCAGGGATTCAATGAACAGAACTATCTGTTAGCCACAATAGCACTGGCAATATATCCTGTACAGACTTTTTCCAATTCTATTCAACCACTCACTTTTGGGGCTGGATTTTGTGGTTGAATCCCAGATTTTGCGTGCTTAGAGGAGCAGAGTGAAGTCAATGGGACTCCACATGAATAAAATGGACATAGGAGCTCTTGCTTCACATTTTGTGCGCTGCTTTTTCTTTTATTGTGAAGGATAGACAGCATATACATCTAATGAATACATGAATGATAGATAGGTAAACTGCCCACACACCAGGCAGGATCAAAGAATATGTATCCTGTCTTAGAATCCTAGAAAATGAGGGTTGGATGGGACCTCAGGAGGTCATCTAGTTCAACCCTCTGCTCAAAACAGGACCATCCCCAAAGATATCATCCCAGCCCAGTCTTATCAGGTCATATCACATCACAGCATGGTAAACCCCTCAGGTTTTTCCTTATATAAGGCCTGGTATGTATGTATATATTGTTTTCTTTTTTTTGTATTGTTTGCATATGGTATTAAAGTTGAAAGTTGATTCCTCAAAAATTAGGATGTATCTATACTATGCACAGACAAACTCAAGTCTGGCATTTCCTATGTGTTTGGAGCATTGTTTAATAGCCAATGGAGACAAGAAAGAAACAAAGGAAAGAAGAAAAAAATGAATAAGGTTACTGATGGAAGAGAGATTTTTCATCTAGCTGAAAGTGACCCAGGATGCTTGTGAGACGTGTTACTACAAACAGAGGAACTGCATATCTACCTTTTGACCTCACAGAGCTGAGGGGGTGGAACTGTTTGGAGGGGTTAGTTCATATTTTTTACAACAAAGGAGAAGTTCCTACTGTAAGCTGTTGGCTCCAAGGGTATATGTATATACCACTTAAAAAATTGAGTTGTCGCTCTCCTGTTTTAACCCATTATAGAACTATAATTAAGATAGAATTCATTAGTGAAATACTGAATGTCTATGAATCCATGAAGGTTTTGTAGCATACTTACATAAAGCAAACCCAGTTAAATTAGAACAGGAATAATACTCATTATTAAATACATAGATATCGTAGCTTCATTTGTAGCATGGCTTTTTTAAAGTCCTCGTGGTTCCTTTCTGATTGTTATTCCTTCATGTAAACCACACCAGTGTACCTGCAGGGTACTCTCCTGTGGAGTACAGTGATACTTGCTGCTGGGGATATGGTTTAAAGTATGTGTTTAGGGCAGGATAGAGAGAAAGGATAAAAAGCAAAGTTTAGACACCCATTGTATGAATAGAAGAACATTGTTCTTCCCATAAGCCAGGTCTCCAGTGTTGTATTATATTATTATTTTGCTCTTTGGTATTGTTCTTACACAGTTTGTAGTCTTTATATTTTATGTACATTATGAGGTGATGAAGCTGGGACTCTGTCTCTGTAAGCATGGATTGGTCTAGCCAAAAGCTCACTAGCAGCTGGATTATTTGGGATTGTGGGCACCTTGTGCAACAGCTCTTTTAGCAAACTAACAGCAATGCAGAGTGTTTTTTGGGTGTTAACTATATACTCATGGGTTATAAGCAGTTGAACAGGGGATCACTTTAAGGAAATCATGAATCATATAAGATGTACAAAAAGATACACAGTAAACACAGGATAATTCAAAATACAGACAGCAAATAATGTGCTCGCAACATGGAAATTAATCATGCAGGTCAAGTGATTTTATTAGATGAAAAATCAAGGGATTATTTTCTAAAGTGGTCTTTGCATAAATACTTGAATGATAAGGACTCCACGCAAATGAGAGGAAGGTAGCAAGAAAGCCAGCATAAGCGTGACTCAAGTTACTCAGTCTGTGAACATCCAAGAAGTCTTTTTATCATTCCAAAATTATTTTAACAGGACCCCACATGGCAAAAAAGCTGTATAAATCACTTTTTACTTCCCCTTGACACACAGTACATCAGCAATAAAAACTTTAAAAGTGTCCTGGAGAGTAAGGGGGCTGTCTAACCAGCACAGCTCTGTGCCTTCCCTTCAAATCCAGGACATAATGTTACTCATGGAATCATAGGAAATAAGGGTTGGAAGGGACCTAAGGAGGTCATTCAGTATCCAACCCCCTGCTCAAAGCAGAACTGTTCCCAACTATATCATCCCTCCTAAAGCTTTATCTACCTAAGTCTTAAAAGCTTCCAAGGATGGAGATTCCACACCTGCTCTGGGTAACTTGTTCCAGTGCTTTACTACCCTCCTAGTGAGAAAGTTCTTCCTAATGTCTAACCTAAACTTCCCTTGCTGCAACCTGAGACCATTGCTCCCTGTTTTGTCATCTGTCACCACTAGCTCCATCCTCTTTGGAACCACCCTTCAAGTAGTTGAAGGCTGCTATTAAATCCCCTCTGTCTTCTCTTCTCCAGACTAAAATAACCTGTTCCCTCAGCCTCTCCTCATCAGTCATGTGACCCAGCCCCCAAACCATTTTCCTTGCCCTCTTCTGGACTCTCTCCAATTTGTCTACATCCTTTCTATGGGGGAGGGAGGTGCAAAACAGGACACACTACTCCAGATGTGGCTTCACCAGTGCTGGAAAGGAGGGAAGAATCACTTTGCTTGATCTGCTGGCAATGCTTCTGCTAATGCAGCCCAGTATGCTGTTAATCTTTTTTTGCAATAAGGGCACACTGTTGGCTCATATTCAGCTCATTGTCCACTGTAACTCCCAGGTCCTTTTCTGCAGAGCCGCTGCCCAGCCAGTCAGCCCCAGCCTGTATCGGTGCATGGCATTGTTCCGTCCTAAGTGCAGGACTCTGCACTTGTCTTTATTGAACCTCATGAGATTTCTTTTGGTCCAATCCTCCAATTTGTCAAGGTCTCTGAATCCTAGGCCTAGCCTCCAGCATAGCTACTACTCCCCCCAGCTTGGTGTCATCTGCGAACTTGCCGAGGATGCAATCCATCCCATCTTCCAGGTTACTGATGGAGATATTGAAGAAAACTGCCCGCAACCCCTGGGGCACTCCACATGACACTGACTGTCAATTAGACATCGAGCCATTGGCTACTACTCTCTGAGCCCAATGATCCAGCCAGTTTTCTATCCACCTTACAGACCATTCATCCAACCCGTACTTCCTTAGCTTACCTGTGAGAATGTTGTAGGAGACCTATCAAGAGCCTTGCTAAAGTCAAAGTATCACATTCACTGCTCTTCCCGCATCCACAAAGCCACTCATCTCATTATAGATGACAATCAGATTGGTCAGGCATGACCATAATGTGGAGCACTGAGGGGATAATGTGGAGCATGGAGGAAACAAAGCCATGGTATCACTGTGCTCTAAAAATTGTCTGCTTCCCACAGCTCATAATGGGCCATGCAAAATACAAGCAGGGCTGCTTTAGCTGAAAGTGGTGAAGAGACAGGCCCTTGGCAGTATCAAAACAAGAAGTGAATTGGTGTGTTAAAGCACACTTTTATGGCAGGCATGCCACAAATTAGCTCTGCTTCACCCCTGAATGGCCCTCCAATCCCCTTCCCTGGACTGACCTGCTGTTCTGCTTTCTGCCTGTGCTCCCTGTCCAATCTGCTGCTCTGCTTTCTGGTTGCTGATCGATCTGCCACTGCAGCCTGTCCCCTACCCAGTCTGCCCTGTGTCACACAGAGAGGCTGCTTGTGTCACTTGTAGTACATATGCCAGAAGTTGCCCACCCCAACCTTAAAGTCACCTTTGCTTATACACAGCATTGATGGAATAAAAAATTAGAACCACTGTATGTTGTTTGCCTGCATGTACTTTTTAGATAGATGAGCATATTGGGGGAAAGGGCATGGCAGGGCTCCTATCTCCTTTTCCATGTGGCAGGTTGTAGAAATGTTTCCTTTCCACAAAGTGTTTGCACTCATGGTGCATGAGAAGAGCTGGAGCAATTGATTCATTGATCTCTTACCCAAATGACTGTCTGCTAATGTAGGGGACTGGACTTACTTGCCTGGGAGGTCTCTTCTAGTCCTGTATTGTTATGTTCATAATATAAATATTTGATAGATATCAGTTGGTTAAGAGAAAAATATTAACAAGGTTGGTATTAAGTGGAAATGGGAGAGGAAATTAAGTGGGGAGGGGCACAATATGAGCAGGGCAAGAGGTACAGGGAGAAGCAACAGAATTAGCAAGGGAATGTGCCCTCTGGAGCAGAAATGTCAAACTTATCAGGTCCTGCAGGCCAGATGAATGGCATGAGGCTGACCCTGGAGGCCAGATGGGCCCTGCAGACTAGCACCGCATGCCAGATCCAGTGTGCATCCCAGAGCAGCCTGATGTAAGCGCCACATACAGTGTTCAACCTAGACCAGTCCTGCATGGGTGCCACATGCAGCATTTGTCCCAGACCAGCTCATATGGGAACACTATACAGAGCACATCCCAGATTAGCCTCAGGCACTGCATGCATTGTGCATGGCCAATCCAGTACACACTGCTTGTGATATGTGGGTCAACTCTGAGACCCATGGGCAGCACGATAAACTGGATGATAGGGCACCATGGGCCAAATCTGGCCCATGGGGTGTACCTTTGGCACCCCTGTTCCAGAAGAATGAGAACAGGAAAGACAGGGGTGGGGGAAGCAGGGAGGGACAAGTGCAGGAGGCAGAGCTGTTTGGAGATAACAAGGGCTGCATAGCAGGGTGGGATTTACACAAACCTACCAGAAGGGGCTGCATAACATCAGCAGAGAGGGAGGAGCTGTGTCCAGGCCTGCTCTAAGAGATCAAAGGGCAGGAGCTCTATCTTTGTACATGTTTGCATAGTGTAGAATACAATGCAACCCCCATCCTGATTGCCAATGAAAAATGCAATCGAAACAACAGGGCACAAAAAAGACAGTTATTTCAAAACTGTCCATTCCTCTGTTATTTTGTCCACTTGTACCTGTCAGAGAGAGGACACAAGAGACCTCTGGCCTGCTCCAGTCTGATGGTTCTAATGACATTCCCATTTATTCATTATGAAGTTAATTAGCAGAATCAAATGGAACTGAAATCATTATGGCCTTGTCTTCTCTAGGAAACTGCTGACAGTTGGTGGACATAAGTTAACACCAAAATAATTAACTGCAAGTGTGGGAAAGACTATCCTATATTCAGTATCTTCTCAGCATTGCTTCCTCAATATTGCTAACCCCAAGAACTCAAAGATCAAAAGAATGACTGAAAATTATGAGTTCTGAAAAATAATGAATTTGGGGTTCTTTTTTCTTACCTTCTGACTTTTCTGTGCCCTTGGGGTACATTTTCCACCTTTTCTCTGCAAACTTGGAGGGTAGAGAAATTTATTTCTCTAATGAAAATGTTATATTACTTTTCATGTAATAACATCACTTGGGGAGCTGGGATTTTAAGAAAAAACACCCAAGGTCCTTAAACTCAAGGTAAAATTGCAGGAGTTGGCAATATTGTCCACATTGGAGTCTAAACTGTTTCAACACTTATTCAGCTGCACCCATTGCTATTGTCTTAGTATATACAAAGGATCACCAGAAATGTACTAATCAAAAGGAAATTTCTGGGAAAATTCACAAGCCCTCAAAAAGCAGGTGAAATTCTTCCAAACATTTGTCCTGTATCATTTTTGGTTGCATTTTTAAAATGGATTAAATTACAGAACTGAATATTTTACTAAATGGGTTAATTTGTCAGAAAATAAATTCTTGATGACTTGGATATGAACACGGCATTTTTAAACAAGTTGTAATAATGTTCACTGTAATTTTAATTCTCAGTTTAAAAAAGCTACACATGGGGTGAAAACCTGGTCTGTTGAACTCAGTGGGCATTTTGCTACTGACTTGCTGAGTTCTTGGATTTTACTATAATCATAGGGCTGAAAGAAATCTCACAAGTTCATTTAATCCAGCTCCTTGCTCTAGGCAGGATCACTCCTAATTAGACCATCCCAGCCAAGTCTCTGTCCAACCTGCTCTTGAAAATGTCCAGAGCTGGAGATTCTACAGCTGCTCTAGATCACTAGTTCCCCACTTTTTTTTTCCTGCAGACTGGCACAGGAACAGGATGGGGTGCATGGAGCTGGCTACCTCCCTCCTGGGGTTACCCTGCCCCCCAGCTTTAACCTTGCACATCACTGCCAGTGGCAGAAGCTGCTTGCCCAGGAAGATGGATGGGGGTTCAAGTGGGGGGCTCATGCCACGACCCAGCAGCCAACCCTCTGCAGCCCAGTATCAGGCCAGGACCTGGTGCTTGGGAACCTGTGCTTTAGATAACCTGTTCCAGGGCCTGACCAACCTCGTATTTACAAAGTTCTTCCTAATATCTAACCTCATTTCCTCTACTGCAGTTTGAATCCACTGCTGCTAGTTCTGTCCCCTATGACCACAGAAAAAAAAGCCCATCTCCATCCTCTCTATAATTGCCCTTCAGGTATTCGACAACTGCTATCAAATCCCTCCTCAGTCTTCCCTTCTCCAGGCTAAATACTCCTGGCTCATTTAGCCTTTCCCAAGCTTTTAATCATTTTTTGTTTCTCTCCACTAGACTCTTTCCAATCTGTTCACATCCTTCTTGAAGTGCAGGACCCAAAACTAGATATAGTACTCCAAGTGAGGCCTCACCTGTGCTGAATAGAGTGGAATAATCACTTCTCTTGATTTGCAAACAATATTCCTGTTGATATAATCCAATATACCATTGTCCTTAATTTCTTCTTGGTGCTTAGAGAAAAGGATGAGGTTTAAATCACACCCCTGTCGTTTGCATTTCCTCTTGGCTTTGTCTACTTCCATATGGACCTTTGTGGATTCCACCCTTAAGTGCCTAACCCTCCCCATACCTTGGATAGGGAGCCTAACCACCTAATCTGGGGCTGTGGATTCCACTACAGCAGCAAAGCAACTTGTGCATTTAACGGACAGGGTGGAAAACAGCATTAACAAATGGCACACTGTTTGCGTGAGGGTCCCTAACATGGTTAAATATTGCGTCAACTAAATTGTTCTTATAATTCGGCTTGTTGAATCTGGTTTCAAGGGCTAAGGACAGATATTCAAAAAGCCTAAGCCTGAATTGATTCAATCTTTTCAGGTTAGTCTAAACTGGCTAGGTTGAATCAGTTTGTAACTGCTATAACAGACATCCCAGAAATGCAGGCATATGCCTGCAGTGGCTCAGGCTAGAAGCCTGGGGCACTAGAGCAGCCTTTCCTTCTCTTCTACAGTGCTGAGCTTAGGCGCTGTGGCCAGTCCTGCAAGACTGTGATTAGGGTGCCCACCCACTTCTGACTTGGACAGCCCAGCCCAGCCCTGCCCAGCAGGGAATTGATAACACAGTGTCTATCACTGCTAACACAGTGTACCCCATTAAGAAAAAAACAGAGTAACATTACCAGCTACCTGTTGATTCTGCCTTTGTCCTGGCTGCCACAGCATGGACTGTAGCCAGCATGTGGTCTACTAGCTAACGATGAGAGGTGTCTGCGTAAGGCAAAGGGGATAAGGAGGGCAGCAGGGAGAAGCTAGGCAGACACCTGCCATCTCTGCTGAGCTCCAGTCAGGGAGCAGAGGGGAGGGGCCAGCCCTGCTGTGGAGCAGAGAGCCCTGCCCAGCCCAGAGAGCATGCTGGGATGCTGGGGGAGTTTGGTTTAACTTAAACCAGAAAGGGGTCTGGGACAGACATTGCACAAACTGGTTTGACCCAAATCAGTTAAGTCTGATACTACATTCAAACAGGTTTATCTCAAACTGGTTTCAGCCATTTTCAAACTGGTTTATGTGCACTGAACATCTATTCTGTTACAGGTTTAAACCAGTTTATGATCACTTCAACCAGTTTATGTGTAATGTCTGTCCCTAGCCAAGAAGTTTAACTAAGCCATTATAAGAATGGCTTTTGACTCCCAAAGCTTTGTCTTCTCTGCAGCTCTAATTAACTTTAAAACCAAATAGAATGTTTCTCATTGTAGACACGACCACAGTACTGAAACCACTATTGCCCCCTGTACAGGGCAATGAACCTAGAATAGCACAATGGCTGGCAGTTTCCTTGTAGTTCTTTTTCTGTGCACTAGTACCGATCTATTTAACAATGTAGAACAGTAAGCAATGTACTTCCAGTCTGTCTTATACAGATCACATCAAAAGAACCTCACTGAGCATGCTCAGATTGAAAAATGATATCCTACCCCAGGGAAAACTCCCAGGATGATAGACAGGACCAGAAGATCAAATCAGCTTTAAAAAGACATGCACTGCATTTAGCTAGCTTTGCACTGATAACAGGCATTTACAGTCACTGGATCTTGAGAGCTGTATCAAGCAGGGATAATTACCTGTTATAAATGGCATTGTGATACCTCGGAGATCAGTGATCTCATCTGTCTTTAATATGATTATATCCCACAAATCAAAGTTCTTCCTCTGATATTACAAACAGGTACAGCCGCTCTGCTTTGCTTCTGTGGAAGATGCAGAAACATATAGGAAAAATAACAGCGCATTTGCTTTTCTCCTAAAGAATCCATAAATGTATTTATGCATACATTTGCTTGACCAATACTAGTGAAATTGCAAGGAGAGCTATGTAGTGCATACATGTAAACTATTTTTAGCCTTGATGAGAGCTGTGTTGCTGGAGATGTTATATTTTGACTGAGGCATGAAACTAATGTTCTTACCACCTTTCTCTTGAGTTAGTGGTGTCATTCTGGTGTTTTGGCCAAATTTTAATATTGGTAATTAGATTTTGGCTAGTTACATTCGCCAAGAAGCTTAGCTGTTGCTGTTTATAATTCATATAATGTAACACTTGTAAATTATTTTGAAATGTGACAACTTTATATATTGTCTTAGATTTACAGTGCTCTGTAGGCAGGTAAAAAGATGTGCTATTTGCTCTAAAAAACTTCAGAATCAAAATTATCCCTAAAGCGCTTAAGAATTGACAAAAGATATTGGTGGAGAGGTGTTATGGGAAGTGAGTTAAGCTAAAGATTAGTAAGCAGTAGACAGGAAATACTCAAGAGTTCTTTCCTCTCCTACAGAAAATGGATTCTAGGATTTGTTTTATATTGCCTATGTTTATTAGATACATTGTAAGATGCTTGCAATTTTTTTTAAATTACATTTCTTGTTTTTAGTGAAATAGCACTGAACCATTTCCTAGAGGTAACGTGTTTTGTGGAGGAATTTGAAAATACAGAGGGCAGAAATATAAATCTAAATCACATGAGATACATAGGCTTCCTTTCTTTATTTCTATTCCCTCTAAAAATACACTTGCTCTACACACCCCATTAGTGCTAATGAAGGGAAGAAATAAGTACATAAAGTACATATGAAGAATAAAATATGATTTTTCTAGTTGGGAGAGGGAGGTATAAGATGGCAGAAATGTAATTTTTTCTTATGCTAGAGTGATTCCCTTAGCTAAAAAGACTAACATCTTTAGTTAGTCACAAGGAAGGATCTTAATTTTGTTTTTCATTTAAAGGGAGAAAACCCCAGTGTTACAATGCCCCCTGAGTTAGTGAGGCCAGATCCTCAGCTAATAGAAAACAGCCATCTGTAGGTCTGGTCCATTGCTGGGGTAACGTTCCAGAAGCACCCAGCTGGAAGATTTCCACCAGCTGAATCTTTCCCAGGACTCTGATGTTATCTGCATTTTCCCTGGAACATCTTCCTCCAAACACTGACCAGACCTGACCTGCTTTGCCTGATATTTGATGAGATCACAGTGTAAGACTGTATAACCTCAGGGCATAAATCAGTGCAAGGGCCTTCATCTGGTTGCTCTCTGACAACATATGCAGTGTTTAATGAGAGCTGAGCTACTCTCAGTCACTATTTGTTATCACCTGATGGCCTTCTGTGATGGTCTCCGTACAGAGTGTGTAATGCATATTCATTAAGATGATATTTTAGACATCCCAAGTGGCCTTCATGCATTACACAGTAAATGACTTTCACCCAAACTGCCTATGAGGCAAAAGTGAATTCCTGATGGTTTTGTATTTGACTTTTTGCAATTTTCAGGAATTCTAGACCATGAGATACAGAAAGATCATTTCAGAGAGGCTTATTAGCTTTGTAGCCCATCCTTTCCACTGTCCTCCCTCCCATCTCTGTAAATGCATGATCTTTGCATCTGTTTATTATGCTGTATTATAAGTGAGGCTGAGAACACTGCCTATAATTAAGATTGCTTGATTTTCCTCCTAATAAAAACCTACTTCTATCTAGATGCTTATTACTTCATCAGTTGTTAGCTGTTTGGGCTAAAGCTTTTCCATGCCCTGTGCCTGCTTGAGACTGAATCTCTTTGGAAAATTTCAACTCAGAGAGTTCAGATATTTCTGAAAATGAGAATGGAGAAAAAGGCTCCTTTTGTCTATGTTAAAACTGTAAAGATTTTCTCTTTGAGAACTCTACTGCCCCTGTGCAGTAAGAACATGACATTTGGCAAAGTGTGGCTTTGTGTACGGGATGTGCCTTTATCATTCCTGTGAATATATGCCCAGATTTAACCAAGTTGTAAGCCTTTGAAATGTTACAGTTTGCACAGGTTCAGTATAGAGTTGCTTGAGTTTTGCAACTGAAAACTGTGCACCATGAACAAGCTTCATTCTTGTTTTGTTTCTGGGGTGATTTTTTTCTCTCTGCAATTGCAATTCCAGAGCACTGCAGGGTTGTCTAGGTTTGGTTATTGAAACTAAAAGCAGGGACAGTCTTTCCTGTATCCTCAGTGCCCCAGCTGACACCAAATAACCTGACAGATAAAGCTGCCTGATTCAAATGCAGAGAGGACAGGAGCTGGAGCTAGCTAAGACAGCTAGACAGCTTATTAGGACAAGGAGCCTGGGAGGTGGGAAGTGGAATTGCTGGCTGTCAGAGGAGGTAAAGAAGAGTGGAACTAGGAGTGGGGATGACTGGGATCAGTTGGATAAGGACTAGAGATGGGATGGGAGATTAGAGACAAAAATCTAGGAGCCATAGCTTCATGGGAGGAGATGTGTTAACTTGGCAGAAAGACAGGTAGCTGAAAGGGAAGCAGTGGAATGAGACACGAAAGCTGTGGCAGGAGAAAAAACAGATTTGATAATGAGATGGGATGTATGGGCCTGGCTGGGCAAACCCCTAAATCAGTGGTTTTCAATCTTTTTAGATTTGAGACACCCCTAGGGGGAGTCAAGACTTGCTTGGAGAGACTTGAGGCACCCCTCAGAAAATGCCAAGTCTTCCTTTTCACTCTTTTTAACTACAGGAAAACAACAGAGCATTTTTTTCTGTTGCAAAGAACTCAGAAAGACAATTACAGATTTCTGTTGGAATTCTTTGAGTTTATCTTGTGAA
Organism: Caiman crocodilus; assembly: GCA_030014935.1. Lineage (NCBI taxonomy): Eukaryota > Metazoa > Chordata > Crocodylia > Alligatoridae > Caiman > Caiman crocodilus. Next base: position 30,442,584 of record JAGPOW010000290.1, on the reverse strand, counting down.
TAATTTTGTAAATCATGGTGCCATGATACCCTGGTCGGGAATCACTGCCCAAAATACTGCTATGAGGTATACCATAGAAAAGACCATAATCAAACTAATAAAACTATCTTCAGAGCACGCCTGGAGTTGTGAACAGTAAATAAGTTGTGACCGCACAAACTGAACAACAGGCAGAAAGAGAACATTGAATGACATTGGCAGACTGTAACAGGCTACAGGGTGGCAGCCTGGAGCAATTAGCCAGCTGGTAACAGGCCACCTGCCTAAGGGGCTGCAGCTGGTTCAGTTAATCAGTAATGAGTGAAGTTGATTGGCTGATCCAGAAGTAAATGGAGATAGGAAGAAGAAGTGGGGATGAGGACCTAGAAGAGAAAATGTTTGCAAAGAGTGGGAGGAGTTCTCAAAGGAAGACTAGAGAGTGAGAGTTATCTCTGGCTGGCTCTGTTTATTTTGCAATTGCTTTGTATTAACAACTGAGCCCTGTGGTGCCAATTAACCCAGGGCTTTGAAGCTTGTGTTGCTGGGCATATGTTACAGGCCTATTCATGTCTATTGTTTGCTTTTGCCTGAGCCCTGGAAAGCAGAAGAACCCAGGGCATTACAGTTTGTGTATCTGAGCCCAGAGAGAGACTCTTGCTGGGACTGGCTTAAGGGCTCAAAAACTGATTTGAGCCAGGCTAGCTGGTAATCTGCTGCAACTGGTGGAGAATGTGGGCGTTTTGAATCTCCAAGGATGGAGCAGGAGGTTCTCTTGCAACAGCCTCAGCTGCAACAGCAACAATTTCATCAACTGCAGCCCCAGCAACAGCAGGACCTTTTAAAGAGACCTGTAGCAGCAACAGCAGGACTTCTTACAGCAGCACATAGTATGGCAGTAGAGCCTTGGTCAAGGGGGTGGAAGCCCTGCACAAACTGGGGTTCTGACCAAGGAGCAAGCCTGGGGTTCTGACCAAGATGGGGTCACAGTCAAACATTTGGCAGAGATATACCAGTGGGCCTAGGACACCTAGGTCAGTCTTGAGCTGCTGCAGACCCCAAAGCATGACAAGCAGCTTGGGCTTCCCCTGTAAGAAGTGGGGCCATCTGCATGTCCCAGATGTCCCAGGCCCACTGGTATGTCTCTGCTACATGTTCAAATGTGGCCAAGAAGACTTCCAGGCCACTAGCTGGCCTCATCTTGGTCAGAACCTGAGGCTGCCCCTCAACAGCAGTGTGGGGTTGTGCCCTCAAAGCAGTGGCATGTGTAGAGGGTATGTCACCAGGGCAGCATGGAGCTTGCAGTGGCGAACAGCTTCACTGTGCGGGCCGACTGTTTCCTGCCATGCCAGATCGTGTCTGCTGGGTTGCAGAGGCCCTGGGGGAGGTAAGGAGGGTAGGAGTCCTAGCCCATAGCTTGCACCTGCACCACATACAGATCTGGGGGGCCTGCATCCCCACTACCTCTGGGAGTGCATGTGGTTGCAAGGAACCGCCCTGCCCAAGCCCGCAGCAGGGAGAAGTGGGGGCAGGAGGCTGCAGACCTGGGTCTGCTGGGTGCCCTTTCTGGCAGGGCTGGCAGAGCAGGGGCTGTGGGTTGGGGATGAGGGACACCAGGGGGCTGTGGGTGGGGAGTGAAGGGCACCAGCATGTGTGGAGGGGTGCAGTGGGGGGCCTTTAATTTTAATGAAGGATTTGGGGGGATTTATTAGAGAACTTGTGACTTATTAACTTTTTAGCAGAGGATTTGCAATTTTTTTTATCTGGGGAAAACCAGGATCCCTGCTGATCAGCAAGGGAAATTGTGGAACTGGTGGCACTGGAGCAATTCTGTACTATCCTCCCAGCAGAGATGTGCAAGTGGGTGTACTGCCTCCACATAGCCACTCTAGAAGAAGCCAGTAGGAGGATGGAAGACTTTCTGGTGGCAGAACTTGAGTGTCAGGATCTCTGGGGAAGTTGGGCATTAAGCAATAAGGGAAAGGTTGGTGAGTGTGAGGTATCCGTGGGGATGATGTGGAGGGGTCCAGACCAAGTGGCAACCCCATCACCTCCCCAACCCCAGCTCATAGGGCCCAGCAGCTGATCTTACTGGGGCTCTGGTACCCCTGAGGTCACTCTGCAGTCCGTACTGAAGGCCAGATGTCTAGCTAACTTGTTTCTGGTGTGGGGAAAAAGGGCACCAAGCCTGAGACTTTCCAGATGGACTGTGGGTTCTCATTTGCATATCATTGTTGAAAATGGTTGAGGGGACACCAACCTGCGGAGCTATGTGGTCCCACTAAAAATTGGAGAGATCTGGGTCGATGGCTTGAACCACAGCCCAGACATTTGTTCAGGCCCAATATGTGAAAGCTGAAGACCCCATGCAGGAACGTATGTATGTGACCTGCATCAACAGGGATACTTGCTCCTAACCAGTGGCTTATTTAATGCTGACAACTGAGCACAAGGGCTAAGTGAGAGTGGCTGTGGCCTCCCAACTGGCTTACCCCATTGTAGTAGGAAGAGACTGGCTCAATGAATCAACTGCTATAGAAGGCCCATTGAATACAGAAGCGTCCAGTAGGCCCCAAGCCAATAGAACCTACACTTGGGGAGATCGTCCCTTTTTTTGGACCCTGAGTTGTTTAGGCCACAGCCTTGGTCACACCAAGAGTGCAGATGAGTGAGAAGTCCTCCTTGGGCAACAGAAGGACTTGAGAAAATTGGTTGTGGTCTAGTGTCACTTATACCCTCCATGAGTGGGAATTAACAGGCTGGGCCCACTGAGCCTGGCCCCAAGCTGAAACTGGGTCAATTAGGAGAGACCCAGGATTTCTTGTGGGACCAACAGGAAGACCCCATATTTGCAAAACTATATGGCCAATTGACCTGAGCTAACGGGGCTATCCTCAACCCCTCCCTGATGAACCAGGACCCCCATTTTGAATTGCAGGGGAACCTTCTAGTCTGGATGACCAAATACCAGGCTGTGGGAATTTGTCAGTCCCATCTGTTGGTGCCTTGGTCTTACTGCAAGCAGGTGCTAAGATTGGTTCATGACTAGGGATCTGAGTTTTCCATTTTCCATGGGAAAACGGAGAGAAATATATGGATTTTTTTCCCCTCTTTGCCCCTCTGAGTGGCTGGCAATCTGCTACACAACCCATTTATTAAGCTCTGACAACATAGCTTTAAGAATTTCATTATTACATGCTTTTCCAGGAATCGTATACAGAGCCAGTTGGGCTATGGGCAACAGAAGTACAAACATCACAGTACTGACCTTTTTAACTTAATCCCCTATGCCTGGAGCACTTTTCCTTTTCTATTACTCAGACCAACTACCTTAAATTTAAGGATCCTCCTTAGCACTTTATGATTCACAGGTGGCCATGCATCACTAGAGTGGAAACAGGGGGCACCTTTGTGCCACCACTTTTCTTTTTTTTTAAGGCTGCATCGAGGCCAAGCAAATAAATGTCCAGACCCTGTTTCAGGCCACAAATAATGGCTGCATTGAAGGTGGTATCAATCTCTGCTTCTGTTTAGCAGCAGGTGTCTGTTTACTTTAATGCCTGAAAATGCAGGCAGGCTGGAGCTGTCTATGCTTTCTAGTGCAGGTGCCCTGGGGACTTGAGGGGCCCAAGCCTGCGCCCCCTAGAAATTCCCATGCAGGATTAGGCCCCTGAAATCAGCTTTCCCCACTTCCTGACATACCCCCAGAGATCTCAAAGGTGCATCTTGGTAAGTAGGAAGATATGGACTGACTTTCCAAGGCTTGAGGGCCCTGATCCTATGCAAGAATTTCTTGTTGTCCCATAGCATGAATAGGCAGGACAATGGGTGACATGCATTTCACTCAGTGAAGCTGATCAGCTATGGTGGGACACACCCCAACACAACTGATCCACTTCATTTGGTGACTTCTTTCTAGCCACAGAGTCCTGGTATCACATCTACTGTGCTGTTCTCCCAAGTTAAACACTGGAGGCTGCAGGTGGGAGAAGAAGAGTGGAAAATACCCTGGTCATACCCTGTTCTATGGGTAAATCTAGAATTTTGAAAAGGAGGGGGTGCAGAGATGATGAGTTGCATCATCAAATATAATACAACACATTTATTTTCTCCAGTAAAAAATAAACTAGAAGTTTTACTATATTAAGGTCCCCTATACATGTGCACAGAGCCTGGAAATCCAGTGCATTGGAGCAGATTCAATTAATTTAATCTGGAGCTCAGAAATTGATGCACTTTGTCAACCTTCCACATTGTGTGCATCAGCATCCCAGTGCATCTTTGCACTGAAAAAATGGCTGTGAGGTGGTTTGAAATAAATTGGGTTCAGTGAACTTTAGTTCAAAGTGCACTGCTTCCATTTTTTCAGTGTGGGGACACTGACACACAGGCACTTTTAAGCAGCATGGCTTGCTAATTAAAGTGCTTGGCACTGTGTCTCACAACACGTGTGAAAATTCCCTAAAGGGCCTAGGGCTGTATTATTCAATGCAAGACAGAAGCAAAAACAAATATAACATTGGAATGGGTTAATCTGTAGGCCTGTGAAATAGGAAATAGGCCTGCGAAATAGGAGCTCCATTACAGAAGCAGTTAGAGAAATTGCAGAACAAAGGATAGCATGATTGTTGGAACACCAAGAACATTACAAGAGGAGGGGGTCATTAACACCTGTGGAATGAAGAGTTTAGAAGGACTTGGGTAGATTACAATACACCATGAAGTTGACCATCTCTCTCAACACTGCCTGAGTAGAAAGGCTGCTGCCATTGCCAGGCGGTTAGTGGGTTTTAAATTTTGGGTGGGTCAGGAATCAAAGAGGGGTGCAACCAGTGCACCTGCACCCCTCTATCTGTCCCTGCCCTGTTCACTCTCCCTTTCAGAATCCACTCTGTTTCCTGTTCACTCTCCAGTGTGACAGGATACTAGGCAAGATGGACCTATGGTTTGACACAGAAAATGGCAGGTCTTCTGTTCTTATGTTCTGTTATGTTATAGTTCAAATATATATTCCAAAACAAAAATACACCTTTGTTTAAAAGGGCCAAATAAAGCTCTGTTCATAACCTTATTCATCTCCCTGCTTCTAAGCTCTGGATTTTGTATGTGATGTCTCTAAAACCACTGCATGGAGAGAAATGATAATGATAGTTCCTAGTTCTTCATAGTGCTTTTAAACAGTAGATAAAAGGGTTTATTATTTTGCTGCAAATATTATCTGAATGTAGAGAAAAAGAGGGATATATTTGGATAGGATACCTGAGAATTCTTACTGTTCCATAGAAATTCAATGCTGCTAAGAGCCATTCCTAGTTGATGGGTCCAAATGGTGGCAATTGTCAATATTCTTGGATCATAGTGTATGCATGAGAGCCACCCAGACCTTTGCATGTGACTAGGCAGGAATTTTTGGAGGAGTGGAGGCTTCTCAGACCTTCCATCCTCCCTTTAGGCCACTGAGATAGTCTGGTCTTTGGATTCTGAGTCCAGATGTTTGGTGCCTCCATGGCTGTGGTTGTATAAATGTCTGAATTGAACCTAGGTCTCCTGTGTGGTAAGGATACTACCACTGAACCACGGGGACCTGTAACAGGTCCAAATAGGAAAGGGTTAAGCTTGAAAATGTGAAACTACTGGGCTAAGTAGAGATAGTTAAAAAGTCAGAGGCTGAATTTATGCAATCTTTTCAGGTTAGTTTAAACTGTGTAGACTGAACTGATAAGCAAGTGAACAGACATTCACTTTTGATTCTGGACATGCAGCCACATGTCTGCATTCAGAGCTAGGATACAGCAAATTGAGATGACCGCCCTGTGCTTTGTGAGGGCCCCCTTGAAGTTTGGCAGAGCAGCTGCAGCCCCTCCCATGGAGCCCACCTGGAGCTAGCGGCTCAGCCCCATGCCACAAAAGAAGCATGGAGATCCCTCCCCTTTGTGGGGGTACCACAGCCCCACACAGTGTTAAGAGGGCCCCAGACCCGCACCCCTTAGGACTGGCTCTGCCTGCAATAGCCTAGGCCAGAAGCTGAGGGACACTAGAGCATGCTTCCCTGCTTGGCTGGAGCAGATAGCTTGGGCGAAGGATAGCCCACCCACCCTGCAAGGGAGGTTTTGCAGGGGAGGTGTAAAGAATCCTGGGATGCTGGCAGTGTTCCCTCTAAGCTGTGTGGCATGTGCAAGTGTGTTTGGCAGCACGGCACGAGCATGCCTGCATGGCTGCACACACCGCACAACTTAGAGGGAACGTTGGATGCTGGGGGAATGTGAATTAACTTGGATCTGGAGGGGATCTGGAAAGAAATTCAATAAACTGATTTAGTCTAAATCAGTTAAGTCTGATACTACATTCATCCAGGTTTATCTTAAACTGGTTTCAGCCATTTTGAAACTGGTTTATTTGCACTACACTTCTGTTGTATTACAGATTTGAACCAGTTTCTTATCACTTCTACCAGTTTATGTATAATTTCTGTCCCTAGCCCTGATGACTTTTGTTCTGATCCAGTGTAATGCTCAATTTGCTTCTTACGTGAATGCATTTTATAATATCACTCTTCTTTTTTAATATGTAATTGAGAGAGGATTTGTAAGGGGTTGAAAATGTCATTAGTATAGGAGATAAGAGATAATATTAAACTTTTTTATGTCTATTAGGAAACCAGTAATAGGTTGAAATTATTTCAGTTATAATTTTTTTTACGTTGAGATTAAGGAGTCATTTAATTTAAAAAGTTCAAAAACTCTTTGGTTTCGTGGACTCCAGTATGTCTAACTAAAGTGGTGCCCAGGAGAAAGTTAAATGATCTTCAAAGGATTCTAAACGGCCCTGGTGGCGTCTGGAAGGAGAGTCTCTCTTTTATCCTACTCAGTTCTGAATCCAAAAAATTCTCCAAAAACATCACATTGCTTCAATATATTGGGCAGATACTGACAGAACTTGTTATCAGAATATAGTGTAATCTAATGTTTCCTACTACTTACTTCTATATCGATGTTACCATAATTAGCGCAAATTCTTTGCATTAGAGATTTCATAGTAAGAACAAACAATAAGGCAGATAAGAGACACTTATATTTCAGCCCAAAGCTTTTGGATTTATAAGCACTAATAAGGATCTTGGCTGCTGTGGTTGGGTACATTAATCTTATCAAAGTAATGAATTTTGGTTCAAATCCCATCAGCTCAGGAGCAGAAAAAAATTAAGGACTACTCAACCTGATCAAAGACCTTTTTGGCATCTCCAGATAGATTTACTGCAGTAGTATTATTTAATGTAGCACAGGAAAATGCATTTCATAGTCTTATAAAGTTATCAGTTCCCTGTTTATTTTGTATAAATCCTACTTAAACATGATGGGCCAGTTTAAGAGGAAATCCTATGTGGAGAAAGAAGCCCTTTTGTGAACATCAGATTCATGGACTGACACAGTGATCAAAGGCTGTCTGATTAAGATGCAAGTTACTTAGTATTAGGAACATATGTCCTTGTATTATAGGTTTTGTCTTTACAATTAAACACCTCACCACCTATCTAGTCAGTTGTGTAATAACCTACAACTTCTCTCTTTGGATAGATCTGCAGTGAGGTAGATATAAATGAGATAGCCTGCTGAGCAGGCTAAATTTGTCCATGCGGACCTCTATCCTGCTGCAGCTAAATTGCTTCCAGTACTTGACCCAGTTCAGGTATCTCTACAGTATGTGCATAACAGACGTAACCATGGTTATGTTAGCCTCTCACAATCACCTTTGTTCCTTCTATGCAGTTCCCCAGGCTGGGAATATCTTCTCCAAATAGATTTGTATAGTTGCTTACCAGTTTTTCTTCATACTCTCTAAAGAGAATGGTTTGGCAGATAGAATTTGGCTAAGTATTAGTGAACCACATACAAGCTATTTTAAAAGAGAAAACAATTGTACGAACATTGGACTGAACAGTTGCACAGAGTCAGTACTGGGACCTGAACTACTGAGCTGAAGAAAGAAAAAATGGAGAACATTTTTCAAGTCAGTGCAAAACACTGTTGAAGCTGGCTAGAAAATGGCTCCAGTTAATCTGGTTTGTGATCTTTGACTAATGATGTCCCTTCAGGTTCTTAATCACACTCTGACCCATGGGTTGCATCAGATCCAGTGTTAAGGAATTTGAGCTGAATGTTAGTGATGACTACTACTTGGGGCACCTGCTGAGCTGTTATCCAATAAGAGGTATATTTTCCAGCTCTGCATGCTAAACTGACAATCCCTCTGTTTCAGCCAGTTGATGAGCAGGTCACCTGTCATTCTGGCATTTGCTGAACTGTCAGAGCTAAAAGGAAACTTAGAAACGTCCTTCAGAAAGCATGTAAGGTATTTTGACTTCCTGATCAGGAACAGCAGGCCTGTGTCAGTCCCATCCATGGTATTACCAAGGATTCTGTTTTTCTCTGATTTAAAAAAATCCCCAATTTGCAGTTAAAAAAGTAACTCCAAATCCACACTCTTCCATGATTAAAATGAAACACCACTCCTATGTATCTATCTATCTATCTTAGTGGTGTTTCATTTAAATCACAGAAAAATGTAGATATGGGGTTACTTTTTTAACTGAAAATTGGGGATTTTTTTTTAAATCAGAGAAAACAAGGATCTGAACAAAGCACACTTACTCTGTCCTTTGAAACTTTCCCATCTTATGTTTTTTATTTTCATCTTACACGCCCTTTGTCACAGAGCCCTTTCAGTAAAGTCCTATTTTGTCAATATGTAGATGTTAGGTGGGGAAAAGTTTCCAAGACCATGAGGAAATCTTTCACTCTGCCATTAAATGACTGCTTTTTATCTACTGACTGTTTCTCTCCACATCCTTTTTCATAAGTGAGGTGTTATTTCCTTCCACCTTGTAAACCAACCAGCATTTGCCAATCCAACCCAAGCAGCAAGCTGAAGAGCCGTTTCCTTGATTGTGGGTACAAAAAGTGCTACTTCATTATGCCTTTTCTTCCTTGAACCATATAAAAAGACCCTTATCTACATGAGGCGGTTTTTTTTCATGCTCATGTTGATGAAAGATCTTCTCCAGTCCATTTTTGCAGTCAGCCAAAAGTTTATCCTTCAGCTGCTGGATTCTTCATACACCTGACTTGTGCAACTTCCCCTTGACTGAATTTGGTTTTATCCCCAGGAAATCACTGAACAATCTCTAATAATTGCAACTCTTCTTTGAGAGAGATTTCTTGAAATGTCTGTTTTTAACAAATACTAACATATGCTACTGACAACAACTATTACTGTGTGACAACACAAAGCAGCAGGAGGGCATGTTGATGCATATTTATGGGTGCACCAATACATATTTTCTTGGTTGATAACAATAGCCAATGATTAACCAACCATACCAGCTGATGCCAATCCGATAACCAATATTTAGTAATAGTGTAAGGCATTTTAAACTACCAACATAAATAAACCTGTTTTGTTTGTTTGTTTTGCATTTATAGCACACACGCATGCCTCCTGCTTGCTCCAGCCCTTTCTGCCTTATTCCCACACACATTGCCCCCTCACCCACAGCTCCTGCCCACAGCTGCACTCCCTGCCATTCCAGGTGGGTGAGGTAGACCCTCATATGGACAGCAGTGCAGGATGTGTTTGGAGCCCCAAAGCACATCGCTGCCTTAGCGTGGGCAGGCCCTGCACAGCTGAGCTCCCACAGCTGCCAGAGAGAAGCTGCTTTTGCAAAGGCACCTGGTGCCCAACAGAGCAGAATCTCCCTTGTGCAGCATCCTACCCCACCCATACAAAATCTCCACAGCAGCCCTGGTACTCAGGCCCCTGCTGTGCTCATGGCATTGCTATGGCAGTGGCAGCAGCAGCAGCAGCAAGAGCAGCAGGAGCTGGGAATGGTCCCTTTGTTGCTGAGCACAGTGCCCTCTCCCCTTCCACTGCTTGCTGAGACCTGTAGTCTCCTGTGCACTCGGGCCAGCAGTGGGGTGCAAGAACTCAAATATGCTTGCCAGGGGGTTCCAGGCACATGGCCGTAATTATCCACTACAACAACCAAAAAACAGCTGATAGCCGACACCGTCATTTCTCCTTTTATCAGTGCCAATCCTGTAGTCAACCAACGTATCGGTGCACTCCTACTTAAACTGTGTTTGTGCTTCACAAATGTTGCTGTAACATGATGGCTATGATGCTGTTACTGGGTGGATAATATACAGTAGGAAAAACATTCCCAGGAGAAATGTGGCTGATAAGTGGCTGTTATTTTAACAAAGTGTTGCTGCAAATGAGCATTTAGTAGATAACCCTCTGGTGCCCAACTTGTCCTGAAAAAACAAGAAAAATTGTGAACCCAACAGGACAGCTGATAAACTGCACTGCTTAGTCACAAAATCAGCTTCTTGCCAAAATAGATTTACACCCTAAATGAGAACCATGGGCAGACTCTTCTGTCTATGGGAGCCATTAAAGCTTTACGTAGGTAGGGGATCTGGCTGGGCCTTTAGATAGTCCCCATTGCAGAGGTTTTAATATCTTGTCTTTGTGTACGGCCCAGATCCTTGACTGTGATGTAAAGGTTCTATATGCAGTAATACTAACAGTTATCCGCTCATACTTCCTCTGCATCTGTCTGTTGACAGATGGTTTGATTACATTAAAATGAATTAAAAGACTTGATTCTGTTTGGGTGCAAATATTTTCCAGTAGTGTTTTCAACTCAGGCCCCGCAGCATTATTACTGATGCACGAAGACTAGAAAGGTTCTCATTTATGTGGCTTATCCAAATTGAATAAAGGACAAAAAGTAAATTAAGCCTAAATGGGTTACAGTAAAATATATTATTAAAATTAATTCATCTTTAATAATTTAAGGTGATAGAAGTAATGGATAAAGGAACTGGCTTATTTAAAATACAAACTTTAAATCAAGCTGATCCTGTTGTTTGTTTTTTTTAAATAGAAAGCCCTTGGCTGCTTTAATGTCATTGAAGGGACTGTGGTGCTTTTTTTTTTTAGTATGGGAGCTGACCAAGTAACTTAAAATTCCCTCTTCTGCCACTGTGATGGTATATTTGGTGTACTAATAGCATGCCTGCTTACCAAAGAGATGGCTGAAGTTTAGTTAGGAAGTTGCATGCTCTTGAGGCAGAGGTCCAGGGCTAGAAAACTTGACTCTTACTCCTATCTCTGCCAAAGACTCCTTTTATGACTTAGGGAGATTATTTTACAGGCACTTATGAAAATTTTTATATAAGTAAGTAAAATTTATTCCTATAATATATAAAGCCTTGGCTATTCTGTGCCTCTATCTCCCTTGTGTTTTAAAGCTAAGTTAATATCACACCTAATGCTTATATACACAGGGAAATTTATGGAATAACTCTAGAGGTATAAGTATCCCCATATAGCTGTGTCAGAATATATCTCCATATAAACAAGCCCTTTGTTTCTACCCCACATTTGGGTCCCCATTCATTCATTTCAGAATTGCAGCATGAGTTTAATAATATTTGTGATGCACTTACATTGTCAATAGAAAAATCCCTATAATTACTTATGCATGTAGACCCTCAAATCAGCTCCAACTCCAGTTTCTGGGCTGATGTGAGCATAATCTTGCAATCTAGATGGAGCGCCTTTGATTCATAAGCATAGTATGGCAAGATTGCATTCACACAAGTCTGATTGCATTGATAAGTTTAGTTCAGTGATTCTCAGCCAAGGTGCCACAGCAACCTGGGATGCCTTGAGATCCTTTCAAGTATACCACATGGTTCCACACAATGTTAGCGCTTTCCAGTGTACAAACATGTTTCACAAAATAAACCCACAGATTTCAAATAATACTCCCTTCCTAAAAGCATTCTATCCTGTTGTGGTCTTTGTGAGTTCTTTGCAACACAAGAATTGCTGCAGTGTTTTCTGTAGTAAAAAAATCAAGTGAAAACTAACATTTGGCATTTTTGAAGGGGTGCCTTGAACCCTAAAAGGTTGAGAACCACTGGTGTAATAGGATTAATTTGCATGAAACAGCAATATTTCCCTAAGGAATGCTTAGTTGGGTTGAAGTCCAGAACATCTTACATACATGGGGGGAGGGCTGAGGGCTGAAAAGTACTATATACAGACAGACTAGTATGGCTAAGTACAGATGGTCAAGAAGCCAGAGACAGAATCAATTCAATCCTATTGGTTAATCTAAAGTGTGTAGATTAAACCAATAAGCAAGTGAACAGACATTCACTTTTGATTCTGGAAATGCAGCCACATGTCCTTGCAGTGCCCAAGGCCAGAAGTGGAGGGGGTGCTATAACAGACCTCCTTCCTTGGCTGAAACAGACAGCTTGGGCCAAAGCTAGCCTGCCCACCAAGGGGGCAGGGAGGGAATGGGGGTTGTGGGAGAGGTGCAAAGCATCCTGGGATTCTGGGAAACTAAACTTGAATCTGGAGGGGGATCTGAGACAGAAGTACATAAGTTCAATAAACTGATTTAACCTAAACCTGTTACATCCATCCAGGTTTATCGTAAACCGATTTCAGCCATTCTGAAAGTGATTTATGTACACTGAACTTCTGCTGTGTTACAGATTTGAACCGGTTTCCAATCACTTATACTGGTTTAGGTGTAATTTCTGACTCTCACCTATTTATTGATTTATACTAATTCAAACTGTTATGAGTGAACTTTGAAAATCATAGTTATTTTCATGGCTTCATAGAGACTGAATACCCTGCTCATGGTAGCTATGTGGTTCATAGTTGGTATATGTTGATGCAATTTGGATCACATAGTGTATGTTTAAAGCAGACACTGGCCACAGGCTAAGGGTATCAAGGCAACAATAAGCAATGAGCCAGGCTGCTTTCTGTTCCCAGAATCCAAGAGTGGAAATCATCTAGGGCCCTGCACATTCATATTAAAGCTGAATATAAACCAGCAATAGAGTTGTTTACACACTTTCAAGAACTAACTTTATAACTGGTTGACTAATTTTACGGCTGCATAGTCAATTGTGTGTGCGCACGCGCGTGCGCGGCAGTTACTTCACAGGTGTGGCCAGTTTAAATTTATTGTACAATTCACCAGTTAATACTTTGCACTTGTCAGGGTCTTACTTTGCATGTGTGACTAGTCTATGTTTATTGCAGGATTCACCAGTTAATTGTGTGGTAATAACTGTGCACCTGTGGCCTAACTCATTTTGCATGTGGGAATAGTTCACATTTCATAGACTCATAGAAAAGTAGGGTTAGTCCAACCCCCTGCTCAAAGGAGGACTATCTCCAACTAGATTATCCCAGCCAAAGCTTTATCTAGCAAGGTCTTAAAAACCTTCAAGGATGGAGCTTTCAGTGACTCTCTGGGTAACTTGTTCCAGTGTTTTACTACCCTCCTAGTGAGAAAATTCTTCCTACTATCTAACCTAAACTTCCTTTGCTGCAACTTGAGACTATTGCTCCTTGTTCTGTCATCTGCCACCATTGAGAACAGTTCAGTTTAGCTCTATCTTCTTTGTAAGTACTCCTACAGGTAATTCAAGGCAGCTACCAACCCCTCCTCAAATCTACTCTTCTCCAGACTAAATAAGCCTGGTTCTCTCACCCTCTTCTTGTAAGTCATGTGGCCCAGCCCCTCACCATTGTGTCGGTCGTCTTTGCTGAACTCCCTAATTAGCTTACATCCTTTCTGTAGCGGGAGGCACAAAAATGGACACAGAACTCAAGATGTGGCCTCAGCAGTACTGAGAAAAGGGGAACAAGGTTCTTTGGGTAAATCTGATATCTTTTATTAGACCAACTACATAGTTAGAAAAATTATTCTTTACAAGCGTTGAGGCACAAACACCTTTCTTTAGGCATGAATAGAGGGGAAGAATCAGTTCCCTTGATCTGCTGGCAACACTCCTAATGCAGGCTGGTATACTGTTAGCTTTTTTCACAAGGGCACGCTGCTCATTTACTGCAGGATTCACTGGTTAATTGTGTGTGTGTGTTATTTTTTGCAGGGGGAATTCAATTTATTGTGCAATTTGCCAGTTAATTGAATGTTAATTATTTTGTACCTGGGGCCTTCTTACTTTGTATGTGTGGCTGGTCTACAGTTATTGTAGGATTTAGTTAATTGTGTGGTAACCAGTTAACAACAACAGGCAGTATGTGGGGTAATTCTTTTGCATATGTGGCAGGTTTAAATTTATTGTAGGATTCACCAGTTAATTGTGGGTAATTAGTTTGCACTTGTGGCCCATCTTGTTTTGCATGTGTGCCAGTCTACATATCTTGTGGGACTTGCTGGTTAGTTGAACAGTAATTACTTTACTGGTACAATTCGTCTACATTTATTGCACAATTCATGAGTTGTGTGGTAGTACCCTTGCAGGTGTGGCTCACCTGCTTTGTACGTGTGGCTGGTCTACATTTATTGCATGATTCAGTTAATTACTGGTAACCAGTTACCTTTTAATGATGTGATAGTTACTTTGTATGTGTGGCTGGTTTGCATTGATTGCATGATTCATTGGTTAACTGTGTTCATTACTGTGCAGGTGTCCCAGTCTACACCTATTGTGAGACTCACTGTGTAGTCATTACTGTGAATGTGTGGGTAGTCTACATTTATATTATGCTAGTGAATTGCTGGTAACCAGTAACCAGTTCATTAGTAGTAATTTGCTTTGCAGCTGTAGCCACTACACCTCCTGTGATTTGCTGGTTAAGTGCGCTGTGGTGCCTTTGCTAGTGGCTGCGACCTTGCAGCTACACTTATTGTGGGCTTCCACAGGGAATGGCATGGTAGTTACTTTGGTGGTACAATTGGTCGGCACTTATTGCACAATTCACCTGTTAATTACGTAGGAATGACTTTACACTTGTGGCTCTCTTGCTTGTCTCCATTTACTGAGTGATTCCATGAATTGCTGGTAACCGTTTACCAGTAATTCACTCCATCATGCAGTAAACATAAGACTAGTCACCCGTGCAAAGCAATTCCCACATAGTTAACCAGCGAATCTCACAACAAATGGTGCGGTCATTACTTTGCATGTGTGGGCACTCTACATAAATCAACCAGTGAATCTTGCAACTGTGGGAATTGTTTTGCATGGGTGGCTAGTCTATATTTATTATGTGAGTCAGTGTATTGCTGGCTACCAGTAGCCAGTTAATGGTGTGGTCATTACTTTACACTCTGCATCAACTGGTTGTATATTGAATCACACAATCAATATGGACTAGCCACCCGTGCAGTTTCCACGTAGTTAACCAGTGAATCTTGCAAGAAACACAGACTGCCCACATATGCAAAGTAATTCCTATACCATCATCCGATAACCAGTAACGTAATGCATTGAATCACACACTCAATACGGACTAGCCTCCCATGCAGAGCGATTCCTACATAGGTCACCAACGCCCCTCGCAAGACGTGTGCAGCCCGCCAGCGTTTATGGCACGATCCCCCGCGCAACATCCGTAACGCCTGTCCGTCCGGGGCAGCGTCTCGCGGCCAGGAGCGCCCCCGCCCCCGGCCTGGCCCCGCCTCAGGCAGGGAGGCTCCCTCGCGCTTTTCCTCAGCGGCGGTGGGAGCAGCCCTGCGGCTGTGCGGGCGGCGGGAGGAGCTGGCCCGGCCTCTCGGCGGCGGGGCGGGAGCTGGGAGTGGAGCGCTGAGCCGACGGTGGCGGCTCCCGCTGCGTGTGTGCTGTGCAGGGCCCGGGGAGGCTCCGGCTCCGGCTCCGTGACGCCACCGCGCGCAGCTCGACCCGGACGCGGAGGAGGCAGCAGCGCGGGGCGCCCCGTCCCGGTAACCACGGTGCGTGCGCTGCTGCTGGGCGGGCTGTGGGGGGGAGCGCGGCTACACTTCGCCTCCTGCTCCACCCCGGCCATGCCGGGATGCCGCTGCAAGGGCCCGCCGCCGCTCCGGGTTTCCGCCGAGCTGCCTTTGTTGGCAAGAGGTCCGGGAGCTGCCTCTCCTCCTCCTCCTTTGGACCCCTCGCCTCTTGCCCTAGCCCCATTGTGGGGAAGTTGCGGGAGTTGTGGGCAGTGCCACTGCCCTCCTTTTGTTTTGATTTGGGGGGGGGAAAACCTTTCTCTCCTCTTCTTTTTCCCTCAGCTTAGTCCGTCTGGCCGGGGGGAGGAGGGGTTGTCTCTAGCTTTTTCTCTTTCCTCCTCCTTCTCTTTCCTTCCCCCCTCCACAAGGAATCTGTGCTCCGAGGTCAAGGCGAGTTCACTCACAAAATGCTTCTCCTTCAGCAGGGCTGGGTGCAGAGGGGTTTCCTCTCCTTGGGATCTTTTTTTTCTTCTCTGCTTTTGATTTGCTGGTGCTTCACAAGATGATGAGACTTGCCAGCCCTTCATCTTCTCTCCCTGCCTCACCCTCAGGCTTTTATTCAAGTTTCTGGGCATGCAAGCGGTCAGTCATGCACTCTTGCCAGGGCAAATCCTGCTGTATTTAGCCATGTATGTGTGTGCGAGATGAGGGGAGGCGATGGGAGGCTGGGGTTCAGTCAAGACTGCTGTATTCTGCCCTTTGATACTGGTTTATCATCTGCAGGCAATGTGTGGATTGTTTTTTGCAGCTCTTTCAACACCATACATGAGTGGTTTTTTTGCTTAGATGTAGGAAGAGAAATTATTTAAGTTTATTTGGGGGGCGGGGGAGAACAGATGCTGTGCCTGAGAACGGGTGCAACTTGGGGGAGCACTTGATTGTTACAACTCTTGAATTTTTAATCCCCCTCTTTTTCTTCCCCTTGCTCCCCCCTTTATCAACTAGAGCAATAACAAATAGAAAACATCGCTGCGCAGCTTTACTCCTAGGCATGTGCTAAGTTTATTGGAGGATAATTCAGGGGATCTGGCATCTTTAGAAAATTGCGTTTTAAAGAGAGGCTGTGCTTCAAGTAGGTTGTAGCTTAAAATCTGGCAGCTTTGTCTTGATTTGCTCCTTCCCTGAGTGTAAAACCTAGCTGTATTGTGGGACTTCTGAATATCATATAGTGTAGGGCTCAAAAAAGGCTCACTAAGCTGCGGAGACTACTTTTTTTTTCCTTCTGTACCTGTGCCTCTGATTGTGGTAGTTTTTCATGTGGCCAAGTGCCTACACCTCACCGTACCAATGAATGAAAATCGTGTGAAGGAACTTGCTGTGTTACAATTGATTTTAGTCTCGCCTATAGTGCATTAAATTTATGGGAGGTTTGCTTCCAGTTAAAACTGACAGCATAAAAATAAATCCATCTGAGGTGGACATCTGTGTAGGGCAGTTGGTATAAGATTCTCCATTCACAGCTGGCATAACACACATTATGTACTTTTTTTTTTTCCTTGACTCCTGTACAGTAATTGATTTCAGGCTTTCTTTATGCTAAATGAAACTTAACCTATTTATTGGAATTCTTGTGACGGTGCTCAGGCTCTAATCCTGCAATTCATCTTGCACTGTAACTAGGGGTTTGAGAGGGACTTCTCAGGACTTGGGTGATCCAGGAGCCTTCTACCGCCTCCAGAGAGGATCAGTTCAAGGAAGCTCAGGTTACCCTAAACAGATTTGTCCTTGCTTTAGTTTTCACTATTTTCTCCACTAGGTATGTAATCAAATATGTTTTCTCCCTCTCTACTTGCCATTTTTATTGTACCCTTGTAGATCTGATGATCTCACGTATTTAAAAAAACTGACTGGAAGGTTGAGGTTCCCTAGTTTCTGTGTTAATATTAACTGTCGAATATTAACACAGAACTGATAAATTACTAGCATTTGAATTCAGATTATGTAATCAAGGCATAGTGAATAACATAATGAGGTGATATCAAGGTTGCTAAAACATCATGATGCTGCTGCTTTTACTAACTACTAGTTTTTTATTATTTTTGTACTAAAATCTGAGTCAATAGGTGCACGTTAAAAACAAATGTAGAACTCAAAATTTAAAAAAAATCTGGAAACAGTTATATTTAACACAGAGTAGGCAGGTCTGTAAAGTCCAAGTTGTGTGCATATATAAAAGCTCTCACTTGTATAGCCTTACAAGGCTAATGGAGGCATCATCTCAGATTTATAAATAATGTAAGTTGTGTATAATGTGGAGTCCCCTGAGACTGCAGAGAAAGCATCATTACCAGCCTTTTCAACCTGCTGGAGATCTTAAATTGATTTACAGCACTGTACTGGTGCAAAATGATACATCAGGATGACATGGGGTCAACCTGTAAAAGTCTATGATGTGAGCCTATTAGTTCAGTCATCATAATTAAACCATATTATGAGGGCAGCAAAGCAAGCGTCTGTGGCATAGTCCATTATGCTTCAAATATGGGTGGTGCAGTAGTTAAAGAAAGCAGCATATGTACAGTTTGCAAGATATGAAGAGGATTTGAAATTGGCACTTACAGCCTGAAGAAGAGAAATGTGTGAATATGTGCAGCTTGATTGTAAACCTCTTTCTGCAATGGTTATTAGCTGAAATAATAGAATTGTATAAACAGCATGTCTTTTGTGGGGGAATTTAACTCGATTGTATTAATCATTTTCTGACCTGAAAAAATGATCAGTCTTTTCAGAGTGGTTACATAGACTAACAACAAAGTGAAGAAAGCAGACAAACATCATTAATCTTTCTGCAGCATACTAGTGATCTTTCTTCTAATTAAAGGACTAACCAGAGGTGTTCAAATGCTTTGTAGAACTGAGCTGGACAATCTATGGTATCTTGGTCATATTTTGAATAGGGGTGCACTGATAGAAAATTTCTGAGCTGATACTGATGGCTAATTTGTTATTTTTGTTTTTTTTAAATGTGATGGGGGGCGTGGCTACAGCCACTCAAATTTGCTTTAGCCCCTCTCCCAGTACTGCCATTGCCCACCCTTAGCACAGCCTGGCCCAGCCTCCCTGCCAGGAAGAGCCCTGCACCATCCCAGTCCCAGCTTTCAGTGGCAGCTTGCCTTTGTCCTGTGTGCAGATCCAGGGGCATGCACCCCCCCCAAGCCCTCACAGGGTGTGTGCAACAGCAGGAGCCCCCCTTCCCCTCCCAAGTGTTCTCTGGACAAGCTTCTTGCGGCTCTGTCCCCTGCTGTGCAGCGCCTGCCCCAGCCCCACTCCTTCCCTCATCTTGGAGGTCTCAATCTTTCTTTCCCTTTGCATGCCCCTTCCTTTGCAACATATTTACCAGCTGGACCTGGCTGCTCTCCACACTGCTGGGCTGTGTTCCTGGCCTCCTGCATGCTATGTTGCTGCTGCGCGTGCACAGGGCGTTTTATCGGCCACATTAGCCAAAAAAAAAAGCTGATTGCCGATGTAGTCAATTCTCCTTATTGGTGTTGATCTGGTATGGGACCAATGTATCGGTACACCTCTAATTTTGAACTATATGACCAGATCTATTTTAGAACAGACAGTAATTTTGAATACTACTTGGCATAGGTCACTGTACTTTTCTTAGTCAAGGCAACTGTGGTTTAAGATGCATATTTCTGCTCTAAATAGTCTAGAAACTAGCGTGCCACAGATAATGGGATAAGTTTAACTGTATGCTAAACATCTCAAATCTTCTTGCTATTTGTTCAGATAGTAAAATCATCTCGAGGCATGGTAAATCCAGCTGCCACTTGTATTTTTTCCTTCCCAAATTGCCAGTGTGTTATGGTATTTTTATATACATGCACACATACACTCACTTTTTTTTTAAAAGGCAGCAAACTTTAATAGTGTTGCTGTCTGGTTTGACTAGTGTGAAATTTCCACTGTATCATTAATGGTCTCTAATTGGGAGATAAAAATCTCTTACCTAGCTAGAGCTCTCGCTGTGATAAGGAGGTATGAATTTTCAGGAGTTTGAGTGGTTAGGTAGAGTGCTAAGAAATATTCCTATTAGAATCGCTGATTATATAAGTTCAGTCAGATCAGAACAAGATGGCCTTTTAGGTGAGTTGTTTTCTTAGCTAGATGATGTCAAGAATTTAAAATTCATTTTTAGGTGAAGCTCCTTGTCCAATTTTTACAGCAAAATATCCACAAGGAAGTCGTGCTGTGGTTAAAAAAAAACAAACAAAAACAGATTAGCAAAATAACTTTATGGAAAGGAGAGCTTTAAAACCTGTGAAGATTGACTTTAGATAACATGTTGTCTTGTGGTTAAAATGTGATTCTTCTGATGCTTCATTTTTTGTTTGTTTTTTTTGACAACTGGTTAAGTTCCATAGCAGAAGTCAGTTTATTTAGAAGACACAAACCTATCTAAATTCTTTTATCTGTAGGATTGTTCTGAATGTGAATACAAGTAGCCTTTCCTCCATCCCTTGTTCCATGTGTAAGGACACTTGATTTAAAGGTTTAATCAAGATTTTCTAGATTCCTCTTCTCGGTCACTTACTTTGTCTTTGGAGACCAAAACTTCATGAGTTTATCAAGTGTCTTTTATTGAGAAATTAATATTTTAAGGATTGTCTATTATAAACATGATTGCTCTAATTGTATTGCTGTAGTTATAGAAATACAGCTTCCCGTCTCCCTCTCCTTTCTTCAACAGGGTGAGTACAGATTGAGAAATATAAAGGTGATTTATTCGGGAATAGTTTTCTTCTCATTGGAAGGTTAGCTTTGATATTTATATTGATAGAACTGTCTCTTTATGAGGATTTGAATCAGGATAACCATGTCCATAAATGAATAAGAATCCTATCTGATGAAGTTTATCTCTAACTAAGTACTCTTGAGTAGGAAACAGTGGAGTCAAGGTGGGACAAAGGTGGAGTTTGTTTGTTTTGTTTTTTCTTTTAACTGCTAGTTGCTGGTCACAAAGATCTGCAATCTTAGCTGAGAACGAGTGTTCTTTTACATAAGGGAAGCTGCCTTTTATGAAGCAAAAGACCAAAACTTCATAAAATAAACAGACTGATTCCAAGGAACACAACAGCATTCTAGGAAAGAGTCCAGATCTACGAAATCTGAGTGACTACAATATCTTGCACATATCTTTTGGCTGTCCATGTGCTCCAGAGCTGAAGTGAAGTGGATCAAAGGAATATGATGTAGTATAGTTCTTTTAGTTTATTTGAGAATAATGCTCCGTATTTGGAACATTGAATTAAGCATCTGCACAATTAAATATTTCTTTTGTTCTTAGGATTTTTTTAGTATTAGCTTCTTCAAAATTGAAGAACCACATCTGTATTTGGTTTTCCGTTGAAATTGCACTGTAGTATCAAGGTCAGATGTACTCTCCCGGTGCTTCCCTGTTTGTAACATTTTGTGTATGACAGTGGGTGTGTTAAATTGTTGCTTGGTGGTTAAGATGCTACTTGGTGGTAAGTGTGTGTATAGTATATTGCTTGCATTTCTTTTGTAGATTTTGGGGAGTTGAGTATAAAAATGGGATTGATTTCCTTTTCAACTATCAGAGGTTCTTTAAGAAGCACTTTCTTCCTCTCATCTACATGGGTAATTTAATCCATGTAACTATCCTGGATATTTCATTTGTCATAGCTGTACCTGAATAATTTCTTCGTATGGGTACACTATACTGAAATTAAAGAGACTTTGAATCTGTTGTCATGCCCTTCATCATGAGGGATCTCTACTGGAATACTTGTGTCCTTCAGTTTCTCCCATGTATGTGAGGCCTAATCGAGGAGGGAAACAAATTATTTTTAAGCATGTCTTTTATGTTCAGGCACTGTTCAAAGTAGTCTTATCCAAAAGCAAGTATTACTGTTGACTTGGCCCATAAGCAGATCATTAATGTGGTTTCACTAGTGATTTCTAAAAACATTATTTCATATTTCTCTGCTTAGTAAAACAGATTTTTTTCCAACATGGCAACAGATGAGACTGTCTAAATATGTAACTATAGACAGTCAGAATTATAGCACTTAATGCTCTTTAGAAATATTTAACTTGCAAACATTTGTCATTTAAATCAACCACATCAAAGTGAACTATGGAATATCAACACAATATTGTATAACTTGGGAGTTGGGTATCCATTTTAAAATACTTACTGTGTGAATATGATTATAGAAAGAGCCTGAATTGTGGGTGGGTTGTTGTTTGTTGTTTGTTTTTGTGGGCTTTTGGGGTTTGCGTCTGGGTTGTTTTGTTTTTTTTCATAACTCAGTGGTGTAAAAATCACTTGTACTTAATAGCTTCAAACTGAAAGACATTACTTAAGGGTACAAATCATTGTCATAGGGAAAGTGCAAATGTAGCATTCCAAATTTCTCCTTTTTTTTAATCTGTTCAAAAAAACAAAACAAAATTTGAGTTTCAACATTTAGCCAGATATTTAGGCTTAATCTAAACCCAGAAAATTACTCGGTCACTAGTATCTGTGTAGAAACTACTTAAAGTAGTGCAAAAGGTCCTGTGTAAATGTGTAGCACTTCTTAAACCAGGTTTATATTAGTCTAACTTGCACCTATACAGTTTGCAGGATGTGCACTGATGTAACTAAATTGTGTTTTTAAAATAACTTGAATTACATCAGTGCCACATCTATGCCTGATGATCCCATGAAGAAAATTGTTGGATCTGTTGCAGCCATCTAAATTACAGGAGAAATATTGTAGATGGACTGAGCGGGGAGAGCTTGATCAGATCCTTAGCTCTAGTGTGTAACTATGGTGTATAATTCAAGATGTCCTGTTGTGTGTGTAGAAATAAGATGAACATGATATTTCAGGCTGTTAGAAGAAATGATTTGTATAAAAATATTTGAGACATTAATGATTGCAGTGACTTGTAGCATTCTACATAGGTAGCATATGGGGAAAAATGTAAAGTTAACTGTTTAAATTTAGCCACCTCTGGTTACAGGCTGAGTTTCTCTCACTTGTGTATGCACACCTCAACGCTGAAAATAGTCTGCAACATTTATTGTTTAAAATTTAAATAGAGGGAATTGTAGGGATTAAATTGGATCACAGGTAATACAGAATTAAATTACTGAAGTGGAGTAGTTTTGATATCAGTTAATCAAACTAAAATAATAAAGGATATAGTTTGCTATTTTTATAACAGAAAGGTTATGTAATTGTGTTTAAAGGTGAAGTGCTGAAGAAGTCCATTGTAACAAGCTAATCGGGACTCATCTCTCTCTAACGGAATTAGCCAGCTTCTATGTAAAAGGGTTTGGAGGAGGGAACATATGCTGTTGGGTCATAGTCATGTGTTAATGGGCTGCATATTTATTTTTATTTTACCTATACATTTCACTGACACTTGGAATGATGGGTTTCATTGCAGTTTGAGGCAGAAAGAATAATTAAAATGAGCTTTCTGCCTTTTCATTCACCTTATTACTAAAGCCACTCATCCTGGGGATTTGATTAATAAATAAACTGTATGATTTGTAACTTTATTCCCTAAATAAAGGGAGAGAGGACCTCATGTTAATCTCTAAAGATCATCTAACCAAAAAATATCAAATATCTTATTCTTCTAGTTCACTTAAGTGGTAGCTTTCGGTAAGCTTGTTTGCATGCCTGCATTGTCATTAGTTTCCCAATGTAGGTGAATAAAATTTAAAAAACAGCTGATTTTTTTTGATCAGTGAGTCTCCTCTCTTCTTTGCTATTGACCATCCCCATCATACCAAAAAAATCTCAGAACAAAGTGCCTTACTTTCTCTTTAGAAACAAAGATGATTGGCAAATGGTTTTCATGACCATTCTTGGTCATTTGTTCTTTTAACTTTGCTGAGCTGCCTCCATGGGAGATGAAGGCTGGTGGTTTGCTAGACCATTAACACCTAAGGAACATGAATTCTGGTTTCGCCATTGTCTTTCAGTTTGAATGGAGAAATTTTACTTGCTGTGTCCAGAAGCCTTGTGTGGAAGAAAGGTTAGAGTCCTAGGTGTAGAACTTTTTTTCTTTAGGTAATGGTTACTACGATGCCCTCTCTATTGTTCTCTCCTGTCTGCACGGCTTTCTCCCTGGGGCAGGATGAGGGAACAAACAACATGGGATGCTTAAGATGCTCAGATAAGATTATGGAAAGTGCCTTTCAAATAAGAAGCTGTATAGAACTTGGAGTAGATTACAGTTACATCGTCCTTCATTGGTTCACAAATCGGTGGGAAAAGCTTAGGAACAAGAGTGTTTCCTCCCAGGGCCACATAAAGCAAGGAGGCGCATAACACACAGTGAATGATTTAATGGGACGAAGCTGTAGAAAGCTGCTCAAGCAGTAAAGAGATGAGATGAGGTTGGAAGCCAGTTCAGACTCTCTATGTTAAAATTAGTGCTAAATATTCTGAAGCTTTTAAAGAAGCTGTGGATGGATTGGGTGTGGGGATTGCTTGTTTGGTTTGTTTGTTTGTTTATTTATTTCCTTTTGCTATATTTTCTCTTTCATCTTTTTGGAAAGAGGAGTAACATGAAGGGCTAAATTATTTTAAATTAAGGTTACCATATTTCCAGTTTAAAAAAACAGGATACCTGTTGGGTATAGGGGGCAGTGATATGCCTGTGGCCTGCCCCCAGACCAGGTGGGTGCCCTCTACTCCTGTCCCTGCTGATACTTCTTACTCCCAGCCTGTAGCAACCCCCCAGCCTTTCTGGTGCCCTTCACTCCCTTTCCCTGCTGGAGGGCAGGCACTTCCACCAGCGCCCCCTCATACACTCACACATGCGTCACTCCCCAACAGCCCCCATGCCCTGGCTCTGCAACCCCCGCCTCCCATAGACCAGCTGCCAGCATACATGCAGATGCACATGGTGCCCCTGCCCCCAATCATCTTCCCTCATTCCCCTGCCCCAAGCAGCTCCTTGCTGGGGCAAGCCAGGAAGTGCTGGAAAAAACTTCAGTGCTGAGCAGAGTGTAATCCCAGGCATTTGTTGATCTTTTTAAAAAAATGCCCGAAGATGGGAAGATGTAAAAAGAGAACATGTCTGGGAAAACCTGGACACATGCTGATCCTATTAAATGGTATTTTATGACCGATCAAACCAGGAAACACACGTGATGATTTTCATGGTTACTCGAAATCCTGTTCATGTGGGAATTTCAGCCAAATATTCCAGAACTCTTAAATGATTAGCAGGTCTAAATCCCTGACGTGTGAAAATGCTGTATTCTTTTAAGGCAGCAGTTCCCAAACTCTGACAGATTGTGCACCCCCAATTTAAAATGATACAGCCTTAAGTATCACCAGCAAATTTTTGCCATGTAAAGTAATTATAATAAATCTGTTAATGTGTACCACTGACAGTTTGTTTGTGTGCCACTGGTGGTATGAATACCACAGATTGGGAACCGTTGCTTTAAGGTCTTCAGAATCTGTTGTGAAATGCACCTGAAGTTTTTGTAGTTGATAACGCAGTCTCTTGTTTTCTTGAGCTTCTCCATATTGGGAGTTATTCCAGTGTGTTTATTCCTGATTCATTCCTTAGATAGGTGATCTTATTTTGGAATACAGGTCCATATAGAAATCAGTCAAGAACGGCATTTCAGCTTTTAGAACTTCACACTTTTTGCATTCTCGTTGTAAACAAGCCCTTGTAGTAAGTGGAAGAAATGTCCAGGATTTCTGTTTGCAGGGGTGTTTTCTCATTGGATTCAGTACCTACTTAATAAGATTTTGGGTGGAAATAAAATGTTTGGGTAGGGAAGTTATAGCAAGCTAAATCTATTGAAAGTAACTTAAGTCATTCACATTTACATGAGCTGAAGATTTGGCCAGAAAAGTAGATGTAGATTTTGAAATTGCTGGGCTGATGTGTTTTTACTTAATTAAGTTTAAATAAACTCAAGCTGAAAATGTTATACCTATAAACAGGCTTCAAATCAGTTTTGGCTAATCGATTTTGCTTAGAAAATTTCCTTCATTTAGACAGGGCTTTTGCTAACTTTTACTTCAAAAAAATAAATAAAAAGAATACTGTGCTTGACCACTTCTGGCTGTCTTATGAACACCTCTTACAAAGATTTAAAAAAAATACTGTCAGTGTATACACTTACACCATTGCAACAGAGTCTAGAGGACTTAACTCTCAGTGAAAGTACTTGAGGTCTCCAGCTTACTTGCAACAGTGCTTCTGGTTTTCTGAAGCCAACCCAACAGCTGAAGAACAACTCCTTTGTCAAAGCAACCTTGCAGAAACATATTGTAGACCAGGGTGGGCAATTATTTTGGGTGGAGGGCTGCTTACTGTGTTTTGGCAAGGTATCAAGAGCTGCATGACAGGCAGCCAGGGGCAGATAAAAAAGATTTAGAAAATTAATATTTAGGGGCCCCACTAGCTGGATAGAATGGCCTGGCAGGCTGTATTTTACCTATCCCTGTTGTCGACCTATTAGACTAGATTTTGCTCTGAACCCATTCCCCCAGCATGGTTTTGCTGTAGAACTAAGTGGTTTTTACAAAGCTCAGGTTGCCATGATCTAGCTTGCTTTTTGTCATCTTGATTTCTAATATCCTATATACACACTAGCAATTACACCCCAAAGAATTGTTCAGTAAGTTTATTTTCTGCTCTAATTCCACCTTAGTGGACACACTTAGTTGTTCCCATGCTACATGCAAAACACAGTTCTTCGTGCTGTATAGAGAAACTTTCATATGTAGATCAGTGGCTCCCAAACTAGGGGACCCAAAAATTGCTCTCATACCCTGGGCAAGCTTGTAATAGAAGGAGGGTCATGCCTAGTGAGGAGTTGAATAGAAGCTGGGTCAAGAGCTGCAGGGTGGATTTACAGGCTAAGAAGATGGGGCACTGCTGTTGTGGATATTTGCACCACTGTGGTTTTGTCTGCTCGAAATATAACTGGATTGTACTTTTGCCTGCTGGGATAATTTCACATATGCTATAAATCATCCCTTACAGATTTTATGTTTTTTTGCAAGCGTGGTAATGCTGATACAAGAGATGTGGAGGCTAGCTGGAGCACGGTAATTGTCATGCTCCGTAATGCATTGTAACTACAGCATATCGGAGTAGCCTCCAAGCTTGTGTACAGGCACCCAAAGTTGTTAATGTGATAACGTGACTTAATATTTTGCACTGACAGGACCTCATATAACCTTATCAGTTTTTCTAAAGTACTTTATTTACCCATATCCAAGACGACTTTGAATGTAAGATGACACCCAATATTTAGATTCTGTAAATCAAAAATTATAATGGTTATGATTTTCCATGTCTACAGTTAATTAGTGAAAGATCATCTTTGCTTTACCTACCACAGTAGCATGGGGAGGATGAATGAGGTGAAGAGCCAGCATCTTTCCCCCATCCCTTGTGTATGCCTTCCACTTGTGGCCATTTACTTTCTGCTGTTGTATCTTTGCTTTGGCTCTGGGGCAGTCAGCAACAGTGGCCGGGGAGAAGCAGCAACAGCTCTTGACTGTGCTGGGTCATGGCTGGAGGAACCAGAGGAGCAAAGTAAGATGGGTGGAAACAGCTCTCCCATGCATTCCATCAGCTGGGACCCATCCCAGCCTAGGTCAGGTAGTGGGGCTTCAACTGAGTTTTCCTATGCTGCCTGGGGGAAGGAGAGGGGGGAAACTTGTCTTGGATTCAAGTACATATGGTATTCTCACCCTTTTTACAGAAAGGGAGACTGAGGAGCAGGGATTATAAAGGTCACACCATGAATTTGCAGAAGTTAGGAACAGATGTGGGATTCAGGCCCTGCAGTTCTCTGGTCTGATCACTAGAGATCAGTCTTCATTAGATTTATTTTACTGAGGCTTTAGACATATGCAGTTTGTAAAAAGGAAATTGTTGTATTGGTGATGTAATTAGAGCTATTTAGAATGGAGACCTATGACTATAGTGAACTGGTGAAGAACTGTACTGTTTCAAAAGGTGTGAATTTTGACCCTGCTGAATACCTCAGGAAACCTGGCTGCATATAGGTTGCCATCTCAGCTATTACAGCTTCCTGTTTTGCATTTTTGCCCATTCCTGGCTCTGTGGTCTGGCATACTAAATAATAGGCTCTTTATTATTCCTGTTAGTGTTGGTGTATTAAGTGCTTCCACTTGCATGTAGGAGCCAGAGGAAAAGTCTTTGTCTGTGTTACCTTCAATTTTTAAGTTAACTTAATTACAGTCTGTGTAACTTATAGCATTAGATTTCATTTAGGCAAGACTTTTGAAATGCTGTTTCTGTTTTTGGTTTGTTTTTTTTGTTTTCTGTTTTTTTTAAGCCTTGTAGCAATGCTCTTGGGACAGATGTGTGAGATTTGCTTTAAAAAAAACAGCTTGACCTCTAGTAAACTGGAGTAGGAAACAATGGTAGCTTAGGAGGGTTCAAGTGTTTGCTAAATTGTTTGGCTATTCAAAAAGAGCTTAAGGCAGAGCTTGGCTCAGGGGAAGAGAACAACAGTCAGCAAAGAAACAAGGAGCAAGAGGCAAGAATGTACAGATGGGCTGAAATGCAATACAGCCCAATGCACTTGATGCTCTAAGTAAGAATTATCACTAAATCTTGGTCTTGAATTCATTTACATTTCTGACCAAGGCCACTCTGAGTATCTGGTCATACAGAGATTTCAGCTGGGAATACTGAAACTCCTTAAAACTGGGGTTCTCAATCCCTGGGCTGCGGGTTGGCTGCTGTGCTGCAGTACTGTTGGCTGAAGGGCTGGAAGTGGCTGTGAACTAGCAAATTGTGGCCCCCCCAGAGCTGGGTGGAGAGGCAGTGGGTCCTTTTGCAGGGCCCATGACAGCGCAGGGGTTGACCCAGCCCCCTGCCCAGGGGGTGGGGGGTATCCTTTTCCTATCTTTTGGCTGGAAATTCCAGCTGTGATCAGCTGCGACTGCTGGGGCCTAGCATAAAAATTTTAGGAACCCCTGCCTTAAAACATTTGCCCATGTCAGGGCTATATTATGGACTTCTTGTGGTGTTCATGTATTGGTCAGGAGTGTGGTGAGGTGTGATATGTGATGGATGTAACGGTGTTGGCAAAATCTCTAGTGTTGAGATGTTGTTACTAGCAAAATGTGCCATAACTATTGTACCTTATTTCACCTGTGGCATGGGAAGGAGTGCTGGAGTGAGTTATATTGGCAAAAATGTATCTCTGCCAATATAATTACAGCTATGGTAGGAGCTCTTTGCTCACGTAAGAAGCTGGTGTAGCTATACAGGCATACCACTCTCTACAAATGGCCCTGGTCTTAGAACATATTTCTCAGTAGCCTGGAAAATAAGAATTGGAAGGGACCTCAAGAGGTCATCTAGTCCAACCGCATGCTCAAAGCAGGGCCATACCCAAGTATATCATCCCAGCCAAGGCTTTGCCTGGCTGGGTCTTGAAAACCTGTAAGGATGGAGATTCTTCAACATCTTTGGCTATGGGCAGACCTTCAAAAAGCCTGAGCCTGAGTTGATTCAATCTTTGCAGGTTAGTTTAACCTGCCTAGGCTGAATTGGTTTGTAAGTATAGAGACATCCCTTCTGAACTGAGGAAATGCAGGCACATGCCTGCAGTGGCTCAGGCTAGAAGCTGGGGGGTGCTAGTGGAGCCCTCCCTTCCCTTCTGTAGTGCTCAGCTGAGGGGGGACATGGCCAGGCTCCAGCAGAAGGCTCTGATTAGGGAGGGGTGTAAACCCCCATCCTGCCTGCATCATCTTAGGCTTTTCCCTGCTTGCTGCTCAAGGGGCAGAGTGTTGCCAGCCCTTAACCCCGGGCTAACACTCTGACGCAAAGGGGTGTGTGATGATATGGAGCTTTTCAACAGATGCATGCACTGCACAATCTCCCTCTCCTTGCTTCTTCATACTGTCTGCATGCCTGATGGGTGAGTGAGTCAGCAGAGAGTTGATAACACAGCTTTATCAGCCCAACAAAACAAAAGCCTCTCCCATTAGTTAAAGCTCTTAAACAGCTTTTTCCAAGGAAGAAACAGAGGAACATTACCTACCAGCTGATTTTTTGATTAGCTCTGAAAAGCACTCAGTGGATACTGTCCTATCTGCCTTTGTCCTGTCCCAGTGAAGTTGGGCGCATGCGCACACACACATGCACCTCTCGGCATTAACTAGCATACCACATGCCTAGGGCCTGTGGGGCTTGGGTCCATGCTGTAGGAGATGGGAAGTGGGGGGATCCCTGCATGAGCAGAGAGCAGCAAGGGGTGAGCACAGGGGGAAGGCAGACCCTGCTGTGCCTGCAGTCTCTGCCAGAGGTCTGGCTAGGGAGCAGAGGGTTGGGGCCAACCCTGTTCTCTGGAGCAGATAGCACAGCCCAGGACTGCAAAGCATCTGGGATGCTGGGGGAGTCTGGTTTAACTTAAACCAGGAAGGGATGTAATGCCCCTATGTATGTCTGTCCCTAGCCTTTGGGTACTCTGTTTCCAGTGCTTTACTTAACCTCCTTATGAGAGTTTCCTAATATCTAACCTAAACTTTAAATTTTACATCTTGAGATCGCTGCTGCTTGTTCTGTTGTCATGTGTCACAACTGCAAATAGTTTAGCTCCATCCTCTTTGTAAGCACTCTTCAGTTAGTTGAAGCCCGCTCTAAATGTGGCTTCACCTGTGTTGAATAAAGTGTAATAGTCACTTTCCATAGTCTGCTGGCAGTGTTCCTAGTAATGCAGCCCAGGATGCTGTTATCCTTTCACAACAAGGGCACGCTGTTGGCTCACACTCAGCTGCTTGTCCACTGTAACCCCCAGGTCCTTCTCTGCATAGATACTGCTTAACCAGTCAGTCCCCAGTCTGTACTGGTACATAGAATTGTTTTGTCCTAAATGCAGGACTCTTTGCCTTTGTCCTTATTGAACTTTTATCTGATGGTTTTTCAGTTTCTGGATAGAAAAATGTTCCTTTCCACCACTTAAAGGAAATGGAGAACTAAACTTAAGTAGCCAGGAGATCAGGAATTTCCAGTGGAACTTCTAAGAAACTATTTTTTAATCGAGGAAAGCTTCAATTTTAAAAATCCTCTTAAAGTCTTACTGAGAATTTCTCAATTTTCTTTGCTTTGTTAGAAGAAAACAGTTATTTTAAAGGATGAACTACAAAGCATAAGCATGCATCTTTTTATTTTTTATTTATTTATTTTGCTGTTTTCTAAATTATAAAGGAGTGATAAAGAGTAAAGATGCCATTAGACTTTTTTTTTTTTTGACAGTTCTTCAGTTTCCATGAAACTAGCCTGATTTTTCTCTGAACCTCCCCCCTCCGCAACTGTAAACACTTCCAGTCAGAGCAAGGTCTTCTGAGACATTTGCTCAGGTTCTGGCACAATAAAGCCCTGATCATGATTGGAGCTCTTTGAGTACAATGCCAGAATAAAGAAAAGGTTCACTTCATAGTTGTAGATCTCTCTCTCCACATCTTGTTACGATTCTGAATATGCTAGTTTCTAACCCAAGAAAAAGAAAGGAGATTGAGCACCTAAAAATAACCCCTTCTACCCAGCAAAGTTTGTTTTTTCTCCTTAACTTTTTCATTTGCATTATGTGGTCGTCTTTTATACATCAAAGGTGTTACCACCCCTGACACACCTGGTATAGTTTCAGAAAAACTGCATTTTCCAGCAATTTAATTCTTTAATGTAGGCATTTACTGCATGA
Source organism: Caiman crocodilus (assembly GCA_030014935.1). Lineage (NCBI taxonomy): Eukaryota > Metazoa > Chordata > Crocodylia > Alligatoridae > Caiman > Caiman crocodilus. The sequence goes on along the minus strand of JAGPOW010000290.1, from coordinate 30,411,097 downwards.
TTGGATTAAAATACTTACCTGTGTATACATCCAAACAGTTGCAGTAGCAACTGCAGTAGCCTCTTACAGTAGCAGTGGTCACTCTGTGTCATTTGAGTATTCTAAAAGGTGGTTGTGTCAGTAATTAGGAAAAATTATTTATTTGACTTCTTTTGTCTGTCAGTTTAGGGTAACTTCTGGCACAATTGCTTCCTTCTTTTGAATTGAATTGTTGGTCTAGATGCTCTTTAAAGTATCACATAACTTCTATAGCCATCTAAATGTCAGGAGGGAATCAGAGCTGTTCACTTGCTTGTTGGATGTGTCGAGACATTCAAGATGAATAACTTGAGAGTTCTAAAAGAAGGGACTTCTGCCAAAATACCCTTTTGAAAAAATGCCTCTTCACCTTAGCTTCACTTTTGTTTGGAACTAATATAATGAAGACTGAAACACTGCAGTTTGTCATTTTTGGTTGGTTTATTTGTTTTTAATATAATTTGTAGCTGGCTGGTTGCACACCTACTTTTTATATGGCAGTTAACAAGGCTGGTTAAAGATCTTGAAGTCAAAATTTAGAGAAGGGAATTTTTTTTCCTAATGAATTTCATGGCATTTTATTTTCCCCAGCCAACTTGAATAGCAAGCCAATAGCAACCACGTGTGATTTCAACCCCACTTTGAGCATGTAATGTGATTGTCAGGTTGTTGCTAGGTACTTGCATATTATTTGATGTAAACAGAAAGGCCTAAAGCTTTGTCACCTGTAGCTATACTGGGGGATCTGGTTGCCTCTCTTCAATAACTTTGTTGCAACCTTGTTAACGGGTGTAGTGTGCATAAAACCTCCAGTTAGTGTAAATGACCTGGAGCCTCAGAAAGAGTTGCCACAGCTTGCTGGTTCAGTTTCCTGTCTACCTGCCATTGACTATGCTGTCTTCTACACTTATGCCTGAATGTTCAACTGGATTATTCCATACTCATCATCAGCTGCCACATTCCTCTGGGTTAAATTGGTTAAATACTGGACCCACATACATACTGTATTCCTTCACCATTGTTTCCCTGATCAATATTCTGGTTACATTTGTTGGGGGAACCACAAATTATCAGGAACAAGTGAATTTTCTGATGAATTTTCCCATAGAAAATTCATTAGAAAGGGTCATTATATCGTATTGCTAGTGTTCAGCAACTCTGATGAAGAAGAATTGTAGCAGGAAAAGAGGATACTTTATCTGGATATTTTTAGGGGTCAGAGAGAGGGTCAGGCACAAGCCCATGATGTTCCTAAATCCTCCTAGAGCTCATCCTTCATTAATGCCATTGCTGGCTAGAGAGCCTGGTTGAGCAAACCACTTGTATATGGTCACTGTGGGGGGTTGCAGAAACCTACTTACATTTGGGACATGGCATGAGTGTGGTTCTGGAAGAATGATTGCAGAACTTCTGGTGGGGGGACAGAATGGCAGGGATGTTTAAGAGGGGACTCTGAGCTAAGTAACTATAGAAAGATTGTTGGCAGAGGCAGCTGTGGAGTGCAGCTGGTAGTTCTGTCCCAAACACACACAGCCATGATGGGAGAACTATTTTAAACATCTTTGCAGGCAGCTCTGTTTGTGTTGGTAATAAAATGATTTGGACTGATTTGTTGTCTACCTGTGATACTCCATGTTTACTTGGAATAGCACTTAGAACCCTGGCTGTTGCAGGAAGAAGTGCTTGTGCGACTCTAAGGACTGTTTGTTTCATGTGCCTGAAGAGAGAACAAATGTCATGGAGCTTGTAAATGCTTTGAGTGTAGAATGTGCCTTAGTTAATACATCCAAAGTTAGCTTTGCAAGTAGTGGGGATTAGACAACAGCATTTTTGTGTAGATGGAACTTTTATCTTCCTCTTGAAGTTTCTTGGTGTTGTTCTCGCTATAGATCCATCTGTGTGGTGTCACATGTATGTGTACATACACATTTTTAATAGTAGTCTCATGTGACTTGTCACCTCATATTCCAGCGTAAGGGCATTGGGGGGATGCTGGCAGTTTGACTCTTATGCATGGAGGCTTTTCAAAATGCCTTGTAATGGTTACTAGCCTATGTGAAAAAAGTAGGACATTTGTGTCTAACCTGCATGACTGGGGCTGGAGGTAGCATCGAGTTTGAAATGGATTCTGCGTTATTGCTGACTAGGTCTCCTGTTAAAGTATAGGAAAAAAAAATGGGAGGGGGCTTCTTGGGCAATAGAGCTCGTAAGAGCTGGGATCAACTTCAAATCAGGAAAGGCATACCTGCCATAGGACTGGTTCTAGTTGCCACAGACTTGAATTCTTCAACTGACACTGAAACAGGCAGTGATGGAATAGGCTTGTCTCTGTGTGTGATGTGAGCATGCAGGTATGTGATGGTGCTTGTCAGATTCCTTCTGCAGTCTATCCAGCTCTGCTGTGGATTACTCTACATGATTGCCATTCCAGCAAAGCATCAAATAGGCAAGAAAGGCCTCTGTTCTAGCACAGGGGTGTTCAGCCCCCAAACTATGGGCCAGATTCAGCTCCTAGTGCCATGTCACTTGGCCTGTAGGGTTCCCCACAGGTCCAAAAACTTCCCAGTGAGGGAGCAGATAGCACCCTTGCTGCCAAATTTACAGGCCCTTGGGGAACTCTGGGTCTTGTGAGCTCCATTGGATGACGGATCTCAGTATGCAGGGCTAGGCAGGGGCCTCCAGAGCCCAATCTCAGCCTGCAGGGCTTGATCCAGCCCTGTTCCAGTCCTCTGGTTTGTGGGGCCAAAAGCTTGAGCGCCACTATTCTAACACAGTGGTGCCCAACCTTCTGGCTCTGCAAGCTGGATGAGTGACATGGGCTTTATTTGTGAACTGGATCCCACATGGGGTCAAGCTGTGGGTGATCCTGCGTGCCTGGATCTGGCTGTGCTGTCCTGGAAATTTGGGCAGCCAGTAAAGTGACAGTTAATGCTGCCACCACTCCCCCATCTCCAAATTTCCAGACCTATAGGGAGTCCCGTGGCTAGATAATATGGCTCCCTGGGTCAGATTTGACCTATGTGCTGGGGGTTCAGTCCCTCTACTATGTTCTTGCAGGGTAGGCACCCACGCTCAGTGCATTTATGTGGTCCTCTTTCAGTTCCTTCCTTGGCAGATGCATTAGGTACTAGTTGAGGAGTTTATTGGGATTATGGACCAGGTCCCTTGAACTTCTGCCTAGATGCTATGAAGCTACATATGAATGTCTTGGAGCTCAAAACTGTCAGACTAGTCTGTGGGTTGAACCTTCCTGCCCTTTTGGAATTTGGGACTGGAAATCTTCTGAGACTTACTACACAACCCTGGGAAAAACCTTTTCACCCCTGTCTTTGTGTTGTGTGGCCACTGGAATCTGTGACCTAGATGACCCTTGATTTTCTGGGAGCCAGCAACAACAGCAGACTTTGAGTATACAGTGTCTGACCAACCCCATGCTGTCCCTGCACAGATCTGTAATGGACATGATACTCTGCATTTTGAATTATCTTCTGTTTGGCTGGTATACAACCAAGTCTAGCACCAAATGTGAGAACTTTTGCCCTTGAGGTGGGGTGAGTACTGGATCATTACCAGATGCTCTTCTCCTGCAGTGCCAGTGGGTTGTCTTGTGCTTTTCCACTCGTTTGCAGTATAGAACCGTCATCTGAGTGAGGAAGTAAAAAAAACTCTGACTCTTGCTCTTCTGTTTTGGCTGTCACATCTCTAACAAGTGTTAATCCAGCCTCTGATGCAGCTCTTGGGCTATCTGGACCTGTTCTCACAAGACATCCAAATGCAGAATAATTGTATCTGCATACTTATTTAAAACAGAGCTTCTTCATATGGGTGAACCTCAACACTGATTCTCTGCCACACTTGAACTAGACCAGGCTTTTGTTTTGTCTCTCTTAAAACTTCACCTTGTGGCAACTTTAGCATGCCCCCACCCCTAAGTTGTAATGCAGTAGGGCTCATGTACAGGCTTTGTAGAAGGGAGCCCAAAAACCCTAAGAGCTTCCTAGTTCCCTGCCTTTTGAGATGTGTGAAACATACTTTCAGGACCCAAGGCTATGGGGGGATGTGTTTGTGGTAGGATTCTCCTCCAAAACAGGTTCTCAGGAGGCAGGATCTGTAGGGTATCTTGCTCAGTAACCAGCCATATCATCTGGTGCAGTGATTTCTGCATTTGGATGGAATATCTGATGCTGATGTTGTAAGAACAGGTCTAGATAGCCCAAGAGTTGTCAGAGACTGAATTGTTGCTAGTTGGAGATATCAACCAAAACAGACTTCCTATCTGCCCTTCTGGGGCCCCTTAGTTCTGAGGCAGCCCTGATTGCCATTCCATGGTAGGCAGGAGCAAAAAGTGGCAGGAGTGGCATCTGTTTCAGTCAGATGGTCCTTGAGAGAGAGGTTGAAAATGCCATGCCTGTGTTTCCATAATGAAATTTTGTAGGATTTCAGCTCTAAGAACTTTAACGGTAGGCTTTTTATCATGATTTAGGATTTGAAAATGATTGTGGAAGGGGAAAGGAGGCTTCCTGGCAAGGCATATGTAGAATCAATTAGGATGCGCTAATAATGGAAAATCTCGGAGATAAGAGAAGGAGAAAAATGCCTAGTGACCACTGTCTGGCTTGATTCCTGCTTCTAAAGAATGATCAAAACCTACCGGTGACCAGAAGATTAGATGGATAAATATATCGCAACTGTTTCCTTTTATTGTAAAGCATCTATATGTCACTAAAACATGAAAGGAAGTGAGAGATGTAATCCCACCAAGTTACCCTGCTGCAACATGTATGATCTGTTGATTGCTATCTTACATACTGGTGCCTGTGTTCCTTGGAACAAAATTTGCCAAGTCCTTGATGTCAGGGACAGAGAAAATGGTAGGGCTGAAGTTCTATAGATGCACTGATTCTAGGATCTGACAACCCTCTTTTGCTGCATTTTGCAATTTTTATGCCTCCATAAAGGCTCACGCCCCCAGTTTGATGCTTGCGTTTTATGTTCTTTAAAGCACATCTGCAGTTCTTGGACCTCCCCTGTATCCTCCTTTCTGGCAGAGGTTATGCACTCCCCTTTTTATCAGACTGGGTGAAGTCTCTGAATAGCAACAGGCACATACCACAGGTTTCAGTCCAGGAGTGGTTACCCCCCAGCTTCCTGCAGCAACAACATGACTGCTGTTGTCTATGTTAAGCTGCCTTTAGATTAGCCACTGTGTGTACTCCTGCTATGTGGTATGGAAGAGTTCTGTGGGGCAGTACTAAGAGTTTTAATAATACTTGCACTGGTATAGATCTACCAGCCAAATCCTTTATATGGACAATATAATACTGCTATGAAGGTATAGATCTAGGCCATTTTAATAACATCTTTATAATGTTTTGTGCTCTACAGCTGAAAAATATTATCTCTGTTTTTATGAATAGGAAAAAACTGAGGCACAGAGAAGGAAAGTTACTTGTGTTAAAATCACTCAATGGGCCAGTGATAGAATTGAAAATAGAGTACTGGACAGTGACTTGGAACACCTGGACTCTTTCCCAGGCTGTGGTTCCGCTGTTTACAGTATGACTTTTACTGGTATAGCTATCTCTGCCCCCTCCCTTTTTTTTTTTTTTCCTAAGAAAAATAGGCTGAACTCTTTATGGTTGTAATGATGTTGCTAAAACGTTTACGTGTGTGCCAGACCTATATATAAAACTTTTGGACAGCCCTACAATGAGCCTTAACTCGCATGTTGAACGAGACACGATTTTAATTTCCTGTTCATCCTTGGCCCTGCTACCAACAAAACCATCTATCTCATGGGCCAAGTAATAATTCAGTCGTCACAGATCAGGCTAAACTGCGTAGACTGAACTAATAAGCAAGTGAACAGGCATTCACTTCTGATTCTGGAAATGCAGTCATATGCCTAGTCTAGAGCATGCATTAGAGCATGCCTCCCTGCTTAACTGGAGCAGACAGCTTGGGTCATGGCTTGTCTACCGACCCTGTGAGGGGGAGTTTGCAGGGGAGGTGCAAAGCATCCTGGGATGCTGTGAGACTGAATTAAATTGAATCAGTTCACTGAACTTCTGTCCCAGATCCCTTCTAGATTCAAGTTAAGTCTGATACTACATCAATCCAAGTTTTATCTTAAACCAGTTTTGGCCAGTTTGAAAGTGATATATGTGCACTAAACTCTTGCTGTGTTACAGATTTGAATTGATTTCCAAGCACTTACACCAGTTTACATATAATTTCTGTCCCTAGCCATGGTGTCTTTAATGTTCTTGTTAATTTGGAAATAAACTGAGGTCACCAAGTCCTGATATTAAGTTTAACTGTTGGCATAGGGGTGTAATATGTTTTTAACTGAAATAATTATAAAGGTATAATGTGAGTGCATTTATACTTGAAAACATTTGACTTGATCCCTTATGCTTTTTCTTCTTCCTGTATAGCACATGACAACTTTGTTAGTGTATATTAGGGATGTGCTAAGTGGGCCCTATTCAGTACAGATTCAGCCAGAATTGGGGACAGTGATTTGATTTGTTGATTTGGATCACTGTCCCTTTCCTGATTCGATTCAGCTGAATCCGAATCTGAAGATTTGAGGCTGATTCACAGAATCAGCAATTCAGGCATAGATGCAACTTTAAATGTTTTTTTCTACATAGCTTGAGGTAGGAGCACAACTTGTGAATGCTGCTGTGCTGGGGCGCATGGAGCATTCCACAGGAGTGTGTGGGGAGGACCCAGAAGTGGACTGGAAGTATTTCCGGTCTACTTCCAGGTCTGCCTGGGAGTGTGTTGCACTCGTGTGTGCCACCATGCGCGCGTCCCGTGTCCTCCCCCCCCCCCGCTTGGTGATCAGCTGCAGGGGGACCCTGGGTGCCCTGCCAGAACCAAGAAGCACCAGTTGCTGAGTCGGGGGTGGGAAATTCCAAAGGACTCAGAATTGCTTCTGGTCCATTTCCAGGTCTGCTGCAGAACATGCTGCTGAGCCCCCTGCGCTTCTGGGACACTCCATGTGCCCCAGCATCGCAGCATTCATGAGCTGCTTGCTACCTAGAAGTACGTAGAAAAAACATTTGAAGCTGTGTTTATGTCCGAATCTCTGAATTGATTCAGAGCATTTCAGTTTGATCTGGAGAGATTACAGGGTCCTCCAGTTAGATTCGGCCACCAAATAGCGTCAAATCTCCACTGAATCAGATTGGGGATCAAAGCTTCGCACAGCCCTAGTGTATGTGCATTTGCACTGTTATGCCATAATAGTTAAAGCAGTTCAGCCTTCCAATTTAGACCAGTTCCAGCTTGTTACTTGTCTGTCACCAAACGACTCTTGGTTCTACCAGTCTGTATCTGATTATCTAAATGTTATTAGTGTTACTTCAGCTTCCTCACCCAGGCCCTAAGTTCACCATGGATGTATATAAATTTCTATTTCCTTGTAAGTCTTAATTTTAAAAGTTTTGTATACAAGAGTTAAGGAGGAATTCCAAATGTTCCTATCTTTGTCGTCTTTTCTCTTGTTGTGAATGTGGTATGCTCAGGTGTGTTGACAAATATTAAAAGGAGAACAGAGCCAAAGAAGATTTGCTGAAATTTGATACTGCAGCTGCTGCTCACTACTTCCCTCTCCACCAGTGGTGAGCCGGTTTTAATGTAAGAAGTAAGGCCATGGTTTTCAGAAAAACCATTGTTTAACTACTGCATGCCACCAATGGTTTCATTGGAGGGTGGAAATCTGACAAGTCTTGATGTTTGATTCAGTAGTTGTATGAACTCAGCTTTTGAAGCTTTGTTGTCTTTAAATGCTTTTTGTCCAAAATGCAACAGTTGTGGGTCAGATAGACTCCATTACAGCAGTTGAAGGGATTTCTCAACACTTTAAAGAATCTCACCAGATCTAATTTAGCTTTTTCTTTGTCTTGGCTTTTCATCTTAGGGTAGTGATGGGACTATATTGTGCTTACATTTTAAACTAGTTCTATATGTTGGAAAACATTTAGAAAAAAGATGTGGATGTTCTAAATGTTTAGCTTTTTTTAAAGTAGATTGTGATGCCTTGTGCTGGTAAAATATTACTAGCAAACAAAGTAATTCGATAGAACAGGCTTTTGAAAACCTAATTATTTAAGCTTCTTGAAATGTTTTTGGCTTAATTTTGAGGAGCATTTTTCTATGTTGTGAATTTGGTGGATTTTCTTGTTGTGGTTTGGTTTTAAGCCCTCTACTGTCTGGATATAAATACACCATATGCGTACTTCTGCACTTCTGTAAAGTACTAGTCATCCTGCTTTTAGGTTCAAGGTGTTGAATAGCAGAGCTGATAAGTAATCTAATTTCTGATGTATAAAGTTGGGACCACAAGCTTTGGAAATGTTTTGGCATCTCTGATTTTGTCACCTGGGATAGGTGGCACTGATGCACGTTTCGCTAATGATTCATTCTATTAGCGTGAAGAGTGACTTGTACTGATGCTGCTTGACTGGGCTTGCATTTGATATAGCTGCTTTATTGAAAAATATCCCACTGTGGACCAGTCCTAAAGTGAACTAATGGATCTGGGTTCTTCTCTAACACCCATTTCTATCCTATCTGCATAGCTGTCTCTTGCCTCGTATAGTTGCAAGCAATACATTTTTGTATTTTACAAAATTGATTTTAAATATTCAATAAAAGGAGCTCCAAAGCCAGTTAGTTTCAGCTACTAAAAAATATCCCTGAAAGTGACAGACACGTCAACAGTTTCCTTCAGCTCACCTGTGAAGGAAGCCCTTCTCATACTCTGCCCTCCTGGATTGGAGGGAAGTGGTTTTTTTTGGGTTTTTTTTTTTTAACTGATAAAAAAAATAATAAGATTCCATGCCCTTCCGAGAGGAGAAATTTCAACAATTGGAAGAGTGGCATGGGACCATGTGTTGGTTTGAAAAAGGATATAGTTTGTAAAGATGTTTCCTTTGATGCCTATGATGAATATGGATGTTTTTCCGTTGCAGAGGGTCCTGATTAAATTATGTAATTAGAGCTGACCAGACAGATCTAAATATAGGAAGAGGCTTTGGTTATCCTGTCTTTGTGTGTATTAACACACCCACACAGATGTCTGTTTGTTATTGTTGTAAATAACACCTGGTTTTTAAAGATGGTTCAAAAAGTCAGGAAGAGGAATGATCTCTTCGGGGAAAAAAAAATGCCTGGTGCAACTTCTATGATAAAAGGAAAGATGTTATTTCCCCTGTTCTTTGGCCTTTTTAGGTGTCGAATGTGGTATCTAAAATAATTGCTTTGTAGTTTTTATTTTGATAATTGAGTTACAGTTTTGGTTTTGGTTGTTCCCCCCCCCCCCCCCAATGGTCTGAACTATGCTCACTTAGTAAGTTGTCACCCAAATAACTTGGTTTAGAGATTATCTTTCCTGCTCTTTCAAGACCTAGGTTGGTTCTGGGCTCACTTAAATTAATGGGAATATTCAACACACAAGAAACATATTAGTGAAATTAAAGCTATTAGAATCTGGTGTAGTTGCCATAAAAATACATTTTTCCCACCTGCTTTGAAGACTGATCACTGGGGATCCTGGTTTTCTCTGATTTAAAAAAAAAAATCCCCAATTTTTCGTTAAAGGAAAGTAACCCCAAATCCATATTTTTCTGTGATTTTTAAAATGAAACATCCCTAATACATGGATGTATATGCAGTGGTGTTTCATTTTTCTTGTGAAAAAATGTGCGTTTTGGGTTACTTTTTTAACCTGAAAATTTGGGGGTGTTTTTATCGGAGAAAACCAGGATCCCTGCTAGTCATTTGTCCTTCCCATCCCTGAAACTCTCGTCTCACTGAATGAAGACTGTATATGGTAGTTGATTGTTTGACAGTAGGTGGAAAAATATGTGGAAAATTAATATAGGTGTTTCTCTACTTTTTTAAAATAAAAATGAACCGCATGAACCTATAAAATTGTCCTAGGAATAAAAGAATCTGTGATCCATTGCAGTGTAGTCAACTGTTCCATGATACTTGCACAAAGGTAATCTCGACTATCCCAGCTATATTTGAATAAGGAGTTACCCCATTTCTTTCCTAACTTAGATGCAGTGTAGGTAAAGTACAGTTGAGGTCGACCATCAACTCCACTTTTCTAGAAGACTTGAAAATTGTGCACTGGTCAAGAAACTGATACTCTGTTTGCAGGTATTCTGATTTGTCTTGTTCATGCTATGGTTTTGTTTGTTTGTTTTTAATGATCCAGGAGAACTGTTTTGTAATATGACTATAGTTGGCATGTAAATAGTACCTTAAATATGTAAAGCAACTTGTGAGTCTTTTGTTTATTTTATAACAGTTGTGAACTGAAATGTCTTTTAGAGGAAGAGTCATAAAACGAAGTGACTAGTTCAGAGTTTTAATGCTAAGAAGCTCTCATAGTCTTTTATGCCTAGCTTATCTTGAATTTACTATCATTTTATTGTTACTCAAATCTGTTGATACCAAAATTGTAATGGGCTGAAAGGCTAGCTACAATTGTCAGTTGAAGCTGTTATGGAATTGTACTAGTAATATCAGGGATGTCCAAAATATGGTCTGCAGACTGGATACAGCTTGTTAGAGCCCCATCATGTGACCTCCAGTGCTGCTTGTGGGTCTTGGGGTTGATTCACAGGCAGAATGGAAGGTGTGCCAGATAGTCCCATGCGCCACATGTAGCTCTTGCTTGTCCATTCTGGGACTGCACAACATGCCACATCTGCTCCACTGCACACTGGATCCAGCAACACATCCCAGAGAAGCTACCATGAGCAGCATAGCCCTGAAGCCACTGTAATAGGACCATGCTGCACATGGCATCTGCTTTAGCCATTCCAGGACACGTGCTGGGTCCAGTCTAGACTGTAGTCTGGCCTTGTGTCCACTTGTCCAGCCAGCAAGCCTGGCTGGGTTTGGCATCTCTGAGTGAGACAATTCTGAGATTTTTTTTGTAGACTTTAATGTCACCACTTTCCTGGTTATTGTTCAGAATTCATTTTGACGTATGTGACATGTTGTCTTAACTGACCCCTTAGTCTGAATCTTTTGAATTCAGTTATTTCTTTTAGGAGGATGAGGCAAGGGATCGAGAAAGTCTGTTAGAATTTACTGGTGTCTCGCTATTAAACTGATTACCTTTAATAGTTAAGGAAGAGGATTGCTAATTTGTGTGACCGAATCAGAAATGTGCTTAAATGGAAAAAAATATGTAGTTTGTTTTAGAAACTGGCCATATTCTTCAAACCTAGTTCATCGTAGTGTTCCTTGTCAGTGAGTTAACAGCGTACTAATTGTATGTCCCATATTGTAAACTGTCTGGGTAGGAAAATAAGTCTGCTAGCTGCTTCACCTTTTTGTGTTCTGGGATCTTAATGAATCTACTCTAGGAGGCTCAGATCTAGCTCAGGGCAGGTTCTCACACATTTTGAATGTTTCTAGAACTGTTTTGGGTTGTTTTTTCCTTGAAGAAGACTATTTGTGGTTGGTAGTTATTAAGTGAGAAGAGATGAGGAATGCTGGATTCTCTTCCTGGATTTCTTGTCATAAATCAGTAGAAATCAAGGTCTTTCCTGTCTTCCAACCCCCCTCCCATGTTTTTCCTTTTTAAAGACTCTTCCCTAGCTGAATTAAAGAGGATGTGGGCTTCCAAAGGGACTGCCTCTTTGGATTGAAGCATAACAACTGGGAGACTCCTGCTTTGCTTTGAGTTAACTCTTATACTGTAAACATCGTATCTTGGTGTAATGCTTTGCTCAGCACTAACATGTGGTTTACTGGGAATAAAGGCTTCTTCACAGAACTGACATGGGACAGGCCAGATGTGTGCTTATAGATATTAAAGTTTGCATCTAGGTATCTAATATAGCAGGGGTGTGAAACATACGGTCTTCAGGACAGATCTGAACCATGGAGCCACTTCAGCTCATCAGGTTACTGGCAGGCTACTGGAAGTTTGGGGTTGTCAGAACCCAGTGGTTGTATGCCTATGGCACAGTGGAAAATTCCATTGGTTTGATATACACATGGCACAGTGAAACATTCCTCTGGTGGCAGTAACTAGGTCGCAGTGGAAAATGCCGCTGTGCCAGAACCCAATAACTATATGCCACAGTAATAGAAAATTACAGCTTAGAAAAAGTTCCCGCCGACTTTATGCAAACACGCACAACACCATTGGCCGGTTCCAAATTATTCATATTTGGTGACTAGTGATTGGCTTGCTAGCCATATAAAAGTTAAATCCGTTTCAGCTCACGTGGGAGAACTCTGTACGTTTCTTGGAGTGGAGAACTCTGGACACATGATGGAGCCAGCTGGCAGACTGATCACCCACCAGGGACTCCCCTCCCCGTCACTGACCTTCCCGACATACCCTCTGTCCCCGCGCGCTCATTAAGCTGTTCCCGGATGTCTCGTTCTGTTCTCGGAGAGCTCTCATCTCACCTTGTTCCGTTTGCATCCGTAACCTAAGTCAGTTTTTGTCCTGCATTGTAACCATCAGCAGCGTAAGTAAAGCAATCTTAGCTCAACCAGTACGCTTCGGTGCCTAGTTTCCTCTCCCTCTGTCAAAAAGTACCTACCTGCCGTTCCGGGCTACTGGCCATAGCCTCGGCCTACCACTCGACCGCACAGGGGTCTGTGGCTGGGAGACGGCCTGCTGCAGAACCTGGGGTCCTTTGGCCATTGGTGGCAGTAGGGCAAGTGATGGATGTGCGAACACTGTACTGTTCACCTGCTGGCTGCCATCCCTGCCATTTGTCCTTGTTTTGTCCCACACCAAATCTGACATGCAGAGCTCTAAAGTCCAGGTCCAAGTTGGAGCATGAGGTGAGTCTAAAATCCCTGAAATAGGTTGTCTCAGAACCCAAAACTCTAAGTGGACAGGTAAGGGACAAAGAGTAAGGATAACTTTTTACCTATGAGGTTTCCTAGAGCACCGTTTCTCAACCCTTGAGTCATGACCCAAAAGTGGATTACAAGAATATATGAAAAGTGTGCTAACAAACTTTAAAAATGGATCAATAAACCTTTAAAATGGATTCTCCTTTAAAGGAGAAATTTGGGAAATTATGCTTTTCCCTTGCAGGCTGTCAGAGACTGCAAGGGGCTGCTTGGGGGACCCCCTGTCCCACACCCATACTCTGCCCCACACACTGGGGAGCTGGGGCATGGGGTTGGGGGGGCAGTGGGTCAGGACTGGCCATTAATGTCTACAGATTGGTCCTGGTCCAAAAAAGGTTAAGAACCACTGTCCTAAAGTATTCTTAAAGCCAGTAGATTTATTCCATATAGTTTATTTTGAGGGATTAGGTTTGTAGACCACCAGGCAACAAGTGCCCATGTGAAAGTATATTGTGAAAAACTGAACAATTATGTGAGCACTCCACATCCCTATAGTCTATTTGTGGGTGGGTAGGCTGGCAAGGCAGGCATTATTTTGTGATGGATGCTCCCAGGGGGTATAATGACACCTCCAACCCATATGAATTTTTTGCATATCACTTGAGGTAGTGGAAGGATCACACAGGGATTTCTTTTTCTGTTTTGGGTCTCGTCCTCTTCTGAAATATGAGATATGTTGAAAGAGCTTCTGAGAGAGTTTTTTTTCCAAGCTGAAGATCTCTTCCAACCTCAGTCATGTTTGTAGTGTCATAATACTCCTAAAAGTTTTCCTTGAAATCTTTCAAAATAGACAAGATTTAAATTCCCAATACAAAAGGAACAAAAAAGGAGCCTTTAGAAAGCAGAGGTAATGAAGATCTGAATTATCTTGGTATGCAGAAAGAGTTCAAACTTTTGCTGCACCTTCTCTTCCTTAAGAGTTGCTCCACGATGGAAACAAGGGGTAGAGAGTACTTCCATGTAGGTGTTCTGTTATGGTATTCTGTTGTAGCACCTTTAGAAATGTTGAACTTTATGCACCTTTAGTGCACCTATGCAGATTTATGCAAGGAAATATTTCTTGCAGGGAGAAAAATTGAACACAAAAGGAGGGAATAGCCAATCTTATTTCTGTTGCAAGCTCTAAAGAATGCATTAGGGGAAAAGGAAGTAATGGAAAGATTTGAACTTCTTTCAGAGAAGTTAATTAAGTTGCTAAATGTTTTCTAAGAAAGGGATTTTTAAGCTTGCTTCAATTGTTATCTATTTATATTTTCAATCATGAATGGATGCTGAGAGAACTGTGGTCTTGAGTATGAACTGAAAGAAAAAAGTAGGGCATAGACATGTGTGAAGAAGTTGCAAATTCCTTGGTTGCCCCCCTTGACTGTTCTTGTCTGAGTTTGTTGCATTTTTATTGAATAATACACATTAACATTTTTTTGTTAATTGCATTCTTTAGCACTCAGTGATGCAGCCATAATGTAAATACCGAAGCCAGGAGTGGAAGCTACTTCCTGTTTGTCTAACTTGGGGCTAGATGTTAGTTTTCTGGCTTCATCAGTGCCCTGACCTTCTCCCCACACACTGACTAGCACCCTCTCATCCAACTTAAGATAGTTTTTTCTTTGGGATGTTTCTGGTAATTTGAAGACACTAAAACATTTAGCATCAAACTAGCTGCCCAGTGTTGCTGACAAATTCTTAGTTAACCATGCCATTTCATTGGATGCTGGAAAGAGAGAACTTCACTGTTAGGCAATTTGCCTAGCTGAGTCTTGCTTAAATTTGGAGCAAGTTAAACAGCTGTTGTTTCAGACTTAAAAAAAACAAAACAAAACAAAAAAACCTGTTTGTAGGTGTTCAGTTAAAGTCCAAAGACCAAACAAAAGCTAGCAACAGGGAAGAAAAATATAGATTTTAGTATTCGAAACAAGCTTCTTGCTTGCTGCTCATGTGCCAAAAGAATGCACTAGAATAAAATGTATGTACAATTTGACATTCAGTTTCTAGTCATGCTGCAATTATTCTTAATTTCTTTAAATTGATTTCAGGCTTACTTCTGGAGGATCTCTGATTTCTACCATACTTTGTAACACATTTATCTTCAAGGGTTGGTAGTCACTCAGCTATTGGGGGCACTGACCCTCTTTTCCCAAAAGTGCATATGTATATCTGGGGAAGAGAAGCTAAGAAATCTGTGTCATCTGCTGACCTGTGGCTTAATGTTTATTTTGCACTTTAAACTGATAAGACCACTTTGTGCAAAAGTAATACAGGAAATGATGCATTGCAAAAACCAAAAGTGGCAGCAGAAAGGAAAACGGAATGTACTGGCAAAAGCTCAGAACCATAGACATACTTTCTGATTCTTGGAAATGGAAAAACTTCACCTACACTATCATTTATTTATTTATTTTAATACTGTCTTGACATTGGAGTCCAGTGCTAGAGCAGTGTGCAGTAGACTGTGGTGGATAGCAGTTCAATTAGTTCAGAAAGTAATGTTTTGTCCCATTGTATTTTTGATGGATTATCCTGGATACTAGAACTAAAACGGTTCATAAGCAGATAATGGCTTATGAACTGTTGGTTGGCCCCAGAGAGTTGGTTAGGCATAGGGTGCTGACATTTTATAATTGTTCAGTATTGGAGAACCTAGTGTATAATTCCCCCCTTCTTCCCCCCCATATCTATCGCTACACAAGACCTTTTTTTAATCCAACCAAAGTGGTCTATAAAGACCTTGCCATGGTCTTAATTCTTCTCCTTATTTAATGTTGGATTGTATCTTGGCATTTTGAGAAATTGATTGAACTGGAGTATTATTTTGTGCACTCCTATGAGAACAGCTGCCAGGTAACACAGTTCAGTAAGAACAGATTAAGTCCAAATACCTTTTATCAAGTACAAATTGGCACTACAAAGATTTTTAAAAGATATATGACTTGGGTTCAAATAACTTTGAAAGATGTTATTAAAATGTAAACTGTATTTTTTTTTCCATTCCTAAAAGATGTAAGTGAAAACAATAGGTTTGTTTTTTTTAAGAGAGAGACATTAGATTTTTAGTTCTTTGAAACTTGCAAATTCATTAGTATAACATTGTACCTGAAAGCAAAAATGGACTGGAAGATAGACTAGAAATGAATGCAACCTGGTATTTTTTTCTTATTGTCTAAATTGGAAGGAATGCAAACACAAGCAACATATATGGTGTATTGATTTCTAATATTTAGAATACCCTGAGTAGTCTAGTCTCATGTATACAATTTCTATAACGTGTGAGAATGACCTAAGCATATAAGGGGTTCTGATAATAAGGTTCTTAAATCAGGACAACTTTTAAATGGAGTACTTCAGTGTTTATAAGGATAAAAAAAATCACACCTCGAACACCTTCAGTTATAATGGCTGAGTTTCAGTTGATTTAAAAAAAAAAAAAAAAAAAAGCAGTACAGGTCCAGGTAACTTGCATTCACAAAAATGCAGAATAGGGGGGAAATGAATACCTAAGTCTAAAACTGTTTATAGAGCTCAAAATTAAAGTTTGTGACAACAATTGGATCAAGTTGTATGTCTTTAAGTAAGTACTCCAACTATGTTTATAGTTACATCCAAGGTTTTTAAGGGGGGGGGGCGGGGAAGGGCCTGGTAGCAGTGACTGGCACTGTGGGGATGGCTGCACCCGTGCTCCCAGCTTCCCCTCCATTTGAACCCACAAACCATGCTGTGGAAGCAGCAGCAATCTCTGAATTGGGTGAGAATCCTGCCTGCCTCTTCCCCTACATTCCTCTCCATTCTTGGCACTCCCTCCCTTTCTGTGCTCATCATCACCCCCTCCTACTTACCCCCTTCCCCATCTGCTGCTGTCTCCAGCTGACTTGCTGGCGAGGTGGACCTCCAGATCTGTTCCTGCCATGCTTCAGCCAGGCTCTGTGGGGTCAGTGCTCAGGTAGGGAAAGTGGCAGTGTTAGGTTTTCCTTCCCTGAGCCTGCTCCCAGGTTAGCAAGGAATTTATGGCTGGGAGGATTGGGCAGGGAGGAAGATGTCAATGCCAGAAAGTCAGGATGGAGGGGGAAGAAGTGGCTTTGGAGAACAACCCCACCCCTGGGTTAGCTGGGAACAGTAGCAACAGCAGGTAGGAGAGGGGGTGAAGTGGAGTATAGGGGAGGTGGTGCTGAGCATGAAGGGGAAAGATGGGGGAGGGATTCTTATGTGCTCTGGGGACCTAAGAGGTCCCCGACTGCTTCTCCTACAGCCTCGTCTGAAAGGGGGTTGTGACCATGCCACTGCACCCTGTCTGGATCTGCCTCTGGATATGTTGATATACTGTGAAACCAATATAGAAAACTGGTGACATCCTTTCTTCTAATTTCTTAGGAGGGGAAAAAAAAAAGCATGCTGTAATAAATGGCTTCTGCTGCTTTTAGGCATTTCTTTGTTCAATGCCAAAAGCGAATATTGATAATTTTGTATGTGCTTCTGTTCACAATGGCATCTGATGAAATTTTCTCATCTCTGACTTTTGTCTTCATATTTTTTGAAGGGTACTAGTGTTAGTGCAGCTGTCTAAATTCTCTTCTAACAGTCTGCTACATTTCATGTGTTTTCTGAACAATGTCGTGAAACTTATGCTGTTGCAGATCAATCTCTCTCCTTGTAATGTTGAAGTTACGATGGCTGGTTCCTACCACCTGTGTAGGTAGGGTTTTTTCTTATTTCTTAATGTGTTATTGGTATTGAGACTGGCCCCTATGGCTTTAAAATCTTTAAATATAATTTGCCGCAGTGAACAAGCTGAACTACTGTATTTGAACCATAGTATTCACAAATTTGAATGCAGCAGACTTCATTCAAACTTTGGTCTCTGATTTGCAGGTAGTTTGCAACAAGCTAGATAATCAGGTGCTGCTGGGTCTGTTTCCAGTTAATAAGGTAACAAAAATTGGGATCTGACATTTAATTGCAGATCTCCAAAACTGGATGTCTTGCAGCATCACGCATGGATAGCAAGATGCACAGTTTTGGGGACTACAGTCAAATTTGTCAGATCCTAGTCACACATTTTCCTGGGGCACGTAGCTGGCTGCACAGGTCTACCTGGGCAGGGGGACTGGGGATTGGAGGGTTTCCTTCCCACCCCTCCACTGTGCAGGGACACCCTGATACACAGCTGGCCATGCCTCACACCTTGAAACAGCATATGTGCAGATTGCACGTGTGCTAGGCTGTGGATCAAGGATGTCCTTACCCTGGGGGGTTCAGAGTGGCTCCCAGTGGCGTACCAATGTGGGGTAGTGGTGGAGATAGGCTATTCTGGGCCCTGCAGGGGGTACTTGGTTCCCTGGTGGCACTTCTGACAGCGTTTCTGGGCTGAGCAATTTTGCTGACGGGGCGGGGGGGGCACAAAAGGAGGTATTGGTCCCCAGGTGCCAGAGACCTATAGTACATCACTGATGGCTCCCCCTTTGTGGGGACATTTAAAGCCTCCCTGCGCAGTTTAGTAGTGGGCTACACACTATGGGTTTAAGCATCCCCGTGTGGGAGGAACCAATGGGCTCCTAGCATGCAGATGGTATTGAGATGCGCAGTGAGGTTTTAACATGCCACTTGTTCAAAATAAACCATGATACAAACCAGCTAGCCAGTTGTGGCTGCCACAAGACTTACAGGTAGAAGGTGCAGTGGTCTGTGCAATTGTAAATGGTAAGACAAAGGGCCATGAGACCAGTCTCTCGAATATGTTCAGTGTGAGCCATGCTCTAAAACTGGATTCCTGTTCTAATGCTGTATGTAAATGGCTCTGCATTTTGTAGTAACTAGGCAATCATCAGCATTTGGGTATGGTATGATGTATTTAGTCATTCCAGTCTTCCAGTTCATAGATTTTTTTGGGGGGGGGTCGGAAGGGACTTCAGTAGATCGAGTCTGACCCCCAGACGTTTAGATGGGTTTAATTGTTGTTATGTTAATGTGTTTATCTAAACGTTTAGATATGTTTAATTGTGATTTACTGAAAACAATTTATTTCTTTTCCCTCCCCATTTCTGGTGCCCTCCTGTAGGTGCTGGACTTTGGTTTGAAATCCAGCCGCTTGCTTCTATCAAGTTGGAATGTTAGTTTCGGCTTGTTGAGACTTCAGAGAGTCAACGGGAACAGTATAAATTAAGGCAGACCACCTATTGCCCACATACAGGATCAGCAGTGTTTTGTTTTTAGGGGAATTTTCTTTTCTGTTTTTCTCTACGTTAATCAGTGTGACCACGTTGCTCACCATGAATGTGACAAGTCTGTTCTCCTTCACGAGCCCAGCAGTTAAGCGGTTGTTGGGATGGAAGCAGGGGGACGAAGAAGAAAAATGGGCAGAGAAAGCTGTTGATGCATTAGTTAAAAAGCTTAAGAAGAAAAAAGGTGCCATGGAAGAGCTGGAAAAAGCATTAAGCTGTCCTGGTCAGCCCAGCAACTGTGTAACAATTCCTCGTTCCCTGGATGGCAGGCTTCAGGTTTCACACAGGAAAGGGCTACCGCATGTAATTTACTGCCGAGTGTGGCGCTGGCCAGACCTCCAGAGCCATCATGAACTGAAACCACTGGAATGCTGCGAGTTTCCCTTTGGTTCAAAGCAGAAGGAGGTTTGCATCAATCCGTACCACTACAAACGCGTGGAGAGTCCTGGTATGTTCTTTCTCTTGGTCTTGCTTTCGGACCTTTTTTGGGACAGTAGCACAAAGTGCACAAATAAAATGAGGTTGGATGGGTGGTATTTTCATAAGTGTGAGTACTTGCCTTATCAGGTCCTGAAACACTTAAGCACACGATTAACTTTATGAAAAGGAATGCAACTGCTCATAAAAATAGAAATACTTACCTGAGGTAAAGTATGCATGTGCTTAAGTATTTGGGGAGATTGGGCTTTGTCTGCACTGGAGATTTTCTACTCTTGCATAGCTGCACAGATGTAGTTGCAGTGGTGTAGATCCTTTGAATACTTCACTACTTTACTTTATTATGGCTTATGTCTGTGTACAGTACTATACTAGAAGTTGATAGCAGTGCAGCTATATAGCTAAAAATCGCAGGAAGGACACTACCTTAATTGAAATGTATTCTAAGTGGGAATTTCATCGTCTTTCCATAGGATTTCATTCCTTCATGTAATGCATATTTATAGTATCAAGTAATGTTCCCTTTCTGCGCTTAAGTATTAATTTGGAAGATATTCAGATCCCCAAATTTAATACAACAAAGTGCACATTCTGTGTAGTAGAGGCTTAAAGAAATGAACCTTCTACCCTGAGAAGTTTAGCAACCTTAAAACAGTCCTCATCAGAAATGAGACATCTTGAACAATTGCTCTTGTGTACGCTTCAGCTCAGATGTGCCAACTGGCTCAGGTGTGTTCTGTATTTCAGTGTAGTGAAATTCAAATTTTTCTGCAAAACCTCTAGTTCAGTCTAGATTGAGCAATAGTAGGACATCTGGAGTTAGACCATGTTAGTTCCATTATGCTAACTCCATTTTTTTCCCTGTGCTTTAATTTTGGAGGCTGCTGTCTTTGTTCTAATATGAACTATGTACACCATATTTTAAGTGGTTACAAAAAGTCATGACTATTCTGCAAGAGATGCAGAATGTCATATGTACTTATACACATACATGGGCCATTTGAGGTTGTATCTCATAGTTAAGAGTAGTACTTGGTATGTTTATAAGGTATCTTCCTGGATTTAATGTCTGTCACCTTCTTTAGAAGCTCAGTTTTATTATCTAATTTGTGGATTGTAGAAATAAAACAGCCTGACTCTAGAGCTCTCTTTCAGTGTAGTTAGATAAGATTTCTGTCGGTATTTTAAATTTTGAGTTTTAAATTGTAATAAGAACTTTGTATTTGAACACGAGCCTAGCAAAAAAGTTGCCTTTTCTGTCCAGGGGGTTCCTATCGTAAGGAAAATCTGTGTTATTCTTGGTAAATTTCCTGTTAAGGGTCAAGCTTCTTTGAGCAGTTTCTAGCAGACTTTAGGACAGAATATATTTAAATATTGCATATGTCATGGAAATATTCAAAAGCTTGCATAAGACTAGTGCACAGCTTTAATAAATCAAAATGTCCTGAAAGTAATTACTCAGTAGAGTGTAGCTTTTTTGAACTTGTGCTCATGTACTTAGCTAAATTGGGGCCTTGGGCCCTGGACCATAGATCATTGAACTTTAATAGAAGTCTTTCCATTGACTTTGGATCAGTCTCCATCTCCTTGGGTCTCAGTTTGCCATCAGTAAAATGGGGATAGAACTGTATTTACCTGAACACAAGATGACTTCTCAAGTGAGGTCTAAAGGTTATTAGAGAAACTCCAGACCCTTGTCTGTCTATAGCAGGTTTCCCAGGAATGTCTGTAGGAGGCTTGTATAGAAATCAAGGACAGTACACAGCTTTTTTTCCTCCTTGTAATAGAACTTTTATTCAAGTCCTAATTTGAGCATTTGGTGCCCCTGGTAACAAAAGCCCAAATCTATTCTCTAAATGTATTACACCGTCTGTCTTTCCTCCTCCACTTTTGTTCCTCTCTTTGAGCCTCTTCCCTGCTTCCTTCCCAGAATCCTCCCTCAGTTCCCATCCCTTGAAGCTTTCTTACTCATCCCTTTTTTTCCTGTACTATCCGATTATACTCAGTGATGAAATAGTTAGTGGTGACATTAAAGTGTCATCATAGCTCCAGCCCTTATACTGAGATTAAGAGGTGGTGGGAGTTCATGCATCTGCCATTTGTTTCTGACTGCTTGCAGACTTGAGTAGATACCAAGGCTTATTCTGGGCTTGTGTTTGGGAGGCTCTCTCTGTAGCCAGGGTGGTTAGAAATGGGGTTTGTTTGTTTGTTTTTTCATTTAGTACATGAAATTGTGATCCTGTTCAAGTTAGGTGGGCCTCATAAAGGCCAGGTACTCAAAAGAGCTAGATGCAAAGTATGTCTGCGTGTGTGGGGGGAGGGGGGTAGAAAATCTGTATAAAATGTGTGTACTTATGTGTGCATGTCATTTCAATACCATGGACATTTTCAGTAGCTGGTTCATAATATATTGAATATATAAAATCACACACAACTCTAGGCTGGGACATAAAATCATTTGTTGGTGCTCCTATTCTTGGTATTAAGGTAGTGGCATAGGCCTTGAGCACTGAAGATTGACACAATTTTAGAAATGTGTGCATGCGTACATATGTCATAGAAGTAGGATCAGAAGGGACCTTATAGATCTTCAAGTCTGACCTCCTGCCTGGGCTGAAGGAAAACTGGGCTCAAATGACCCCAGCCAGGTAAGCATCGAGCTTCTTCTTAAAGACCCCCAGGGTAGGAGCCAGCACCACTTCCCTTGGAAGTTGGTTCCAGACCCTAGCCACCTTAACTATGAAGTAGTTCTTTCGGATGTCTAATCTAAACCTACTCTCCAACAACTTGTGGCTGTTATTCCTTGTTATCCCGGAGGGCGCTAAGGGAATCAAGGTTTCCCCCAAACCCTTCTGGTCCCCCTTGGTGAGTTTATAGATGGTCACCAGGTCCCCCCTCAGCCTTCTCTTGTGAAGGCTGAACAGGTTCAGGTCCCGTAGCCCCTCATTGTAGGGTCTGCCCTGCTGTCCCTGGATCATGCAGGTGGCCCTCCTCTGGACCCTCTCAGTGTTGTCCGCATCCCTCTTGAAGTGGGGTGTCCAGAACTGAACACAGTACTCCAACTGTGGCCTGACCAGTGTCGTGTAGAGGGGGAGGATCACCTCCTTGGCCCTACTTGAGATGCACCTGTGGATGCACGATAGGGTCTGGTTAGCCCTGCCAACCGTGACCTCGCATTGTTGGCCCATGTTCATCTTGGAGTCAGTGATGACTTTAAGATTCCTTTCTGCCTCCATACTCTCGAGAAGGGAGTTTCCCATCTTATAAGTGTGCTGCTGGTTACTACTGCCCAAGTGCAGCACCCTGCACTTGTCCATATTGAAACGCATCCTGTTTTTGTTA
>JAGPOW010000290.1:30340517-30388075 GCA_030014935.1 Caiman crocodilus | reverse complement strand
CAGCCAATTTGCAATCCATCTGACTGTGTAGGCATCGATGCCACAGTTGCCTAGTTTTTTAATGAGGATGGGGTGGTCGACAGTGTCAAAGGCCTTGCTAAAGTCCAGAAAGACTACATCCACGGCGACACCTGCATCCAGTGCTTTTGTGACTTGATCGTGAAAGGCAATCAGGTTGGTCTGACATGATCTGCCCCTAATGAAACTGTGCTGGTTGCCCTTGAGCATCATCCCCAATGCCAGCCTATCACAGATGGGCTCCTTGATGATCTTCTCAAAGAGTTTCCCCAGGATTGAGGTAAGATTGATGGGCCTTTAGTTGCCCAGGTCCTCCCTCCTCCTTTTCTTAAAGATGGGGAACACAGTGACTGGCAATCATCTGGCGCCTGGCCTGAGCACCACAAGTGCTTGTAAAGCCGTGCCAAGGGCCCTGCAATAACCGCTGCTAGCTCCCTCAACACCCTGGGGTGGAGAGCATCTTGAACTGCTGATTTGAACACATCCAGCCTCTCCAGAAGTACTGTAACCCAGTGGTCCCAGTCCGTCTTGAATCCGGGTGGGGGAGTCCTGGTCCCTGCACAAGAAAATGGAGGTGAAGAATTTGTTAAAGAGGTCTGCTTTCTCCTCTGGCACAACCACCAGATTACCCAATGTGTCTTGCAGGGGCCCTATGTTTCCCAGTGCCTTCTTCATCCTCCCTATATATATTTCAAAAAGGACTTTTTATTATCTATGATATTGGATGCTAGTCCTAGCTCTGTGTCCGCCTTAGCTTTCCTAACAGGCCCCCGACAGGCTCGAGCAGTGAAGGTAGCCCCCTCCACCGGGTGTACATCGCCTTTTTGGCAACCAGGCATTCCTGGACGTCCTTGGTGAGCCAGGGGGGCTTTTGGGCACTCCTGCCCCCCTTGTGTCTTGTTGGGATCATCGCCCCTTGGGCCCCGAGTATCGTCTCCTTAAGGAACGACCACTCATCTTGGGCACTGAGTTTCCCTGCCCTTGAGAACCCCAATGCCTCTCCCACTAATCTCAACTCATTGAAGTTGGCCCTTTTGAAGTCTAGGGCTACCACCTTGCTGCAGGTCCTTGACACCCTGTGCTGGATGGTAAATTCTGGCAAGTGAAGATCGCTGTCATCCAGGTAGTCAAGGACCTGGAGCCTCCTTACCAGATCATTGCCTGTGGCCGGACCAGGTCCAACAGGGCATTTCCTCTGGGACTGTGCACCTCCTGGGTTAAGTAGAGGTCTTGTATCTCAGCCAGGAACCTCCTGGAATGGTCCAACCTGGCTGACCTGCTTCTCTCAGCAGATGTCTGGGTAATTCAGATCACTCATGACAAATACATCCCTTGCCCTAAGTGCCTCTGCAAGCTGGCCCCCAAACTCCCAGTCCGGCTCCTCCCCTTGGTTGTGGGGTCTGTAGTAGACCCCCACCATTAAATCCCTCTCCCCACGACCCCCTTGTATCTTGACCCAGAGCACTTCACCTTGTCCCTTCTCTGACCCCATTTTGCTGGCAGAGGATGTGTATTGCTCTTTGACATAGTGCCACACCCCCTCCTTTCCTTCCTTCTCTCTCCTGCCTGTCCCTAATGCTAACTGCCCAGTCACAGAATAAATCTCACCATGTTTCTGGGTTTGAACTGACTATTCTGAGGGCAAGTTCCTCCTGTTTGTTTCCCATACAATGAGCATTGGTATATAGGCATTTAAGACCTTGCGTAGCTGCATGTGCCACCCCCCCATTAGGAAGACTATCTGAACCCCTGTTTCTTACCTGGGTACTCCTTGCAGGTTTCACCTGTCTTGCTTGAGTGGTGTCTCTGTGTCTTCCTGCAGCTCCCTTCCCTGGTGAGTCTAGTTTTTCATGGAATATTCATGTATATTATAATCCAAATATTACTTGGATTGTATTGCCGGATCAAAGGCCTCTTTTTTTGATACTTATTCAAATAATACACTTGTGGAAACACCTCATCTATAACTTACAGTTCTGTTAACTTCTTTTTGCTATTTTGCTGCATGGAAGGGGGATGGTTGTACACAGTGTACACACATTTTCCTTTAGGTGTAGCCCCTTGTATTTTAGACCTGTTCTTCAAACCTGGTATGTTATCTTGAGCATGGAGTACTAAGGATTGTTGTGATCTTCTATATGTGGTCAGGCTGGAGAGAAACCTGTTGTCAGTCCCAGTAAATATAGTTTT
Source organism: Caiman crocodilus (assembly GCA_030014935.1). Classification (NCBI taxonomy): domain Eukaryota; kingdom Metazoa; phylum Chordata; order Crocodylia; family Alligatoridae; genus Caiman; species Caiman crocodilus. The sequence continues at coordinate 30,385,867 of JAGPOW010000290.1, read as the reverse complement.
GCGTAGTGTTGAAGCGATACTACTTTTGTAGTTAACTTCTAGATACTCTAGTTGATGCCCAATTGTGCCAGGCATTTTAGACAGGCATACACAGCAGAAGAATGTTTTAAAACAGTGGTTGGCAACCTTTAATAATTCATGGGCTGGAACAGCCCAGCTCCAGCTGGATGCTGGCTGAGTGGCTTCGGTGACATCTCAGTAGTGTGGGTGGCTTTCTCTGTACCAAGGCAGACAGCTGCCCAGTTGCTGCTTTTCCTAGCCTGCACTCCCTCTCCCACTTCCAGGTCCCTGCCTGTGTGTAGCCTCAGCTTCAGCTGGTGCAAGGTGTCCACATTGCTAGCTGTATCACCCCACTCACTCCTCCCCCTGGTTGCAGCACAGACCTAGCTTTGAGCCTGTAGGGAGCTATGTTTGGGGCTGGGCAGCTTCGAGCTGTGCCCACGCTGCAGCTGGGAGGCAGAAGCAGTATGGAAGTATTTTGCAGCTTCTCAGTCATTGTGCAGTCCCCAAGCAGGGGGAAGCTGAGCCTGTACACAGACAGGGAGCGCAGGGGCTGGGTAAAGCTATGGTTGTGGAGGCACAGGCAAAGCCTTCCAGCCCTGCAGACTGGATCCAGTGGGTCAGTGGGCCACATCCAGCTCTTGAGCTTCATGTTATCCAACTCCTAATTTAAAATGTAGTTACTCTGAACCAGCTCTGGAAAGTGCTGATCTGCACATTGGGAATCCTAGGTACAATAATTGACTTGCTGTATCTACATTAAGGCTGATAACTGGTTTTCTGACCTTCCTCCAGTGTCCTTGAAATTACCAATAAAGAATGGAAAAGACAGATTTGTTCATCTGGTTTCTTCCTTTACAAAACTCCTCCCTCTAGTTCTGTGTAGCCTACTGTGGCCTCCTCTGCCCACTGAGGAGAAATTATGTGACTAGTAATGCCCGTTCTACATCCAAATGGCAGTCTGATAGCTGCAAGTCAGTAACAATGCCAGTAAAACCAAGTCGAGGTCTGTTTTTCCCAGTGACTCTGAAGATAATCCAGTTGGAGAGTGTGCTGGGATTCTAAATGCAGGGTCTGGTTAGACAAACTTGTCCCAGCTAAGTGAATAGGGGAGGCTGCCTGCTGCTTGCCATTGCAACTGGTTGCGTTTTCAGGCCCTGAGAAAAGTGGTAACTGTCCTGCTGACTTCACCCTCAACATAGGCTCTGTTCATGCCCTTGGCATGGTCTTTTAGATTTGGCCTGATCAACTCCTTTTCCCATTTTTCAGTCAGAGTAGAGCCTCTGTAGCCACGCACCCAATGTCTGGATCTTATTACCAAAATAAAAAGAAAGTCTTTAGACTATTGCCTTTGTAAGACCACCATTCTTGGTAGGAAGAACCCTGTACATGGTGGAAGTCTTGGATGTGACAACTTGAGGAGATCCATCCTGCCCTGTTTACCTGTTACAAACAATGCTGAGTCTGCATTTCCTACTATGCTTCATTAAGTATGCTGATGGGTATGTTTGACTCATTTGATTTAATATCTGAACTGGCCCTATGCACAGTGCCCAGGACACTCATATGGCTTGTTGGGGCCAGGATCTTGGGTTAGTTGGGTGCTGCATACATTAGGGCTGATCTGGCCTACAGACAAGCCATGTGCCATTCATCTGATCTGTGTGGCTGGATGAGTTTTTGGCACCTCATGTCAAATAATGAAGCAAGCGTATGCTGTGCCTTTCAGCTTGTACACAAATGGGATGCTCCTATTCCCCCATTCACTTTTGACAGGAATACAATATGTTTACTCTGGGATTGCTGGGCTGGGACTGTTATGTAGGGAAATGTTAATGGTCTTGAAATTTGTTTCTAGTTAGCTGAATTGAGTTATTGGATCCCTTAAGGAAACATTTTTGCTTCTAGTTTTGCTTTTTGCCCTGAGCTTTCATTGTGGTATAATTATTTATGTATTTATTTATTTTGCCACCAGCATCTCTTGGATCACAAAGGAAATGACCACTTTAGCATTTGAACACAGGGTTCCAAGCTCTGTGAACAGCTTCTATTAGCACTTTTCCCTTCAGTGATTCCCAAAAGCATCAGCTTCTAAAATCATATTAGAATTGACTTTGGGATAAAGGGAGAGAGACTTGTAACAGAAAACCTTTATTACGCAGTAATATCTCATGACTGTCAAGGGTAGGAAGTGCAGTGTTGATCAGTGATTCCTGTCTTATTCCAGCACCTGTGAGAAGGCTGAGCAGCACTCTGTTCTCTGGCCTGTTTCCTGCCAGATGGAGAAGCTTTGATCAGGAAGACTTTGAGGGAGCAGGGGGGACCAGCTGTGTGCAACACTCCTACGCTGCCAGCCCCCTTTCTTTTTTTGCAGGAAACATTAGATGATGATAGGATTGGAGGTGGGGGAGGAACAAAATGAAGAGACTAGGAAAGAACAAGGCCAGAAGAGAAAATGATGTTGATCTGGGCTCGGAGATGGAGAAGAGGAAAAAAAAAAAAATCAAGCATCCTTTTCAAAGAAAGAAAAGATAAATGGAATGGGATCCATCCCAGAGCAGAAAAGAAGATGGAAAACAGGGTGCATTTAGAGATGAAAAAAGGAAGGGGGCGGAGGAGTTGTTGGCTGACTTTAAATGGGGAAAAGAGAAACCTACGCAACTTCTACGTCAGTGAAATTCTTGTTCCTAAACTTTATTTTCCTAGCAGACATCCTACCACTCAGCAGGCTTGGGGATGAGAGGGCAGCATGTCATGGCTGAGAAGATTTGCCGCCTTGCTTCATAATGTTACTGTTGGGCATATATTTAAATATAGCAGGCTACAACAGATGGGTACAATTATAGGATGGTTCCCCAGAATAGCAGACAACTGTCAGTTTGTTTGGGAAGTAGTACTGAACCTTCCTCCTTGGGTTTTTTTGCAGAATTTGATTCTAAAATGCACCACTAAAACTTTTCAGGGAAGGAGAAAAATCAGTTTTAGGACATTTTTGTTCACATGGCACCAGTGTGCATGTGCCAAAGATGATGATCCCAGTATTGTTATGATATGTTTACAAGGAAAATATTCTTAAAAAGCAATTCTAGTCTCTCGGCTCTAACTCTTCTGACCTACCTGACAGTATGGTGACTTTTCTTACAAGAGGAATGAGAACCTTGGTCAGAGTGAATGCCTTTGAGTTAACATGGACTGGCAAACTAACTATCCTTGTTTCTTGCAGAACCTTCAAACCTACTTCTGTCCACCAGCTAACAACCACTGCTTTAATTATGCATCGTCTACATCAGTTTAACAAATCAGTGGTAGATTCGGCTTTTTTTGAACGCACTAAGAATGTTGGAGAGCATTTTGCAGGAAATATACGAATATTCCTTGTCAAATGTGTTGCCAGATGTCTGATTTAATTTCGGTAAATTAAATAAAAACATTTGTTGTTTCAAAAGTCTTCAGTTTGCAAATATGCAAAATGACCAATCATGCTGTGAGGTCTGCTGCAGTTAAGAAATATAAACTTTTAAGAAAACCAGACATCTCTCAGCTGTCTCCTTGAATGGATAGTCTGGAATGTTTGCCTGTCTGATCATAAAATCACCCAAAAAGACTGCTGGGTGGCTATTATGTAGCCGTTCCATTTACAGTTACTGTAACTTTAAGTTTTATTTGAGCAAAAAGCTAAAATCTTGGCTGTCTGCTTCTGAGGAACAGTAAAGCAAAGTTGCACTACTACATGCCATAGCAGAACCTGGTTTAAACCAGGCACTTTTGGAACAGCATAACATAATGCAGCTGTATTTTCCAAGACTGACTTTGGACATAACTGTTATTTTTAACCACGAACAAACTTAATACAGAGTGTAGAAATGTATGTGTCCTTGCATTTGAAAATATATCCTGTGGTCAAAGAACAAATTTTTTGGCCACAGTCAAAAGCAAGGTCATCTTTCAGTCAACAAAAGAGAACATAATTGCGTCAAATGGTTCTATTTAGTGTTAGTGTTTGCAAGTGGAAGAGTCATTGGTAGAAAGTTTAAATAAGGGTAGGAGGTGTACTGTTGGAACAGTACTGGCTCCAAAGGAAATCCAGAACATTCACTTAATGTATAATAATACTAGCCCTAGTTAAAGCTGGGGTGGAGGTGCTGCTCATTAGTGCATCATAGCTGACTTCAACTCCTGTGGAAGCAAATGGGAGATGATGAAATTTTTAAGGTGATGTAAACCTCTGAAATGATTCATTTTTTAACTATTGATATCCAGGTCCTCATGTCACTCCTAGTCATTCTTTTTCTATAGCTGTGGTTATTCGTTTTTTAAAAGCTTCAACAGAAGGTGGTGCTTCTTCTCCTCGTCCTCTTGGCCCCACCCCCAATGTGAATCTTTGAAATAAAGCAAAGTGACTGTAGGTAAATGGTCATGATGCTGCTGCTCAGCTACTCCCTCAGAATTTAAAATGAATATGATGACATTAATGCTAGTACCTTTTGGCTCATTAGGAGCTGAGGAACTGTGGTGTGGTGGGAGTGGTACACATCACATGGGTGTACTTGAGTCTAACAAGTCATTGTACTTATAGCTTAAGTAATGGATACTACTACATTTTTATTCATTCCGACTTGTCTTCCTCCTCATCCTCATGTACCTAGATTTCAAGAAATTGTTTAAAATCCTGGAAATGAGAGATGATCGATGTCTGCTCTCCCCCAGTCCATCCTTTCTTGTCTTGGAAAATTTTGAACAAACTAAAGAAGTTTAGCTTATTATCAGCTGAAAGCACACCCAGAATTTTGCTTTTCCAAGGGAAACATGCTTTTTGTTGAGGCTCATACAAGACAAAAGAAAAAAAACAAGTGGGTTAAAAATATACCCATTTGAAAATGCAACTGATCACTCAGTGTGGGTTAATTGTCCTGTCTTAAAAGGGTATGAAGCTTTAAAAGAGGACATTCAGATCTGTGCTTGCTACACCCATTTGCCGGTTCATTATTTCTAGAAAATAGACCTAAACAAAAAGTGAAACAGACTAAAGAAAGCTTTTATATTTAATTCACTGTTTTAGATGCTGACAAGCATTCAATGCTGCTGATACATTTTTGCTGCTATTTATTAGAGAATAGGGTGAGGTGGTAGAGAGGTTTGAAGTAAGAGAAGTAGGATAAAGAGTAGGGCTCAATAGCTACATCTAGCCATCCTTGACCTCTTGGGTTTGTTTTTGTTGTGAAATTGTAGGCTCTTTGACAAGATGGCCCTACCTATGTATGATGCACAGCACAGAGAGCATGCTTATTGAAGGTAGTCATATTCTGAATTGTCTGCAAAAAACAACAACAACAAAGTCCAGGGAGCAACAGGGGAAAATTTATTCCATTTGCAAGCAAAACGCCTTTTTTCCTAGCTAGGAAAGTTAAGTTGTTGGGGGTGTTCTGTTTTGTTTTTGTTGTTCTTCTCATGGGTTATCCCTAGTAGTAAAATAAAGTTTGACAGGTCAGATTGTCCTCAGTTAGATCTGTGCAATACTACTGAGAGCAATATATACCTTGGAATTGAAAATTCATCTGATTCTTGAGAATGTTTCCATCTCAGCTGTGTGCCATTGTTTTGCTGCTTATTTTAATTAACAAAACAAGCAGACTACTTGCATATACATCTTGAGTTTTAGAGGAAGCCCTTGTTACACAGTTATTGTTCCAGAAAGTAATACCTTTTTCTCCTTTAAAGAGTTGTATACCTCTATTAAAAAGAAGCAAGTTAAAGATTTTTAAACAAAGTCAGATTTTTACTTTTCATTAGATCTGTTCTTTTTTCTAGGGAGGGAAAAGATGGCTGTTTCTCCTGCACTGCTGTCCACAGCAGTTGTTGTGCAGGGTTCTCCACAACCAAGATGTGCTACTTGATTATTTTATAGCAACAGGTGTACTGGCTTAGCACAGAATAACTGTCTCATGCTTTCCCTCTTTCAATTATACCTCTTCCTGGAACTGGCAGCTGCTCCAGAAATCAACCTCCTCCCCTGCTGTACTAAGCCTTAGTAGTTTGTTATTCCATGTGGTTGAGGTCTACTACCTGACCAGAAGCTTGCAGGCTTAAACTTGAGGGTGGAGTAAGAATGGTATGCACTCCCCTTAATGTTTTGAACTCTTGTCATTCCTCTTCCTTCCTTCTGAGTAACCTCAGGCCATGTCTTCACTGTTGGGTGATCAGCAATGGAGTTTAAGTCCTTTCTTGCTCAGATGAAGGCTGCTGCCCTGCAAAACAGCACTTGAACTGCACAAAGTGCTCAGATCAGAGTGACTGTTAGCAGCTGCTGAATTACGCTAACAGTGTACAGCTGATATCAAGGTTTGTTTTTTGCAGACAGGTCTTGCATTAGGGCAGTGGTCCAGTAACTCTACAGTGAAAATGTGTTGTCTCTTTTGAGACCTTGTTTCTATATGACCTGCAACAGTACATTTCTGTAAAAGCAGACTCTTCAGCCTTATTTTGAAGAAGCTGGCATTTATTCTTTTCCTGGGATCATAGCTTTGGCATGTATGTGAGTTGCAGTAAGAGGGGAAATACAGATGTATATCTATCCATACTATGCCAAGTTCTTATTACTACTATATTTTGTTAACCCAGGGCCCATTTCCAGTTGGAGAGGTGTGTATATGTGCGTGTGTGCATGCGCGAGGGAAAAATCTGGTGCATGTGCTCTTTAGCGGGTTCTCTCAATTGCTAAAGCCATATTGAAAAATATCCTGTTCTAGCTATTTTAAAAAATGCTATAAATTGCTTGGCTTCCTGTAGTGTCATGTATGTCATTGTTTAATGTGCGGTAAGGGTGGGAAAGGTAAGTGATGTACTTTCTTTCAGAAATTAAATTTAGAAAAGTTAATAGTTTGGCCTTCATCCACAGGAAATGGAGAGATAGGGAAGTAGTTCTATAGTGCCCAGAACGGTAACGAAGGATTATAAAGACAGGAAAGGAGAAAATATCTTTAAATGTAAGATCTCATTGTTTCTGTTTTTATTGCTGATTTATTAGGCTAGCAAATGCTTGTTGTGATTAATTGCATTGTTTTAACTTAATGAGCAAGAAGTGCCAGAAGGCTTTCTGCACAACCATAGTTAGAGAGATTTGAATCTGATGGATGTTGTATTGAAAATAATGTGAGTAGTTTCTCTGCCCTCCACCCCCAACAGTTGATCTGAATTTGGATTTTTAAAAATATTTCCTTAGAAACAAAGAATAACATTTGTAGTCGTGCAAGCACACATTTCACACTGATATGCTCTATGCTGCGTGAGTCCAAAGATTGAAATCTTCCAGCATACGGCGTTTGGAGTTGCCTTGCCTTAAACAAACAAACACGCATGCTCTTATTTGGAGTGACATTTATAACACAGAGAAAGCTTTAATACTTAAACCAGTCTACCTAAAAATGTTACCACAGGTCAAGTACTGTACCAAAAACTGAATGAGATCAACTTCAGCTAACTCTCTTTTCAACACAAGTCTTGGGGGTTGGTCTGTGAAACTGGTGCTTATTTGCAGTTGGACTCAAATATTTGTGTATGCGAGTCTAAGGGTCTGAACCTGCAAATTCTTCCTTAGCTAAGCTCCCTAAGTACAAGGATTAGAAGATTGAGCTAGCCTCTTTTTGAAAAATGACCATGGATTCACCCAAGGCAAGAAACTCTCCTACCTTCTTCTGAGCTCTTCTGCATTTTGAAGTACATTTGCAAGCTTCTTTCAGCAAAGAGAGGGTGTTTCAAACAGGTGTGAGAATGTTCTTCAATAGTGTCACACTTAAAATTAGGGTCTAGAACTCTTTGCTATGTGTACACTAGGAGCACTTTATAATGGTGTGGGAATATCCATATACACAGCAGGTAAAGTGCTCCCATGATGTTAAAACTGTACTTTGGTACTAATTCAGTAAAACACCTCTTGCAAGTGAAGTAGGTAATACCAGTGTGCACAGCTCCGTCCTTTTGCGGATCATATCTCTTCATCCCGTAAGTGACATAGTAGTGCCAGTAAATGTCTATATTAGATCCATCCTTGGTTCCCTGCTCAAAGAACCAGCCAGAGTTGTGGAGTAGTGAATTGCACTTTTGAGGTGAGACTTGCAGTTTCTTGGGTACCTCTTTCTCCATTCTCCTTCAGTTTTTTTTTTGTTGTTGCCCTGATGACCACCATTTGCCCCCATCTTTACTCCCTTTCCTCTTCTGGGCCAGTTCTTAAGAAACTGACTAGCTCTAAAAGGAGTTGTTACCTAATTGTTGTAATCTTTTTGAGGGTTCATCCTTTCCTATGTGAGGAGTTTAGCAGATGCTGAGGACCTGAAAAAGCTGACTTGAGATGCTTATATCAGCACATCTGGTATCGTGTTTGTATCCTCAATTAAAAAGTTCTTTGGTTCCCTGGAGTATATGGGCCTTGGGAGCATGATGAAACTTAACAGTGCTGATGTGCATTTCCCTTGTCCCATAGTAGCATATGCTGGAACTTGTTTGCCAGACAGATTGTTCAGTTTCCATTGTACTGTCTAATTCTTTTTAAACTAGGCATTTGGTAAACTGACATAAAGGGTTAACCCTTCCTCCTCCCCTTCCCCCCCCCCTTTTTATATATTAACTCCTTAAGCATGTTGCCAAGACTAAAAATAAAGTTACAGCTGTTGGGACCAGGCTCACTTTGAGGCCTGTGTAGTATTAACATTGTCTTCAGAAAAATCTGTCCTCATTAGCAGGGTTTTGGGTTACAAGCCATTACATGATTAGCAAGGGGACCAAGTGTGCAAAAAGAAACTGCATGTCAGCATTAAACTGTGAATTACACTTTTATTGCACTACTGTCTTCATGTGTGAATAAAATGTGGGGTTGCAGCTTATCTCCCTTCCCTACCTCTCTCCTGGCTCTTCATGAAAATGAGTTTACAGCTGGGAATCTGGACAGCTAGTATGACCATTATGAATTTAAGTTATGCACTAGCAGGATGTAAGGAAAGGGTTATTGCTTATGCACATGTTCCTAGAATGTGGTGACCTCATTTCTGAGGCACATGAATATGACATAGGGGATACAGAAGGAGAAATAAAAAGGAGGGTCCTGACAATGTCATCCTTTAGAATTAGGTTTTTAATGCATTTCATTTCTGCTTTCCTTACAGTTCTTCCTCCAGTGCTGGTTCCAAGACACAGTGAATACAACCCTCAGCACAGCCTCTTGGCTCAATTCCGCAACTTGGGACAAAATGAGCCTCACATGCCCCACAATGCAACTTTCCCAGACTCTTTCCAGCAGCCCAACAGTCACCCGTTCCCACACTCTCCCAATAGCAGTTATCCTAATTCTCCTGGAAGCAGCAGTAGCACATATCCTCATTCTCCAGCTAGCTCTGACCCAGGGAGTCCTTTCCAGATGCCAGGTATGTTTGCCTGCTGTAAAGAATGGTTGGTATTGATAGGTATTTGAGTGATGGATATCTACTAACTAGTATAAGACTTCCCCCCAGTAATTAGATTTTTTTATGTGGAAAATTTTTATAAATTGTTGTAATTTTTCTAGGTATAGGATCTAATTATTTGAGGTTTTGCCTTGAATTTGTTCCCTACCTGCTGCTATAACAGAGAAATTTAAAACCTTGGTGTTGGGTAATATCCTTGTCTTCTCAAGTTCTGTGCCCATCCTTATTGTCAAACCCTGCTGTTTCCTGAGCACATGGATGTGAAGAGAAAAATTTACATGTAGGCAAATTTACTGTAGTACAAATATACTTAGTTCAGCCATAACTGATAGGAGTTTCTGTTTTTTTGAAACTGTTGCAAGTTTTGTATCATAGGTACTCCATCAACACATTTTAAGCAGCACTTTTGTACGTACTTAGTTATAGTACATTATGCATGATATATTAGTTCAAGGCCAAAAGACTCATGATTTACCCTATAGCTCATTGGGCTGGGCCCCAGCAGAGTAGATAGCATTTCAAGCCAAGGTGACCCCATAACTCAGCACTGTTCAGTATGTGTGTGTATTCCAGAACCTCTTTCCCCCTCCTCCCACTCCCCAAAGGAGCCATGTGCTAGTTAGCCCCCACTCATGACTGGAACTGGGTGCTCTTGTCATGAGTCCAGGGATCCTCCAAAAATTTATATGCAGATGAGGCACAAAGCAAGGTGGTTTGGCTTCACCTCATGGAAGCCAAGACCACACTAATCATACATGATAGGCTGAGAGAGAAGGGACAGATGGATTTGTGGTATGCTGTTTGGGGGCCTGTTTGGTGACGTGTGCCAAACATTTAGGGCTGGTGAAGAAACAATCACTAGAGATAGGGAAAGAAAGATGCAGCTCAGCTGTGGGAGTGAAGAGAAAGTGGAAATGTATTCGGGGTAGTGGCTCACCATGACTTAAAAAAGAGCTGGCAAGGAGGGGACTGCAGGTAATGGGCATCAGCATATATTTTATTCAGATGGTTTGCCTTAGTCCAGGGGTAGACAACCCCCAGCATGGGTGTTGTATGTGGCATGTGTAGGCATTTTGCTTGGCATGCATGCCTCAGGATGGACAGTGGGAAAGGGACCATGGTTGTGCTGCCACAACAAGGATCAGGCCCCTCACTGTCCACCCCTGGCATGCCAGCATTTTACAAATTGAGGTTGCAGGTGTTCTTAGTATTCCGTCCAAAATCATTGCCAACCCCTGCTTTACCCTATATTTGTGGTAGGTTCCTATCAGCATTTTTGGCACTAAAGGAAGGTATTGGAGCTTGCTCTGGCTTTTCTGAGTGCAAACCCTAAATTGCACTACTTTGAGGCCTGGTGCTCATTTACCTCCTGGGGGAGCACTTCTTTTTTTCGAGGCCACAAAAAAAGGTCCTATCAGTATGTTTACCCCATATGGATCATGGTTTTTCATAGTCATGCTTAGTGTTATTTGCATTTAATCAACTTCATAGTCAGTTTCCATTACTGAGCATGTGCTGCTTTTGGCAGCAGTTTAATGATAAACAGTGTATTTAGTGACGGTTGCTTGCGATCTTAGCATGGAGGAAAAGCGCCTCATCATGACAGACTTTGTTTTGTATATGACTAAATATGGTATTGCAAAGTCTTCATCAGTAGTTGTTTAGCAGTCAGTATTTTTAAGCATGTCCAGTAGCCAGCTTAGAGATCGTCATCATCCGGCAATGTTGCCATTAAATAGAGTTGACTAACAATAGCACTTTCAGTTTTCCTTTTTCCAATGCAGATAAAAAGTTTGGATAATTTTTTTTTCCTTTAAATTTTTTCCTTTTTTAAAATTTGTCTAAATTGTCTGTTGAAGTATTTAGTTGTAGTATAGCATTTTTTGGGGGAGGAGAGGGGTGTTAGAGAAATATTGCTACAGATCATCCTTGTTGTTTGTTGTGGAAAGAGACCCAAACAGAAATTCAGCATTAGATTACAGTTATACAAAAGAAAGATATTTCCTAAGGGGATCACACCACCACTACTTGATTAAATGTATTCAAATGGTGATGTAATTCTAAGAAACAAATACACTTTGGCTGAAAAACAGTACAGGCCTTGGAAAGAAGTATTCAATGTATTTCGCTTACTAATGGCAATGGAACAACTACCTTCTTTCAGTTTTGAACATTGCCCATAACATTTTGAAAACCAGGGGTGTTTTGCTCATAGATAGAGAATTACCATCTAGAAAGCAGCCTCTGAAAGATCATCTTGTTTTAGATCAGACCTTTAAAAACTGGGAGTAGAACACTCTACAAGTAAACATCTGTATGTGTGCCTGCCCCCTATAGAGACTAGAAGAGGGAATGGATAGAAAGGGAGAGGCAAGCTTGCAAAAATACTGGTAATTTCTTATGTAAAATGGGTATTCTCAGTAAAGGTAATTACTGATGGTTGTCTATCCCCAAAGTTTCCCCTGGTGTATGAAGATCACTGATCTCTGAGAGTGGTGCTGTATGCGCAAGTCCATGGTGAAAAATTAGGAAATTCTATAGCAAAACTCTTGTTGTGTAGTTCAGGTCTTGGAAGGACTTCTATGACCCGAACTGGTGAAGAAACAGAAATCACTGGAGGTGGCGAAAGAAAGGCACAGCTTGGCTGTGGGAAGTAATGAAGAAGTCAACATGTATTTGATGTAGTGGCTCAGCATGACTTTAAAAAGAGTCAGTGGTGAAGGGACTGCAGGCAGTGGGCACCAGCATTTTGTACCTTCTTTTTTGTAGTACAAACTTTGCATGATTTTAGCCAAAAGAACTTGGTTTCTAATGAAACAGATTTTCTTAGGTGTGTCCTTCATCAGTGGCTTTCTGGAAGTTCATTGGATTTGGCCTCTGAGGAGTCTGTCATTCTGTGTTCCAAGCCTAGAAGTAAAACAATCAGTAGCTGCAGGGGAAAAATTTAATGAGAGAGTGAAAGGCATCCACCTGACCCCCCCCCCCCCTTTCCAGTTATCATCCCCTCTGCACCTTTCTTTCCCTCCCTTCTTCCCCCACCCCTCAATATTGCCTTGACTGAAAATATTAAGTCATTGCCTTGAGACTGGTCTCTTGGCAGATATCCATCTGTGTCATTAGGGAAGGAAGAGGCCCAATTGTGAAAATGAGAGGGGGAGCAGGCTTGTTACCTAATGATTTAAGAATATCACAGATGCTGGCTAATGGATTGCCCTTGCCTTTGGCCTTCCAGCTGTACTGCATATTCATACTTTCCCATATGCATGTCATTAGTATAATGGATGCAAACAGACACAGTTGTGTTTAGAAGCCTAATAAATGTTTGGTCCATACCACAGGAACTTAAAGTTCTCTGTTAGGGTGCATGCCCAGGAAGGGAGAGACTTGCACATTCAAGTGAAAAAGATAGAGACTTGAGAGAGTTTAGCTCTTACTAGATGGGTTGTTTTTTTTTAAGGGTTTTATATATTCTTTCAGTTAGCTTGACATTTTGAAGAACAAAATTGCTTACAAAAGGAAGCATAGTTCTCTTATTTCTTGCCTCTTGGTTACTTGCCATGATAGCTAGTTAATGACTCTCTGATGGAGCGCTCTAGGATAGGCTGCAGGCTTAATTTGTGAAGCTGAGTGGTAGTTTTCATATCTTATGCTTCACAGCAAAGGCATTAGGAAGGGATTTTCTGTTATAAAATTGGTTGGGTTCATTTTGGAAAAGGAGAGCAGGAAACTGAGCGACTGCTTCTACTATTCTTCTGAGTTTCTAGAAGGCTATTGCACATCTCCTTTCAGCAAGTACTTGAGGGAGCTGTGTTGGGAGTGTGGAATTGATACCCAGAGAGCAGCCTGACTAAGACGTAGTGAGGTGCAAGTGTGCATGAAAAGGTCTAATTGTAACTTCAGCATCACAGCAATCATGGCCACATTCTGTTGGCAGTGCTTACATCAGTGCATTTTCACAGGTTCAGCTCTGTAGTGTAGACAGCTGCTTCTAAGACCTTTGACTGAGCTGAACTGACTGAACCTGTGAGAGTGCACTGGTGTAAGCACTCGTTTAGATGGGAGTTAGGAAATTATGTACTTCTGTGGAATTAGGTTAAATTTCTGTCAGTCCCCCATCTATAAAATCTTGATGATGCATCACAGGAAGGCTGATTAATGTTTTTAATACACGTGAGATGCTTGCATATTACACTAACGGGGACCATATTGAAAATGGCACTGATGGGTTTAGAAACTCTTGACTCCAAACGCTGTACTTATTTTCTGTTCGTGTATTCCGTATTAAATATTGATTAAGGACCTGACCCTGAGAACTGCAGATCACTTTCTCATGGAGACATGAATATGTGTACAGTGCCGTAAACTTGTGAAGTGCTGTTAAGTAGAAATGGTGCCAAGCTATTATTTGTGGCCAGACAGAAGCACAGTAATTTATATTGCAGTTAAACTTAATATGCACAGTAATTCTTTGCTTCCTTGAATCAAGGTCCATGATTGCTTTCTCAGATTTCTGATGAGTGGGTGGAAGTTATAGCTGAGTCAGACTGGAATCATTTCCCAGCTAAAGCTGTTTATGTGGATATCTACGTATATTTTAAAGAGGGGGGAAGGAATTGTATCTCTGCTTTTTCTATTTTTAGCTGATACTCCCCCTCCTGCTTACTTGCCTCCGGAAGATCAGATGACACAGGATGGATCCCAGCCAATGGACACCAACATGATGGCTCCCTCAATTCCTCCTGAAATAAACCGAGGAGGCGAGTAAAACATTTCCTTCTTGTGTGTCCTCCGCTTGGTTTCTAAAGTGTAAAGAGTGCTTACCTTTCTTTTTACATAGTAAGCATTGATCTGGATGAGTGCTATTTATGGGAATATGTAACTGTAGACAGTAAGCACAACTATCAGGAATATTGATTCTTCTTCTGTAGAGGAAAATTTTATATGCTCCTAAGTACAAAAGCTTCTTTAAGGCAACACAGAGGATGTTGTAAGTTTGTCACTTTTTACTTTCAACCAGAGGGGATCCAAAAACATTTTACAAACTCTGTGTATCCAGGACATGTAGTCATTGAAGTAAAATTGCTCCTGTTGTAGAGTATAACTGCATGATGGCATGCGATACCTGTCACTGCCTGTTCTTAATAATTTGTTGGAGGTATTGATTGATTGAGATGGTGTGCTTGATGCTGCTGTTCATAGCATATGCAGTTGTGGATGGGCTAGTAAATTTGGAACAGGGAATATAATTGCCTAAATTGACATTTAATCAGGATGCTGGCACTAATATTATCCCACTTGTGAAATGATCCATGAAATGTTTAAGCAGGTGATCAGGGGATCTGTATACTATTTCTCCTGAAAGAAAACGCAGCCAATGACATTCTCTTAGCACCATGCTATTGCACTGGCTCAGTTGTGTGTGGTAGAGAAGGGCACAACCTAATGATACACCAGCACCACTCCCTGTAGCACCCTGGGGTTTTCTTGGGGGGTTGTGAGGAAAGTCATGACCAATACTCCCCCTTCTCTAAATCTAAGCAATGATCTGGTAGGGCCCCAATTAGCTTGAAAGAAATGTGATTACTGCCTGTGGTATTGCTGCAGGGAGATTTTGTAATCTTTTTCATTTTGTTTTATATCCTGTGACACCATCTTTTTAACACCCTGCTTTTTTAAAAATGTGCTGCAGATGACTGCTGAGTAAAGGGTTTGGTACATTCAACACAGTGAGAAGTGGTCCCTTTTGAAAACATATATTTGTATGGCTATGCATGCTGCCAGAAGAGAGAGCAAAGCTGAGTGCTGTTACCAGATGATTATAGTCCCATAAACAATTTAGCTATACTTTAATTTTGTACCAGTTTTGCTGCAAACTTTGTTTGGGTTTAGGAGGTGTATCTGCCCTTATGAAATAACTTTGGTCCCATCTGTGTTAACCTAATTTCCTCCTTTAGAATGAGTTCACATTTTGATAAATGTACTCCTTGACATTTTTCAGTTTTGCTGATCCATATGCTAGTGTGTACATTCCTTCCATTTGACAGAGGCCTAAAGTACATTTATCGTTGTTTATGCGTAACTCTGCAGACTTCTTTGCATTTTATTTCTTGACCATGCATTTTGTTCTGTTAGAATTTTTGCATTGTATGAGACTAACAACCAAAGGAAATGGTTTACATGTTTCTTACCGTTCTTAATTTTTAACGGTTAAAGGAAAGACATCTCCCCCTCCCTTTTTTGTCTAATCTTGTTATTTATCCCGTTTTAACTCAGTTTCTTCGATTAAAAAGGGAAGAAAAATAACCATGAGCAGACAACTTCTCATAAGCTTTTACATGGTTTTTTATTCTGTATGTTTCTATTTGTCTACTATACTTTGCCTTACTGAATGTGTCAACATATAACATCTCATTGCCCTCATAATTTTTTTTGTTTTAGTTTTTTATGTTAAGCATATTTTCAGCATTTTGGTTGCAAATGTTTAGAAGCTTGTTCTTTATGGAGATTTGTTAGTCTTGAGAGATTTGACCTAACAAGCTGCATCCTGTCAATGAAGTTGGGTAATTTCCATTGTTGGCCCATGCTGGGAATGGAGAGACAAAATGCACCTGCTCTGCATGACTTAAAGCAAATGCAAGGAAGTTAGTGTGAAATCTGTGAGAGGGAGATATGATTCATTCTGCAAGAATGGCCAGCTGGCAAGGTTTCCTCCTGACTTTGAGAACTGGGGCAGAGCTGTAGCTTTGATAGTTACTGGCATCTTAATGCAAAAGTGAAGTGTAGTAACTCCTTAGAAATCATTAAAGACTATTTTTACATTGATTTGAAAAGGATAAAAAGAAAAATAAAGTGGTGTTAGACAACTTAAACTTCCTCCAGCATTTCCCAACCCACCTTTGATACCACCAGAAAAATCCTTCACCAAGGTTTTTGTCTAGAATACATCTTCACTTGACGTTGCTCCTTTTTATCTTTCGCTTGCATATTTTTCAAAATTCTGTTCATGTCTGTTTTGTCAGAAACTGTGTTTGAGAAATGGTGTCCTGCAAAGGAAAATACTAAATGTTGGCATCACTAGGTCATTTTTAAGAAAGATTTAGTAAGGTTAGGAAAAGGATCAGCTAGCTGGATGAATAAGTTCCCCACAATCCCAGTTTTTGTTTTTCATTTTTCATACTTTAGCCTGCTGTTAGCAACTCAGGGGTTTAGGGTGCTGATTCTGAATCTGTGTACTAAGAATGAAAATAGTCTTCATGAAGAAACATATATACCAACCTTATCCTTTATCTCCATTTATTTGAAAGCAGTTCAATAATGGGTTGCTATATCGGGCACTTAAAAATGCACATTGATTGTAGGTGTCTGAAGTAGTACACACTATTGTTGGATATCCCATGTGCAACTCCACTGGTAGAGAATTGCTCCTTCATCCAGGAGGAAAAATAACTTCAGTGTGTTATTCAAAACAACCATATACTTAAAGGTTTCAACTGACAAGCTATGAAGCACCAGCTTCTCAAACTTCTGAATAATTTGCCAGCTAAATGAGTTTTTATAGAAGAGCAAATCATAAATCACACTTACCAAAATCTTGAAAGTTTTGAGGGATCTCTGTTTTGTGGCAAATAATTGCTTTGCAAAATCATCAATTTAAAATTTTTTTTTGTTGGCTTATGTTGAATATTAGATAAAGAATTGTAATGGCTTATGTTACATTCTTGTATATATACTCTTAATTTCATGGCATCTTTGTTCAAATTGCATTCAGTTGTTTCACATACATGATGGCATAGTGTCACAAATTCCCATCATTGTGGTTTTATTTTTGAAAATCTATGTAATCGTGCTCCATAGCCTAAACCTTTTTTGTTTTTCCATTGGGGTAAGTGTTGGGGATGGACAGAGCAAACTAGGTGACTGCTAGCACAGGAAAGAATTCCAAAATTTCCAGATTTTTAGGCTGTCTTCTACTAGTACAAAAAGACATGTCTGCCATTTTGCATACCTGTTTCCTTGAGTTAAAGTTGTTTCCTGTGTGGCTGTGAGAACCTTCCTAGGTCTTCTTTCTAGGGGGTGTGGTTGGGTGGGTGTGGGGTATGTGGTTGTGGGGGAGGCTGTTGGGTATGTTTTAGGCGTATGATGCAGGGTGGGGGTGTGTGGAGTTGTGGAGAGGTCCTTGCATTCCCTGGAGCATACCAGTCCCTGGATCTGCATGTGGTAGCAGTAAGTGGGGCCAGCTTTGCCTGGCCCCCTAGCATGCAGCTCCCCATGCTCCCACCTCAGTCTCAGGCCACAGGTAGCAGCAGTGTGCAGGACTAGTCCCACCCAGCCGAATAGTGCTGCTTCTCCACTCTGCTCCCCACTGCCCCCAAGTCCCTGGCCACATGTGGCAGGGTGTCAGGCCAGCCCCACAGCACTCAGTGCCTGCGCTCCTGCCAGAATCCCTGGCCGCAGGTGGGAACAGCATGCAGGGTCCCAGCCCTATAGCGCAGATTACTTGCTTGTGGACCAGAAAAAGGATAGGAGTCCCTGAGGTCAAAACGCAACAGAGCAGGAGTGGCTAACCTATGGCCTGTGCCACTTGAGACAGGACAGCCTGTATGTGGGGCAAAGCAATGGATCAGGCAGGGAGCAGAAAACAGGGCAATAGTTTGAGCAAGTAAAGGGGATCAGAGTGGTACTTGGATAGGGTGTGGGGCTTATAGTGCAGTATGTCTGCCAAAAAAAGGTTGTCCCCCACTGTGGGAGAGAATTCAGGGCAGGTGGCAGTATCTGATGCGTCTGTATCACTGTGTGGTAACTGAGAACTTGGTGCATAGTCCATTACTTTGGGACCAACTTGGATGTATATATAAAATACAATTTCTTTCTTCTCTCTCAGTTCATAAGTATATATGTGTTCTCTGTGCAAGTCTTGTGACTTTACTTTTCACTGTGTTTGTACAAATTCCTATCTCTAGCTCTGAAAAAGTTAAAAATATACATAGCACAGATGGACAACAGAGAAAAACTGCATTTAATTACAGTTGTTATCCAGATCTCCTTTCAGTGATCTTAAGCCAAAGTCTCCAAGTTACAGATCTTTAAAGCTCAGCCACTCATTAGTTCCAGGGCTGTTTAATTGCAACCTTTTCTTTGTTTCTTTGCAGATGTTCAGGCAGTTGCCTATGAAGAGCCAAAACACTGGTGTTCCATTGTCTACTATGAACTCAATAATCGTGTTGGGGAGGCATTTCATGCCTCTTCCACTAGTGTGCTGGTAGATGGTTTCACTGATCCTTCAAACAACAAAAATAGGTTTTGCCTTGGGCTTCTCTCTAACGTTAACCGGAATTCCACTATTGAGAACACAAGGCGGCATATTGGCAAAGGTACACTTTGCTGTCTTATTTCTACTCTTTGGCTTAACCTGGCAAACTGGGCTTTTTGCCTCAAGGCCAGACTATAATGCATTGTGAAATGTTCATTAGATTGCTAGCAACTATGTAATTTCCTTGCCAAGTGTTGGAAGCAAAGAGCTGTTTTCACCTGTTGTATAATTGTCGGAAGCTTTCTGTCTTCTAATCAATTTTTTCATTGTCTGAAGGTACGTTGACTGTAATGAAACTAGCTGTCTTAAACACTTGTTCTAATTAAAATTAAAGAGCTCTGCTATTGAGGTTTATGAGCCTCAAACCTGAACCATAGAATTGAACAAATTATTTTGGGACTAATAAGAGTTATTGATGCAGACAGCTTCGCTGTGCAGAAATATAAACCTAATTAATTTATTATACATTTTAAAGAAGAGATTTCTAAGGGCAGAAAAGACAGTTTAGCACCCAAATGTTGATTTTCAGTGAAAGTATGCGACTACTTACCCTTTTGTGACTTAAACTTAAACTTTTGAGAACTGGCATCAGCCACATTTTACGTTTAGTGTCAGCATGGTTAATTTTGCAGCTATGTAAATGAAATCCAGAATTGTCATCTCTTAAATATATGGTGAGGCCCTATTGCACTTGTGCAGTGACCAGCATAACAGGGTCCCTAGGTGCTACCATAATACAAATAATGTTAAGAATTGCTTTTTAAATCAATGTTAGGCTTCTTGAGGAGTTAAGGTTTGGGCAGTCCAGACTCGTAGGTATAAGTTTTGAGTGCCAGTCTCTGAAAAAATGTATATTAAAATAAAATGGACCATGAAGAGTGTAAGTTTTGCTGGAGTATGAGTTAATACAACCATTGATCAGTGCATATACAAATCATGCAGGCTCTGTTAACGAACCAAAATAGGCCCCAGTGAATATGAAACTAGGCATATACCATATATGGCTTCCACAGAAGTGCTGGAGAAGGAGCTATTGGTTTTAGAGGTGCCTGCAAGGCCAGCAAATAGAGAATTGATTGATTTTAAGATCAGTATAAAACACCAAAATAAATGTCAGTGACGTGGTAAATGGGTAGGAAGGGTCGACTAATTCATAAAAAGTAGAATGTAGTTAACATCACCTAAATATGTTGTAGAAATTAGTGAGAACTAGAATGTACATGCTGTAAATGTCAAGTTTTGGTCAGAGTATGAAAAGGCCTTGGGAGCCCTTAATACTTTATTCCAGGTTTAGGAATCAAGTTTGTAATCCAGGAATGTTCATGCCTATACTGTGCCTGGAATGACTCAGCTAGCACCAGGGACCAGCTGGTCATAGATGTCTAGGCTTGTTTGTGGATCATAAACCTGGCCAAGCTTCAGCTGGTTGTGATAAACAGCTTGTGGTCCTTTTCTTGTAACTGTGTGGTTGGTAGGGACACAGCATCGTAAGTGGTACCCCAACAGTGCATGCACTGCCCATCGAAATAAGAGAAGCCAAATGGTGATTGGTAATGCCTAACCCCAAACAGCACTAACAGAGCTGGGTAACAACACTGACAGTGTGCCCTAATAATATTAGCAACTCCCTGAGAGCCAACAAGGCTCTCTGGAAGATTCTTAAGGCAAGTTTTGTAAAGGAACTTTGCCATGTAAAAGAGTATCTAGGCAGAATTTAAGTGCCTAAGTTTTGAGTTCTCAGTTTCAAGGGGGAGAAGTGCAAAGCAAGTCCATCCTAGCCTTTCTTATAGTCTGAACCATAGTGTTTCATTTCCTGAGCAAATGCTCCAACTACTATGGGATCATACAAAAAGTAGGCATCACCCCCATCTTCTTCCCTAGCAGCTGGGTTTCTTTAAGAGTGAGCCAGTCACCTCTACACAAAAGGATGAACTAGGCACAGAAGTCTTGGATTGAGAGGTTTGGGCTGCGATTCCCACTTTCACTCAAACACTTAATTCAGGGCTCCAGGTAGATGTCCACATCTGGAGGTAGGAGGAGGCAGCATTTCCCATTGGGTGGCGAAGGTGAGAAGCTGGGCTTATTAGCTTGGGTGCCGTGCTGCATTAACATACCCTACTATTTTCTGTTCCAGAACTAGTTCAGACCATCTCTGCATCTGTTACTTTGCACCATGAAGGGATGTTGCTGGGCATTTAACTTGGGGGTTTTGAGTTCTGTTTCTGGATCCAGGCACTTGAATGTTTGGCTTGAGAAATGTCAGTACTACCAAACCTGTGTCCTGTGAATATTGCCCATAAATTTTAACCAGAAAACCTTTCTCCACACTAATACCTTTGCAAACCTCAGCAGTTTTTTCTACATCTAGGCTGTGCCATTAAATTATATTTCTGTCCTAACAAATATTTGATATATTTTTGCATAGCACTGCATTTATTTTTTCCATTTGAAATGTAAAAGTAAACACTCAAAAGCAGGCAAGCTGCAAATAAAGTCCTTTTGAAACATTAACTGCACCAGATTAAGAAGCAAAGGCAGTTGAGGAAGGGTGAGAAATGCAAAAAGGCTTTCAAAAGGCAAGTGTATACAAGTAGTGATGGCAGGAATGTTATGCTTCTAATGTCTGGTTTTGATGTGTGTAGAGACACACACGCACCCCCCCCCCCCTCTCTCTCTCTCTCTCTCTCTCTCTCTCTCCAGATTTGCAACTCCTAAGTCAGCCACAGATTGTTTTGCTAATCAGATGACATTAAGATTTTACTGATGACAAGTTAAGGAGATATAGCATTTTAAATACAGTCAAGATTTTTCTTGAAAGTTCTGTCCATACCCTTCTCCCTCCCCACCTTTGCCATCTTGCTGTTTTCAAATGGCTTCTTTTAGCAGAAGAGGACTTAAGCCCAAAAAGTCAAGTCAAAGTTTCTGCACTTCCTAAAATTTATAAACTGTCGGAGAGTTTGGAGGGAAGAAATTTGAGTTTTCCTTACACTTCATGTTATGCCACTGGCATTTGCTCATTTGCGGTAGGAAAAGGCTGCAGGTATAACCCCAAGAAATGAGGTCAGGAGATCCATCTGGAAACTTTCCCCTGCTTCAACTCCTTAGAAATGCACCTCCATTGAACTGTATGCCAGCATTCAGCACCTCCAATACAGACCCAGGCAGGACTTGCTTACTTGCTAAAGACTTTTGTGGGCCTGAAGGAGATAAGTGTCTCCTCTTGTGTCCTGAAATATGGATCCTTGGGTTATCTGTTGGAACAGGTTATCTAACCTTGTAAATCCCCCTTCTAGGACTGTTACTTGTAGGATTTTATACTCTGGGTTTATAATAAATTAATGTTTTAATGTTGCCATTAAATAGTTGATTTGAAAAGCAAACTTACTGGTAGAATGTGGAGGTACAATAAAGCCTTAAATTATGCAGACCAGAGATTGAAACACGATAATGCATTCTTCTTAGAACTTGAAAAACATGGAAATACCTCTATCAACACAATACGTGGAAAAAAAAGTTTGCGCTGTGTATTTATTTGACCTCTCCATAATCAATATTTTTCCCTCTTAGGAGTTCACCTCTATTATGTTGGCGGAGAAGTGTATGCTGAATGCCTTAGTGACAGCAGTATTTTTGTGCAGAGTCGGAACTGCAACTATCACCATGGGTTTCATCCAACCACGGTGTGCAAAATTCCCAGTGGCTGTAGTTTGAAAATATTCAATAACCAAGAGTTTGCTCAACTGCTGGCTCAGTCAGTGAACCATGGCTTTGAAACAGTGTATGAGCTTACCAAGATGTGCACTATTCGTATGAGTTTTGTAAAGGTAAGTAAAGGTTATTGTTTACAAAATATAAACCCAATTAAAGATAAGCGTTTCCTCTTAAAGTATCTTGAGATATTTGTGTATTTTTAATGTTATAAACAATTCCTTTCTTTCCCTCCTCGCCCCCTTCCTTAAGTGAAGTTCACCTTTCAAGTATTTCATTGAAAATAAACATTTTAACAGCTTGTATTACCAGCTCTATAAGAGAGAAGGTTGTTGCATAATATTAAATATACAAAGCTGTTCTTCTAGGCAAACATTGCTTTATTGATGCACAGACTTCTATTGTCCAGGGGTGCATTTAATGTGGGCTCAGCTTTAGTTTGTTGTTTCACCTCAGAGTCTTTCTTTCCCTTTAGGCTTTTATAGGCTTGTTTTGTGATGGCACCTACTCGGGTGCATCATTATTTTCTAGCTGTTAATATTCCCTTGACCGAATGTTGCACTTACCCACTTAGTCCATTTCTCCAAGAGTGAAAACGAACATTTTGCATTTGCTTAAGCAATTCTGCGGCATTCTTTAAATATGGAGCACCATCTCTTCACTTACTCTAGATCCAGAGAAGCAACACACTAAACTTATTGCTTATCACAGCCAAGTTTTGTATTAGAGGTTACTTTTGTATCCTTCCAACTAAATGTTATATTCAATGATAATCTGTTCCTGAAAACAATTAAAATCATTAACTCTGGCTGACTCAGGAGGGTTGTCTTAAATGGAAGAGATAGTCCTGCCCTGTAGCGTACACATCTTCCTCCTAAGAAATGGTTGGCATTTGGTCTCTTGGCTCTGTAGCATATCCTTCCATTCTTGGGATGCTTGTAAGGATTATAGCAATGACCCATTAAGGTGACTTGTAGGGGGGCTGGGAATGTGCATTGGGTTAAAAGAAGTAATCAGAAATTTTAAAGGCTGTCAAATGAAGCCAGGATTATTTTTACTCTTGAGTGGCTGTTGCTTCAGACAGGTCTCTTTAAGGGTTAGTATGGAACAGTGCAGAACCTTGCTTTTGATTCCTTAGCTCCATCTGCTATCTCCAGTGTCCTCCCAAAAGACAGTTTACTATACTGCACTGTGTACATTTGAGTTAAGCTTACCAGTGATCTGGGAAGAACTTAAATCTTATAACTGAATCCCTTTATTTTAAAAGAGAAGCCATCAGTGTCTTCCTATTAATCGGTAGCTCAACCAGGAGGTGACTGCCACCTTCTTCTAATATAGTATTGGGAGGGCAAAAATATCCAGGCCATTCAGTACACCTTTTCTTAAGTGCACTGCACTAATAGTATCCAGTGGCTGTTTTATGGCTACAAAACTGGCCAGGATACTTCTGGATTATTTTCATCTCAAGCACACTATCCTGCTACTGAAGAAACTCACCTTTTTTCTAGTTGCACATGGCCACCTCGTTTTGAACCTAAGAATGTGTCTGGCAGCATTTCATTGCAGCTTGCATTCCTTTTAGTTTTAGAGCATAAGGCATCTTCAAACTTTTTCCCCTGGGACAATCTAATCCCATTTCCTTATAGCCCATCTTTTCAAACCATTTTCTCACTCTTTTCAGTGGCCAGAAGAGTGCACATACTAAAATGCAGTAGCCTCAATCCATTTGCATTCAAATGGTTTCCTTTAAAGTATTTATCTTGGGTCCTTCTTCAAGAAAATGATGTAATGTCTGTTGGCAAGGAGAAAGGGTTTGGGAATCTCCAGAAAGAAGGGAATTGTGCAGGCATAGACCATCATGAGCATCAGGAGATCCATGAGTTGGAGCTGAACTACATCTTTGCATTTTTCTTTTAGGGCTGTAAAACAGTGCCAGTTGTTTAAGTAAATTTATAGGACTTGGTGTAAACAGATACAATAGTGAATTTTGCCCAATACAAAGTGATATCTATTACTGTCTGTATTGCATAAAACAACATGATCAAAGTACTACTTTCTTATTTGACCATGTAAAATCAGATAACTTAACCACATGACTCTGTTTGTTTCCAGGGCTGGGGAGCTGAATATCATCGCCAAGATGTAACGAGCACTCCATGCTGGATTGAGATACATCTGCATGGTCCTCTTCAGTGGCTGGACAAAGTTCTCACTCAAATGGGCTCACCTCATAATCCTATTTCCTCTGTGTCTTAAAGAGTTGCAAGCTTCTGTGTTTTAGAGACTTTTGAGGCTTGCATGTACTTGAAGGATGTATGAGTCAGACACATTTAGGAACTGGTAACAGCTGAATAAGAGCCTTGATAATACTTGACCTCTGTGACCAACTGCTGGATTCGGGGTGGGGGGAAACCAAAATCTTTTAACATACTGTTGGCATCAAAATGTTTTGGTTTACATTGTAAAGTTATATTATAAAACTGTTTTCTGCAAATCTTTTAGCAGGACTTTGTTAATAGTTAGAGATGACCAAGACAACAACAAGCTCCTGCACGGTGTTCCCAAGGGATCTCCCTGTTGCTGGCACTCTGAGGTCTCCTTTTTCACATGTTTGGCTTTCGTTGTCTATCACTCTGTGTTCTCTGGGCTTGAGAGCCTGCGTGGAAGTCTGCTTCCCACAGGCTTTCTAAAATACATTGTTAAACCATTTTGTCTAGTGATAGCTCCTGTTCTCTTAAAGAATATGATTTAGTCTTGATCCCATGTAATAATCTCTCTGAAAGTGTGTACTGACCATACTGCTGTAAGAATGTTAGGTATGCTTTTTGCTAAATGTATGTACAGTGTATTTGAAAGTTTTAGAATTGATTTAGGTTAGATTAGAGGATTTAGAAGTATACAAGTGGGAAAGGGATGGGAAGGGAAAATGACAACTGAAATATAGAATATACTGTAAACATAGCGTGTTAGTTTAAAGAAACAAAACTGAAGCCTGAATTTTGCGGTGTGTTTCAATTTATTGTTTTATAGTGGCTTTATCATAACTGATTTATTTTTGCCCCTTTCCTCCCCCCCAAAAAAAAGCAGTTACGCAGCTAGTTAATTCTTATGGCTGACAGGAGGGCAAAATTAAGCTTCTGACTGCAGTTCTGTATATTTCAAGACAAATTGTATAGTTTGTTTTTGAACTATGTAGCAGTTTTATGCAGTTTACATAACAGAAGTAGGCTTTAATTTTTGTAAGAGAAGCTTGTTTTGCTGAAGTTAGTAACTGTTAAATGTTCAGAGGACTTAAAACCCCTTTTAAGTTTGTTTTGGATCCATTTCAAACTTAAAAAAAAAGGTGTTTAATTTTTTTTTACTGTTTTTGGGTTTTTTTTCTTTCTGCTAATCTTTTATATTCACTGTAGTACTTTTTAAGTACTTTATTCCAAAACTAGTGGGTTGTCTTTACTGGAAGTTTTCAATAAAACTGTTGTTATTCCTTACTTTGATTAAAACCTTGTCCTGTCCACTTCTTACTTGACAGATTTAAATCACCATAGGTGCAAAGACTAAAAATCTGTGCACAAAATAGAAGATTGAGTGTTACGTTTAGTGCCTGGTATAGGTTGTTAGCCAAAAAAGTCAG
Source organism: Caiman crocodilus (assembly GCA_030014935.1). Lineage (NCBI taxonomy): Eukaryota > Metazoa > Chordata > Crocodylia > Alligatoridae > Caiman > Caiman crocodilus. The sequence continues at coordinate 30,359,766 of JAGPOW010000290.1, read as the reverse complement.
TCCTAGAGGCTAGTGATTTCATTGGGGGGGGGAGGCGGGGCACAGAGGGTAGGTAAGGAGGGGGGGGATGTTTTTCCTAATCAAGTACAAATACAGTGGTTAATAGAATCTTTCACTGATTTTTTTTGAACTATGCAAAGCCCTCACAAACTGAGAAACTGTCAACTTCAAAGAAGGAGGATGAGAGATTTAGGATTAAATGGTTAAATGGTCAGCTTTCTGTATTTTTCTATAGACATCTGACAGACTGAAATCTTGGGAGCCTAGGTACTGGGAACTTTGCTTATGTAATGTAAGTTTTTGATTCAGTGTATCCCATTGTAGACATTCGGAGGAAGGCAGGATGGCTTACACAGGGCACAGGATGCCAGGTTTCAGTTCCCACTGACCATTGGCCTGCTGAGTGATTTTTGAACAGACACTTCACTTATCTATTTCCTCCATTTCCCCATCTCTAAAATGAGGATAATGGTAGTGATGGCCTTTTTATATAAGGCCAATGAAAAGTGCTGTGTAAGAGCTGGGTGTGTTGGGAAAGGATTTAGGAGCAGGGATTTGTTTGTGAATCTTCTGGCTTCTCAGTATAGTGTCCGAGAAGAATGCATACACACATACTTTGGACAGACAAGCAGGAGTGTGTTACCCTGGCTGTCTGTTTTAATTTCATTATAGTGAGTGGTGCCTACTTTGGCAATTTTTCCTGCAGTTTTGTTGGAGAGTTAAACTTCCAACCATCTCTCATGCCACTTCCTGACACAGCTGACAGCATCTGGTCTCTCTACGTCATTAGCTTTGTGTGTTTTGCTTTGGTTTGTTTGTATCCCAGTTCTTACTCACCATGTGTTGTGGCATAAAGGCTTGAGCTGTAAAGGTCATTGAAGGCACCCCTGAGCATAGAAGAGAAACATTGGACCAGTGAACTGGTGAGGCTGGCACACATTCATTGTTCTTCTACTCCTTACGTGGGCCGAGACATATAAGCAATGTGGGAAGGGAGTGGTTGTTCAGGAGCCTGGCTCTGCTGTATCCACAAGGGGGAAGGATCATTACAAAATGGAGAGAGCAAATTGGAGATTGTAGGATCTCCACCCCAGTCTTTGTCAGTTGCTTTGAACTGCAGCACTTCAGTGGATTCTGCAATCATATGTGAAACTAGTGGTCTACATTTTGGGAAGTTGAAGGAACAAATTATTTCTTTCTTCATGACCATTTAAGACGGTGTTGATGGAGGGGAAGTGCAGGTTTAAAATTGCAGTGGTCTCGGGTTAAAAAACACCAAGCATAATAATGTTACTTACTACTTGGATTTGGTTTCTTGCTTCCATTCAACAGAAGCAACAAAGGGACAGGGAAGGGCAGTGAAAATGGAGATAGGTCTAGGGAGTGACAACTTGGGGCATTCTTCAGAAGGGCCACACCTCGTTTCTGGGCATAGTGTGGATGGAGGCGGGGGGAGGTGAACTGTGAGGTAAAGATACTTAAAGGAGCAGCCTGGGATCAGTGATGAAGTGGTGTAGATTCAGTGTTAGTTGGTGAAAGGTATGCCATGGTACTGGGGAGCAAGTACAGGCAGGATGTTGGTAGGCCTACATTCTGTAAAGGTTACCATTATAAGATCTGTTTTAGTAGCTTATCATTTCCAAGCTTTAGCTGAAATTTCCCATTCTTGTATGCCTTCCCTTTGTTGATTTTGATTTGAGACAGGGTTTTTAGCTGAAGTGATTCTGTGGATAAGTGCATGGACAAATGGCAAGTTATACCCATGTTAAATTCTTGAGAACTTTTCCTTTTGAATGCTTTAGTTCCCCCTTGCTTTGGGTTTTGAAATGTACCCAGAATTTAGCAGAGGGTAGTCCTCAGGGATGTGCCTTGTCATTTAAATGAGAACTGGAGCAAGAGAAAGGAGGGTTGGGACAGTTAAAAGACTCCAGGTGTTCAGGGAATTAGTCCCTGCCTCTGCCACTAAGTGTCTGATTCAGGGAATGTCACTCGGATCAAATGTTCTAGCAGTGGTTACTAGATGAATGAACCTCTCTTCTAGGTACCTCACTAAAGACCATGGGTCTTGTCTTATTGGAGCATTGAGCACTCAGCTGCCACTAAAATCACTGAGATCTGTCCTTTCTAATGATAAAGATACTGAAAAATCAGGTCCTAAACATCTTAAATTGAGCACCCAGCATTAGTTTGTTTGCACTTAGGAACCTGAGCAACAAGGAAATTATTTGGAAAGGGGAAATTATTAGCTCTACCTTCACAAACCCCAGAAGTAAAAGTTTAAGTTTATGAGTTGGTCTGATACTGTAATGGTGAGCTCAGTAGAAAGCCCATGAAGAAATGTATACAGTAAAACCTAGGTTACTGAATTGCGTATGGCCTGAAATCAGCTTATTTCACAGTGGGTTTGCTGAATGAAGGATGAGCTGCACAGCATTGCAGCTCTTATTTGAAAGTGTTGCTGCCCCACTAAGCTGGAGCACAGCAACAGTCCCGTATGTAGGAGAAAAGCAGAGTACTTTGAAATTATTGCCGTAACAACCAACTGGAGCATCTTGGTGGTCCCTCACAACTGTTTGCTGTAGCTCCATACACCCTCTGCTAGTCTGCAAATATTCATCTTCGAACCTAACCCCACAAAGGTTCTGGATTGTGCTGTAATTTTGTTTGTGCAGTAAGTATGCAACGTACTGCTTCAGTGAACAAGTGGGAGAAAACAGAACATTGAAAAGCTGCTCTCTGTAAGGACAGTCCACCTGGGTACTGAATGAGATGGGGATTCTCTAATAAAATGGTATGCTATCATGTCATTGGAGTCTGTCATAATGCACATGCACAAGTAGGAAGAATTAAGGTTATACAGGCAATCTTCATTCTACCACTTCTGAATTTCCAAATGCTTCAGTGTTCTTACACAATTTCTTTTTCTTTTTTTTAACTTACAAGAGCAACATGATTTTGAGGGGGGTGTTCAGTGGAGACCAGTTATTTTTCTCAGACCCATGAGAAAATGAGCAGTAGATGCCTGCCTAAAAAGATTGTTTCACTAGATTTTAATGGCACACATCTTTGAAGCTTAAGCTGTTATAAATAGGAACCTACTCAAATCCATTGTTGCCTATGAAATTGGGCAATGCCTGTGAAATACTAGGTGGGGGGAACTTGCTGAAAATGAAATGACCCGGCCATGCAGCTTGTGGGGGGGCTGGTAGCATGAAGTGGAAGTGAAGATGGCTGATGCCCCTATTGATTGGCCGAGGGTTGCCTCGCCCATCTCCAATCAGTGCTGGGGTTGGGGGAGGGAGTATATGATGGATAGCCCTTAGAACAGGGGCGGGCAAAACGTGGCCTGCCAGGCCATTCTATCTGGCCTGTGGGGCCCTTAGAAAATTAATATTTATCTGCCCTGGGCTACCTGTCATGTGGCCCTCAACAGCTTGCCAAAACTCAGTAAGCAGCCCTCTGCCCAAAATAATTGCCCACCCCTGCCTTAGAACCACCAATCAGTGGTGAGGAGTGGGTCCACCATGGCCTCTTAACCAATTGTGGGTGCGGGGCTGCAATAAACCCATGAAAGGTATGGCTGGCTCCAATCTACCCATGAAATCTTTCGACTGCCTCCTTAATTTAACCCCTAGTTATAAATCCTGGGCTAGATTCCTTGCTCCTGTATGTTGCTGTAATTCTGTTGCCTACACCAGAGTTACACAGGCATAAATAACATTTGTGCAAGTGGAAAAAAAGATCCACAGTTCAATTTTGCCTTTGAGACTAAGTCATGTTGTTAGTAGCTGGGGGACAGTTGTGTCAGTACAGAGTAAGACATGATAGATTTTTAGAAGTTGAAGGTAAGGTAGGGTGGCAATTTAACTGGTTCAGAGAGACATTAGCTGTTATGGGCAGCAGCCTGCTTTGGTTGATACTATAGCATGGATTGTCACTTCACAGTGCTAATATTGTACAGCATCCTGCAGCACCATTAGAAGGATCTTGGGGCACTCTGGTTGAGAATCACTGATCTAAAGGTTTCAGGGGACCTATGTCTTATGATGTCAGTCCAGTTTCCAGATTTTTCTGAAGTAAACACATATCTTCTCCACCCCTTCTCTTTTTAAAATTTTTTATCAGGCCATATTCTCTAAACTTCTGGTTTCCCCTTGGACTCTTTCTTAAAATGTGGCATTTAAAACTGGGTGCTGTTCTGCTAAGGCAGTCTCAGTGCTAGTTATTGGGGATGTGCAAAGCAGATCCTATTCAATTCAGATTTGGCCCAAATCAGGGACAGTGATTCGATTAATTGATTTGGATCACTGTCCCTGATTCAGTCTGACTGAATCTGAAGATTCAGTGCTGATTCAGAGAATCAGCGACAGACATAGACATGTTTTCTATGTACCTTGAAGTAGCAGGTGTGGCTTGTGATCGCTGCAATGCTGGGGCTCATGGAGTGTTCAAAGGAGTGCAGGGGGGCCCTCCACGTACTTGGCAGCAAACCCAAAATTACTTCTGGTCTGCTTACGAGTCTGCCAGAGAGCACACAAGGACCCCTGCACAGCATCACAGCATTGGTGATTGGCTGCAGGGGGACCCTGGGTGCCCCCCCAGAACCAGGAGGGTTTATGACCAGGAGTCATAAAGTCGGGGTGGGAGGGGACGACAGCACACGCTCTGGTGGAACTGGAAGTGGACTGGAAGTGCTTTTGGTCCAGCTGCCAAGCGCACTGGGGAGCCCCCTTCCCCACCTGTGCTTCTGTGGGACACTCCATGTGCCTGAGCGTTGCAGCACTCATGAGCCACCTGGTACCTAGAGGTATGTAGAAAAAACATTTAAAGCTATCTCTACGTCCAAAGCTTTCCAGTTCGATTTGGAGGGTTCCAGTTCAATTCGGAGAGATTAAAGGGTCTCCTGATTCTATTCAGATTTGGAGATTCAGCCACCAAATTGGGCCAAATCTCTGCTGAATTGAATCAGGGACTGAAGCTTCCACAGCCTTACTAGTTATAGCAGAGTAAGTCCCTTGCATGTTTTATGTATCACATTTGTGTGGCCGTATCCTCAAAATGAGACTTGCATTTCGTTTGCTTGCAAGTAACATCCTAGCTCTTTTCTTTAACGCTTTGATTCTTTTTTATGGCACTCCTGTCCAGCAAGTTGCTATGTATGTTATGCATGTGTTGGGATACATTTTTTTCCCTTCTGAAGTGTGGTACTTTGCACTTATCCTTACTGCATTTCATCTTCTTGGGAGTTCTGAAATTTTCTGTCCTGTTTTCCAAATTTATCCAGTTTAGATTAACTATTTTTAAAAGTTCTCAGAAGAAATATTTTATTCACACTGACTCTGTTTCTGTTTGCCTAATATCTTTTTTGTTTCTGAAGCAAGGTTTTGGTAAGTGTTCAACGAACTCCTTCAAGCTGATTAATTGAGAGAACTGACAATAAACATAAATGATGCTAAGTGATAATCCTAAAGAGAGAAGAAAAAGTTTTTGTTGCCATTTTTTTATTACTATTATTCTGCTTTGGAAAATGCACATGTTTCTGTTCTTATATGTGTTATAAAGAAGCAGTTACAGCAGTGGTTCGCAATCTTTCTATAAAGGTACCCCTCAGAAAATGCTGGCTCTTAACTTTCACTTTTATTTTTTTTAATGCAGAAAAATCATAGATCAATAATAGCAGCATTGCAGAAAACTCACAAAAACTACAACAAATCAGAAATATTTTTATGCTATAGATTCCTATTTGAAAACTCTGGGTTTATCTTGTGAATCATACACAGGTGTTTGGACAACTAACAGTGCTAATATTGCACAGCACCCCATGGCACCTTTTTAAAAGGATTTGACAGCTCTCCAGGGTGAGAATTACTGAATTACAGCCTACTTCTACAGGCCACTTTTTGAAATGTAGTTGTTCCAATGTAGAATAGATGAAACACAAACAGCATATAATGAGGATAATCAGCATTAGTTCTCTTCTCATAAAGTCAACCATGACTCCTTCTGAAAAAGTCAGCCACAAACTTTTAAAAAATAACCTTTACTAAAATACTTGCAGTGCTAGTGTCTGGACTTCTAAAGTCCTGTAGTCATCTTTAAATAATCCAAAAGGGGTAGAAATCAGCTGAGAAACTACATATTGGAGCACTCTGTGTTGGTTGTAGATATTGCCATTAATGAAAAGCTTGTTCTACAAAACACAGGTAGTAACGTGTAGAAAGAGTAGAACTTAAGCGGTGGGGGAAAATGGAGGTTTGCTCTTTTAAAGTTTTGATGTACAAAGATGGCCTTTCAGGGTAGTATAATTTTTTGTCTAAAAAATCTGAAATGTACTAATATCACCTCAATTTGTTGCCAGCAGGAATCTCAGATCCAGCCTTTCTCTGTTTAGCTGGAAATTTGAGGGTTCAGGAACAAGTTGTCACAAAGAAAGCTGGAGTATGAACTTACAGTATGTTGGCTGACTAACAGTAATAGCCTATGTGCATGTTTATATCTGGTAGTAAATGCGAGAGTTTCTCCTTCAATAAGAGAGGGAAGTAAACTACAAACACTGAGCTTTCATCTGTTGCCACTCCCTTTTTCCATTACCTCATGATAATTTATTCCAGTTCCTTTAGTTAATCAGGTTCCACTTTCATGGTTTCTCCAACATTAACTAGATATCTATATCTATAGATTACACATTAATACACTATTTGTATATTGTGTGTGTGTATATATATATATATGCTACATTATAATGATAATTAATTTTATATAATGTTTGTGTAACTTTATATAACGTGCATCTGATATAAGAATAAAAGAAGATGGGTTCTTAAGCTGCCTACAGGCTTGCAGGGAAAGTAGCATGATGGTACAGGCAAAAGGTGAAATTCTAATGCGAAAAAAGCAGAAAAAAGCAAGCAAACGACAACAGAAACAAACTCAAGTGAGGGATGAGCCATCCCATGCTTTCCTCCATTTGCCATCCCTTTTTCAAGCTCCAAACTGAAGGGGTTAATACATATTATTGTGGGAAAAATCAGCTTGAGGGAGTTAAGGGCTTGTGGATTTGAGAGTTCATTAAATTATGAATTGTGCTAGTAGAGAGTTTCTTGCTTAAAGTTATGCCAGTTTTGATGGTTATTAAGTTGTATTGGTTCAACATAAAACAAGCTAGGTGTTTCTTTTTTAATGTACTTTGTGTAGTTAAATCTAAAAGGTTTGATTACGAGGTCTACTCTTAAATCTAAATCAGTGGTATAGTGACAAGTAGTAATCAGGCAAACATCCAGATAAATCAAGCTGCACCCAAAGGCAGATCCAGGGGGTATGTGGTAGTACATTTACCCCTCTTTGATTCCTGTTCCACCCAAACTTTAAAACGAATTGCCTGGGACAGGCAGGGCATTTCTATTCAAGCACTGCTGAGAGAGTCAACTGGCTCATTATCTCTCTGATTTCTACTAATCTCTCATCATTCCATGGGTGTTAATGACCCTCTCTCCTTTTTAATAGTCTTGATGTTCTGCTATTCAAAATATCTTTTCTTTGGTAATTTTGCTGTCTGTTAGCCATTCCTGGTAATGTTCCTCTTCTATTTCAGAGCCCTGAAGCCTGCTTTATTTAACTCTAGCTAAAAATGTTAACTCAGGTATGGTAATATTAACCCAGATGTAGGAATGATTGACAGTTAAGTATTGGAGGCACTGTTAAGATGCTCAAGGAGGCTAGATTTTGTTTTATGAATATGAATAAGAAATTTAATTATAATGACTACAGGAATAATCAGTTTTTTTTCACTACCAATATTTTGTCTGTTTTTGCCTAGTTGGGGGTTAAACTTTATATATAATCTAGTGAATGAACGCACATTCCAAGTTATTTTTTTCACTTTAATCTTAAACTGAATAACAGAATGCTAGCCCCTAGCATATTTGTAAAGCTTCTAGTTTCTCTTGACCTGGAACAAAATGTCTTATGCTATATATGATGTGCCACACCATCTGCGCCCCTCTTTTCAAAATCCTAGATCCACCCATGGCTGCGCCTGTATAAAGTCAGGCTGCAATTGTTACAATTTATGGTCCTGAAAAAAGGTCAACTTGCAGCTTTATTAATACTCCGGGAGAAAAAAGCTGTTGAGATTCTCTTCCTTGAAGAGAACATAGGGAGCTCATGATGGACTGGCTAATGGGCAATGACTTTGTGACTAACGGTGAAATGTTACTTTTGTCATCAGGTGTGACAGAAGAATTGCTATTACTAGTGTTGATGGTAGTGTTGGAGTGATATTGTAGATGTAATGGAAATGTGTGAGGGGCAAGGATTATTCTTGTGGACAATGTTTTATTGGACCAACTGCATGGTTGCCATATAGACCACTGTTGTTATAATTTTCTTCTTGTCCAGGGAATCCACAAGTATGGATTCATTTTAAGAAGGCAATGACCAAAATGATATGCCCTGCATGACCCAAGATGGGGCAGAAATGTTTAACCTTTAGAAAAGTGGCACTTTTTTCAGTAAGGCAGCTAAATTTAAATTGCAGATTTGATGCATGCTCAGCATTTTAATTTGATTTAGCATTCTTCTTTGATTCAGTGGGGTTAGTGAGGAGGAGGTAGATTGGCAGTCTCCATTCAACATCTTCCTTATTGCTTCACTGCACCCTCCACTTTCCTAGTCTACATTGCTGCTCTGAGTGGAGGAACATGAGAATGGTAAACCAAATCAAAACACAGAATATTAGTCCGACTTTATGCAGCAGACCTTTTGTGAAACTCTATCCAAGGCTTCATGCACTACTTAAAAGCAACCATCAAAGAGTAGAGAAGGTAAGCTTATTTTTTCCACTTCCCTTTCTTTTTGCTTAATTATCATTTATTTTAAAACTAGCTGAGAAGCTGGAGTAATTTTATAAATGGGCTTCTTTGTTTTTAATTCTCAAGACTGCAGCTGATCTTTTCTGGTTTTATGATGGACTACTAGAGAAGTCTTAAGAGATGTACAGTTGGAGCGTTCAACCCTTAACTAAGGAGAGAGGCTTCTGAAGCCATAACAAATGGTGTGGGAAGTGAAGTGGACTTACCAAAAACAACCTAGAACAAAAAAATAATTTCAGTCTTATTTAATCATATACCATATCCTTGGTTGCAATCCCAGCAGTTCTCCAGTCATCCATAGAGTCTACCAAGGTAAATGGGGCCTGGCTGCTGTAGACAAAAAAGCAGCAAGGAGCAAGAAAGGAAGTCTGAAAGATTTTGTTTTTAAATCATTCGGCATGTGCCCTATCTCCTCCTTAGTCCCTTTAATAGGTCATTGTACTAGCTTAACAATAGGACAGTGGTGATTAAGGCCTTTGGAGGACCTGTGCTCCTCAGTGAATTCCACCATAAAAAGGTACTAGCATTTAAATATCTCTTTCTACTGGCAAAGTAGCACAAACAGCAAATGGTACAACAGGATTGTGTCTTCCTGGAACAAATGCAGATAGAAAAGGAAATGTTATGAATGTGAAACGCAAGCCAGTCAGGTCTTGTCTTCTGGCAATCTTTGCTGTCCTCTCTGAGGAGATTTGATTGCCTATAGGAACAGTCTGCTCCTTGCCCAGGGATGTATGGGACACTCCTGCAAGCTGGGGATAGCCAGTAACCTTTCAAAAATGGCAAAAAATTCTTTAGAGAATTTGCCGAACTATACACAAGTAACAGACAGACATAAAGCTGGAAAACTTAAAAGGAATTGAACAGGGCTTTTGATGTCTGACTGTGCTAGTGTTACAGCCCATAGTATCAGGGAAAAAGGCAAGCTAACATTGCCAGTGGATTAGTTTTAATCAAATAAACAGACATTTCTGCTTAATGCTGACAAGCTGAAATAGGATATTTGATCAAAAAAGAAACACTCAGCAGTTCAGTCTGTCTCCTTTAGTACTAAATTGCAAAGCATCAAAATAAGTACAGTTGAATTTGGTTTAGAGGGGGTGAAGGGTGTTTATCATACAAAGCTGAGTGTGAGTCATCTGAGGCAAACACTGCAGTTTTCTCTTTTTCAGCCTCAGGAATAAAATGCCAAGAGTCTGATAAATATTGAATTAAGCTGCAGGGCAACTGTTCGTACCTTTTAATATGATCTGTTTCCTATGTTTTCTCCCAACCCACACTCTATCACAAAAACAGAATTGCTAATTAACAATTATTCTTTATGTTTCACTTCTTCCATGGGTAAGAAGATGAAGTTCCCACATGTACCGTATACTTTAAAGAGATCTCTGACCTACTGCAGAGACCACAGCAAAACAAAAATGTACCAGGAGCTGGAAAGTCAGAAACTTGCTGCGGAATCCCTGGCTTTTAAATAGGGTGAAAGTCACTTGCTGCTGGTCATGTTTGATTAAATGCTAAAACAAAGCTGGGGATGAAATTCATTCACACAAAGAAAAATCACCGATTAACCTATTTCATGTTCTGAGTCCTACTGAATGCACTCTGGATAAATGTTGAATGTTTTTTAAGGGCCTCAGGTGATTAAAACTTTTTTCTGGCTGAATACTACAATTTATGGTTGTGATGATGTAATTTATAAATTCGGGGCACATCCAAGCTGAATCAGAAAAATATATTGTACTAGTAGCTTCCCCTTCTGGCCAAAAGGAGTAGCAGTCACTGAGAAGGAAAGTGGAATATATGGGTAATGACAATGTTTGGGATCACAGAATATTTATCCTAACTATCTTGCTGTCACTGAGGAAAGTGTAGTAGATGAGGACACAATATATTCCAGGACAAAGTAAAAAGTGACATTTTTCTCCTCTATAGAACTGTTCCCTGTGTGTTTTCATAATCCTATCACCCCATGTTAAAAGCAATATAATCTATATATAATTGTACTGCTTTTTAATATTCTTCAACCAGTTCAGACTTTTTTTTTTTTTTAAATATAGCAAGAAGAGTGGCAAGGGGGTTTGACATTTCTGTACTAGCTAAATCCAGAAACATGTATATAACGATAATCAAAGATCCTAGTTTTCTCTGATTTAAAAAAAATCCCCAAATTTTTCGATGAAAAAAGTAACCCAAAATCCACAATTTTCCATGATTAAAATGAAACACTATTGATAAATAAATATGTATATAGTGGTGTTTCATTTTAATCACAGAAAAAATTGAATTTTGGGTTACTTTTAATAGGACCTTGTGGCATCCCAGGGTACCATGGTATGCTGGTTGAGAATTACTGATTTAGAGGGACAAAATGTGTTTGTGAAAACTACAGAAGTATCTTGTTGTATATACCGGATTTAAGTTGCACTTGTATATAAGATTCTCTGTGGGTGTCAGACTGCTGTGTTTCTCAACCATTTTAGACTTGAGGCGCCACTTAGAAAATGCCCACTCTTACCTTTTCACTTTTAAGAATGCTTTTTAACTCTCTGGATTCCTATTTGAAATCTCTGGAATTATTTTATGAGTCATGTTTACATACTTAAGGGTTGACACATTGTGTGGCACTCCTGCAGCACCCTTGAAAGGATCTCAAGTTTGCCACTTCATCCTGGTTGAGAATCACTGATGTACTGAGCCAGGGCATTAATACATGATGGCACATTAAACCCTGTGCTGATGCCTGCCTACTGCCAGGCTCTTGGCAGCAGAGGCTCTGGCACAGGATTCCATCATGTGGAAGGCTGCCCTGCCCTGGTGGTCGTCCCAAGAGAACGAGCACAGAAGAACTTGGAAATGTTCCATTCGTGTGTATGTGTAAGGACAGACACGGTTCTTTGCATAGATGTGGTATCTTTTATTAGACTAACTAAATAGTTGAAAAAATGGTTCTTTGCAAGCTTTTGGATACAAATGCCCCTCTTCAGGCACAGGGAAAGCCTACTGGTGCTTTTATGCTTTCCTGGGTAGAATAGAAATATATATATAGTAGTGGGTGCGTGTGGATGTGGAATATATATAGCTTCTGTGTGTGTATACACACATTTTATATAAAAAATGTCTACATGGTAGTGTGTGCACGCATACAGGGGGCGGTGTATCCACCCCCACATATATAGAGTAGTGTGTATACACATTACTCTAAGTACTATATATGAGGTGCACATATAGGGTGTATAGTGTGTGTATGTAGTATATAGACTGTATATACCATATAATGTGTCTGTATTATAGTCTGTATATGGTAATGTGTGTATTTTATAGTGTGTGTAAATAAGAGGGTAGTTGTGTGATAGTGCAGGTATGTGTGTATATGTGTGTAAACTTTTATATATAAAACACGGGGGGGCATAGTATCTATATGGTAAGGTATTGTCTAATGTATGTGTACACACTAGACCGACGCACACGTTACCCTACACCCACACACATTTTGCCCCATGACACTCGTGCAGTCCCTCACCCGTACTGCCGCCGCTCTCTCTGGCGCCTGAAGCGCAGGTGGGCGGAGCCCCGTGCCCGCACCTTGTCTGCAGTGAGGGAAGCGCCAGCCACCCGCGCCGACTCCAGGCCCGTGGGCCACTCCCGGGCTCGACCCAGCCGCCGCAGCGCTCCTGGGCTAGTCGGGCTCAGGGTACGGTAGAGCAAGTCAGACCTTCCTCTACTCCGCCCCTGCACACACCGGCAACTGCGGAGTGCGCATGCGCCTCGGTGAGGCCGGGACCGCTTTGCTCTTTGCCTTACGGCACTGTGGGGCAGGGCGCACTGTGCTGCGCATGCGCTGAGTGGGCCGCACCCGGAAGTTCCGGTGTGAGACGGAGCTGGCGAACGGTAGGTGGGTCAGGCGAGAGGCTGAGACCCCGCGGGAGGAAGGGCGGAGCTGTTGCGTGACGTAGGAGCGCGGTGGCGTATGCGGGGGGTGGGGTCTTCCCTGCCTAGTGTAGACGGGGTTCGCGGGGAGCGGTGCCTGGCCCGGTGACCTGTGTCCTGTTCCTCGGCAGAGCTCTGTGCTCCTTGCGGACCAGAAAACTCTCCATTCGCCAGGCAGGTGGAGGGGGGTTTTCGTAGCGAGAGACTTCAAGCATCTGGTGAGGATGGAGCCTGACCTGCATTGGTGTACTGACCGCCAGGCCTTCCCAACCCCGAGGGACTGGGTTATTCCTTTTCTTTTTTTTTTTTTTAACTTCGTGGCGTTTACCAGACTCATATATTACACTTTAATTTATATGTTACCAAAACCAATGCTTTAAAAACAAATAACGTGATGTAGTACCGTCAGCTTATGCATCTCCTGGCGCTTATGGGGGGCAGCTCCCCATGACAGTATTTCCCCAGTGGAAAGAGAGTGTTGCTTTCTGCTAAGAAAGCACAGGTGACTTGCCTGCACAGGTGATTTGCCTGCAAAACACCCTCTTCTGCACTGTGGACACAAATGTGTGACAAAACAAAGTCACCTGGTTGTATTGAAGAGGTTGCTCATATACACTGGTTGGTTGGAGTCTCTGGGATTTGGTTGGAGCGTCTCACGTGTTTGTTTCTTTTTAAAACAAATAACAGTTTCTCTTTCCTTTTAGGCTGGCTGCGAGATGATCCTGTTGGTGCTGAGCAAGAGAGTGATGAACATGTCCTCGTCGCTGCGAAGGTTCCCTCGCTATCCCTTTTTAAAGACCTTTTTCGAAAGCTTCCACTTGAGTTCCACGTCTGGTTCAATTTTTCCATGTGCCAAGCCTTTTAATTCTGTATGCCAGTATTGCACAAAGTGGGTATTGTCATTCGGTAGTTTGAAGAAAGGGGTGCATTACCAAGTGACTTTGGAATCGCAGACCCAAGGACTTTCTGACAAGGAACAAAGACTCGTAGACAAACTTTACAGTGGATTAATCCAAGGGCATAGAGCTTGCTTGGCAGAGGCCATTACCCTTGTAGAGTCAACTCACAGCAGGAAAAAGGAGCTAGCTCAAGTGCTCCTTCAGAAGGTACTATCCTACCAAAGAGAACAAGAGCAGTTAAATAAAGGAAAACAACTAGCCTTTAGAGTGGGTCAGTCCTTTTTTGTCTGTCCAGTTATGATCTAATACTGATTTTGTTTCTCGTTACTAGGATTTTAGTTTTTTCAGCAATTAAAGTTTATATTCTTATATCCTTGAATTATCAGTGACGTGTAACCATCTCATGTTCAGTTTGATTCGTAACAATAATTTATCTTTGATCTGTACTAGACAATGCTCTTAAAGGGTGCATCCTGACAAGCGTGAATGTGTAGTTTGTGGTGCGTAAAACCCATTGGAGGTGCCACAAACTACATGTGGCACACATGCACCCATTTGTTTTACTGCTAATTCGTAGCATGGCAGGGGGGGTTTGACACCAGGAGATCCCAGGGTCAAAAAAACCCCCAAAATCTTCACAAAAAAGGGGTGTAGTGCATATGGCAACAGTGTGCACCACCAGAAACAGAGCCTGGCTGGCCGGAGCCACTCTGAATGCCATTTAGGCTCCAACCTGCTGACTCAGCCCCACTGCTGTCCCACAAGGACCCCAGGTAAGGCTGCTAGGGCCAATACAGGCGCTGGCCCCAATCTCCCCTACCCCACTCAGGGCAATTTGCCATACGCAAGAGCATATGTGCAGGGGTGTACCTAGTGACAAATAGCGACATAAATATATGCCGCTGCAATTTGTCCTGTGAGAAAACACGTGCACGATCATCAGGATGCACCTACAGAGGCTTTAAAAATGAAAGTATGGTTTTTGGAGAGGATAAAGATGAATTGATTAATAATAAGAATTTTGCAATCATCCACAGGTTAGACGTGGATAAACACTACCAACTGGCCTTTATTTTTCCCCTTCAGGGACAGGCATTTTTCTAGTTGCCTTAAATGTATCCCCAAAAGAGAAAAAAAATAAGATCCTTCCCCTACTTTATCATTACTTAAGACTCTTTCTAAAAACAGATCTACCTTTTATCTACAAACTATCAAATGCTTGCCATGTATCACAAGGAAGGATGCACAACTACCACAAAACATGATGCATGCAAGTACTAGGGGTTGGGTCTTTTGCCTTAAATGTAGGGAAACAAGGCAGATTTATTTTAAAAGTCCAGAGTTGAAGTCACCTAACCCCTGTTTTGAAGTAACAGCATTTAAAGACAGTGTTACATCTTTGCATCTAGTCTGAATCTTCTCAGTTGTCATTTGTGGAAATATTAAATAGCTTGTGTATTCCATGTATTACGCTTTTTAAAATTCTACAGCATAAAAGACTATGGATAAACTGGGGAGGGCAGAAGAGGCTGGAAAAATCAAATTTGTTATGAATAGAGTGAATACATGTTTGAGGAGTGAGCGATTCTTGAGTGGATTGGTGTGATTTTGGAATTGAAGTATGTTATAACTCGTCATTCGAGGACTCTGTTTTTGGTATGTGTTACAGGTTGCCAACAGGCAAATGAAACCCATCAATATATGTTCTGTGAGGGAGGATTAATTTTCTGGTTACAAAATCTCTATTGGAGGGTGTTTGTATGCGTGTGTAGGCGGGAGGATAGTAGAAAGAATAAGTAAATAACCAGCAATGACAGCACATAGAATGCTCTGTAGCAAATGGTTGAAATTATTTCAAAGTGTTAATCATTTTAAATCGAACTATTTTCATATGGATTTAGGGAGAAAAATGATTTCATCAAAGCAAAGCATTGAGGGTTTTGTCTGCAGGATTGCCATTAAGAAAGGAGCAGTAAGAGCTGTTTATATTCGTTAAACTAGAGCAGGGTTTTTTCTCCCAATCTAGGATTGTCTGGTCCCCCTGGTGCTGGAAAATCAACATTCATAGAATGTTTTGGAAAAATGCTTACCGAAAGAGGACACAAAGTGTCCGTGCTGGCTGTGGACCCTTCCTCCAGTACAAGTGGTGGTGAGTATGTCTTAGATGGTTAGCTAGCTTTTCAGCTTGTAAGGTTGTCAATACCCAGAGCTTCTGCTGTTTGTGTTTTGTCAAATTTTGTCCCATGAAGATGCAAGTAAAACTGTATTTTGTGCAATATTTGTTGGTTTTTCATGTATTCTGGAATTGGTTTCTGTCTACATTTTTTCAGGACATTCAAAGCATCATTTTTTTCCCATTCCTGTGACATCTTTGAACAGCTCTCTTACCCGTCCCTTGTATGAACTTGCTGTCCTAGCTCTGTTTAGAAACTGTGCCTGCTTTCTTTTCTGTGAATTTTTTTTAAATGACAGTGCTAAGCATATGGGCTGAAAGTGAGTGCCAAGTAACTAATTTAGAGGCTGCCTCCTCCTCCTCCTCAATATACTTAGAATGCAATCTCCCCCACAACTCGAACATACACAAGCCTGTTTTGTCTCAAATCTTAGAAAATGCACTACCAACTTTGAAAACAAAGTATTTAGCTTCTGCATACATTCTTGATTTCAAGATTGGCTTTTCTGAATAGTAAGTGAAGATGTTTCATTGTCATTGAACTTGACTAATTTGTGGGTCACCCATTTTGTAGCTTCACGGTCTCCAAACCTAGATAGTCATTTGTCATTCTACATACATCCTAGGTCAGGGGCAGGCAAAATGTGGCCCACCAGGCCATTCTATCCAGCCTACGGGGCCCCTAAAAATTTAGGAAATTAATATTTATTTGCCCCTGGCTGCCTGTCATGCAGCCCTCAATGGCTTGCCCCAAAACTCAGTAAGCAGCCCTCTCCCTGAGATAACTGCCCACCCCTGTCCTAGGCTGATTATGTCAAGAGGCCAGTATTCTTAATCAAGCTAGTAACTAACATTTTAATTTTTCTGCAGTGGATGGTTATACCTAAGCACATGTTGTGTTCTAGAAATTTGCTAAAATACTGCTACAGGAGGGAATGTTATAGTATAGTGATGCAGAGAGCTTTTTTCCCAACATTTGAGGGAATGGGCCTTGAATATGATCAGGAAATGTTTAACCTAATTGCACAACAGAGTAGGGTACCTGAGGCGGGTATTGCTGCTTTATGGACTGAGGAGTGTCTCTCTCTCTCTCTTTATGCAAAAGAAAACTAAAAAAAAGTGAGCTACATTTATGATGCTATTGGCATTGAATTACAAAAAATGTCAAGAGGAGAATTTCTTCAGAGTTGGCAGGACTTTCTCAGGACAGCCTGCTAGAAACTGAGAGAGAAAAAACTCTCCTATTTTGGGGAGAGTGATGTAGAAAATAGAGTCTAATACCTCTTTGTGCACCCATGCTAGTGTCACCAAAAAAAAAAGGATTTGTAATTGCAGCATCCTCTCTGCAGAAGAGGCACTCCTGATTTAAGTCGGTAATTACTGGTTTGTTGTATGACATTCCGAGCCCCCTCTCAGCCAGAAGAGCCAAACAGGCAGTCACTAGCTCAGAGCAGCTGTGATAGCTGAGGAGTGAATGAGAATTTCCCAGAGGGATTTGCCTGCATTATCAGTTATTCAAAATTAATCTGAGTACCTTGTTGTTGTTTTTTTTTAAATTGTTAACGTTAAATATTTAAGGGTCACTCTTGGGCGATAAGACACGGATGACTGAATTGTCAAGGGATATGAATGCTTACATCAGGCCATCTCCAACCCGGGGAACTTTAGGAGGTGTGACACGAACCACAAATGAAGCTATTCTGTTATGTGAGGGAGGAGGCTATGATATCATTCTTGTGGAAACAGTAGGTGAGTGATTTATAACAAAACCCCAACAGAAAGTAAGCACCTTAATCCCTCTGCAATGTCCAGACCAGTTTTGAGACAACAGTTTTGCTTATTGTTTTTTACAACTTTTTTTCTTTATCCATTTTGGTCCATTACTTCCATATATTGCCACTGACCTCGCCCACTGGGGGCCAGGCTATTACATTTCTTTTAACCTATACGGTCTCACCTAACTGCTTAAAGTAGATTTCATCCTGACTCTTGGTGCATCTGCGTTTAATGCTTTCCTTTGGAGGCAGACCAAGTGGGTTCTCTTCTGGGCTGTCATGGGAATGGCTGTGAAAAGCTGGTAATTAATTTTGGTTTTAATTTTTCAGGTGTAGGGCAATCAGAGTTTGCTGTTGCTGATATGGTTGATATGTTTGTATTGCTGCTACCACCAGCAGGAGGAGATGAATTGCAGGTATTTTTCAATTTATCCTTCTGAATTGCTAATTATAACCTCAAACATGAGTCTTAATTTTTGGTATGATATAATGCATGTGCGTTGTTTGTTTAACCAAACTTAGGTAGTTTACAAAGCAAGTTAGACTTGCTGGTATTGAAGTTGGCATCTTACCAAAATGTCCCACAGAATTTAGATCTGAATTCTTGAATTTTCAAGACACTAGGATTTCAGTTTTGGTTAATTCCAGATAGATATGTGGCGATTCATGAATTCTCTTGTGGTTAGAAGACAGCAGGAATAATTTATGTAGCAATTTGTTACTTTGGCCAACTCAATCATGACTGCTAAATATCATGCCAACTTACTCATGAGGATTTTAATTTCATGAGACAGTAATTCCTGAAGTCAGTGGTTCTGATTGCAAAAATAATTCATAACTGCTAATGAAGGTCTTCAAGGTATTACAGTTTCATGGCTAAAGCATGATACCGTCAAGGGACGATGGAGGAAGCTGAATCTATGTTCTTGTTTTGTTCTTATTTTTTTAATGTATTCTTAATGACATTATGCTGTTAATCATTATGCTACAACTTTTCTGATCATTCATTGTTTCTTTTTTTTCTTGCTCTTTTCAGGGCATCAAAAGGGGTATCATTGAGATGGCAGATCTAGTTGTTGTAACTAAAGCTGATGGTGATTTAATTGTACCTGCACGGAGAATACAAGCAGAGTACATTAGTGCCCTGAAACTACTTCGCAAGCGCTCGAAGGTTTGGAAGCCAAAGGTTTGTATGTCTTTGCTACAAATATTTATTTATTTCTGAAGGAGTATTGAACAGGTTACACAAGACAAGGCAAGTCCAAATCACATTTTTAGTTATCTTGAAAATAAAAAATTCTGGTCTGTTGCTTGGTTTTCCATCACACCTGGAATTATGTGGGTATTGTGTCCATGCCATCTCTTTAATTATGGGCATCCCCCCTGAATCAGTACGCAAAATTGTTATGCTGTTCTCCAAATCCTTTCCTGAGACTCATCTCAACATGCCATACCTACAGCAAATTACTGACTGATAATGGCTAAATGAAGAGCCAGTGGGGCTTTTTCATAGTTTCATAGTAACTAGGGTCAGAAGGGGCCTAGAGCAGGCCATCTAGTCTGACCCCCTGCCAATGGCAGGAAACAAGTGCTGGGGTCACA
>JAGPOW010000290.1:30276583-30340417 GCA_030014935.1 Caiman crocodilus | reverse complement strand
CTGCCGCCTCCCCCTCCTCTTGCGTATCCCCCAAGCTGCCACCACCTTTACCCACCCGACTTACCTGACTTAGCGGCCGAGCATCCTCTCCTCTTTCAGACTTTTTGATTTTAAAGAAAAACATACATGTATTTTAAAAAGTCTAGGAACTATCTTGTATATATTATTAGTCTACTAATTTTTTATATCTACTGTTATCTACTACTGTTTTTGATATCTGCTATTCTACTACTATTTTTTGATATCACTGTTATCCTTATTTTTTTACTTTTAATTTTCTTCCTACTTCCCATTCTCTGTATTGGTCATTGTATCCACTTGTCATTTTCCATATTGAAATTAATCTCTTTGGGGCAGGGAATTTATGTACTTGCTTGTATAGAAGGAGCCCTGATGCTGAGGACTTCTAGCTATTTCTCTGGTCCAGATAGCCAGAATTGTGCAGTTTATGATTTAAGGTAGTGTTTTTCAAACTGTTCCATGGAATCCTGGGATTTTGCCATCAGGTTTTGCAGAGTGATCGCCGGTAATGACGGAACAAATTGGGAGGTGCTATGCAGCTATTGCTGGGTTGGATCACATGGCTCCATATTTAGGATAGGGGTAGGGGTGTCTCAGAAGTAGAAGTGGTATGAAAGGGTTCTGTGACTTTAGGAAGTTTGAAAACTACTTGTTTAAGGCAAAGATACTATTATGTGAAGAAAGAGGTTTTGTGGACCATCAGATGACATTTGAGCCAAATGGACTGCCTGAGGCTTATATGTATTTTGGGGTTTTTTTGTTTCTGTTCTCTTGCATCCAGTCCAAGTGCCTCAGTCTTAGTGGTATGAAACTAAATAAGTGATTGGCATTGCTGCGGAAGGCAGATTAACTTCCATGGTACTCCCTACTTAGATTGTTTTTTTGCTCTCTGTCTTGTACCTCTTAACCAAAAAACCAAGAAGTTATACAAACTGACCTATCACTGCTCCCTACCAGACAAGGTTATTGCCTTACTGTGACTTTATTGATCTCCTGTGTTGTATGAGTCTTCACCTTTCAGATAGATAGTCATATGCACATGTGCTTTGCTCCCAGTGTTTTACCATCTTTGGATTAAGACCAGGTAAGTTTGCACAGAACTGAAACCTTTACAACCACAAGTAGGAACAACAAACATTACTCTTACCAGTTAATCAGCAATGAATGTCTTTGTAACATGGAATGGATTTTTTTTTTTCAGCCGTTTGGTTCAGTTCACAAAGATCTGTATAAAAGTGACTGAGGAGAGCTGATTGGGACTTGAGATTTAATAAACTGACAGGAGACACTCTTTCCCCTACTTGGCAGTGCCAGCATCTGACAACTTAGCAAAGTTTTAGATCCAGGAACTAAAATTATTTGTGATAAATAAACCACGCCTTTTGTTTGTAACTGCTCTTTTTAAACCCTTTAAAAAGGGGGTATTTGGAAGTGAAATGTTAATGTAAAAATAAAAGCATACAATGCAAAGTGAAGTTAAAATACATTCTTGTTGGCATATTTAAATAATAGAGGGTATAATATTAACATTGTGCTAGCAATAAATGTGCAGTTACCAGAATAGCCAATTAATTTACCGTTTAAGTAAAGTAATGCTTTATTAAAGTAATACTGTGTACTTACCTAATACTTTGGTCCAAAGGAATTCTCAATAGTTATGCAAAAGTGCATATTGTATCACTGAAATGTTGTCATTGCTAGGGTGGAACATTGATGACCAACATATAATAGTAGTGAGAGGATACATTTGTTCAAGAACACTTGGAAACCTCACTCTTTTTTGCATTAGAAAAATTGAATATGCATTTGGAGTTGGCAGAATCTCTTTTTTTAGGTAGTGTCTACAGAGTAAGCTGCATGAAACTTGGCATGCAGCCACTGGCATAGATAAATGGATGAGTTGATCTTACTGAGTTTGGCACCTATGGTTTCATGGCATCTTGCTAATGAAGTACTTAAGTTTTACACTTGAACCCCCACACCAAGTAATTACTTCATTCCTTTTCAAATGACCCCATTAATCCAACAGGTAATCCGCATCTCTGCCAAAACTGGAGAAGGCATCTCAGACATGTGGGACAAGATGACAGAATTTCGTGACCTCGTGCTTATGAGTGGTGAGTTGCTCGCCAAACGAAGGAAACAGCAGAAAGTGTGGATGTGGAATCTAATCCAAGAGAACATGTTGGATCATTTCCGGAGTCACTTGGCTGTCAAAGATAAGATTCCAGTTTTAGAAGAAAAGGTTCTGCGTGGTGTCCTGTCTCCAGGGCTGGCAGCAGATGTACTGCTGAAAGCATTCAAAGACAAACTGTAAGATCCTGTGTTTTACTGTGTCATTGTTTGTATTTGCACAGAGTACTTTAACATTAAATACAGCTTCCTCAAATGTGGCTTCATTTTTTTTTTTTAATTTCAGGTACTTGGCATACTCAGCCACTATGAGTATTTAGTATAGCCAGCTCTGTAGATGTAAATAAACTGTCTTTCAGGCAGAAACAATGCACAGTTGGATTCTGTGTGTAGAAAGCATAGCTAATGTATATGAAGACAAAAGAAGCTATTACTTAGACAGATGTACCTTTCTAAATCTCCTTTGTGTACAGCATAGTGAAGAATGTTAGTTTTTGCAGATTTTAATGGAGATTGTATAAAACAGACAAACAGCACAATAGTTAATTTAAACTTGTCTGTATTTCAGATGGAGTTCAGCACTTTTTTTTTTAAGTCAATGGTATAGCACTAAACATGTCAAATGTTGCTGTATGACAAAAGTAATTGTTTATAATGTCTGTAACTGTGTAGACCTATATATTTGTACATTTTAGAGGCCACTTAGGAGTCCTCTGGCACCTACTGCTTTCACCTGTGGCAAAGGAGTAGCTGTTAGTGTGGACTCCTGCCAATCCCCTTACCTTGAATGACAGCAGGGGTGGTTCACGCTACAAAAGCACCTGACCAGAACTTACTTTCCATAAATCCTATACATTTATGAATAGACTGTGGCTTTGAATCAATATGGTATGGGAAGTGTATTCATTCAGTACAAGGAGGAGCTTTGCTTTAACTGGTTTCCAAATCGAAATTTTAAAAACAAAGACAAAATTCTAATGATGGTGTCAAGTGGAACCCATGTCATCAGCCAGAGTTGATTAGTGATAGAAATGCTTTATTATAGCATACATCAAGTATTATATATAATGTATGTGTGTGTGTATACATAACACATGTATACGTAATTGTGTGTGTGTGTGTGTGTATAGTGTGTGTGTATAGATATGTAATATACATGTGTAACTTACATACGTGTGTGTGTAAATATAGTACATAAAGGCTTGATGAGAAAAGCTTTTATTTCTAAGCAAAATGCCCGGTGACCCTTTTACTTACTTATTTAATATTTCTTCAACACTTGGGTACCTGGTCTCCATTGTACCTCCCCCAGTACCAATTGTGGTATGGTATACTGTGATAATAGATTGCACCCATTCTTTTATAATGTGCCTTGGAAAATAAATGTTCCTTGGCAAAAACTTTAATACTGAAAGCAAAGGAAAAATACCAAGTTTGGAGACTATAGAAAAACAATTAAATACGAACTAGAGTTCCTCTGAAGCTTTTTTTCATTCTTAGGTAAAATGCATGTATTTAATGTTATGTTAGAAACTACTGTAATTGTAATCATAGTTTTCCTGACACACAGTATGGGAATGATTAATATACACTTTGATTTCTTTAAATTTAATTTAAATCAGTATACATTGTTCTTTATGAAAGTTGAGTTTTGCCAAGCTGACTCCTGAAAATTTGGCTCGTATTTGGTTATATAACACTTTGGGAGAGAGGCTCCAAAGTGAGATTTTTTTTTTTTCTTCCTCCTATTGTTATGGTCATTTTTTATGTTGTGTTCATCTGTTTTTTTTTTAAGTTCTTAAGATTTAGCTTTTTTTTTTCCTCGCTAAATGGTATCTTCATACATAATAGGAAAAAAGTTGCCTTAAGTTTTGAAAATATTCGGGTTTTTTTTATCATTTGATGAGTCGAAGTAGCATAAGTTAGTCAGTGAATTCTTTGTTCTTAACATCAGTGTTTTCAGTTTTCTTCCATAAAATGATGGTCTCTGCTTTATGTTCTAATTTACTTAATATTTAAAATAGTCTTTTTAACATAACCACAACTAATAAACAAGGGTCCTATATTGCAAACGTGCAAAAGAATATTTTCTCACAGGTGAAGCTCCCTGGAAATAATTATTCAGGTCTTTTTTGCAGCAAATGGCTGAGTTTGGTGAGAGTATACTTTCAGTCGTGTTGCTTCAACCCCTGAAGTGGATGGGTAGCACCAATGTAAAATGAAGCTTAAATTTGAGACATAATTTACAGTTTCCTCATAGTAAACAGTGGTGGAGGGACTTGAGGAAGAAGGCAGAATCATGATTCCATCAACCTCGTCTTTGTTCTATGGTGCATGTTATAACCTCCTGGTTTGCAGCTTAACTCTTGGTATATTAGTGAGAAAATTCTCCAAACAGAAGGCTGCTGCTTAAACCACCTCCGATTTGAAGAAGTTTGAATGTGAACTGCAGGCTTTTGGGTTTGTCACAGTAGTTAACTGGTGTATAGATGCAGTACTACAGTCATTTCAGGGTGGATGATGACCACTGCTAGTGGGTAGATTAATATTTCAGGTGAAAACCTGGACTATAGTAAATGAGAACAGTAGTAATTAGTAAGTTTTCAGTAATTAGCAAAGTAATTCGTTGTGATGAATTTTTTTTAAAGAAAGCTAGTCTGTTCTGGTGCCCAGAGGCTGCCAGTTTCCTTTCAGGATCTCCTAGAAAAATCTGAAAATATTCTACTTGAACAGTCAGTCCCACTAAAGGGATCTGCAACTTCCAGTGCCATTTCAGTGAATGCTGCTCTGCCAAGGAATGACTTATTCCTGTTCTTCAGGACAAGGGCCAGAGCCCCACTACATTTTCATGCGTCTCCAGCTTGCAGAGGGTTAACTCTTGGTGGTCTTCATATTTTGTCATGCTCTATTTTTAAGTCCCATTCTTCTACTGATAGCTAATAAAATGAAAAAAGTCTTAAAATAGGGTAAACAAAGTCAACTCTTCATTTTGCTATGTTTTTTTCTTTTTCTCTTACTCCAGAACTTTGGCTTCCTATCTGCCATCTTTATCTGCCATATTCATTTCTGCTCTAAGGAGAGGAGAGTCTGGCACAAATGGCATGATTTTGGGATACTTTGTTTTGTGTCTCAATGATTTTCTGGATCAAATGTGCGCACAATTTAGAAGTAAAAACATATCTTTTGTAACTGCCAGGGCTGAGATTTGGGATCTAGAAGTCAAACCACCTTTTCCTTTTCTACAGTATCCCTAGCAAAGAGATACTACAGGCCAGATAAGATCTCTTTATTACATATGTTTACCCTGTTTGCATCTTACAGCTGTTGTAATTCAGTTTTCTGAGACGTTATCAACCTATAGCTGATTGAATTGCTTTTAAATTGTAATTATTCCAACAGGGATGCCATTCTATCTTGGGAATCTGGCCATTGCTTCTAGATTTTGTAAGGATTAACTGGGATAAAATAAACAGAATATTTTGTCACCAACATAGGGCTGCCTGAGTAAAGCTAGGAAGCAGATCTGTTGAAAAGGATCGTGCTATGCGGCATTGGTCAGGCCGCAGTTGGAGTACTGTGTCCAGTTTTGGGCCCCGCACTTCAAGAGGGATGCGGAGAATCTGGAAAGGATTCAGAGGAGGGCCACTCATATGATTAGTGGCCTCCATGCAAGACCCTATGAGGGGAGGTTGAAAGATCTTGATCTCTTCAGTCTTTACAAGAGATGGCTGAGTGATGACCTTGTAGCCGCCTATAAGTTTATCAAGGGAGGACATCAGAGAATTGGAGATGCACTATTTACCAGGGCACCCCTAGGAGTAACTAGGAATAATGGGTACAAACTAGTGGAGAGTAGATTCAGGTTGGACATTAGGAGGAAATGTTCACAGTAAGGGTGGCCAGAATCTGGAATGGGCTGCCAACGGAGGTGGTACTCTCCCCTAACTTGCAGGTCTTCAAGAGGAGGCTAGATAGATACCTGGTTGGGGTTGAATGACCTTAGCGCTCTTTCCTGTCTGGGGCAGGGGGTCAGACATGATGATCCTTCAGGGTCCCTTCCAACTCTACAATCCATGAATCTATGTTCCATAGTTTTTAGGGTAAAGACTCATTTTTACATCTCAAGTCATGATACCAGTCCCAGTGTAGAAATGTGATCTGTGTTGCTTTAAGAATGAGTAAGAGCAAATAAGGCTTGTTGCATGTTAAATAGAAGTGCTGCAAAAATGTTAATCCTTTTTCCAACCCTCTTTGAAGTGTACATTGAGTCCTTTCACAGATGGGGAAATGTATACAATGAGGTAAGTGATTTACTCAGAGTTTGCAAGTCATGAGAGTGGCTGGATTACAGTTTTGGAGTCTTGACTCATCTGTCTGCTTATTCACCACCATGATGCTTAGACAGTAGAGCAGAAATGCCTTCAGCAAGTTCAGTCACTTGCTGTGGGTTATTCCCTTCATATCTAATCTCTCTGTTTTTAATGATAGGGCTCAGTGACCTACTCATGACCGACTGTTCTATTGTCAAAATTGCTCTAAGGAGCAATTGCTGGTAGGAAGCTTTTCCCCCTTGTATCTAATCTGCACTTGCCTTTTGTAAATTCATGACTTCCTGTTATAAGGTTAGTCAACCTTTAACTTTTTCCCTCCTCCATATTATTTCCTTATTCCTGTAGCTGTATATATACAGTAGGTTTTTTCTCTTTTTTTTTTTTCCCCTTTGTTCAAGGTAGTGTATGAAAAAGTATTTTAATCTTATGCAGTTTCCTTCCTGAAGTTGGATTACTACAAGTAACATGGCAAATCTTTTGGAAATCAGCTTGCTCCATCTTGAAGTAAACAGTTGTTTTCTTCACAATTTTCCTCTTGCTCCAAGCATTCTGTTTTTTCTTTCTTAGGTAACAGGAAAATACTGAGAAGCTGTGTATTGCCTCTGTGTACTTCCCACTTTTTGGCATAAGAAACTACTTAAAGCTTCTATGTTAGTTCTTCCTTGGAGGTATGGACTACATGCACATGATCATGCAACTGAATAACAAATAAATTAAATGTGTAGAAAAAACTGCAGAGCAAACTCCAATCAGGAATAGGCAAAATGGAAGTTGGGTATTTGTTACCTGATGCAGTGTTGTCTCATGCCATTTCTTAAATAGTGTTTCAGTAGACTATATTTATCTTTTCTTCTTCCACGTTGCCATTTTATATTTACACACAAACTGTGTGCTCTTTTCATGTACACTTTAGTGTAATGGTGCCTTTATTGCAATTGGAGCACCTAGCTGTTAACCTGAAACAAGATATAATGAGTAATTCCTAAGTTTTTTTTTTTTTTTTAAAGTATCATTAAAGATAATATGTCAAGAAGCTAATCGGCAGTAAGGTGCCCTTATTATAAAATACAGACACCTTGTCCAGGTAATAGTCTTGCTGCCTCCTCTGTGTGTATGTCATAGGAAATGCATATCATAGGAAAGCAGGTGGACTCTGGTAATGCTGAGGTACATGCTGATACAACTTTTATTTATTTATTTGTTTGTTTATTTATTTATAAATAAATGAATGTAGACCCAAATTCTAGATCTAAGGCCTGGGCATTCACGCCCAATTTTCATAGAAGCACTCGCAGGTCTCTCTTAACCTGTTGTTCAGGAGATATTCCAAAAATATTGCAGGTTTTTATTTATAATCACGTTCCTATTCCCTAAAACTTGGAATTGTTTTCTGTTTAAAAAAAATTGCTTATAGTTTTAGAACAAAAGTTAGTTATAAGCAACTGGAAATGCCATTTTAGAGTGGAAACCAACACTGTCATATTTTTTATTACCACCATGACATGATCTTACTTAAGAATACATGGAGATGAAGAGACCAAAAGAGACTTGCCATTTGCATGCTAGGAAGCAAAAGGGAGTGTTGTAGAGTAGAAAATAAAAATCTCTTTGGTTTGTTGTTTTTTTTTAAAATGGGAATATAGTTATTGGTGACATGTAGGAGTTGCATGTGCACCCCCTGAGATTGGCAGTGCACTTGAAAGAAGTGCTGCCCACACTGCTGGTGGCGCATGCAGGTGGTCACCACTTGCCATCCCCTCTTTGCCGCCAACATTGCCATGGCTGCCTGTGGGAGTTTGCCACTGACACTGCTGCCCACGAGCAGTCGCTGTGCACCCCAGCCTCTGGGGGCACGTGTTGTTCATGAATATAGTGCTGCTGATAGATATTTGATTGACAGCCCTTTGAAATTGAGGTAATCCCTGGTGTTTCCAAAAGTGCTTCTGTTCTGCGCTGGATAGACCACATCAGAGGGTGAAAGGATGAAAGATTATTCCAGTCTCCAAGTCTATTTAGTCATTGATAGGCTTGCTTAGCAAGAGGGAAGATTTCAACATATGCATTTTGTCCTTTTGTAACTAGATGTTGATTCAAAATACTTCATGGGAGAAAAAAGAGGCCGAGTTCCTCATAGATCTTAAGTTTGAGTAACTGATTGTGGTTCACTTGTGATGAAAATCAGATTAGTTTTCCACGGCAACTACTATAGAATAAGCATTGGAAGCACTTCCATTTTTGCAGTACAGCTTTGTGATGATAGTTCCGTTCTCCCTCCAATGGGATAGTATGGCAAGATGGCCTCATAGATCTAAAGTCAATAAATTCTAAGTCTGAACTTTAATTTGCAGTAAGCTAAAAGAGAAACCAATTCTGCAGCAACTTATTCTGCTGTCTACAGAAAGAAAGTGGTGTCCAAGTCGTGGTGCTTTCCTATTTAGGATGATGTTACCAGGATAAACAGACCTCATGTATTGGAGTTAGGGTTATTCTTATCTAGAGAAGTTTACAGTACGTAGTTGTTTTTCTCCCATTCTACACCTATGTTAAGATGTAAGATATCAGATACTGAACTGGAATCTAACTTGAAAACCATTGGAAATGGCTAGGTGTCATCTTAGAAATGAAGAATACTTCCAGCTAGCCCAACATCCTATTTTCAAAAGTCATTTAAGTGCCTTTGAAAATTTGACACTCATGTTTTTCTTTTAGCTGTTAATCAGCCCAAATCATTATTCTTGCATGTGAAAAATACATATCTTTATTCCAACACTCCAACATCCAGTTGTTTCTACCTTTGCCCTGAGATTCCTGATAATCTTTGCCAGTTGGCACCAGCAGATAGGAGATTATAAATATTTTATATCTATACTAAAATGTCTCAACCCTTCTATGTATGCCACACGTTGAGCAAAGGGCATTAATTCTGTCTCTAGAGACCTAATGCATGTGAATAGGGCAGGGCTGGTATGAGAGACTGACTTCAAACTGTCGTACACTCCCCAACCCACAACTGGTCCCTTGTGTGCCTTTACTAGTATTATATGTAACAAAAATTTGCACTTTGCCATGGTGGGTTACCTCTGTGCAGAAGAGGCTCAGCTATAATATAGCAATATTCTGCTGCATTGAAACAGCTATTTTGGGGAAACTGCGCAGTAGCTATCTACATCCTGAATTCCAGAAAAGCATGTTAGGCACATACCTAATTTTATGCATCTGAGCAGATGCTTTTCTGAATAGGGTCTCTCAGAGTCTGTAGTCTTACTACCGTGTTCCTTTTTGAGTAGGAGATTTCATATGAAATTAAAAGTAATTTCCCAGGGAAGCTAAAATAATGGCAATAGTTTTGCTCAGGCCACAGCCTGCACTTTTATTTTGAAAACCTGCTCTGGAGACGTGCATAAATTAATGAATCTAGTATGGGCATCTCCTATGTATTATTTTTAATATTTACCCCTTAATGCCCAAGTAGTTTAGAAGGAAGAGTCTATGTGATGGGGTAAAGAAAGGGCCGGACGTTTTCAGTACTCACTTCCCAAAAGTTTCTTCCTTTTCAGTTTGTATTGTGTGCTGTCAGAGAGAGGACACAGAATGAGGCAGTATGTGCTTGTGCTGATGGCATAGTGTAAGATCCTAAATAGGAAAAAATATTTATTATAAATAACTGTGTAACTTACCGTAAATATAACTAAGCAATCAGAAGGTAAAATCCAACTTTTTTATAAATGCTTTACATAAGTAAAATGATCTTTTTTTCAATTCCACAGTCTAAAAGCCTTCAATACTCTCTCTTTGTTTTCCAGAGTGTTTGTGATAACTTATCTTCATTGTCTGTCTGTCTGCCGTGGATAAACTGTGATATCAAGTCCTGCATGTGCCAAAGGTAAATCTAATGCCTCTTGTTGCTCTGAAAACTATTCCCTAGCCAGTTTGGCAGTGTTTCTAGATTCCTGTTACAGGCAGGAGTGGGATTGAGAAGCATAGAGAAACTTACCTTTTTAAGGAAGAGGGAAAAAGCTGCTTGAAAAGTTTTGTCCAGACAGAAGATGAATACAAGGGGACATAGCAATATTCTGGGCTGGGCTTCAGTATTTACAGTTAGCTCCTAGATGGTGCTGTAGAGCAGTGTTCAGCCTAGCAGCTGCAGCTAACCAGCATTTGAGATGACAGCTGTTCTTCGCAGTCAGACACTGTTCAGTGTGTATCTGCCACTCTGATGATACCTTCTAGCGGTCTGGTAAAATAGCCTACATGGCAGTTGCCAGTTCTCACCAAGCCAGAGGAAGATGAACCGTTTCATCAAGGAATTGTCAGGAGGAAGGGAAGCAGTTCCAGAATGCCCCATTGATTAATGGGTACAAGCAGTGATGGATTGAAACTTAAATTGGACCTAGGAAGAAGGCTGTGTTCAGTTTCTACCAGGAGGTCTGGAATGAGAAGCAAGCAGGAGGATGCGCTTAGCTGCTCTGATCTCCTTGCCAGTGGAAGGACTGGAGCAGCCCATGCTTTTTTCAGACTAGGGATCACCCGAGTTTCAGGAAGGGTCAAGAGGTGGTTGCTGCCTAAATGTCTGTACTATGCTTTCTCTCCTGGAATCATTTCTAGTGGTGGGAGTTTACCTTGCTAGAACTGAACATTTTTATGGGGCCCAAGTCTGCTAACTGAGGCTATGCCCAGTACAAGCATGCATGCTAAAGCCTTCCCCTTTAGCTGTGGAAAGTTCTGTTTTGCCAGGTAACATTAGCTCCATCAATCTCTGGGTAATGTCCCCAGAAATCTATAACTCTAAGCTTCATGGGTCCATTCTTGGCCTCTCTTGCCTAAATTAATGGGTTCTGTCTTAATTTACCCCTGAAAATGAGCAAATACTGGCTTCAGGCTCAACTTATTAAGGTCACTAGAGACCAGCTGTTGTAAGATGTATTTTAATTTTAAATTTGAATGTAGACTGCAGTAATTGCTGTAATTTATTCCTCCTACTAAACTTAAGCCATGGCATGTTTTAGTATGCCTGTCTATACATGTGTAAGTGACATTACTTTTAAATAACGCCCACAGCCTTTCATTTAAAAGCAGCATAACATTTGGCGATCACCATGACAGGAGAATAGTATTAATTTGGAGCTTTCTCATGTTAATTACAGGTGTGGAGCCATAACTTTCAGGATATATCTTTCTCACTGTAGAACACAATTTAGTCCAAAGTTAGGATTTTTGGTTTGGGAATCTTAGATATGGGGACTGGAAACATCCCAACACAATATGCTTGTGTTAAATGGGTTTAATTAACACTAAATTGAGACACGGGTCCTTTCAGCAAGACAGTTTCCAAGTTATAATGTTGATTTTTTTTTTTTTGACATTTTTTGGGAAAGGAAATTATTAGATAATAAGCCTTCAGAAACAGTGTTGGAGTTTCTGAATTACCTAGGCTTTGCTTCTGCAATGAAACTAAAGAGAAATGAGAGCACTTACATCTTCTCAGATGAAGAAATTGCTAGATTTTCATTTATCAGGGATGTGAAAAATCCCCATAGTATATTAATCTGTTCAAACAGGTTTCTTTCATTTAGAGATGTATTTCAGATTCTTTCCATGTTAGGCCCCAAGTCAGCATAGTACTCACAAACATAAGTAATCCCACTAATGGTAATTTTATTGGTCAAATGTTTAATAATTGCCTTATTTATTGTTAATTAAATGTTCCCTTTTATGCATTTTAGTTTGTACAGAAAACTGATAAGAGTTTAAGTTTTTGCCATTCTTTGTGTTTTCTTCTAGCCATGATATGTCTTGTCCCTTGGAAGACTGGGTATCTAATTTTTGCTTCACTCACCCCAGTAACCTTCACACACAGTCAACTTTGCTGTTTCACAAGGGTCCTTTATTATACAGGCCCATAGTATCATTATCACAAATCTAGTCCTTTCTTATTGCAGTGGGAGATGCCTATATGTAGCTGTCAACAAAAAAAACCAACCTTGTGTTTTGTTTCTCTCTCCCTTGAAAAAAGTATTGCTATAGTCACTGACTGACTAGGTCTATATCAGTGTCTAAGTACAATAGTAATCAGTTTTGACCTGACAAAGATGAGGGAATCCCGTGGCTCTATTGGACTTCTATCCATCGCTGAGTACTGGAGACTCAAAATCCTTGAACAGTAACAGTATTTCACACTGGTCTTAGCATTCTGCATTTTCAAAGTATTGATTCAGATATTTAACTCCATAATCTTTGCATGCCACCATGAAGTAGGTATCACCTCTGTTCTACAGATGAAGAAACAGCCACTGAGAGGTTAAAATGACTTCCCAAGTACCCCACAGCAAGACAGTGGTAGAGCTGAGATTACAGCTCAGGAGGTTCTGAGCTTTCACTCTACTACAATGCTATTTAAAAAGGTCACATCTCAAAATAGTACAGAAAGTTCCAGTCTGTTATTGATAATGGCCTAACAAAGGGCTCTAGCTGTATTCATGGGTCTTTGTATAGTACAGCTTTAATAATCTCAGTATAGGAATTGTACAGTTCCATTGTTATGGGGCAGCATTGCTTCCATAGCTTTCTCTGTATCATTCATATATGTGTGTTTTTGCATTTTGTTCTCCTACAGATTTAAAATGAATATATGTATTCAAAAAGTAGATACCGATTAGTTTCTTAATTAGAATGTATATTGAATGACATATTTGGTACAGGGCTAGGTATATTTGTATCTTACAGGGTTTATACATGTGCTGTAGGCGTGTGGAGGAAGGAGTTACTGTAATTAGAACTGATCTGAGAGACGCTCTAATTAAAGTGCCTGGAGCATCTTCTGTATTAGCATCCCTCCACTTAAAAATGGTGGCAAGGGTGCTTTAACTAAAGCTTTAATTAAGGTGCCCCCTGCTGCCATTTTAAAATGTGGGGACACTGATACCACGCTCCAGCAGACTCGTGTAATTACCATTCTTATAGCGTATGCTGACAGCGCATTCGCTCATGTATAAGTACCCTTATAGACTAACTAAATTAGGGACGTATAGCATAAGCTTGCACGAGCCTGAGCTCACTTCAGATGCATCCTTTTTCTTGGCTCTCTTCCCTTTTTAAGGGCCAAGTTTCAACCACCTTCCCTCCTCCTACCCTATTCCTTTCTCATTACCTTCCACCTCCCTTTCTCCAGTTACTTCACCTAATGTTGCATCTGATGAAATGTGCTTGAGTTCAGAAAAGCTTACACTATGCATCTCTCATGTAGTTAGTTTGTAAACTACAAGCCTACACTGCTTTCTGCCTGACTTCAAGCTAACAAGGCTAACTACCTCTTTCTGCTCATATTTGGTCTAATCATTTCTCCTATCTTGTATAACTGCTGAAGCCCAGCTTGTGCTGCATTAACACAGCAGAAGCAGCCACCCCAAGGCCACTTAGAATGGTTCTCTGTCTGCACTGGGGGATGAGATGGCACTGGATGTTCTAGGAGAATGTATATGTTGTCCCCTATCTGGCCATGTGGATATTTCTCAGAAAAAAATAAACAAATACAGGACCAACTGGTAGTATGATTTTCTGTTAATTTCTAACTGGGATGAGCTGGGAAGCATCCATGGCCAGAAAATCTGGTATGGGCCCATGTTGCCTGGTAGCCAAGTGTGGGATGGGAGCTGGACTTCCAAGTGTCTACTATTGTCTGGATAGACAGTGTCCATGCATCTGGTTCTGACCTCCTTCCAGTCTCTTAAGTTGGATGTTGGCCTTAGGCCTTTGATGCATGGAGGAAAATCTCAACATTCATTATAGGGCTAGATATGGGGAAGAAGGTACTACTATCTGTAGAAGATTCTCATGCAAATGGCTCCCATATGAAACCCACCCTACAAATTTTCCAAGAAAAATCTGGTAGACACTGTACTCTATCTTTCCCTTCTGTACTTTTTTGTCTTATCTAAAATACAGTAAAATATTTTAAAATGATAATCAGCTGTATAATGTACCAAGATTTTGGCTTGAATATTGTTCTTACTGTAAGGTTTCCATTTCTTGTTCTTCTTCCAGGCAAACTGTCTGAATCCTCAGGTTACTTAGAAAATTCAAAATGTATTCAGCATTGAGAAGTAAGTATGGACTTTGAGGTTAATTTGTAACTAGTCATTTAAATCTATGCATTTGGGTTGACAGTAGAATGTATCAGCATTTTATTCTAGCCAAATAACTGAAGATTTATAATATAAATTGTAGTAGGAGAAACATGCATAAAGCAAAAGGCATAATTATATCCATCTACTCAATACAGATTTGGCTTCAGTTATTGTAGTGTGTTAATTTGTGGGACAGTCTCTGTCAAAACAGGCAAACCAGAGAGAGAATTTAGGACAGATGCAAGGATGTGTGAGAGAAATATTCAATATGCAGAAAAAAAGAAGTGTTAAAAAAAAAAAAAGAAGAAAGAGTTAAGAGAACTTGGTGTACTTAATGTGGAGGAATAACAACTGAAGGGAATGGGATTGTTTTACCCTTATCTTTATTGCAGCATCTACAGAGATATACACACACACATTAACAAAGCAGTAAGGGCTTTTGATGCCAAGTTTTCTTAATGCTTATTGGTTGAAGTAACTGGTTCTGTTATTGTAGTTATTAGGAGTACTAGCTGAGCTATAGCCATTGACTTGTGAATAGGACATATTAGAGGTCAAAACGTTGGAGGGCCTTGCTCTGAATAGTTCCCAATGGGCAACATGCATTAAAAATAGGTATTGCATGTTTAACAACTTTTTAAATACTGTTGTGCCTTTTTTTCCCCTTTCTAGCTGGCTTGTACTTGTGCTGCAGTTTTTTATTGTTAGGAATCTGATTAGCCATTTAGAAATGAAGTTGGAAGTTTTGAGGTGAACCTCATTAGTTAATTTAGTTAATGGAAGTTTTGGCATCAACTTCAATGATTGATCAAAGATTGCACTGTAAATGCTGGACTGTATTTTTTTTTAATAGCTTTTAGGTATCTGATCAACCATCTTACCCTCATTTTGCATGCAAATCAAAGCAGTCTCACACCACCAAGCAACAGATTAAGTAAAGGAAACCACATACTTTCCACTGGAGAGACCCCAAAACGTGAGATAATCTCTTGTAGTCAGTATGAAATAATTCACAACAATCAATGCTATTTTATGCAGTTAGTGAGTTAGCTCTTCTAGCCTCACTACTTATATGTTCTATACTACTGAAAGACCAGAAAAATGAGAGGGAACTCTATTTCCTTGAATTTCATAGTTTATATTTCAGTATCTCATATTTCAGTTAGTGCTGAATTGAGTCCCTAAAGAAAGATAGCCATGTCTCGGGTAGAAGTGGACCTTTTGTTTTCATGAATGACCTAGTGTTTTTTTACATTAGTCTCCTTTCAAAAGAAAGCCATCATATAGCAGCCATTTAATATAATCTGCATTCCTGCTTGCAGATCCCTGCCATTTCCCTTTTTCTCCTTTTTAGATGCCAAGTTTCAACCGCCTTCACTGCCTCCCTACCTCTACCCTGTCCTTTTCTCTTTACCTTCCACTTTCCTTCTCCAATTACTGCATCCTGTAATTACTATGAGGGGGCATAGTGCAGTTAGTGGTGTATTTGTGTACAATGCTCATCAAATGCTAAGTCTTACTGTTCTGTTTTGGTCTCATTCTGAAACACTTGGTTCATCTGTTGTCCAGGTACTTGGCAGTGCTTTTATTTGTTATAGGAGAACCAGCATTGCTTACTGAATAGACCATTGGACTGGGTCCAGGAGACCTGAGTTCTATGCTTAGCTCTTCCCCTGGCCTGCTGGATGACCTTGGGCAAGTCTCATCACCTCTTTGTGACTCAGTCCCCTTATCTGTGAATGGGGATAATGACACTGAGCTCTAAAGAGTTTACAGCTGAACTGTGATTTAAGAGATGAGAGATAATTAGCCATGTTAGTCTGAAGTCAGGCAGAAGACAAGGTGGATTTGCACCTTTATGGACTTACCAAATTAGAGATGCGTAGCATAGCATAGGGATGAATCTCTAATTTAGTTAGTTTACAAAGTGCAAATCTATCCTGGCTTCTTCTAAGAGGTGGAAATCATTAATTATAACTCAAGTTTAAAAGAAATTATTTTCCCAGAGCAGTTGGAGCCACCAAATCCCTCCTCTTCATTCACTACATCTGAACCATCATTACAATACATAACAGGGGCAGGCAGTCTGTGGGCTAGATCCAGTCTGTAGAGCCACTGGATCTGGCTAAGTAAAAAGCTGTGGGACTTTGGTGGTGTTCAATAAGGTGTTCAGTCTTGGTGAGTAGATGCTGAAGTCTTTGTCACAGTGGCTAGAAACTATAAATAGAAATCCTGAATGCTGATCAAAGGAATGGAAAGCTGGCAGTTCATCTGGTTTTGGATTGCAAAGGCAGGTTCTGAGGATTGGTTGCGCCTCTTAGAGTCCTCCCAAGAAGGGCTGCTGTGGGTCAATCATTAAATATTTCTTGTGTCATCATCAGAGAGGAAGTGACCCACTATGGGTCATAGGGCTGGCCCACTTCAGACCTGAACTTGGGTTTTCCAGCCCATCGCTAATAAGGTGCTGCCAATATCTCATATACAGTATTTTGACACTAATCACTATGACATGCTATCCAAGGTTACTGCAGGATCAAATATACAAGTAGTTAGCCCAGATTACATGCATGTGGAGACGCTTGTACTTTTGGGACATGAGCTGGAACTGTGACCGTCCCTGCTGGAACCACAGCAAATCAGAGTGGATCAGGCAGTATAAGGCTACATGCTTGTAGTTGTTTCAGACTGGAAACATTTGGACCCTTTCAAAATTGTCTTTATCTAGCTTTCATTGGTTTTAAGGATACCAGTTTCTCTGGCGGTAGGCAATACTGAAGTAGGAAATACATTGTCCAGTGGTCGTCAGTTTTGAAGAGTTAGTCAGAAGTGCCTTGAAACATGACTTTTAGCTCAATGATACAAAATGCATTTTAGCAAGTATAGTCTCTACTAGCTGCTGTAAGCACAGGGGATACTTGGACAGAAGGGGTCTAATTTACACAAGACTTGGGCAACTTCAGATTCCATTGGCATCAATTGGAGCTGAGTTTTTCATCTCTTAAAACCTAGCCCGTGTAATAAAATCATGTCAGCTTATGGTAGGTTTGTTTTTACATCTTGCTGCCGATGCTCTTGCCTCATTTCTGCTGCTCTGTGGATAGTAGTAGCACAGCATAGCTGGCTGCATGCTTTGGAAGTTTATGCAGTGTAATGTGCCAAGATTTACAGGCAAGGAAAAAGGAGCAATGCTTTGCTGTTTTTGTTTTGTTCTGTTTTTTACAGATGTGTCCAAACATGTTCTGTGGTTCTACAAAGCCACATCAGGCAGCCCCGAACTGGACAAATTATGTGTAACAAAAGGGTAAGCCATGCCTTCACTCATAAGCCTGAACCTTTGCCAAAACAGAATTTTTCATGTTTAGAATTTTCTGTTAGTTTTCAATTTTTATTTTTATTGGCCACTTCATGACAGCCAGGAGAACTAGTGAGACATATGAACCATGCTGCAGGGAAAAACAAGAAGAAGCAGACCAGACCACAGAAGGTGGTCAAGCAGCCATCGTGTAAGTGGCTTAGACCTCTTCTGGAACAGCCTCCTTCCATTGTCAAGTAGTGTGAGGCATTGCTGCTATGCAGGGGATCTGGGTGCTACCCATCTGCTTGGAGGGTAGAAACTGAATTCCTATTTATGTGATCTTTGTGTGTTCTTCTGTGCAGCCTTCAACAGATGATATGACCTCCCTGAAATCTCGTTATTAAGCCTGTTCATGTCTGAGGACCTCTTCTTTCCTTTTTCCTAACCTTTATCTATTTTTCTATCTGTCCTTAGATTTAATGGCTGCTCTAATTTGCCACATCATGGATGGTACTATAAGGGGGGCAGGCAATTTCAGGCAGAGGGCCACTTACTGAGTTTTGGAAAGCCATCAAGGGCTGCATGACAGGCAACCAAGAACAGATAAATATTAATTTTCAAAAATCTGTAGGGGCCCCCTGGGCTGGATAGAATGGCCTGACAGGCTGCATTACGGCCTGCAGGCCACATTTTGCCCATCCCTGGGCAACTGAAAAACAGAACAACAAATAATCCCAGTTTTGCAAAGCCCTCCTATGCTGTTCTCTCTATTGACCATGTCTTTGCACCTTCTTGAGATGAACCGTCTACCTTTTATTAACAAAGCAGCTGCCTCAGAATATCCTATTTTGTATAGCAAATTCTGACAGGTGTTTTTTTCAGCCGTAGGCTTGCAAGGCAAAGGAGGAAATCTTGACAGCGAGAGATAGCTGTCAGATGTTGCAATCTTTTTTACCACTGCTGGAGATGGCAAGGAAAATAATGATACATTCCATAGCTGTAGCTCTCACTAACCACTTTCGCTCCTGGTTTTAGATGAAGGGTCTCACTGTCGAAAGGTTTGTAGCTCCCCACCAGTCTATATAGAGCCTCCTTCATAAATCTGAGTGAGTGGTGTTTCAGTATAAAGTTGTGGCTAGGAACCCCAAAGCCTTCCTGATGCAAGCCTCCAATAGGTAGTGCATGTCTGTCATCTAATGAGGCTCAGCGGTGACAAACACAAATGACATGAGGAACTCAGGTACCTAAAATGGTACCCAGAACTACTAGAGTTTTAGTATCATCAGGGAGGTAAATCTGTCTTATAGAGACAGATTTAAATTGAAATCAACTTAATCTACATTTGAAGAAAAATCACTGAGGCAGAGCAGGTAAAATATAGAAAGGAAATCAAATATCCAAAGTATAAACTATATTCCATTAGGTTCACACATTTTCTGGAAACTTAAAGTAACACTGAGAGTTAAGAATTCATGGAATTAATCTATTTAAAGTGCATTTTTGTGGTTCAGAAACCTCTTTATTTTATTTTGGCTTCTGACTTGGACTCTCTGAAGTCATCTTCTTCCTGTAGAGAAAGGAAAAAAGAACTTCCCAGTAAATTGAAGGGGGAAAAATAAACTGAATTTAATTTAGCATTTGCTTTATTTCTTATTTTAACTAAAGGAAAAACTATAGTTGGATTAATTTAGATTTAGTAGCAACCTAAACAAAGGAGTAAGTCAATAGGTATGATCAAAGGATGAGGCAGGATTATTATATTGGCTTCTCTGAAGATGAACATTTGACAGAATTTCTATTTTTGAATCTTGTGCTTCTAAGATGAGAAGCAGGCCCTGGGGAGCTGTTGGCATAAGTTTTTGCCCTGTGAGAAACTGGTAGTTGCATGTCATGAGCAGACTCTCTGTGACTCAGTAGCAAAGAGTTTCCACTTCTGTATGAATAATTTATGGAAGAAATATTTATGCAATAGCATGATCAAAAAATAATCATAAGCATTTGCTTCCTAAGTATGAACAGAAGTTCAGTGGGCAGGCTGGAATCGGGTTAAATGATAACTTCAGAAAAGACAACTTGCAAATAATATTCTCTTCCCAAAGATGCTGTATTGACTGGGGCTTAGGTACACAAAGGGACTTCGGCATTGCAGTGTCCACTGTTATAGCATCTAGCTATTAGGCAGTCACTCTCCTGAATACATAACAACCACATTAGGTGTCTAGGCTCCCTGTTCAAGTCAAGTCCAAAGAATGGACTCCACAAAAGCCAGCATCCTGAGTAGGGAGCCAATTACAGTAAATAGGAAATCTTGAGGGCAGGGTGTATCTGAATTTTTGCTTCTCCTGTGGGTGCAAGGAGGTACCTCCCTAAAGTCAAGACTTGCTGAACACACTTCTGGAGTTGGGTATGCCAGAGTTTGCTGTTTGATCAAATGATAGTCCATTAGTTTTTTCTTTAAAAGGTGGGTGAAGAATTGGTGCCTTTCATATATCCAGTAACTCAGTGGTTACAGCATTCTTCCAAGATCTTGGAGAATTTGGTTCTAGTATTTCTTCTCTCTACTTGATGGGATTTGAATCCACATCAGGTACCAAAGAACCCTAACAATGAGCCCTATAAAAGAGAAATATCAGGCTAGCGTGGAATGATCTACTTTTGGCAAACCCATGTTGCATTGTATCTAACGTGCCTTTAATTACTTTTCAAAATTCTTTAATAATTATCCTTCAGAATTTGTTTTAAAACTTCGGATGCTACTGAGGCCATACTGATTGCCTGTATGACTTTCTCCCTCCCCCCCCTTTAAAATAGTTATTTGCTATTTTTTATTTGTGTAAAAGCAGACATGGGACATACAAAGTAGCAGAGAGTGGCTGGTCTCATCAACAAAGCTGGTTACCTATATACCTCACCTGTTTGCATTGCAGTCTGAAGGCTAGAGGTTTTGCTGTTGATTCCTAGAGAAGCCACTTCATGCTAACCTTGGCAGTTCTTTAATACCCCAGAATGGCACATAGGCCCACACAGCCAAAAAGAGCCAGTAGCCAGCTTCATCATCAACCAGGTTTAGGAACCACCCAGGCACTAGCACAAATTTGAAGGGCTATGATTTTTATTTTGATTAGGTTCTGAAAGTTCCACGTTGCTTGCTGTTTTCTTCACATCCAGGTATCTCTTTGCACAGTTGGGATCTGAATTGCCTAGAACTGTATAATTGGAAAACATAAAATCAGCAATCTAGTAAGAGGTGGGAAAGCAGTGTGTTTGGAAACCAAATAAATACCTATTAAAAGAGTGAAGAGTTCAGTATGACAAGGACTGGAACCCAGGTGCCCTACACACTAGCCATTATAGTCTTGCTCACTCTCACTCTTACTCAGTGAATGGAAGTGGGAACTGTTTCTACAGGAGGGATTAAGATGGTCTTAGTATAATTTGGTCACTAGGGCCCTCTTCTGGGTAGTTGTGGGTTCAAATCCCCTCAGGCAGTGGAAGGAATTGGACCACAGTCTCCCACACTGAGTGAATATACTAACTATTCAGCTGTTTGATGGAAGAGCGTGGTAGCAGCACCCCCGTTCTTTTTATTTTGTGGCATGAGATCTGTTAGGCATACTGTGAGAGTGTCTGTCTGTAGGACTGAGCAGTGCAGGCAGTATAGGCAGAAGACATCACTATGCAAAATGGTATTGCTTAGCATGTGAATCCTAACAGGGGTTAGGTAGTAGATAGTGCCAAGCTGCTTAGTGGTGTAGAGGGACATGCTTCTGAGAGTGCCCAGAGCGTGAAACAGCAAGGAAACGTACTGTCACACACTCAGGCACCCGGAACCTCTGTGCTTTAGTGTTAGGTGGCAGCTGTGTGTGGAGGTTTTGAAGATCTAAATTTTGGACACAAGTAACAAAAGTGGCAGTTCAGTGCCAAATCCTGTTTAAAAGTAATTTGGAGGTGTAGCCCTGAATTTCTGCTTGTGAAGGCAAAAATTAGTTCAGATAACAGCTCCACAAAACAAAGCTTTTGTCCAAGCCATAAGAGAAGAAAAAACAATAATTGTAGAGAATTCCTGAAGCCTCGGCTGCCAAATAAGAGGGTGGGATACTAGAGGAAGTCTTGACACTAGATAGAAAATGTAATGACAGCTACCTTGCAGCATGGAGAACAGCTGAATGTGCAGTATGTGGCACTGCAGATGTCTGTGCTGCCATATACTGCATGGCTGCACTCTTCTAGATGCAGCCAAGGGATCCAAAGGAGAGGATTTATACCTCCCACTACAAAGAAAGGTGTAAACCCTGAACAGTGCATGCTGGTCTAATCATGGGTGAAATTCCTTCCTGATCCCCATTGTGGTGAGCAGTCTGAGCAGAGGAGCAAGACCTTCTAGCCCAGTTTAACAAGGTGGTATTGAAATTTTGATTCCTTTATTGTGAAGCTGGTAGGAAAGGATGTTTGGCAAAGACTCTTCATGGATGCTTCCCTCTGTAAACTACTTCAAGAATCTGATTCAATGCCCATGAGTCAGATGCATGGCTTGTAAAGCTAGTTGAAAGCCATGATTTCCATTTCACAGGAAATCACAATATTTGGGTGGGGGGAAGGTTTGAAGACCTGGCATGTTCTGTTGGGAAAGCATTTCACTGGAAATGTTTGGATCAGGTCCACTTATTGGCTTTTATAATTTTATATGTGCTTTCTTCTGAGGCCTCAGATAATGACATTTATTTGAGACAGAATACCGGAACTGAAGAACCCCTAAGTTACTTCACTGGATAGAGTCTGTGAGAAATACACCTGTGAAATTAGCTGTTATCTGAATTAGAATTTGGCTGGGATACTGGAAAATCCATGGAGTCTATAACAAGCAAAAGTGGCTGTAAAGCAGGAACATCCATTAACTAGTGTTCCTCCATCATGCCAGAACTTCAGTCCATTACTTAGCAGGAAAATTGCTGCCTCCTCTGAAATACCAGTGCTGCTTCTTATAGTATTTATTTGTTGCAGTTCTTGGAGATCTCCCACTCAAAAATTACTCAGAGCCAGTGCTCCTTATCCTATAAGAATTGACAGGGTATATGAGATGTGGCTGCAGCAACATTGTTGAAGTGTTAAAGCCACATGTGTTTGTGTACCAGCATGCTGGTGAATATGCAAAGCCTTTTCCAATACTCTTAGTATTCTTTCCTAGTAATAACTTGATGCAATTTAGCTTTTATTATAACATTATTGACCTTATCAGACAGGCCACGGGAAAACAACAATGATCACAAAAGGCATTTTATCCATAAAATGTGATATTCAGAGCTGTCTGAACTTTGGGAAAGTGATCTGTTTGTACACCCTTAATTACATCTGCCTGGTTTGAATGGATAGAAGATTGTTGTTTCTGGTTCTGTCTACCCTAGAGAAATCTGTCACTTTTTGAATAAGAATGAACCTTGACTGTTGAAAATGAGATCTCTGCACTGTATCACCATGTAACTGGATTTTATTAATTTTTAATTGAAATGCCAACTTAAAAAGGTTCAGTGTGTATTTTTAAATCACATTAACATTTTGTTTAGCTTTTTCATTAAGTTCTACTTATACAGTCCCAATTACAGTACGTAGCTAGATATACCCAAATGAAGTCTTAAAGATGATTGCTTAATAAATATTCAGAGTGCAAACAGGCAAGAGCCGGCTTACACCAAAGAAAGGAGCTGTTCACTTACATTTAACAGGTGTCATGTCTGTGAGTGACAGATATCAATAATACACCCAGTGCTTTATTCTTCAAGATCATGCTGATGGAGTGATAACTTCTGCAGATCTTGGTCTGCATTTGTGCTCCTATATTAATTTTTAATAAAGTTGGGTTTTTTTTTAATTCATCAAGGAGGAACTAGTTTAGAACTTGAAGAATAACAGTCCTATCCCAAACTTCATAATTCCTGCAATTCTGAAAAACATCTTTTTATGAAAAGAATATAAGACAGGAGGGCTCTAGCTATAACTATGTGAAGTTTCTAATAATAATGCTGCCAGGAAAAGCACATACCAGCTGCTGAAACTTCCTCAGCCTGACAAAGGGTTTTTGAACCTGAAACCTTGTTTAATAACTATTCTCCAACTATTTGGTATCAAATTCACGCAAGGAACCTTGTCTGGCT
Source organism: Caiman crocodilus (assembly GCA_030014935.1). Lineage (NCBI taxonomy): Eukaryota > Metazoa > Chordata > Crocodylia > Alligatoridae > Caiman > Caiman crocodilus. The sequence continues at coordinate 30,316,365 of JAGPOW010000290.1, read as the reverse complement.
ATATGTAGCAGGAGGTTTTGCATGAGCTTGTTAGCTTATCTCAGAGTGTGTGATTCCCAGTTGCTTTGTGCCTTGACTTCTAATGGCTGTTTTAGATCAACAGCATCAAAACTTACATGCACAGTTTTTTCCACATAGGATGCAGTCCATGCCAGTAATTTTCTCTCTGCTGATGCCCTACATGCACCTAGAATTAGGATTTGTCTTTAAATTGTGGGCCTCCCAACCTAAACCAGAATACCCTGGTCATACTATATTTAAGGAAATAAGCACAAAAAAACTAGGGAGGAGTGGGCTGCCCCCCACTATGAATGCCACCAAAGCCCCATATCTGCAAGCTGAATCCAATGGGTTTGTGGGCCAAATTGAGCCTTTGGGCTATAGGTTGCCAACCCCTGGTCTAACTGTCCAGGTCCGATGGCTCTGTGAACTGGATTCAGCCTGCGGCCTAGATATTGTCAATCCCTAGTCTAACCAGACAGAAAGTGAGGCCTCTTTCATAATATTGGTTGCAGCCGACCAAAAAGATCATCTGGAGCATCTGTGTGGGGAGTCTGCACAGAGTGATCAGATGTAAAGAGGGCATGTTCTTTTGTTTTATTTAGAAAGGCAACTTCCTAAGAGAGTAACAAGCCTAAATTTATCATTTCAGTGAATCTGAAGCTGTCTGAAGTGAGCTGCAATAGAAGGTATATAATAGTAGTTACCTTTATATATGTTAAAACTGAAGCAGAGTGGGATGTAGTATTCCTCTGTGGCAGACAATGATGTAGAAAGATGGATTGCCATTGCAGTAACTAAACCCCCAGTTTGAGAACCAGCTGCTTAAGAGATTTGCCATGTGTTTGGGTGGGTTCATTTCCTATTTTTAGATCTAGTTGATAAAAAAAATGAACAGGAGCATTCAAAATGGGTAGTTCTTACCTTTTACATGAATGGAGGTGAGCAGTGTGAAGACGGGTAATTCCATACTGCTTTGTATCCTCAGTATTGTTTTGGCATTTTAGGCACTTGTGGGATTCATTCTCCCTTCTAAATATGCCCATGTCCAGGTCATTAAACCATTGCCGTGCACATGTGTGCAAGCACAATACCTGGATTTGCAAGAGGTGTAGCCTTGTCTCCCAATGGCTGGATCAGTTCCTAGAAGAGACAGTATTTTTTCCCCAAGAACTGTGCAATGTGTTTGCCACAAGACAACAGGCCAAGTTAAACTCTCCTTATTGGGCTTAGATACAGTGTCAAAACTCAGCTGGGATTTGTCAAAGCAGTTGAGACTTTTGAGCAGTTGAGATTTTTTTTTTTTTTTTTTAATGTAATGCCGTAAGTCTGAAAGGTTCACAGATCTGTCATTTTTATGAGAAACCAGTTGAGAGCTAACACCTTTTTGTAAACTTTGTATGAAGTTTTTAGGCAAAGGAAAGCTACAGAAAGCAAAAAAAAAACAACCCCTCAAACCCTCCCCAAAACAAAACAAACAAAAAGTTTTCACGAACACATGCAAACTGAAATGGAATTCTGTATCGCTCCGAGGGCCTGAACCAGTTCCTATACAAGACCATGGGAATCCTTCAGTTGACTTCTGTGGAGTAGTTGAAGTTATCTATGTAGATGCGTCTGCAAAAAGATGAGTTTATGCTAAATTTGAGATTTATTTATATTGCAATATAACAGTGACAGAAGGTGGCATTAAAATCTTTACATATGTTTTGCAAGCAGTTAATATTACTCTGGCCTTCCCTAGGCAGGGATATTTCTGCATGAAAATCTATTTGGTAATATTTACAATAGCAACAGCTTTGTGTATTTAAACTACATTCTAAAGGAAGTTTCTTTCCATAAATGTAAAAGCTGTTTATGCTCTGCTGCTGTGTGGTTTGATCCATTAGCAAAAAATTTAATCCCTATGGGCCTCAGTTTTTCCTATATGTAAGATGGGTCTAAAATTGACCACTCTTTTATAAAGTGTTTTGAGTTTTGCAGATACAAAAAGGCCTAGTGTTAATAAAAGTATTGAGTGAAGTGCCCCAGGGGTCTGTCCTGGGCCAGTTTTGTTCAATATCTACATCAACAACCTGGAAGATGGGATGGCATACACCTTCAGCAAGTTTGCAGATTACAGCAAGTAGGGGGAGTAGTAGATATAGTGGAGGATAGGGCTAGGGTTCAGCAAGACCTTGACAAATTGGAGGACTGGTCCAAAAGAAATCTTATGGGCCACATCTATGTGAGCGCAGATGTTTGTTTCCTTGGGGAAAAATAGTGGAACACCTTGTGCCACTGGTAATTGCCCCTGGCTAATGACTGTACCACGCATGCTTTGGTATGTGGCAGGTTACCCTGGGTGTGGAGTAGTGGAGGCTGGGGCCAGCAACTGTGCTGGCCTCAGTAGCCTTACCTGGGGTCCAGTGGTCCTCAGTGAGCTGCAGCCATTGTGTTCCTGCAGCTGGGAGCGTGACTCCAGCTGGCCAGGCTTTGTTTTTTTGTGATGCATGCTCCTATCACATGCTCCTCCCCACTTTTTTTTAATGCAGGATTTTTTGACCCCAGGATCTCCCAGGTTCAACCCCCAAGTGCTTCAGGATAGTGGTGCGAGGAGTGCCTGCAGGTGCACAGATGGGTCTGCAAAGCCATATACTGAACATCTGTGTTCATCTGGATATGACCATTAGGGTTCAATAAAGACAAATGCAGAATCCTGCACTTAGGACAGAACAATTCCATGTGCTAAGGCAGGATGGGGATCAACCAGCTAAACAGCAGCTCTGCAGAAGTGGACCTGGGGGCTATAGTGGACAAGAAACTGAATATGAGCCAGTAATGTGCCACTGTTGCGAAGCAGGCTAACAGCATCCTGGGCTGCATTATTAAGAGTACTGCCAGCAAATTGAGGGAAGTGATTATTCCCCTCTTCAGCACTGGTGAGGCCATATCTGGAATAGTGTCCAGTTTTGCACCCCCCTGCAGAAAGGATGTAGACAAACTAGAGAGTCCAGAGGACACTGAAACTGAGGGGGCCAGGGCACATGACTTGGGAGGAGAGGCTGAGGGAATGGCTTATTTAGTCTGGAGAAGATTGAGGGGGGAATTTAATGGCAGCCTTCAACAACCTGAAGGGAGGTTCAAAAGAGGCTGGAGCTGGTCCGTTCTCAGTGGTGATAGATAGCAGAACAAGAAGCAGCGGTCCTAAGTTGCAGTAAGGGAAGTTTAGGTTAGATATCAGGAAAAACTTTTTCACAAAGAGGGTAATAAAGCACTGGAACAGGTACCCAAGAGGTTGTGGAATCTCCATCTCTGAAGGTTTTCAAGACCTGGCTAGACAAAGCCTTGGTTGGGATAATATAATTGGGCCACTGTATTAGAGACTGATTTTCAAGGATGATTGCTCAGCATGTCCTAAAATCAGGCTTCTGTACAGGACCTGGTCCTGCTTTGAGCAGGAGGTTAGATTAGATGAGCTCCTCAGCTCCCTTCCAATCCTAAATTTCTGGTTCTAAAACACTGAAAAATGACTTCCAGACAGTTTCTAGGGGGTATGAAATCAGCTCTGCAAGATGTTGTTATGAGATGGCCAGAAAGTGTGTGGGATAAACAATTTCCCTTTTTTAAAAAAAACCCAACCAAAAACAAACAAAAAACTTAGATTTCAGTAGTAATTGAAAGCCCTGGAGGAGAGCAACCAACTTGGGCCACTGTTATCAGACCCTGATTTTTTCAAGGATGGTTGCTTAGCACTTTCTAAAAGTAGGCTTCTGTACAGAGAGGCTCATGCTAGACACTCAAAAATTAAGGCTCCCCAAACCTCACTAGTCACTTAACATTTTGCTGCCAACCTTTTATTAGCCCATAGTCTGGAAGAGGCTGTGCAGGCTTCTGCGTACTGTGCTTTAGCTCTGACCTGAAGGGACTATTTATAGGGTGAGAGGGTAGCTTAATTTCACTGCCAGTCTTTAACCTCCCTGCTGAGACTTGTCAACAAGTGTGCTAATTAGCACTAAATATGATGGCAGTTATAGTAATGTGGACATCTGTTCACCAGGAACAAAATTGATATTTTTAAACCGTTACGTGTCTAATGTAGAATACAGCTATGCATACTTAATACCTATATAACAGTAATCTTTTTTATACTGAACATCAGTATAGGAAGGGATATAAAAAAAGCAGGTGATTTTTTGCAATGTTTTGAATATCTTAATTGGAGCGCTAGACTGTTGAGCTCCTGGTGATGGAGATTTTACCAGCACACAAGTGGAAAATTTGTAAAAAAATTATCCCAATACAAATGTTTAAAGCTTCTAAGAACTTTATAGGGCTTCTAGGCTGCTTGTTTGGTCACTTGCAGAATCTTTTTGTCCCAAAGTTGAGTGCATGGAAGTCTGGGGCTGGATGATCAGCTCAGTCCCATTACTATTATTATTATAAGGAACTAAATGTTGCATTTTAGTTAATATGTCAAAAATGGCCAAGGCAATTTTACACATTCATACAAAGGAACAAAGCCAGGTTCATAATAGGACTTGGGTGCCCAAGTCCTATCAATGGGCACAGACAGAAGTGATAATTTTTGCCCCACCTGGCCACAGAAAGTGGTCTATAGCTGTGACCAAATACAAATACATGGCTGTAGACCGCTTAAAATGGCTGATTTGGGCAAAAATTTTGAGCCCTCATTGTATGAGGGTCAGATGAAGACATTTCAAAACAGTGTCTGCTGTAACTTGGCTGCCTGCCTGCCAGACTCTGAGGTGTTTTCAGAATGGAAGAGAGGAAAGGGTGCGGAGGGAGTTTAGTTCGGGGGTGTTTCAGCCCCTGCTGGAGGGTGGAGTGGGTGAACTGCGGAGAAGCAAGGATTTCCAATTCACCCCAGCCCCAGCTGGGTAACCCCTAGAACGAGCTGCCCCTAGTGCCCTCCTCCCATTCTGAAAACAGCCAGGGCTGGCAGGGAGCAGGGGCATTGCTAGGGGAAACTGGCTGCAGGCTCCCAGCCCACAGCTAGGTTCCCCTCTGCCTTGGCCCCAGCAGTGAACTTGTTTGGTCTGGGGGATCACTGCAACTCAGAATGCTTCCTGCAAATTGTTCTGAGGTACATTGGGGAGCTGCGCTTCTCTCTATGCCCTAAGTGCCCCTGCAGGTACCCAGGTCCAAATACATATCCTTCAGCCCTCCTCCCCTCCCTCACACTTGGCTTCTTCCTGTTGGAGCAGTTCTACTTTGCCTAAAAATTAAATATTCATTTAGGGAAAGAAAGGGACAGAATATCTCTATGACTTCGGTGGTACAGCTCTGAAAACGAGAGACCTGTGTTCCAGTTGCTGCTCCAATGAATGTTGAAGTAGTTCATGTGGAAGTGGGTAAGGGTTGTGAATCCTGTTTTAGATATAGGTGTCTTTCTATGGCTCAAGGCCTCTGGCTGCTTTACTACTCCATCCAGGTAAAGCACAGACCAACTGCAGACACTTCCTCTGCCTCATGAAGAGTAGTTGCACCAAAAAGCTTGCAGAGACTTTCCAACTATGGTCTAATACAAGATATCAAATTTACCCAAAGAACCTTGTTTACTTAAGTCCTAGAGGCACATACTGAAAGCATTATCCCTCTTTCAGCATTTCCTGTTGGTTATCTTAGGCTAAGGGCTGGCAACCTTTTAGCACATGGGCCAGGTACTTGTGACCTCGGTTGCTACAGCAGGTTGCTGATCTCTTGCCCCTGATCCCATGCTGCTCCAATACCCTCCCTGCTCTGTACCCTCCTCCACTTACTGGCAGTCATGGTGAACATTATTTGGAAATAGCAAAATCAGCTGTGATGGCACAGAATGGGCAGCTTTAAATGGCCACCTGACTGCATCCACTTTAAATTAGCACCCATTACCTAATCATATCTTTGTGAGTTGTAACCAAGCTCTTTGTAGACCATCTGGCACATTGCTGACCACTGCCTTAGGCAGCTTCCCAGTCAGCATGATGGCTTATAAGAATCCCAGTTTTAAGTGTCTGACTTTCCCTAGGCATTACACAGCAGGCTTGGGTGCTAATTTAGACTTCAAAGCATGCCACTGAAATGCTTAAGTTGTTCTGTGGATTTAGCTCCAGGTTCTCCATAAATTATCAGAGCTCAATTGACTTCACCAGAACATAGGCTGAGGATGTAGCCCAAAGCATATATATGGAAGAAAGGATGAGGCTTAAGTGGAATGATCTCAGGTAAGGTTTATGGGAAATATTTCAGAGAATGGCCAGTAAACAGCTTATCTTCCATCTTTTTGCCAATTTGTGTACATTAGTATTACTATTACTATTAGTATAACTCAAAGCATAAAGCAAATATGACTTTACTTTTCTTCTGCCATAGGAACAGCTGCAGTTGAAGGGACTGAGACAATCTCTCCTTAAACATAACTGATAATGCTACTCTCAGAACATCAGAAGCAGAAGTACCCTTTGTTCATACAGACTGATGGACAAGTATGATAAATCATCCTCAGGTTCATAAAAACAGGCTGGTGGGAGGTGTCTAAAGGTTTGTGTATATATAAGAATAAAAGCAGAATTTTTCCAGATGATTTGAAGTTTAGCTGTCTTGATCTGCACCAAAGATTGCAATGTGCAAGATCATTTATTAGATTAACGTTGGTATATTAAGGATACTTACATGGAACCAATAATGGTTACTTTATCAGTGTGTCAGTATTCTGCTCTAACTTGATTTTGAAGTCAAGCTTCTATTATTTTGATAACCATGGCTCTGACCAATACAACTCTTGTTAATTTGTGTCTGACCTTGGACCAACATCAATGTTTCTTTCCTCTTCATATCTCCTGTGGATCTGAATGTCTTAATTACATTAGCCTTTTATTAAACAAATGTTGATCTTTACAAGATGTTGACAAGGCATATGCGCTGCATTGTATGAAAGAAAATTCCACTTGTATGTGGAGACTAGACACATAGCTTAGGTCTATGGACTCTATACCAGGGACCACGTATCTAAATCTTAGGCACCACAACACCCAAATCCTTTTGTGCCTCAAGTCCTAAGGTACCATTCAGTCTGAATAAGGATGGTAAAATCTGGATGGGTAGCAGAATTTCATAGATTTTAAGATGAGAAAAAACCATTACGATAACTTAGGTTGATCTAATCTTCCTCTCACTTGCACTGTTTCCTTATAGTTTACCCTTAACCAATTATACATAATTGTTCACACTTCCACACAGATAAAGGGCTACCCTTTTATCATAAAGGTGTGGTTGTGATAATACTGTTTTCATGTATACATTACCATCATACCGAAGGGTCTTGATACATTTCACATTCTTTGTAACATCACATACAATATAGTCAATTTTTGAATCACTGGAAATATGTATTAAAATAAAGCTGTATCTGTGGTAGAAATTGGCTACTACTTAATGGTACTCAATACTACTCAGTGTTATTTCCAGGAGGAAAAAAAGAACACCACAATTCCCAAACTATGGGTTGTGACCCCATTTGGGTAGGAGTAGGGTCAGGGGACCCACAGAAATTCAGTCAGTGCTTGAAGGGCATAGAGCAGAAGTGGAGATGTAGTGCAAAAAGGACTGGGAAGTGCTTCTGTATTTAAAAATTAAGTGGGACTTTTTGGAATGAAGCTAAATGTGGCTACAAAGCAAGGATTACATCTTTGCGCTCTGATATTGCCATGTGAGAACAATGACTCAAAAAGGTCAAGCCCTTTCATATCTCATCTGAAAGTTAGCACTTCCAGTCACAAGACTGCACCCCTTAAAGGCATAATGGGGTATCGGCTTATTACCCAATAAAAGGAAAGACAGCTCAACATCATTTCAGGTAGCGTAGATGTGCTCCTCAGGGGTCCTTCCATTCAATTACTGAGCAGTTCCCATGTTGCTTTGCTTGTGAGATTATAATAAAAGGCCACATGGCAGGAGGCCAACTATGCAAGTAGGAAGCCTCTTTGTATTTTAATATTTAAAAATAAATGATTAATAAATAGATTAATAAAAATAGAAAATGTAACAAACACGCAAAGCTTATTAATGGCTTAAATGGAAGAGAATGTTTTCCTTACCTTTTCTATTGGATTTGTTACTTCTTTTGCAAAACACTTTTCCTACCAGCATATTAAAAAAAAAATCTTTAACATTAATTGGTTAAGAAAGCAATAGAAGAGAAAAAACAAAACAAACAAACAAATAAAAAAGAAACCAGAGTTTAGCCAACCTTTTTAATTAGAGTATATTGTACTTCCAAACTGGATACACTAGAAATTGGCAATGCAACATAAGATGCAAAGGAATATACCAGTTACTGTCAAAATGACCCTGTACAGCCTTATAATGCAAAAAGCTTTATACAATACAAATTTTATTAATGTACACAAACCTTGACAGAGTGATATTTGAACATAATACAACATGTAAAAAAATAAAGAGAAAGAAAGAAAGTGCTGAGAACTTTAAATGAATTATCGGATGGAAAAAACAAGTCAAACTTCATTAAAGAATGCATAGTGAAAACAAGTATGAAATTAGCAATATGGTGGTGGGAATTATCAGAACTGTTAGTTTTTAATAGGTAAGGGCTGTCTATAGAGAACATTCCTTTCTTTAGCCTTGAACTGCTTACCCAGTATTGTACACGCAAGGGCTCTGATAAATACTGTCTATTTTTCTTAAAAAAATAAAAACCTCCAAAACACACCTTTCCTCACTCAGAAAACTTGTATAACTTACCAGAAAGAATTAAATGTCTCTTTCCAAAGTGCTAAACAAAATTGCCATTAAACATTACTGTCACTTGAATACAGGTAGAGTGAAAATTTGTTAAACATGTGGCATTAATACGTTGACAGTTCCATAACACTCATTCTTGGACGTCCCAGCCCTGTTTATTTTGCAGTTTGGTTTATATTGCAGTTTCTTTTCTCCTACGCATCTGTAGTTTCTCTGTTGGTGCTCAAATGTTCTTTTTGTGTTTAAAGGGTGCTTTCCGTAATAGAATGGGCTCAAACCTGGCAAATGGATATGCTGAACTCCTGTTTGCCTAATTCATATGCTAAAGGTTACTCAGCTTGTAACAGTTGTTTGAATGACCTACTACTAGAGAGCTCAGCTCCAGCATTTTCTATTCTGTCAATATTCCTGATGAAGTTGATGGACGTTCTAAAGGGATAAAGAATGATAAACAGGACCCTGAGTTGAGTGCATTAACTATCAAGAGATTTCTCCAGGATTTGGAATAGGTGACTTTTCTTAATAGCTCAGCTAGAATAGCAACATGCTCATTAGGACAACCTATCTGCTGGAGCTTAATTGGATAGGAAATCTTGTCATCGTTATTTTAAAACTGTTACATTACAAGCAGCTCATAATTTAGGCTCTCCTCTGTGTTTCTGCACAGTAAACAGCTTCCAGTATCTTAACATTGGTGCACAGGGGAGTATTTCCTTCACAAGACTTCAGAGGACAGTTTTGTAATGACAATAGGAAATGGTTGGCCTGGAACAGTGCATTGGAACAGTATTAAATCCTTTAAGCTTAGTTGTAAGTTTTCACATCCTTTTAAATCATCATTTAGGAAAAGACTTTCATACAAGCTGAATTTTAAGCACAATGGAAGTTTAGCATGTTACAGTGAAGAGTATGGCTAATGTCCCTTTCTTCATAAGCATGCCTTTTTGAATTAGGGCTTAATTTTGATACTGTCATAACCAATCGATCAGATACAAAGTCCACAGTCCACTGAAGTTGATAACTCTGATTAACTCCAATGGACTTTGAATTAAGACCCTTAAAATGTATAAAAGATAAAGAATGCTTTCAAGGGAAGGAATAATGTAAGGGTACCAAAATAAATCCAATTTGGGCAACCTTTCTTAATGGCTTAGTTGGGAGGCACCCTGAGGAAAACTAGTCAGAACTCTGTATACCTGATGGAACATAAAGAACCCGACCCAATTCCAAGATGGAACACAACAAAACACAATATGAAAGCATTCCTGCATGTCAAATGACCCTAAGTGATGAGTAGATTTTAAAGATTTTTGTATTTTTTTTTTTATAACTTCCATTTTCAAGAAAAAACATCTTTTACTCATGACCTTTCTCCTTGTTTTGCACTAGAAATTACATTGTCTTAAGAAATACAACATTCCGCCAAGACTTTTTCTTCTTTTAAGATCGTTGCTTGCATTTCAAGATTAACAAAGGTTCTGCAACCAATCCGCGTTTGCTTCTTACTGCAATAAAGTGCTACATATAAAGTTGTCATTTTAATGACCACAAAGTAAGAGCATTAAATAAGTATAAAGTTAGCCTTCTAGCAGTGTACACTCTATCAGCTTTTAACAAAAGGGAATAAAGTATTACTAAATAACATGAAGGATAATATTGGTAGGAACCTGGAATCTGCAAGTACAATTGAAATAGAGGATATATATAAAAAAGGAGACCTGTCTGATTAAACAGCACCTTTTCATAGCTTTATATTTCAAAGAAACTGCCGGTACCTCTTCAAATATATAGTCTGATATTACTTCATCCCACAGAAGAAACATTTTTCTTCTTTTTTTTCGCAAGTGAGAAACAAACTAGTGCAAGACTAAAGCACTGTGCAAAACTGCCTTTTTTTTTAGTCTGAGCATTTATACCCAGAATTTACCATACCCCCCATTTTTAATCCCCTTTGCTGGATTTAACCACCATAGAATTCTAGTTATGCAAGTTGTTCCTGCAAACTAAAGGTATCCACTGTATTAATACAGTGTGTGTGTGTGTGTGTGTGTGTGTGTGTGTGTGTGTGTGTGTGTGTGTGTGTGTGTGTGTGTGTATTTATTTATTTATATGCCCTTTTAAAACAAAAGATGCATGGACCAGACCCTGAGCTTTGTTACACCAGTGTAACAGTTAAGGAACTGGCCCTATGTGTGTATACACACACATTTCATTTTCATACTCTCATCTTACAGTGCTGAAAGTAATTTCCTCCAGATCTGTTCCACCTTCATCCCCAAATCTTTACAATGGATGATCTGAGGACAAGGCACGAAGTATGCTATGGGAAACTGCACGCAGCACTGAAATAATATATCAATCCTCACTGAACCAAGCATTGCTCTCTCCACAACCCTACAGAGTTCTGGGAAGAGGCAGAAGGAAAAGGGGCAAGTATGGAAAAAGGGAACATTTTAATAATTATTAAATTAGCCAAATACAAAGGATGTGCAAAAGCAATGTCATGGCACACAACAGACTTTCTCACACTCATTCTCTCTCTCTCTCACACACACACCAAAAATAAAATGCATCAACATGTAATTTTACAAGTGCTGATTGCCGTTAAGGACACTCTTGTTCAGTTTAACAAGACAAAATAGTTTTTTAGATAAGAGTACTGGGAACATGCCTCTGAAGGTAGAAATATGCAGTAGGTTGCCTCTCTGAAGATTTAATAAAGCAGCTTTCATGTCAATGCAATAAGTATACACACAGAGCCATTTTCTAAACCTTACTAATGATATATAGTACAAGTGTTCATACCTCTTCGGTCTATATTTTGCAGCAACGTATACCTGCTGGGTTTGTTGGGGCATTTTTGGTACAGAATGTAACTGTCTTCAGACAGTTTCTGCCCTTTCTGTTAGTCCAAGGTAGGCAAGGAAGGAGTGTTTCAGCGAGGTGGCATCTGCAGGTGCAGTCTGAGGTCTGGGTGGATGGAATGTGACATCAAAGTGGTTCTTGGGGAAGAACATTGTTAAGGGAATGAGGTGGGCAAAATCAGAATTCCAATATTTATCCAAGCACAGAGAAGTGCCATTTATGTCCAAGGCCTTGACTGCCAAGTTTGGCTCTCCACTGCTGCTGTGTGCAGCTGACATGGCCACTGTTTGCAGAGCCTGGGAGGCAGACATGACTGAGAGGGGTGACAAGAGGTTTCTGGAGCTATTGACTGTGAGAAGAGGGCTGGCTTCCTTGGAGTTTGAATACTGGCCCTTCTTCTCCTCTTCGGCACAGTCCCCATTCTGGTGCTTCTTCACGTGGCGGCTGAAGACAAAAGGGTGGGTAGTCTTGAACAGGCACTCGTCGCAGCTGAAAGTCTGACGTGGAGCATGCTTCAGTTTCTTGTGCAAGTTGAGATTGTCTTTGCGTTTGCAGCTGTAGCTGCACTGGTCACAGTGAAAAGGGCGCTCACCAGTGTGGACACGTACGTGCTCTATTAGCTTGTTGGCAGTCTTTGACAGATAACCACACTGGTCACACTTGTAATGGTTGCCGAGGCGATGTTCCCGAATGTGCATTTCCAGCTCCAGCTGATTTGCTTTCACTGTCTGGCAAATCCGACACTTGTACTCCATTTTGTAGTGGGTCTTCAGATGGCATTCCATTGCTGCAGGGCGGTTGGTGGAGTAAATGCAGAACGGGCACCTAGCAAAACAACAAGACCCAGGAAAAGGCAGACATTCAAGTTCTGAAGATAATTCTTTCTTCAAACTTTCCTCCACCCTTTTTAATGCATGAATGGTTCTGGTTTATTTTAACCCCTTTTTACTATAACTGTGGGCAAAACCATGATTTTTCAGCACTTTGTAGCATATTTAGCTCATCTTATCACTTGGCTCTACAAAAACGTAAGTGTGCTGAAACATTATAAACTTATTCCTAGGAAAATCTTGACACCACTCATGGCTTTATGCACCTAATCTAATGACTCGTCTACCCAGGGAAGTTAATTCACAGAAATGCTGGATGTGAATTTACAGCAGAGACACATGTAGAGCAGACAGACTGGCTGTGTGTGAGGAAGCTTATTTTAATTTCAGGCCACTTCTTGCTGGAAAGCAAGTTTGTGCAGCTATGCATAACAGTGTCCACTTACGTAAAGAAAGAATAAACTTGTGCTACGCCACGCAAAACACAAACAGAATGCTGGGAAATCCTTTCAAGGATAAACTTGGAATACACTCGAAAGAAACAGCAGCAAATAGTCTGCTGGAAAGATTTCCTGTCCACTGAGTAATATTCTGTTCACCAATAACTGGTCTTTTCCTGGATGACTGTATTACCCTCCTCTCTTGGAACTGAAGTCAAAACTCAGCACAAACTGTGGTGAAGTTAGTAACCACTGGCACTGGACACAAGCTCTTTTTGGGCAACTGGTTTAAGTAAGTTGCCAGAGGCCCAAGCTCTTCCCTTAACATCTCTGATATAAAGATCAGAAGAAAAGTGGGGTTAGGAGATGGGTTTATAACAATCTGGGCAAAGAACTACAATTTCTGGTAAGTACATTTTCTTCCCTGAGTATAGCCGGCAGAGAAACTCATTTCTGAGGGGTGAACTAGTCATACCAACTCAGCAGAGGTGGGTGTAACTGGCTGGCATGGTTCGCCTGCCAGTAATGCACCCTGATGCCAGATGTTGATGTTGTTTGGGAATCTTTAGTGAGTTGGCAGAATCCACTAGAGGAACTTGCCAATTACTCCACAATAATGGGAGTAATCAATGGGAATGGATCCCCAGAGAATGAAAGAGGAGGGTCTACACTAGACTCTTGGCAGAGGAGTCTGGAAAGAGAAATCCTTAGATAGTCCTCATCTGGGAGAAAACCCAAGCTAAACTTGTATCTTATGGTTAATTTCTCCATCCATAATACCAAAATATAGAAAGGGGGTCAATTTTGACTATTTAGTATGGGACTGGAGTTGAAAGCAGACTGGAAAAGACATCTGCATGTGGAGGCACTGATTATTTAAAACAAAGATTATAGAACCATTCTGCTCTTGACCTGGCTACCAAGCTAAAAAAAGAAGAGTAATGTTAAGTAAAGGTATTACTAGGGCTCCAGATTGTACCCTTACAGCTCTCACCAGTTTGTGTTGATTTGCTTTCACTGTCTGGCTACCTAACATTTGTACTTTAGAATGTAAGATAATCTCTGAGCAGAGATCATCTCTTCCCTAGACTTGTGTCCATTTGCCATAAATGGTCTAGGAGATATACACAGCTTTAATTTTTATCTAGATGGTTACCAAGAGACACTTAAAACATAGAGAGAATAACAACTAGGAAAAGGACAGACTGAGTGTAGCAACAATAATTCTTGATTTTTAAAAGCACTCTGATCCAAAGAGGCAGCCCTGCACAGAGGATGCTAAAGCAATTAACAGTACCAGAGCAAGGGAGCAGATGTCAAGACATCACACATACCTACCTCTCTTGGTGCTAACTCCTCTTTGGATCAGAATCTTAGATTTTGCTCTGGAGCTGGGTAGGAACAGGAAGAACGATGGAAGAGTTTTCTGGTCTTTCTCCAAATCCTCAATGGTCATCAGGAGGCAGAAAAATACAATTCTACTTGATTCTTAGATCTCTTTGGGCCTTTTTATTAGATCCAGCCCTCAATCTGCCTCTAGCTTGAGCAACTGAAAGAAGGGCAAGGAAATGACTTAGCTGTACTGCTAGAGCTAGACTGAGAAGCCTTCAAAGTCTTCCCATTACCTTTCACGGTATAGGGAATAGCTTCAACGCTCATCACACCCAAGCAGAATAAGCAACTAGTGTAAGTGTCTAAGACAGCTATCTCATTCTTGCAAGTTATATACTTTTAAATCTGATTTTCTCTCCAGATTCAGTCACCACATCAGAACTAAACAGAGACCCTAAATAATGGATCTGTTGAGCTGAATACAAGAGTCAGTTGGCTGATGGAAAAAATCCACAAAGTGCAGTGCACAGATTAGCCAAAACTAAAATCCTGTGCTGGTGCAGCAAAAGAAGACACTTGCAGAAGTTCTGATGTGTTGACGCTCACCCTGGGTTGAACTGCTTCCAATCTCAGTGCCTGCAGTGGTTGAAACAGAGACTTGGGGCAAAAGTATTATAACATGTTATACAGATTATTTGGCTCACTACAGAGCAAGCAGGGAGCCCCCAGCAGTCACTGGTTGGCCCCAAGGCCATACATGTGCTCTAGAAACAGAATTATATAAAACGTTCTTAAAGGACAACTCCTATTTCTGAAGACCAATGAAATGTTCTTAATAGGGAGAATGGTGAAAGGAGAGGACAAGTTGCAATTTAATGCAGTAACCTAATGCCCAGGGTTGACACAGAAACACCTAAATAAATCTGGACTTCTCTGAGACAATTCTGAAATCCTTGCACTACCCTGAACTACAGCACAAAATATTGCATTATCTGCAATATGAACAGGAAATACAGTACAAGCAGTTCCATCACAGAGAACTAATGTAGACATCTGCAGTCTGTTACATTTTAAGGACATTTCTGTGACCCCTGCTTGGTTTCTCTATTGTAGTTCAGCCAAAGACAAAGACTTTCTCTGACTCATACTATTAAAATTATCCTTCCAAGCAAATTAGTTCATTCACATGGTCAGAAAAATACTGCTCTGACGGAGGGTATCATGATATTTTGATGCCTTCATTTACCAGTCACATTATAATTTATAGAGTAATTAAGGCTGATGGCTATTGAGTAATTTATAAATTATATTATACTGTATGGCTTGAGGATATGTGTATATAAGCGAGTAGCTAAACCATGCAGTGTCTTCCTTGTTACATCTACAGAGAATACAACATTAATAAATAATGAAACAAAAAGGACTAAAGCATCAGGGTATTTGATACTCCAGCAGGCAAATCAACAAAAATACCCAGAGATGACAACAGTACTACAGTGGAGAAAACCCAAACCAAAATACTCTAAAAAATTTACTGATACAGCTGCAAACTAAGGATGTTTCTTGAGGTATTAAGATAAAATAGAACAGGAACCTACTGTTTGACTTACTCTCAATTCCAAAAAATATTTGAAGAGAAACAAAAATAAAGAGAGCCCCACAGAAAGGTTTAGAGATTATTTTACTCCAGTATGGAAACAAAAACAGGAAGAATTTTTAATGATTACCAGTGAGGACTGACATTGCATTAGGCGCTGAAAAGGCTGATGAATAATTGAGAAAGTTGACTTTTAAGAAGGTATTTTGTGTTTTGTTACTTCAACAAAAAGTTTATACACTGTTGATCTCAGGGTGAAGAGTTTTGTAAATGCCTGGCCTGAACTACTTATTTTTTTCTTCTGAAAACCAGGTTACAAGCTACCTGAAATAAATGGTCATCCTTTGCATTTGTGGCTTCCTATGGCCACTGCTTTCAAACTCAGTTCCAAACTCCCCTTGCTAGGATGCCTCCAAAAACAGAGATCATTTAGGCTGCTGGGTCCTTGAACTCCCCTGTCTGTCCTCTCTTGTCTCTTTGATATTAAGGTTTCAGTCTCTTTGGGGAGACTGAAAAAACAGTGACTGTTTTTTTTTATCTAGTCTGTGCAGCAACTATTCTGTTGGGATCTTGGTCCATGACATGGCATCCTAAGCTTCATCATTATCATAAAAATAATAATAAACTACACAGAGCCAAAGATATTGGGATTGTGTTAACTACATACAAGTATAAATGACAGCCCCTTACTCTGGATCATAGGCCTTACTTTGGATCATAGGATCTTAACTCTCCCCTTTTAATGTACGTCCCCCAGAGTTTATCCCCGTGGTATTAGAGGTGCTTAACACAGTAAAAGTTTGTGTACTTGCTTTCCTTACTTGAGCCCACCAGTAGGGACAGTGTGGCATTTCTTGTGCTCCAATAACTGCTCAGGTGTCTTCATGAACTTATGGCACACGTCACACTCGAACATCCGTGTGATCAGGTGGATTTGCAAATGGCGCTCAAACATGTTCTTTGTTTTGCAGACAAAGTTACAAAAAACACATTCAAAGCCTGAAAATGAAAAAAGAAGGATACATGGCAAAGTTTATCCCGTTTGCTCGTATGCAAAAAGGCAGCCTGTCTTTCTTTTACCTTTCTCTGACTTCTCTTCTATGTTCAATGAGGTCTGGCTACCAGGCACTAAGGAAATGACTACCAGATTGTTCGAACCCTTGTTTTTTTGGGCGATATCTGCATCTTCTTTGCTGTTGGCAGAATCACTAAGTGCTGACAAGGAAGATGAAGAAGGGCTGTTTGATTCACTGGGTGTCTTCCTCTCTTCAGCTGGAAAACAAGAATAGAAGTCCACTTACTGGTTGCTATATAGAGAAGAACTCCATCATTGTAATACAGCTCCAGTTGTCCTATGTTTTCTTAGTTCCAGGAAGAAGTGAATTGTATTAAAAGCAGAAGGAAAAAAATTACTTTTTATCTCACTTCTGGGCAAGTGAGCTTGCTCTGTAAGTATCATGGTTACTTTGCCTTCCTTCCTACAAGAAGTTATAACAGCACACCTATCAATTTGTCCACAGGGGAAGTAAGAAGGGAATACATAATTTTGCCCACAACCAGCTTGAGAAAAGGTAAAAAAAGAAACATTTTTAATTAGCATAGAACATAGAGCCAAGCAGAAATCAGTCACTTTGTAAATGTTCGAAGCTCCTGTAAAACTTTTGCTTTTTGTTCATCTCAGGGCTTAGGAATATGGGTACTTCATCATTGTTTCAGCTAAGCCTTTTCTAACTCACTTTGTGGGCTCTTTGTGTTCATTCTGGAAATGAAATCAAGGAGGAAAAAAATCAAACTTGTTGTCCCTTTCACTTAGTATAGTTCCATAGTAATGTGAGTCTTTCCCACAACCTTTCTCTCTGATTACCACTTGTGTTGTCTGGGCAGTGCTAATTTTTCTTTCATCAATGCTCCAGACTGCTCCAAGACACTGGAGGCAAGAGATGGAACTATAAGCGCTTACAAAGAGTTAGTCCTGCTGGCAGGAGTAAACAGATAAGGAGCTCAAGTCATCCCTGGTGTCAAGCCACTAATGGATTTGACATCTGGAGTAAGAGAGAAGAAAGATCAAAGTCTTGTTGTGTGTGTATTATTATAAAAAGCTCTCTGCACTACTGTTCTGGGGTTAATATGCCAGGCTCTAGATTTTAAAAGGTATTTATGTGCCTAAAAAAACCCTCTTGTGAAATTTTCAAAAATACTAATTTGCACTGATTTCATCTGCATCTTCATCCAACTGTTTTAAAAATGGCTCTTTGTGTTTAGACATTAGTGCATTTAGAGTGTACTACTGTATCACTATCATCAACAGGGCACAGCCAATTCTTTCTGGGATAATTCTGGAAAATCCAGACATTTATGTAACAGCGAGACTATTCAAAAAGACAACACAAATAGACTTCCATGGGAATGACTGCAAAAGGTTACTACTTGAATCCAAGACCAAGATGACCCTGAATTTAAGACGACCCTGCACAATTAGATTCTATACGTAGACGATATATAAATTTGTTATAATTTCCCAGGTACAGAATCTAATTTTTGGAGGGTCATCTAAAATTCATCCCCCATCCTCACTGCTGCAGCAGGGAAAGCAGTGGTGGTGGGGGGCAGGGAGTAGGGGCGGTACATGGTAGAGGGGACAGGCAATAGAAGGGGTCAAATAGCTTGACCCCTGCCCACTGCCCCTCACCAGCTTGCTGCTGTTGCCTACCCCCTGCAACCTGTCCTCCCTTCTGCCTGCTCCCTTGTGCCTGTCCTCAGCTGCCTCTTACCACCACCCCTCTAGCCCTTGAGCCCTCACACCCTCTTCCCCCCAGCAGCCTCTGTCCCCCTACTCCTTACCATGGCTCTAGGCCTGTTCCAGCCTGGGACATGGAGCATGTGATTGCTCCGACTCCAGCCTGTCTCAGTAGCAGCTGTGGCTGTGGCAGTGGCAGCTCTGACCAGGTCATGGAGCTGGAACTGCCACACTGTTGCCACGGCCAAACCAGGCTTGGGCTGGAGCAAGGCCAGAGCCTACGAGACCCAGAGCAAGGATAAGTGCCTGGGGTGGGGGGGAAGTGACAGCAATGAGCTGTATGTAAAACAGAATCTTACTTAAAAAAAATGTAAATCTTGTGCATATGATTGATAATGGTTAACCAAAGTCTAAGCAGAGTTAGTATTAGTTCAAGTTAAAATGGAAGCAGTGTGCCAATAGAATTTACTGAAGACAGAAAACTGTCAATACAGAGAACCAAAATATCCTATAAGTAGGAGCAGATGACCCCAAGAGCTTAAGTAACAAAAATGGAATGAAATGTAACAGTATGAAGTATATAAGCTTTAGTTTAAAGCTCCCCACTATTTTTCAGTGCAGAGACACTGATACATATGATGCTCTGGATGCTTTAATTAGCATGGCTCTCAGAGCTGCGCTAATTAAGCACCCCCCACCTGCCAGAGCATGTCTGTAAATGCCCCAAAAGTCTTACACACTGGGGATTTATCATTTGGTATTGATAGAGAAAAAAACCTGAGTGCGCAAGTTGAACGAGGGTTTAGGTTGTAGCCGTGTTGGTCTAAGGACTGACTCTCCAGCCCAGCCCCTGGCTTCTTTACTTGTCATTCCATCCAGGAAGAGCACGCACCAACTGCTGAAACTTCCTTAGCCTGACGAAGGGTTTTTGAACCCGAAAGCTTGCTTAATAAATATTCTCCAACTATTTGGGTTGATCTAATAAAAGATATTAAATTCACCTAAGGCACCTTGTCTGCCAAGTTGAACAAGGGAAGTTATAAGCCACCAGTGTGATGGCAAATATGCAAAGCAGTATCAAGCAGGTACGTCCAGTAGAGACACCAGAAGTCATAGTGCCATGGTACTTGTACCATGAGACTATGTTTGTACACTTATGAGACTATATTTAGAATAAACTGTATAATTTTGGTCACCCAACTTCAAGAAAGATTTATTCAAACTGGAACAGGTGCAGAGAAGGGCTTTTAAGACATGGGTAGGCAACTCCCAGCATGGGTGCCAGAGCATGGCACATGAAGGCATTTTGCTTGATACGCATGCCTCGGGAAGGATGGCAGGGAAGGGGTCAGGGCTGCAATGTCACAACAAGGATCGGGCCCCTTGTAGCTCAGCTGTTGTCCACCCTGGCATGCCAACATCTTATAAGTTGAGGTTGAGGGTGTTTTTGGTACTGTGCCCAAAAATGTTACTGACCCCTGTTTTAAGAAAGCAGGTAAATGGAGAATCTGTCTGAGGAGAAAAAACTAAGAGATCATAGCTTGTTTGGCTTAGCAAAATGGAAGTTGAGAGGAAACCTGATTTCTATAAATATATCAGTGGAGTAAATGGCAGAATAAGAGAGCGGCTACTTAACTTAATGAATAATGCTGGCAAAAAAGCAAGCAGTTCTAAACTGGCCATGAATAAATTTATCCTAGGAGTTAAATGGTCTCTAACAGAACTGTGAAGTTCTGGAACAGCTTTCTAGTAGGAAGATTGGGGACAAATAACCTAATAGTTTCAAGACTGAGATTAATAATTGTATACATGGAATTATAAAGTGTGACTTCCTCTAACAGTAGGGGACTAGCCAATCGCCTCAAGCCCTATGTTCCCACGCTAAACATGGGACGCAAATATATGCTGGATCAACACCTGAATAGCTGAATCCAGCAAAATGAATGGAGAGTGCTTTTTCACAACAGAGGCACTGAAAGACAATAAGCTACCCAGGAATATTTGTAAGCAGCATATTATTTTTAAAGGCAAAGAACCTGCCACAATATGTAATGGTTCAGTCTTGTTCAGCATTGTCCTTTGCCTTTTCAGCCACGTAAGTACCTCTTAAACATATGGCTAATATGCACTGTTTAACTATTACCTTCTTTCCTGTTATATATTAAATGGTGATATCATTACTCAGGAACAGTGTTCAGAATAATGGACAGCTGTGTAAAATTAAGGCCTTCTGAACATCTGTACCATGAGCATCACTTACTAAACCCAAATGAGAAAGTTCAAAGCAGAGTGACTCATTAAAGAAATATCTTTTTTTTCCCATCTAATAGAAAGACCCGCAGAGATCAAATATGCCAACGTTGGACTCTTGGATAATACTCACTTATTAAAGATAATTTACACATGAGATCTGATATTATTTTTTAAAACTGAGTGTTTGCTAAAGGGGCTGCAGTTCCCCCTGAAACACTGCCAGAACTAAGGTCTGATAGAGAACTACTTTAAGACTGCTCTCTAGCAGGACACACTAAGGTGTGGGATGAAATGTTGCAAGGAGGGAGCCATAAAATATATAACTGAAAATAAGGACTTGTAAATAGAAGTGGGCAATTTTTTTTTCAGAAAAGAATAAAGACAAACACCACCAAAATACCTAAGGAATTCTTGCCAGATTTACTCATTTGGTTGTTCTGAGAACACCTGAAGTTCTTTTAAAAGGGTCCATTCATTTCACTTCTACATTTTCTAATTTGAAGTGACTTTTCTTTGAATATATTAACAAATAAAAAACATAAATGTTCAGAATCAGCAGAAAATAAAACCTCAAACCACATTTCATTTGGGATAAAAATAAACATTTTGTCAGACCCTCCTCAGAAAAATAAAAAAACCAGTTATTTTTAGAACTCTACCTGGAACCTTTTCTAAATATGTTGAGGAGAGTTAAAGACACACTGGAATACATAAGGCAGTTTCTGAATTTGCATTTCTAAAGGTCCACACTGGGTTGCAGAACACCCAAGCAAATTCATTTTATTAGCCTCAAATTTTAAAACAGGAGCCAGTGGTCACTGTACAAAAATGCACATGCAATTTCATGCCTGCATATTGTTGAGTTGCAGATACACACCAGATAAATTCCTAAACAAACTGCTATTTAGACCCTATCTACCCACTTGTGTTTATAAGTATCAGATCTGCCCCCTGGTTTGGATCTTAAGTTGTTACAAGGTGGGCCCAAATTCTTCAGTAACAATACAAACCATGGATAGGGTGAATGATAGAGAGCTAGCAGAAGTGAGAAAGGTAGAAAACTTGGTCTGTGGCTTAATGATCTACCTAGTGAACAAAAAAATTGCAGAAGTATTTCCTAATTTAGCCCCTGCTAGACTAAGTTGATCTTAGTCTGGCAGGGGCTAAGTGCGTGTGTGCTCAGTACTCACCTAGACTTAAAATCAACGGCCAGAGGCTCCGCATTCGGAAGTGGCAGGATGCATGTGCAGAAGGGCCAGGACACAGTCCAGAAGCAGTGGGACAGCAGCGGGACACACATAGCTGGGCTCAGCTGTGCCCCCTGCCACTGGGACTGGACCAGATGAGTGGGGTGATCCCACTCCACACCCTACCACAGTATAATGAGGGAGGGAGTGAGGCAGGGGACGGGCCCCAGCCGGACCAGGGGAGGGTCGGAGCCCAGACAGCTTGTCCAGGAGTGCAGGGGGGCTCCTGCACTGCACACACCCCAGTGGAGGCTCAGGAGCCATGTACCCTTCCTGATGTGTGCATGGGGCAGAGGCAGCTGCCACTACACGCTGGGCTCTGCACCTCAAGCTCTGCACAGATCGGGGGAACGTGCCCCCCAGGCCACCGCCAGGGTGTGTGCAGGAGTCCCCCTGCGCACCTGGATGTGCCGCCTGGGCTCTGACCCTCCCCTGGCTCAGCCCAGGCCCTCCCCAGGCTTCCAGCGGCTGCAGCAGGGATAGGGAGGGGCACATGCACAGCGGTGAGGGGGAGAGTGGAGCAGGGGCCGGCACTGCACAGTCAGGGTGGGCGCAGGACAGAGCCACGACCAGCTTGTCTGGGGGGCATGGGTGGGTGGGGGCCCAGGAGGTGTGGACACAGGGATGCCGCCCCCTGGATCTGCATACAGGGCAGGACAGGTCATGCTAGGAACAGGGCAGCACCAGGCTCTTCCCGGTGCGGCTCTTCGGCCACGTGGCTCTCTGGTCACGCAGTGGCGGCAACATTGCAAGGAGGTGGGGGGCTATGGCTACTGCTGCTGCCCTGCCCGAGAACCGTGTGGCTGAAGAGCATGCCCCCAGATCTGGGGCATGTGTGCCCCATGTCCTCCCAGGCTGCATGGCCCCCCTCCCCTTATTCCCCAGATGAGCCACTGGCAGCTCTGTCCTGCACCTGCTCTGGGTATGCAGGGCCTACTGGGCTCCACTCCCTTGCTCACTGCCAGGGGCAGGGAGGGCAGATAGAGGCCCCAGCAGTGAGGAAGGAAGCAGGGCACAGGGAGGAGCAGGCGCTGGGGGGAGTGGGACACATGCCACACTTGTCCCGTCACCTGGCCTGGCAAGGCCCACTCCGCCCAGGCTCTGCTCCTGCTTGTGCCCCGCTCCCTCCCTCAATGCTGGGGCCTCTGTCTGCCTCCCCCTCACAGCTCTTTCCCTTCTCTCTGCCTCTTCCCCAAACAGACTTACTTGCTGGGGGGGGAGGGTATGCCCCCAAATAATTTTTTCTCCCTCCACCTCGATCTGCCTGTCCCTACCACTTCCCTCCCCACAGACTGACCTGCAGGGGAGAGGGATAGATCTTGGGTTGCTTTTTAATTCTAAAAGTGATCTCCTACCCAAAAAGGTTGGAGACCACTGCCACAAACCAACACAGGACTCAGATCTAGGTTCAATTTTGAGCTCAGCAACCGAATTTTCATGAGGCAACTAAGTTTCCATTTGTCACAAACCCCCATCTGTAAAATAATAGGGATAATTAAGGGCATTTTGAGGATAAATTCATTAGTGGTGGCTGGTGACTTGTTCTGCACCTATGTGCAGTTTCTTACAGTACTGGTGCAACTCCCTATCACAGAACCCCGGGGGGAGCAGTGGGAGGAGGGATGGGTTGCCTACCCATACTCACAGTACAGCATGGACTTTCAGTGGCTTTCATATTTTACATTTAGTGCTTCTTTTTGCGAGATGAGTATAGCCCCCTCAACTTTATTCCTGGTAGAACTGCAGCCAATAAATCAATGAAAGATTGAGCTAGATTCAATTCTACCTCATACATTACTGAAAAAATTGTCAGTTTCTAATAGTAAAATTCTTATTACTAGTGATATTGCAAGAGAAATTAATTAAAAGCATTCCCATTTTCTTCTTCTTAAATTATGCCAGGCTTCATTAGTTGGAATAAATATATGTGGCTCATTCAAAAAATGTCATTACAAAGAGGTGATGCAGGAATTCTTATCTTCTACTATTAAGTGAACAGAACTGGTGAAAACACAGAAGTTAAACAGAATCATGGCTTCCTCAACTATTTAATATGGAGTTGGGACCAAAAGGCAGCAACAGCAGTATTAGTTTAGCTGCTAAGAGCCCTAACTAAACAGCAACAGTCTACAGACCATGGAGAAAGGGATAAAACTTCAAATATTGGCACAACTCAGTGAAATGTAATACCCGATTCCAAAATACTGCCATTCTGCAATCAGCTGCATGCACTTAATACTCACAAGTCACCTTATAGTCAATGGAGTCAATTTAGAATTTTAATGAAAGAGTAACTAATAAATAAGGTGGGCAATACTGACAACTGTAACTTCCTAGAAACTTTAAGATACTGTTCTTCATTTATTCCCCAGTCTGGTAAAGGGATTGCTACACCATCAAATTTGTGTAGGTTTGTTGGGAAACTCACTCACTTCAGCTTTATAGGATTGGGGGCTTAATTAAACAAGCACTTCAGTGGAGAAGAATAGTGGTGATGAGGTGGTAAAGGGCTTCACTTAAAAGGAAAAAAGAGATCATAGGAATAGGGAAAGATCCTCACCTGGGTGCTTGCTGCTGATATGAGCCTTTATATCTGCCTCTTCCATGGTGACAAAATCACATGCTGTACAGCAAATAGAGAACATCCACTGCTCTTTATCCACATGAAGGGACATGTGACTGACAAACTGGACATTCATCTCTGTCTCAAAGCCACACACATGACAGCTGCAGGGAGAAGGGAATTAGAAACATCAAAAAATAAATGTAAGTGCATTCTGTTCATTTTCATATGAAAACACGATTCCCAAATTGTCTCTTCCTTAAGGTTGAATTTTCATTGGAAAATTCTTTGCTATGCTGAACACACTCTGAACTGATGGCCATGCCAACCTGATTAAGACCAGACACAATGCAACAATCCCAAACATGCCATAATGACGCTAAATAATCATAAAGTTAATTAAAAACTACAGATTCCAGATGCTGCTTATCACCTAGCTGATTCCTTTGGGCAATAAGATGTGCTGCAGATTTGCCAAGATGTTTAGTAGGACTGATACACTGACAAGCTGAGTGCTTGCTGCCCACTCCAGGAGCTAGTCAAGCTCTGGAATCATTCCCATGTCAGACTGGGATCTTGTGCAGAACTGCCTGGCACTCCAAATGTAAACACATAAAAATGGGTTTAAGGATCCCTCATGCTTGACTGGACGAAAGTAGCCACCAACAATGCAAGTATTTAGCACTTCTACAACATTTCACAGCTAGCATACATATAAGCAAGGTGATGTTCAGAAGGAACAGATGGAACCCCTTTCATTTAAAATGTCTACTCCGTGTCTTCCTCTTATTTTTCAATTAGTCCATTAACATTGAAAACAAGTCAAAACATTTTAGAAAGCATGTGCTCTAGAGAACAAATTTTGCATTCCTAAATGAGCTACATAATCTAACAGGTCTTGTTCATTTCTTCTTTCTATGATTTTGTAATTAGATCTGTCCTAAGTATTTAGACTAAAATAAGATGCCCATGAAATAAGGTGCATATGACAAGCTCTCAGAGTATATGACAAAGCTTGTGTTAGTGAATAACCCTGAAAAGTGCAATTTCATTACAGGCTTTTCTAATGATTATCTCTTTTCCTTCACAACTGTGGTCCTTCTTATAACACAAAAGAAGTTGAATTAAAATGTACCTATCTTTAACAATCAACATATACAAAAACAGAAGGTAAAAGTTAGATTTTTTAAGAGTTATAATTAAAAAATGTTGTTTGATTTTCTTGACCTAACCAAATCAAGCAGAAGCACTGAACTATTAAACTTACTGTGGCTACGTGAGTGATAGCATATTTACATACATACAGCACAACATATTAAATATATCTGTTCTTGTGGTGAAGAATTCTAAGACTTTTAAAGGCTCATCTGCCTTAAAGTACATGATCCTTTGCAATCACTGGCAAGATCAAGAAACCTGATGCAGCCATCTGGGTTTTGCTGCTGAACCTGAAGTCCAACATAAGCTGAATATATCCAAATAAGTTCTACCTTAGAACAAAAAGAAGAACCTTTGTCTTTAGTAAGCAGACAGGCAGATAAAACATGTGGATTCTGGTCTCTGGTGAACAGCCCTGTGCTGGTTCCTCACCTGTAATAATAAGGGTGCTTCTTTCCGTCACTGCCTTCAGAAGTGACAGCGCTGACAATGTCCTCAGTGTCTGTACTCACCAGCTTCACAGAATGGACGGTCAGATGCTGGTTCAGATTAGCACGGCACTTGGCAGCATAGGGGCACAAATGGCATTTGTATTTTCTCTCTTCTGGGGAAAAAAAACCCCATCAGACAACCTTAAATGTATGTTTAAGTGTTAAGTGACATAATTTGGAAATATCAAATAATCATCGGCATACTTATTTGTTTTTAAAGTTTTACAGCACTCAGAATAAACTCAAATGATTTTCCCTGGATATTAGAAAACTCTAAAAAGCCATCACAATTCTCAGTAATTATTTATATGGAGAACTCATTTTCAGCTAATTTAAGGGAGTTTTTTATTTTAACCCTTGGTATATAGTTTACAAATGAACAACATAAAAGTACATATTGTCTAGAACAGTGGTTCTCAACCTTTTTTATACCAGGACCCATTTGTAAAGATTGATGGCCAGGTCTGACCTACAGCCCCCAAGGACCAAGCTGGTGCTCCTCACTCGAAACCCACAGCCCCCTGTCCCATCCCCCCACCAGTCCTGCCAGAGGGCGCCTCCAGCAGCCCCCATCCTGCGTGGGCCAAGGCGCAGTGGCTTTGGCGGCTCTGGCTCATGCGGGCAGCAGTGGAGTGAGTCCAGCCTCAACCCGGGCTATAGGGAGGAGGAGGGGAGGCCAGTGGCACCTCCCTGCCTTGGGCTGGGGCTGCTGCATCATGCCAGGCAGTCTGGTTACGGCCCCTCCCACCCCCCAGCAGCATCTCCTGGCTGCCCTGCCCCTGCGAGTACAGGCACCGGCCCCAGTGCTGCCAGGCCAGCCACACAGCTCCCTGCTGTCCCCTGAAGTACCCCCCACACCCTTCGCCTGCTGGAGGGGCAGGCACCTCCCTCCCTATGCATCCCTGCCCTGCTGCAGCCTCAGCACCCAGACACCTTCCCCTGGTGCTGACAGGCATCCACCCCACTATACACCCATCACCTCCACACACCCCTGACCCACACACAGGTCCCCCCCCAGACAATCCCCAAGTCCTGGACTCCAGCCGCCACTCCCCATGGACTTACCTGCATCCAGCTGTTGGGGCTGCTCCCACGACCTTGCCTGGCTATGTGCCAGCCATGTGCATCTGCATGCACAGATGCACGTGCGCCCGCTGCCTCCAATCACCCCACACAGCTCCTTGCAGGCTGGAAGGCTACCAGCCTGCAAAAGGAAACCCATGCTTTCCCACATTTTTCTGGGACATGCTCACAACACTTTCAAATATTCTTGCAACCTACTTCTCTTCAAAGCCCTGTTTCCAAGATGACTTAAGTCATGGCTACCAAAAATTATATCTATTGCCAAAAATGGATACTGGGACTGTCTGTCCATTTTTTAAAGGTGAATTTTAGGTGGACTGTAATAAATTAAAATATTAATTTGCTTCTAATTAGCTCCTCCTTCACTTTTGGGGAAAGAGGTAGAGAATGGTTCTTGCCATAGTACCCACCTTCCCTTCAGAGATACCTTTCATGCTTATCTTGCAAAGAAATGAGGAAAGTTGCCCAACACTGTAAGAGGAAATGCCAAGGACTTTGATTTACCTGTGTGCAGTGAAAGATGTCGGGACAATGTTTGCTGGCGGCCAAACACTTTTCCACACACGTCACAGGGAAACAGTTGGTCATTAAATTTCCAGGAGGGTAATCCATTTCCTGCCTCCAGCCCTATCTTTTCTGTTTCTATGCCAAAACATACATAAATACAAAGTCTTAATTTAGCCATTTAAAAGGATTTCATTCTACAGATTACTGCATGTAAATTCAACACCTTTGGCCCCAGACTGCACAGACTCCACATCAAACAAGACTTTCGTTAAGAAACAGGTTTAGTCTTCAGTCTAAATGGCAAGTATGCCTCTCTTGCATGGTTAAAGCTTCACATACGACATACTAAGAAAGGTTTGCAGAGAACTGGAACAGTTTTAGACACCATATCAAAACATGAAAAAACAAGGTCATTAATGACTCTGTGCGAGACTAGTTTACACTGGTAGCAAGCAACAGTCTGACAAAATCTTTCAGCAAGTATAAAAATAAGCAAAGAAATATCAATAAAAGGTGTTCCTCCCTACCCCCCGCAACCGAATCACGTTAAATAAACTGGGTGGTATGCACACTATTTCAGAGTAACTGGCCTCTACCATCATGTGTTACTCCACTTAGCTACCGTATGTGGAATTCTGCCATGCACCAGGTATGTAATCTGACCATGCCAGTGGTATGCCTGCTGCACCTATGCCTTTGTGTGCATCTGGCATTTTCAGAGTGGCACAAAACATTTTAAAGTTTATATAAAGTTGAAGAGTTAAACCTGTATACTGTAGAGAGAGAAGTTCAGGCAAGTAAAAATAGGGAAATATACTGACCTGTAATTCTACTTCTCTGAAGAATTCGTTAACCTTCTCACCTCACCCTCCTTGGTGTTTGAGGGAAACCTTTCTAAGGTGGTAATTTTACACTAATTTTTACTACTCACTTACAGAAGCAAGTTTTCTCAATAATTTGCATCTGCAATAGCTTTTAGTGAGGGATGTTTGTTACCTGATCAAGCAGAAATTGCAGGTTGCAAAGGCACAGGTTAAACTAAAAGGCTGCAGTAACTCCATCAGGGGATGGGAGATGGAACAGGCTCTACTCTGCACCCATTCCCCTCAAGGATCAAAACTGCAACGGCTTGAGGAGTTCTATACTTTCTTGTACTAAGTAGCTAAGAACTAGGAGAGAGTCCTCTTTAGGGACAAAGGTGATCTTAAATGTTTTAAGAATAGATTTTTCCATTACAGAAAGGCTGTTCCAGATGGCAGAAGATGCAGAAGTAAAAGCTTTCATATTAACAGTTTGTGTGGAGGTGTAAAGAAAATGGATGTATTAAATAACAGGGAATGTGGATAGGAGTAGAAAATCATGATTTTTACAAGACAGGCCAGGCCATACCAAGGGTATGGAAGAAAATTTTGAATTGAATCTAGGAATGAAGGGAGAACCAGTAGAGCTTGAGGATGGTAGTGATGTTACTTTATTTGTCAGAAGCCAAGTATCAGCATAAGCCAGAGGACATAGTTTTATACATTACACTTGAATATAACAGACTGTTATACTTAGAGATCAAAGGGTGAAAATACATTCAGGAATATTCCAGACCAGGGGCCAGCAAGCCACAGTTTATGACCCAGCTGTGGCTGAGGGCCAAAGTCATCTCTCCCTCAGCAGCCAGCTCACTGTCTGCACTCACTTTGCTCTGCCACATCTGTGCTTTCCTCACTACAGATTCCCGATCCCTCTGCAGCTAGGGAAGTACGGACACGGCAGAACAGCTGGCCCCTGCGGAGGGGATGGGGAGCATGGCACAGCTCTGTGCCATGACCCCCCATTCTAGATCAGACCTCTTTGTGAGCCAGATCTAGCCCACAGGCTGTAGGTAGCTGATCCCTGCTCTAGGTACAACAGTCAATGGAGCAGTCCTTCTTTTAGTTAAGGATCTTCTACTTCTACCTGAGATCCCTTTAACATAAGGGTGCAAGATTCAGTGCAATTTATTCTTCTTTTCCCCATGGTATCTGGGACAATAGGGGGAACGGGTGAATAAACAACTAGTCAAATACTACAGAGCTGAACATGTGCGTGTTGAGTGAAACAGGAGAACTAGTTGGGATTTCCTGATAAACAGGAGGAAAGGACATTTTATGACATAATTCAACCTGGAGCACCCAAAGGGCCAAGACATCACATTTCCCTGCAAGCTCAAGTTACTGCTACAAATCTCTGTCTGCCAACATAGCTTGATCTGAACACCACTAGTTTCTAAAACATGAGCAATAAATGTTATACAAGTACTGGTGATGCCTCTATGATGCAGGGTTCCCTAGAATTGCAAGCTGAGCAATCCGGTATATAATCCTGCTTCTATTGATAGATCAGAATTGACTAGGCAGCTTTTCAGTTGAATAGATATTTGTCAGGTATTGTGTTCAATTTAAGCAATAATAAAAACAGCGCCTGATTTGGTGGGAGGGAGGAATCCATGCAACTAGCTCAGCATGTGTTCTTGAGAGTCAACTCCAGAACTTCCAAAGCTACTTGTCCATTTTTGTTTGTTTGTTTTTTAAATGATGCTAGGACGATACAGGATGTGTTTGTAGAGCACCTAGCACAAAGGAGCTTTGACATAAGTGTCTGGATGCTACTGTATTATCTTCCTTGTACATTATTCTTCAGAATTTCTAGTGAGACGACTTGTGCTTTTGCAAAATTAGGCATTTTGTAAGCTTTAACAAGAAAAGGAAAATGTGCGCCATGTGTTACACTTAACTTCCAAGAACATCAATGCAAAATGAGTCTTTGATTATTATTCTTGAGTTCAAAACAGTGGAAATTCTGACTTTACACCACTGCTATGGGTATTTTAGGAGATCTTTCTCAGTACATAATCAAAAGCTTCAAAAGAGGAATATGGTAATAATTAAAAGAAAAGGGCATGAGGTTGCAGCTTCCTTCAATATGGCCACAACAAAAATGAGTTAATTAGGGTACATACCAAAAGAGCAGACTCAATTAAAAGTAAATAAATTTCTTAACAAATCCTTTCACTATTAGTTACTGACTGCCTTTTCTATCTCATTTTCTATGTTGCCTATGTATGGACTTACATCTAGCACAGTTGTGAGGAATTGATAAACAGTTGGGAAAACATCATTTTTTAGATTGTTTAGGACCATTGAAAATGAGGCCCTTGTATAATAACTGCATTTTTTCACTTATACAGAATAGGACAGTTTTGGTGCTATAGGTACTCAGATTTATTTTAAAGCTATATGACAAGAATGAAACCTACAGTGTTTTTTCTCCAGTAGCTTCCAAATGGCATTCCTGGCTCAGAAGCTGCAAAGTATTTTGTTTAAGGTACTTCCTACTTTGGCTTATCGTGACCAAAATGAGCATCTGAGGTCCTGACCATTTCTTGCAAGGACCTCAACTCCCACAGAAATCAATTACATTGAGCAATTTTATGTTGTAAAAAACCCTTGTCTGTCATGCAAGGAAACTGAAGCTCTTTGGCTGTACAATAGGTGAAGAAAGCTTTGCAAACCCATCCAGCAATTTGCTTTGCAAGTGGCAAACTCACCTCTAGGGGTGAGTGGATATTTCAAATCATCATATCAATTCAATTGTTGGTTCCTCTGTGGAGGCTGAAAACAAGGTTTCTAATTAGTGGCACTTGTGATAGTGGTTTTGTGATGTGGATACTGTCAGTAGACAATAATATTAAAGCCTGGCTTGTATACAGCACTTTCCATCTGGGTATCTCAAAGCACTTCAGAGAGAAAGTCAGTATCATTATCCTTTAGAAATACCGCAGACAGCAGTCATGCAAGAAGACAGGAAGGACCTGGACTGAGACCAGCTAATGTTGTGTAATAATACAATACTTGATTATAAGAAAGTCCTCCCACTGATATACATCCTTGGTTATTTAGTGTGTTAAAAGAGGCTCTTCCATTAAATTCTAGACAAAAAAATTCTATGTAGCATGCAACACACTAGTAATGTATTACAGGTAGAGAAAAGGACTTGATCAGGAACTTAAAGGAGAAGTGCCATAGAGACTGCATAGTTGATCTAACATACATTTTTCCTTTCCAGTTTCTTTGAATCTGTATTGGTTTTGTATGCCAAGAAATCTCTACTTCTTAAAAATATTAAATGGTGTTTGGCATAAGTTTCTATGTTTAAATCAATATTTAGAAGAAAACAAAGTGAAAGGCAAATTCCAAAGCTTTTATGTAATAAGAAGAATACAACTTACAAAAAATATTGAATTTCTCAAATCAGCAAGAAACAATTCTGTGTGGAAAGTTACAGGTTTAACATAAGCTATGCCCAGTGAAATGCTAAGCCAATAGGTTCTGAAGTGCACCAATAAAAACAGAAACAGAGAAAGTCCCAAGACCAAATTAAAATAAATAACCAAAAAAAAAATCTTTTTGAGACAAATGCATAAAGGATTCAAGATCAGAAGTGAAACTTGAAGTACTGGCCCCCTGACTGGTGTGAAGGAAGAGAAGGGGCTGCTACAGCTGGGGCAGTGAGGTGGGCTGCTGCTACCCTAGAGTAAGCTCCTGAAACAGGGGCTGTTGTGGCAGCAGCAGCTAGGGGGCTGACTTTCTGGTGTCCATTTTTTTTTTTAAGAAGGCATTCTGCCCTGCACAGGTGTCACTTCTCCACCAATCCTAGCCATTTTCAAACCCAGAAGCTGTGTAAGCCTGGTGGCCAAGGAAGAGGTCAGACATGAGAGAAAGGAAAGGCAGGTAGAAGTTGGACAACTGCAGAAATACATCCGTCAAATGGGCCAGGTTCTGACATAGAAGGACGCTTAGGAACTTAAAAGAAAGTTGAATGTGCATTTTTTCAAAAACCTACATCATTTACATGACTATGAACTATTTATGTAATGTTAATGGATTCTTCATGCACAGCGGTGAATTTGGTTTTTTTGTATCCTCAAACTGGTGACATCAGCATACAGAAAAATACACAAAACGCTTCTAACCTGACTTGGGCTTGAGATCTGCTTAGAGAGAATGCTTTGTATGGTTCAAGCTATAAGCAAAGAAAAGAACAAAGTGTGACCTGAATACATAAATAACTGCCCAGATTCACTAAAGCAGCACTGTGACCATTAGTAGTTCACAACACAGAATGGTGCTGAGAGACTCTAGTTTTAGATGACGACAAATGGTAGTTTGTTTATTTTCCTTTATTTATTGTGTTATTTAGTTTTTCATCTCTTTTTACATAATTACTTCACAACATTTTAGACTGCACTATATTTAAACTGTAGTACAGTGTTGTGAACAGTTGACAGATAAGAGAGCGTGAGTGTTTTAGAACAGCAATTTACTGTTGGGGACTGCACGTGGCCCACGAAGGTCTGATCCAGACTGGGGCAGCCTAGGGGAACTGAGGCAGGCAGCAGTGCTGTGCCACCCATCCTCTGTGTAGCACACCCCTCTGCAGCCCTCCCTGCTGCTCTTGTGCACTTACCCTTGCCACAAAATTTGTTCTTCTCCATTGCCTTTGGAGAAGGAGATCAGTGGCCAGTATAAGTGTAGGCAGCTTGGCTTTCTGGGGAGTGGTGGGAGAAGAGATGGGAGATTTGTCACTTCTGGTGTGGGCTGTATTGGAAGCAGTGGCCTGGGGTGACAAAAAGTTGCCAAGCCCTACCCTGTAATATAAAACAATGATTCGGCTGAAAAACAATGAAGTAAAAAAGAGATGAATTAACATTTAGAATTGTAATTGTTTCCTTGTTATGTCATCTGACATCAGACGTGATCCAAAGTTTCTGCAACTGGAGGTCCCAGTCTGGCAAAGCCATATTCATGGGCAAATTCTTCAGTCCACATGGAATCTCACTAAAATAGACTGAATGGAGTTTCCTACACAAGAAAACTACCTAAAAAGGGTGAAGGTTTAAGTGAAAGATGCTGCTGCAACCTAAACAGAAGCAGTCAGAATGTACAATCTCCTCTTTCCTCTAAAATGTGTATCATTTTTATATTTAAACTTGGAGTTGTTCATGTCATGCCAGTGGTCATGAGGAAGCCAGGTCAGTTGTTTTGAAGGTGTGGTAAGGATGAGACAAGGATCCTCTATGACACAGAGATCAGAGGAGGAGTAGCGCTTACTGGATTTGAGGTTAACTGCCACTTGGTCAACCAGAGTTGATGGCCAAATGAAGTAATGAAGGCCGAGAGTAAGGAATTTATGGGATCAGACAATAAGTCAGCACAGAAGTTGAGCCACCAGAGATGAAACTGAGAGACAGAGGCAGAGACTGATGTTGAATTCACTAGGAAAAAAGGTAGATGAGATCCCGGAAAGGGAAAGGAACCATTTAACACCTCTGATGTTCCATACCTTAGGGGACAACTCCAGGCAAAGCATAAGAAGGAAAGCAGCAGCCACTCTTAGTAAAAGCAGCTGAAAAATCAATGTCAGGTAAGGAGACCAGATTTCTGAGTGCAGAGGTGGAGACTAGAAACAATACAGGTTGCATTTGCCACTGTGCTTCAACTCTGACCTGAAAGAACATGTTGGACCAGGACCAAATACTTCACAGGGAACAATTAAAAGCTAGATACAGCATCTAGTTGCTACCAACCTGAACTGAATCATCATTCTATTAATATTTTGCCATCCTTCAGTAGCTCATTTTTACACAGAAAGAGGACGGTGCATTATACATAGCTCTATATTTGTGTCAACAAGGCTTGCATGGTTTGTAAGAGTACTTCTATTTCTTTGTCTTTTAAAGGGAAAACATTTAACAAATATATTTGGTTGACTGAATGTTCCAACTTTCTGAATAAAACTTATGAATAAAAGGTTTGTTCAGAAAGTTGGAACATTCAGTCAACCAAAAATATATATTTATTCGTAAAAAAAAGATCTCTCTTTTCCTCACTGCACTCAACTATGCTGCTTCTTTGTCTCTCTTGGAAACAAAGTGCTCCTTTTGGATAGTGCCTTTCTACTTTCTTTGCCTCTCTACCTTATGGACATTTACCTTATTTCAGGTACATTTTCTTGCTTTGAAGCTTTCCATTTGTCCATCCATCCTCTGTGCCAAAGCACAGTATTTAAAACCTGGCTTGAGACGTAACTGCCATTAAAGTACTACTCTGTTTGCTTTAGAAAAACATGCACACAACTTACAAGCTCAGATGAAGTTGCATCTTCTCCTAAAACAATCTCTCTCGCTCCTATGCCTACTTACTTTCACCATGGTTCTACCTGCACTGTCAGAATTCATGTTAGTAGTAATTCAGTTAAAATAAATGGTGGATTCTTTCCAGATATTGAAGTTCCTTTCTAAGGAACTGTGCCTCGCTATTTACTTACAGTATGTGTGGTCCAGGATGAATGCCATTTCATTTGTCATTGCCACACTGAACTATCCAGAATTTTATTTTTAGATAGTATCTTTTACTGGGAGCAGAAACAGTTGCAGAATTTTGTTTGATATGATTAACTGATGAGGAGTAGCTTTTGTTTTTGCTTACACACACACGCGCGCGTGCGCCATATCCCGTTAAAAAATACTATTTCTTTCACTCACTTCTGTTGAAATTCTGTAAGTTTATCTGCTTGGGCTTGTCTCATTAATATTTTTCTTCTACTCTTCTGTTGCTTTAAAAAATATTCAGTTCCATCACCTGCAACACTATTTAAAATTTAAATATACTACATGTCAGATATTAATAACTGCTAATGGAAATTTTGACATTTCTCTCTTCCAGATGTATCACCCAAATATAATAATCTTCATTCCATTTACTAGAAGGAATGTAATTTTTGTTTTATGTTTATTGAAAAGCAGCACACATGGCATAGTCTGTCCCAGGACACAATTTGTGGGGAAAAAAAAAGACAAAACCAACTAAAGCTACATGAGATGCTCTTAATTATTTTTCATATGATTTTGAAATCAAATAATTAACGTGACTATGGAAAATACAGTGAATGCTATGGTGATGTTACTACGATAGTCTAAATACTGCCCATACAGATCCTTATTTAATAGAAGGAAAAGTATAATACAAGGTATTCTGTATAACCAATGTATAATTCTTAAAAGTTCTGTGTAATAAGGCTAAAAGTACTGGAATATAGCGCTTATATGCTACGTGTAAGGGAACACTACTATTGTGCATTGGCTTATTCCAATGAACAACAGAACAGCCTAGTAGTGCTTCAAAGAGTAATGGAAAACAATAAAGATGTCATTTTCTACAAATGGATTAAAAAGGAAAAGGTGCATTTTAGATTTCAGTGCAAAAGACTGAGGGCCATTTTCAAACTGATTCTGCAAAGACCTACACAGGGCTTAGTGGTGCAGGTTTTATCCGTGTTGATCTACTGACACAGGCAGACAAGGTTCTTTGGGTAAATCTGATATCTTTTATTAAACCCACTCAAATAGTTGGAAAAATTCTTTTTAGCAAGCTTTTGATTAGAAATGCCCTTCGTTAGGCTGAGGAAGCATCTGCAGATGGTATGTGCTCTTC
Source organism: Caiman crocodilus (assembly GCA_030014935.1). Taxonomy (NCBI): domain Eukaryota; kingdom Metazoa; phylum Chordata; order Crocodylia; family Alligatoridae; genus Caiman; species Caiman crocodilus. The sequence goes on along the minus strand of JAGPOW010000290.1, from coordinate 30,279,998 downwards.
CTGGATGGAGTGGTAAAGCAGCCAGAAGCCAGTACATATGCAAGAAAGCAGGGCTTAAGCAGAGTTTGCACTCCTAAGGCAGAATCCAATTTCACTAATGGACAACTAAAGTGCCCTCATCATAGGAACAGCATCGCTCTCTGGAGGTGCACAGACAACCCTTTTCCTACAATGGAGGCACTTATGTGCCCAGAGTATTTGGGCAACTCAGAATTGGTTGCAGGATGGATTCTACCCTTAGAGCCCCAAAGAGTAATTCAAGCTGGCACACTGCCAGAAGCTACAACACACATTAGGAGCCTTAAAAAAAAAAATAAATAAAAAAAAAAATCACCTGGCGCCTCCAGTTTGGCCTGGTTCCCTAGACATCTATAAATGAGCTTCTGAGGATGAGCTGAAGTGGTTTACTCAAAGAACTGAAGTGCCTCACTACTGTCTGATCTCTGGTACAATTTATATTGCTGCTGGGAGAACATAACCTAAGTCCCTAGAGCAGTGGTTTTCACATTTTTTGAGCTGATCCCCACTTTGAGTACCAAATTTGCTCACCCCCCGACCCCAAAGGAACAGTGCAGCCAGGCACAGGGCGCCCTTCATCCTAGCAGCTGCCATGGCTCAACTCAGCAGGGTGGGTTTTCCCTGCCATGGCTCCACTGCCTCTTGCCTTGGCCCTGCTGCAGCTCTGGGCTGCACGCCTACCAAACCAGGTTCCCAGAAGCACAGCAGCCCACTGGCAGAGCCTGCTCAGGGCTCCCTGCCCTTGCATCTCCCCGTGAGGCTGCAGTGACACAAGCTCCTTGAAAACTTCTTGCCCATGCCCCCCTGTACTATGCCTGCCCCAGTGTTCCTTTATGCCCCCCAAAGGGGGTGTTCCCCACAGTTTGAAAATCGCTGCCCTAAAGATACACAATGAGCACATCTAACGCATATTGAATTCAGGTGATGGAAACGATGCCTAGTGGCTGGAGCACTCAGCCAGGAATTGGAAGATCTGGGTTCTAGGCTACCTCATCCTGAGAAGATTACCAGTGTCAGCATGCCTATCCTGGGTACCCGTTTCTCTTGTAGCTCCCCTAATTCCCGCCTGCCACGACTTGATCTAAATGCAAATTTTGGGGGGAGGAAGAGCTGTTAGATACCAGTACTGTGGTAAAGAACACGCTGGTCAGATCGTAGTTCCAAGTGCTTTATTAATGTTAGCCTGGCTCTCTCTCCTTCTTGGAGCGTCAATCCCCCGGGGATCGCCACGGGATTCTCACTGTCTGCCTTCTGCAAGCAAAGTAGGGTTACTTGTTCATTTGTTACTTAATGATCAGCCACTAATTGCCTTGTTAGCGGCTTATTAACACCGACACCGGGATTCCCTGGCCATGGCTTGTGCCGGCTTGCAAAGCGCAGCTTCATCAATTTCCCTTTTTCTTTCCTTTCACTTTCTGGCTTCTCTGCTTCCCTTCACCCTCTGATGCGGGATCAGGGTTACAGTTGGCTGCAGGGCAGGGTCGGGGCTCCTTTGCCCTCTTCCTCTCTGCCTCTGTCTTTACTCTTCTCTCCCCTCACTCGGGGAATCCCTACATGCTGAGCCCTTGGAGCTGCAGGATTGCTGCGCCGACGCTCCGTTTATGACTCACCGCAGAGGCTGTCTTCTCAAGGTAGGACATGATCCGGAGAAGGACGTCTCAAACCCTAAAGTTCCCAACTCCATCTGGGAGTACGTCCCTGCCTCCTGCATTCTCTCTATATCCGTTGCCGTAGGCATCCCTCCTCATTCCTCTCCACGAGTGCGTGCCTGAAGGCAACCTTGGGAAGTTTCCTCCCCTCTTTATTTCTCTTTTCTGGGTCCTCATTGGCTGCCTGGGGTATTACGTTCTCCATTTCCTGGACGTCTTCATCTCCGGCAGTTGCTCCCTCGTCTGTGACGCTGTTACAACCAACGTGCCTCACACTTCCCAGGTAAGGCTTCTAACCACTAGGCTACGGTGGGTGGGGGAGCGCCCTACAGTTTTCAGGTTGAAGCTGGGCCACTAGGCAGCCAAAAAATGTAAGGTCCTAGATCCATAAAGAAAGAGCAAATGAGGCAGCTTCTGTAGCTCCACCATTTTTGCTGCCCTGAAAAGGATGGAGTACTGGCTTTGGGTCTTGCTCCCATAACTTTATGCATTTTACATAGACAGTCTCTAGTAAAAAATAAATAAGACAGGAATAACCCTGAGAGCAGAGATCAGAGTCTAGCTCTGTGTTCTTCTGAGGGAGCATAAGAATCATGGGGCTGGCTACACAAAGAATCCTCTTTCCTGTTTTTGGTCTCTTTTTTCATTTATAACAGGTTTAAGATTTCAAGTCTCTCATTTCTAGTCTCTTTTTATGACCAGGTTACAAAACTCCTGGACACAGGAGGAGGGGTGGATGTCGTATACTTAGACTTTAAGAAGGCCTTCAGTACAGTATCCCATCCCATACTGGTGAGCAAGTTGAGAGGCTGTGACTTGGATGACTACACAGTCCGGTGGGTAGCAAATTGGCTAGAGGGTTGCACCCAGAGAGTCATGGTAGATGGGTCGGTTTCGACCTGGAAGGGTGTGGGCAGTGGGGTCCTGCAGGGCTTGGTCCTTGGACCGCTACTCTTCAGTGTCTTCATCAGCGACTTGGACAAGGGGGCAGAAAACAACAGAATGCAGTTCAACAAGGAGAAATGCAAAGTGCTGCACCTAGGGAGGAAAAATATCCAGCACACCTACTGCCTAGGAAATGACCTACTGGGTGGCATGGAAGTGGAAAGGGATCTTGGAGTCCTAGTGGCAATGAAAAGCCAATGGCACCTTATCATGCATCAGCAGATGCATGACGAATAGATCGAAAGAGGTGATACTTCCCCTCTATCGGGCACTGATCAGATCGCAGTTGGAGTACTGCGTACAATTCTGGGCATCGCACTTCAAGAGGGATGCGGATAATCTGGAGACGGTCCAGAGAAGGGCCACTCATATGGTTAAGGGCTTGCAGACCAAGCCCTGTGAGGAGAGACTAGAGAACTTGGACCTTTTCAGTCTCCGCAAGAGAAGGTTGAGAGTCAACGTTGTGGCTGCCTATAAGTTCATCACGGGGGCACAGAAGGGAATTGGTGAGGTTTTATTCCCCAAGGCACCCCCGGGGGTTACAAGAAATAATGGCCCCAAGCTAGCAGAGAGCAGATTTAGACTGGACATTAGGAAGAACTTCAGAGCCTGAGTGGCCAAGGTCTGGAATGGGTTCCCAAGAGAGGTGGTGCTCTCCCCTACCCTGGGGGTCTTCAAGAGGAAGTTGGATATGCATCTAGCTAGGGTCATCTAGACCCAGCACTCTTTCCTGCCTATGCAGGGGGTCAGACTCGATGATCTATTGAGGTCCCTTCTGACCCTAACATCTATGAATCTATGAA
>JAGPOW010000290.1:30196465-30276483 GCA_030014935.1 Caiman crocodilus | reverse complement strand
GGTCATCTAGACCCAGCACTCTTTCCTGCCTATGCAGGGGGTCAGACTCGATGATCTATTGAGGTCCCTTCTGACCCTAACATCTATGAATCTATGAATTTTCCATTCTAGATAAAATGTATTTTTTAAGCAACCCAGGGGTTGCTGGCTGTTTCTGGACTTGCTGCTACAAACCATTAGTCACAAAGGGGCAAGGCAGGAAGTCAGAAGCCAGGAGATCTGTTCAGAGAACCAAGCAGGAGATCCAGAGGGTCAGGCAGAACATAAGTTCAGGAAGGTAGCCAGATCAGGTACCCAGGTCAGGCCAAGCTGGGTATCTAGAGGGGGTGCAGCAACCTATATACAAGGTTGCATTTAGATGCCTAGACACTTGCCCTTCCAGGTCAGGGGCTCACATGGGAAAGGGTAAGTAGTCAACTGACCTTGGCTGGCTATTCTGGTGGCAGGGAGTGGCCATGTTTCTTGGCCAAGATGGAGAGTTCTGACATCCCTATAACTTGTTGGGGAGGCAAAAAATTGAGGAGAGGTACCATGATGGGCAGGCCAAGGCCCTGGGTTCAAGGCCATAGCTTGATGTATAGAACCTGCACTGTTCTATGGCATAGTATATATAGGGTGACCATAAGTCCTGTTTTTGAAGGGATGATTCCATTTTCAACATCTTTCATTAGCACTCCATCATTTTTTTCATATGAACACTTCTATTCCACTTTCAGTGGGATGCTTAGCACTGATGTTCAAAAACTGGACAGTCCTGGAGCTCTCTGGTGTTTTGAGCCACCATCCTTCACTGCCCAATCCAGCAAGTCAGCTGAGACAGGAGCTCCAAGACAGCTGAGTGTTTTGCTCTCACATTGCTCACCTAACCCCAGAAATGTGAAGTAAAACAATGGTAATGTTGGAGTGAGAAGCCATAATGATCAGGGTGGTCCAGAAACTAGGTCCTAGCAAGAGGCAAGGATTTTTGGGATGTACCTTTCATTAGATCAACTGCATAGCTGGGATAGACTTAAACAAGCTTTTGAATGCAGTGCATTCTTCTTCAGGTCTCCAAATCAAAATCAAGTTGCCTGATTTGAAGTCAAGGTCTAAGAAAATTATTAGATTTTAGAGAGACTTTTCATTCAAAATCTTAAATTGGTCCATGTTTGTGAATCCTGGTGAGGATCACCTGAGTTGCAAAATGTTAATAAACCCTAGAAACCCTAGAATATAGATAATTCTGCTATAATTTCTTCACAGCTATCAATCTGTATGTTAAAGACAAATCCCAAATTCAGACTGAGTACAGGATGGGAAGACAGCCCATTTTCCTTTCATTGTACTGTCCTCTCTAACATAAGGGCTGTTATCTTAGAAACTTCATTTCTTAACAAAGCAAGAAAAGAAAAAGGCAATGTAAGATGTATGACATGTGCCACGGTCAGGTGGGCACCTGTCATAAGATTTAGCATTGATGGCAAAAATGCTGTCAACCACAATTCCTTTCAGCTCACTGAACTGGTTTCAGAAGGTTCTCTAACACCTTTAGCCATCATTAATGATTGTCACAATGTGGGAGGTCAATCAGTTTGACATTTGAGTTGCTAACAATAGCAGAAATAATGCACCACTGGTGGGATGGAAATTGAATTATTTCTTCATTGAGGTAATTTTAAGATTAAATGAGTGCAAGTGGAACCAATGACAAATCCTCTTCTCCCTCGAACATATATGATTTTAAAAGCTTAACCGGTTACTTTCAAACAGGGCAATCAAAAAAATCAATCAATGAATTGATAAAAAGGAAATGTCATCATTGCCTGTCTTGTGCTGAAAATGATCCTTATTGCTTTTTAAAATGTCTATTTATTGTTAAACACCCAGCCTGAAATACAGCTGTATTCTATATTACTTGTATGATCAAATGTTCCTACAGTGATGACATACCCCCTAAAAATGGCTGTACTACAGCCAAAAGACAAAGATATAGTTGTGTCAGAAGGAATTTGCATTCATTCCTCTCCTTAACAGAGTTCCTGATTTCTAGCTTGTTTACTTGCATTGTTTGAAATGTTAAGTTTGGGTCCAACAAGAGCCAGTTCATGTCTATCTCTGCATTCATGATTCACTCCATCGTATGCTGAACATAGAATGCACTTAATAACCCATTTCAGCATTCTTCACCCACTTTTAAGACCACTGCTGTCTACGTATTAATTTAATGGTTATTTTATCTGTTCATATGCCACTTCCTATTTGTAAGTCCAGCAGACACTGCATTTTCACAAAGAGGAGGCTATAATACAATTAGGGAACAAAGTATAATACAAAGTTTATTATACAAAGTTTAATATTAATATTCTTCATTCAGAATTTGGATACAATACATCAAAATGAATATATCATCAGATTAAATTTTTCACTCCGGGCTTCTGCAGCCCTTTCAATATATCTGACAAAGACTGCACTGGATGTCACAGACAAACTGTATGCTGGTGAACAGAGTCACCTACTTGGGAAAGTAAAATAAAGCCCAAACTAATTCAGACCCAGTCTTTTTTCCTTATGGCTGACTTCCTTCAAATACCCAAAGTGAGATCACAAAGAAGATGAAGACAGACTTCTCTGTGGAAGTAGGTGACAGAACTAGGGGCAATGGCCTCAACCTGCAGCAGAGGAAATTATGGTTGGAGAAAGTGAAAAACTTTCTGTCTATGAGGGTGGTTGGTTAAGCACTGGAATAGACTACAGAGCAGAGTAGACTCTCCATTCCTAGGAATAGACAGATACTTGTCTGGAATGGCTTAAAGATAATCCTGCTGGACTGCATGACCTCATGAGATCCCTTCCAGCCCTACTTTCCTATGATGCCATAGTTACCCAAAAAAGGTCCAAAACAAGAGCAAGGCAACTCAGAATACATAACAGCCACTTTTTCAGATCTTGGCAAAGGCTGTTAGACACCTCTCCTTCTCTTAAGTAGTTGCTGCTGCAGTGGCTAGCTTCCCTTTGCTATTAAAACACCACCCCAGATCAGCCATATGGTAGGCAGGGAACCTAAGCTGTCCTTGAAAATCCTTGACTTAAGATGTATATCTTGTTTCTCTCTCTTTTTCTCCCATGTACTCACTCTACCTGGGTGTTTGGTGCTACTCTTTCCTATCTGGATCTACTTTCTTTTCCACGGCATCAGTTTTTTCAACATGGTGACCTGTCCATGATGGAATTGATAAAAACTTCCAACCACCCCTGTGGCAAATTTTAACTTAGGCTGTACTTGTAAGCCATTAGAAGAAAGGTATGAAAGGTCTCACCCTGTCACCTTCATATATTATTTTTAACAACTGTCTTCTACCTGTGGCTGATGGGTCAGTAATGAACTTGCTCCCAGTCAGTGATACAGTGGAAGACAGCCACACTTAAGGCAAAGGACAAGTGAACAGCAAGTCCAAAGTGATTTTTAAAAGAAGCTTCTAGTCTCAATTTCTTTGGTAAACCTAGGAAACAGTTTTAGAAATCTGATTTTCTATTTCATGCTGAGCTGGCATTCAGGAAGGACTAGAACTCAAGGTTGGCACTAATTTCCACAAATATCCTGATACTAAAAAGAGAGTCTATTTATATGTGGGCCTGAATAAGATGAGCAGTCCAAAATACATTACAATGGATATTTAAAAACTAATGGCTTTGTTTATCAAGTTAATGCAAGAGGTGATTTAATATATGTCATAGCTTTGCCACTGAATTAATGGAAGCATAAAAACCTCTAATATTTCCATTCATTTTATGCATTTATTTTTAAATCCTAATGTCAAAAACCAGTTTGTGACTAGAACTATTTCACTGTTGTGAAATCTTTTTCTATGGAGTAATTTTATTGCACCTGAAGCACAGTCTTTAAGAGGGAGATTCAGAAACCAGCAAGCAGAAAAAAGTTAGCAGATGCCAAAAATGTGTCCAGTTTACAAGAGTTAAAAAAAATAAATCATTGCTGACGCATTTATTTTTCCACATGAAAGGAAATGGTTACTGTTTGCTGTCTAGCCAGGGCTTTGGTATTCACTATATACCTTAACACAAATCGATAGTTTAATGCATTTAATAACTGGGATTCAGAATGGATTTACTCTGAATGAAGCTAGAAGGTATTTGTTCTGACCAAGACTACTTTATTCTCGTGCTTATTACTACAATACTAAACTTGCTTTAGAAAAGCACAAAGCGAAATTAAATGAAAATAGCTATTTCTGCTTGTGTGGGAATATTGTGAAATGTAATAGGAGAATGACTGCACACATTAAAGGTAGCACATAAAAAAAATAAGGGATGCAATAATTCAGGTAAAGAACAAGTACCTTTCAGCTTCATTGTTATGCATAAAGCTGATTTTCCCTTTACGAGCATCTGTCAACCTGAAGGTCTCCTAAAATGTTTAAAAAGTAATTAGTGCAGTGACTCTGCAGGCAAAGGGAGCAGTCATTGTGTGCTCCACAAGACTTTATACAAGAAGTCCTGAAGAGTATGAGCATTTCTTATGCTGAACAAGTACTGGCCAGACCACCACAAGTGTCACTTATTCTTCAAAAGGAGCTACAGGATTTCTGCTTGGATGGTCACTGGGCACTACAGGGTTATGAAGGCTGCCGCTAACCTTAGTTTTGGTATTTTACCCAAAGGAAAGTGCCCGAATTAGAGATGGGCCTGAACTCCATACCTGATCCAAATCTGAATGTTTTTAAAGAACTGGAGTGTTCTTGTATGGGTTTTGTCCCATGTCCCCTAAGAAGAAGTTTTCAGTCTGATGCTTGCTCCCATGGAATTATGGTCCAGAGGTAGGGTAGCCATTAGTCCTGTTTTATACTGGACAATCCCGTTTTCAAACCATTTGTCCCCTGTCCATTTCTAAATTGGGAACAGACAGGAAAAGGTCCTGTTTTTCAGTTCATTGGTGGAAATGTGTTAATCATTTGTTCTCACAATTCTATTGGCTGTGCCTAGTGGTAGGGTGGTACACAGCCAAGAGGAGCAGAGTTCCCAGCCATCCAGGGAGGAGGGAAGCAGGTGGCCTTTTTATGGTGGCCCTGACCCCTGCTGCTGATTGGCCAAGGGGCCCAGTGGCCCTACCCCTCACTGCTGATTAGCTAAGGAAGCAGTGGCCCTGCCCCTAATGGTGACTGGCCAAGCAGGTTGGTGGTCCATCTCCCCCACTCCCCCCCCAATCAAAGAGACGTTCTGTATTCTGGGGATGTGTTAGTGGTCACCCTATCTGGAGGTGAGAAAGCTACTGCATATTCTGTGCTATTTTCACCATTTCCCCCCTTCTTCTCTTTTGTGGGCTGCTGCAATGAGAGCATCTACACTCTGTCAGTCTCTTTTGTGGGATGATATGAAGGGGTCCATTCTGCACAGTTGCACTTTCTATTTTGAAAGGATTTTCAGTGCATGATAAAGAGCTACTAGTTTACTAAGACCCCACTAATTTTGATAACTGCATGGCTAAACCAAGAGAGTCATTATTACCATATTATAGACCAGCAACACATGGGATTTCTTATAGAGAATTCCCAGCTAAGGAATATACATGCAAAAAATGCAGCACTATTTGGCAGCAGGCCTAGAAAAAAGTTGCAAGGGAAACATAAAATAAGGACAGTTGTACGTAACAGAAGAACTTCATTATTTGTAACCTAACTGGTTATGGGCCCACTAAGTGGATCAGGAACCTCATCCCTTCTACTTAGCAGATTCAGTTTAAGTTGTCTGTTAAAGCAGCTGGAGTGTGCATGTGAAGCAATGATAGAAGGTATGCCACAGCTAGGCCCAAGCTTGTGGGAAGCTAAAGACAAGATGTGACAGAGAACAATGTGATATACAGTGTGCTAAGACCAGAACCATAGAAACTGTCAAGTGCTGGATTAAGCTGAAAAAATGTTGTTAAATCTGTCTTTTAAAAGAAGAAATATGCCAAGCATGCCCACACCTACAGCCAACTAAAATGGTTTTACTAGAGCAGCTTTCTACAAGTCATAATGAGTCATCTCTCTTGCTACCAAAATCCAGAGTGTAACAAGATTGGCTGACAAATCTTCTGCCTTCTAAAGGATGAGAACATGGAGCACACTAAATGCCATGTATCTTAAATAAGTTTTCTGTTACTAAAAAACATGCTCATTACAAAAGGATGAAATAAGGAACCAGCAGTCCTTGTTACTCCAATTTGTTTGTCACTCTGTCACAGGTAATTTCCCACAAATTACAGACCTGTTGGAGGGCAGATACATCAAGCTTATTCTCTGAATATTTTATTTTATGTCTCCATTTGGATTTATAGATAAGGTTGAAAGGGGTTCGTGTTCATATTTCTAGGTGCACCTGATAAGTTTCCTGAATAGAAATAAAATAGCAGCTTCCTCCCACAGCCAACAGAATTACAATGGCATACATGGCTGATGGAGTGCTTGGCATAGTGCTCCATACACAGGGATGAGAACATCACAATCACCACCTCCATCACTGATCTTAGGAAACTCATTTCTGAAAATCAGGAAGGGCTGAACAAAAAGTACAGCATCTGAAACAGCACATCCTGACTCGAAGACTAAATGTCACTCTACTCTTTCCTACTCTGTCAGTAAAGCTAATAGGGGTTACCTACCCTCATCATCAGGAGACTGAACGGATTATTTAACATCACGGAATGACAGACCTTAACTTTTCCAAAAATAAATAAATAAGTAGCCATGAATACAATAATCATTATCTCTACAATGGGACAAGGTAGAGATGCAGCTTGATGTAACTTAGTTCACGTGTCAGGATGCTCCCTTCATAACTCTATTCTCAATGAAAAAAGAATGACCGTCGCAAACTCAATAACAGATTAACTGACCTACAGAAACTGCTGCCACAATCCAAAAATATTCCTTTATATTTTTAAAAATGATAATGGCTGAGGTTCTATATGTGCTGCAGTTACAAAATTTACCAGAGAATAGATTGCCTGCGATGGAATTGTGCTCTACAAACTAAGCTTTCAATAAAAAAAAACCTAGTACTTAAGACTGGGAAGAAAGATTTCATCAAGTAAACAGAAGATGATTTATATCATGTAGTTTAAGGCTTTCTGGAAGACTCGGATTGCAGCCATAAAAGGTGTAAATTGTTCTAATGAACTCAATGGGTAGGTAACGCTGAAGTCACAAAATGGCAAATTAAATGTCAACACTGCTTACCACTCACTGCTGATTGTTTTAGCAGAAATCATTTGTACTTGTACATTTTAAGATCCCCCAAAGCCTCCTACACCTTCCAGGGTAACAGTGCCAACAGTCCCCTACACTGAAGCCAAAACCTCAGCACTTCTCCTCATTTCCACAGTACAGCTATACATTGTCTAAGAAAAAAACATTATATACAGCATTTTAAAAAATAGAACGTTGGAAATGAATTTGACAAAGTTACTAGGAATACTGAGAAAGAGAGGCTAGTTCTGATTGCCATTTTCATATTTAATGTAATAAAATCCTGAATTTCCTAATCAGAGGACAACAAAATTCTTAGTCAACCGTACTACAGTGCCTCAGATACTCAAGAGGGGCTTGCTGCAGAATTTAGGTCCTGTTGGCTGCAAAGTATGTGAGGACATGATCACAAGGCACATAAAATGGTAAAGATACTGCCAATCTGAACGTCTGCAAGCCAGACTGAAAGAGCTCAGTGTAGGTATTTCCTGGATAGTGTCTTTGCCTTACATGTACAAAATCCAACCCAAAAACATGCTGAATTGGAGTGGCTCTTTGAAAAGTGGATTAAAAGGAAGTGAAGTGTTTTGCTGTGAAGGACTTAAAACCTGTGGTGTATGAATGCTGGAGCCTAGAAGGAGACTGCTGAATTACAGTTGCAGAAAGAGACATTCAATACTGGAGAAAGACAAAACAGAAAAAAACAGTGCCAGTATAGATGGGAATTTTGATAACAATATAACTTAATTCATGCTCCTGTAGTTAGAAATGTAGAGAATTTTTTTCTTACAATTTATCTCAATTGCCACAGTCTAAGAATAGGGTAATTCCAATGACTTCTGTGAAGGCATTTAATTTAAATAAGGATGCAGCTGATATAAGAATCTAAAACCAGATTTACTTAATCAAATTTCTCTACAACTCTACTTGATTTTTAACTGAAACAGCACTAAAATAAAGTAATATCAGTACACTCAATATTAATGGATGCTGTTGCTGAGGAAGAAAGGCCAGGAAGACAGAAGGGTCAAAGACTAAGTGCAGAAAGTTTGTGAGACTTTGGGGTTTTATCTTGCTGAAAAAGATACAATAGCATAGATTGAGCTCAGGCACAACAGAGCTACAAAACTGCACATGCAAGCTACACTGCACACTTTAATTCCAAAAATCTATTTGACCTATGTAAGTATATACAACATGCTCAACACAGCTGTTTCCAAATCAGAAGAAATAGAAATAGGGTGGCTTTTCAAAAATACTTAGTTTCTTCTCTGAGGTTAGAGCAATAAAAGAAACGTAGTTTCAATATTTATGAATTAATGTAGGAAGATGAAGGTCATTAGACTTTATATCTGTCATGAATAGTGAGAAAACAATGTGAGAAAACAGAGGAAGACCACATCTCAAAACACTCTGTGGAATTCTTCAACTATATTTCTGAACTGATAAGGAAAGGTAAAAACAGTAGAAATCACTTATCTGGATTTCAAGAGGGCAGTCTAATTTAACAGAATGAGACCTCAAGGCAGTAGAGAACTATTAAAATGAATTAAAAGTTGCCTAAGGGTCAAGAAAACCAAAAAAGATCAAATTATTAATTCATCTAGAGATCTAGATTAAAGTATAAAGTGTTGCACAGAACTCTTTTCTACTTGTCAAATAAATTAGATCTCATTATACATGTCCTCTTTTTCCATTTGCTTATTCTGAATAAGTTAATTTCCATTCTCTGTCATGTTAGACAAACAAGTGATCATTTTGCTTTTCTTAAAAACTAGAAATTCTGAAACATTTAATTTCTGAATCTCTGATAATTATTTAAAATTCAACTCTCAGTAGCATGGAATAGTTTAAGAACTGAGTTTTATCATCCTCTTTCCTTTTACTCTTCTCCTTTCCAGAGTCAGTATAGCTGAATAGATTAATAAATCTTTATTTAAAATAAAATAAAATAAAATAAAATGAGACACTCAGATAGGGGCAGTGAGCTGCCATGTTCAAACTAGCTGGTTTATAACAGTTCCATGCAATAAAGTTTTTTCTCCTTCTTTTTTTTACTTTAATGGTGTGAAACTCTGCTCTGTTTGATATTGAACTGATAGTTTTTAGGGATAAAATTCTCTGTGTTCATAAAATGATTGTAGGGCACAGATCCCGCCCCCTCTCTTTTTTTTTTAACAAAAAAGAACTTGTCCAAGTAATACCGCCACCTGAAGAAGAGGCTTGGGAATTATGTAACACTAGTCAAAAAACTTTGGGTCTTTTTATATTGTAAAGGAGGAAGAAAAAAAATTCCCCAAACTCATCAACTGTTATTAATTTCCTAGGACAGTATGACTCTATTCCTCAAAATATTCAGAGCTCATCACAAGTCATCATTATTTCAACTTTCTCTGCATTGCAATATCCAATTCAAAGCTGCTGTAATTTCTATCTTCCCATTTTTGGTTACCAGGCCACAAAAACTGCTGTGAGATAAGAGGTTTCTTGTGCCTGTGATGGCTGCTTGCCTTTATTCTCTAATTTTAATTCTTTATTTCACTACAAATTCATAGCTATTCCTTTATTTCATTATTCTCACCGAATATCCTGACTCTGGCACTTTGGTCTTACAGAATTTTTTTCTTGTTTTTTTCTTCCTTGTTATTTTATGATCCTTGGGAATCTCATATCTCATATCTTCAGACCCCAACAAGATTGTTCCTCCTCTTCAATTCCTGATCTTGGAAACATTTTTGTAAACTGGCTGAAAGGGAAAGGACTAATGGGTTGTGCTGAAAGGGGAGCCATTAGGCTGAAGGGAGGTTATTATGGAAATCTCTCAAGGGTCCAATCTTATTTAATATTTTAATAACTTTGGCATAAAAAGCAGGAGTGTGTTAATGAAATTTGCTGATTACACAAAGTCAGAAGGCATTGTCAATATGGAAGGAGATCAGAATATTATAGAGAAAGAATTGGATGACCTTGAGGCCTGAAATAATAGAAATGGAATGAAATTTAATAATGCAGGTCATGAACTTAAGGACTAATAATAAGAGTATCTGCTCTAGGCTGCAAGCTCATGAAAAAACTCGCCCTCCTGCTAGCTAGCAAAAACTCAGACCTGGTTGGGCTTACAGAAACCTGGTGGGATTCTACCCTCAACTGGGCAATAGGCATAGAGGACTATAGGTTGTATAGAGTAGGGGGAAACGGGGGGAAGGGGGTGTAACACTCTATGTTAATGAGCAGTACACAACCTCGATGATCAGGATGGGTTCAGAAGAGGGGCAAACTGAGGCGCTCTGGATTAAAATGCAAGGGGTTCGTGGGGAAAGGGACTCGGTAGTGGGCGCCTACTACAGACCACCTCCCAAAAGGGATGAGCTGGACCTGGAATTTTCAGGTCAACTCATGGAGGCTGTAAGGACAAGGGATGTGGTTGTCATGCATGACCTAAACTACCCAGACATCTGGGAGGATCAGTCAGCCAGGTCTGAATGCTCACGTAGGTTTTTAGCCTGCATACAGGACTTCCACCTAACCCAAGAGGTGCATAATTCCACCAAAGAAAATGCCTTGCTGGACTTGGTCCTTGACACAGGTAATAACCTGGTGAGGGAACTGCAGGTGCTCAGGCATTAGTGACTAATCTAGGCATTAGTGACGATCGTCTGCTGGAATTTACTATTTGGTGCAGGGTAGTAAAAGCAAGCAGTAAAGCAAAAGTCTTTGACTTTAGGAAGGCTGACTTCAATGAGCTAAGAAGATCAGTAAGAGAGATATTGGGGACTTGGGGCTTTAATGAGATGGGAGTCCAGGATGAGTGGAAACAATTCTCTGAGCTCAGAGGGAGTCATTCCCTAAACGAACCAAAGGGGGGCAAGAGTGTTAAAAAGCCTCTTTGGCTCAGTAACGGCATCCAGGAGGGCTTGAGGGCAAAAAAGGTGGCATACAATCAATGGAAGCAAGAAGTAATCACCAAGAAGGATTACACCTCCGTTGCTCATGACTGCAGGGAGGTGGTCAGGAAGACCAAGGGAGAGATGAAATTAGGGCTGGTGACCAGAATTAAGGATAACAGAGTCCTTTTTCAAATACATAGGGAGTAAGAAGAAGGCACTAGGTAACGTGGGGCCCCTACAGGACAGGCTTGGCAATCAGGTGATTGCAGCAAAGGAAAAAAGCTGATCTCTTTAACGAGTTCTTTGCCTCCATATTTCTGAGCAGGGACCAGGACAACTTCCCCACTAGGATTATGGACAGGCTCCATAATCCATGGGGGGCACGATGCCATGCCTAGGGTCAGGGACAATCTAGTTAGGGAACTCTTGGAGGGGCTGGACATGTATAAATCAGCAGGTCCAGATTCTCTTCATCCAAAAGTACTGAGGGAATTGGCAGAGGTCACAGCAGGGCCCCTGGCACAGCTGTATGATCACTTGTGGTGCTCTGGCCAGGTCCCAGAGGATGGGAAAAGGGCCAATGTGGTCCCCATTTACAAGAAGGGGAGAAAGGAGGACCCGGGTAACTATAGGCCAGTTAGTCTCACCTCAGCCCTTGGGAAGACCTTTGAGAAAATTATCAAGGAACACATCTGCGGGGGCTCAGCATGGAAGGTAATGCTCAGGGGCAACCAACACAGGTTCACTGCGGGCAGGTCCTGCCTGACTAATCTTGTTTCCTTTTACGAAACAAAGTCCTTGAATGCGGGCACTGAGGTGGATGTCATCTACCTGAACTTCAAGAAGGCCTTTGACACAGTTTCTCACCCCATTCTCATAAAAAAACTAGGCGACTGCGGCATTGATGTCCACAGTCAGATGGGTGGCGAATTGGCTCAATGGTTCCACCCAGAGAGTGGTGGTGGATGGATCATTTTCGCCTTGGAGAGATGTGGGCAGTGGAGTTCCCCAGGGCTCAGTCCCTGGGCCTGTGCTATTCAACATCTTTATCAGCCACTAGGGAGGTGGGCATGGAAAGCACATTGTCCAAATTCGCTGATGACACATAGATGTGGGGAGAAGTGGGCACACTGGAGGGGAGACAGAATCCAGCTAGATCTAGACAAACTGCAGAAGTGGGTGGATGAGAATAAGATGGAATTCAATGCAGACAAGTGCAAGGTGCTGCATTTAGGGAGAAGGAACCTGCAACATACCTACAGGCTGGGGAACACCCCTCTTGTCAACATGGTGGCTGAAAGGGATCTTGGAGTCATTGTTGACTCCGGGATGGACATGAGCCACCAATGTGAGGACGTGGTCAGTAAAGCTAACTGCACCTTGTCATGCATCTACAGGTGCATCACAAGCAGGTCCAGGGAGGTGATTCTTCCCCTTTATGCAGCGCTGGTAAGGCCACAGTTGGAGTACTGCATCCAGTTCTGAGCGCCACACTTCAAGAGGGATGTGGCTAACCTTGAGAGGGTCCAGAGGAGGGCCGCTCACATGGTTAGGGGGCAGCAGGCCAGGCCAGGCCCTAAGAAGATAGACTAAAGGACCTGAATCTATTCAGTCTCCACAAGAGAAGACTGAGAGTGGATCTGGTGGCCATCTATAAACTCACCAGGGGGGACCAGCGGAAAATAGGTGAGGCTCTGTTCCCCCAGGCACCACCTGGGATAACAAGAAATAATGGCCACAAATTATAAGCTTCTTCACAGTAAGGGTTGCCAACATTTGAAATGGGCTTCCAAGGGAGGTGGTGCTCTCCCCTACCTTGGAGTCTTTAAAAGAAGGCTAGATAGGTATCTGGCTGGGGTCATCTGACCCCAGCACTCTTTCCTGCCCAGGAGGGGGTCAGACGCAATGATCTGTTGAGATTCCTTCCTACCCTAACATCTATGAATCTGTGATTGAGAGCAGGTTCAGGCTTGATATCAGGAAGCATTACTTTACGATTAGGGCTGCCAGGCTCTGGAATGGGCTCCCAAAGGGGGTGGTGCTCTACCCTACCTTGGGGTCTTCAAGAGGAGGTTGGATAGACATCTGGCTGGGGTGTTATTACCCTGGAACTCATTCCTGCCCAGGGCAGGGGGTCGGACTTGATGATCTGTTCAGGTCCCTTTTGACCCTAGAAACTATGAAACTATGAAAGAAGATAAAAAAGCACTTGGGTTTATCAGTTGATCACAGGATGGGGCATGAACTACAAGCACAACTGCAGCCACAAGGGCTAAGTACAGACAATCAAAAAGCCCAAGGTTGAATTGATTCAGTCTTCATAGATTAGTCTAAACTGCATAGATTGAACTGATAAGCAAGTGAAAAGACATTCACTCACTTTTGTTTCTGGAAATGCAGCCATATGCCTGCAGTAGGTCAGGCCAGAAGCCAGGGACACTGTAGCATGCCTGCCTGCTCAGTTGGAGCAGACAGATTGGGCCAAGCCTAGCCTGCTTATGCTGTGAGAGGAGATTTGCAGGGGAGGTGCAACTCATCCTGGGATGCTGGCTGACTGAGTTAACCTGAATCTGGAGGGGATCTGGGACAGAAGTTTAATAAATCAATTTAACCTAAATCAGTTAAGTCTGATACTACATCCATCCAGGTTTATCTTAAACTGATTTTGGCCATTTTAAAAGTGTGCGATTTATGTGCACAAAACTTCTGTTGTGTTACAGATTTGAACCAGTTTCTGATCATTTATACCAGTTTATGTGTAATTTCTGTCCCTAGTCAAGAAGGCCAACATGATCCTAATGTGCACCAGGTAGGCTATTTTTTTAGAGAGATAGGGAATTAGTATCACTAAATAAGGCACCATTAAGACCTCATCTGGAATACCATGTACGTGTAGATGCATTTAAATTAGGTGTTGTTGAGAAGGGCTGGTAAAATGATCAGGGGAACAAAAGGCCTATTTTCCTAAGAGACAAAATTAAGTTGGCTTATATAGCTTAGCAAATTAAGGCTGAGGGGGGTAGGACTGCTGTCTATACATATATTGTGGAAGAAAACGAGCTATTTAATCTAAAGAACACTGCTGGCACAAAAACAAATAGATATAAATAGATCATGAATAAACTTAGGCTGTAAACTAAAAGAAGGTTTCTAACTATCAGAGCAGCAAGACTATGGAGATACTGGGGGCAATTTTAGGATGGAGCTCAATAAATGTATAAAGGTGATGATATAACTTTATTATCTACCATAAACTGGGCACCGGACTTGATGGCATAGATGATCCCTTCCTTTCCCATGTTCTCAATTACTTATTCTAATTTCAATGGAACTCAAGAGCCTGGGTGCCAACAAGCCTAGAGTACCAAGGCAGAATGCTGAAGAAGCCTCAGCAATCCATACTAGCAGCTTCTTAGAAAGCAATGCCATTTATACGATGCCCCATCAAGGCCCAACCAACTGTGCCAATTTCAGACAAGTTGACTTGCAGACGAATTTAATCCCTTTGAGCAACTCAGTTTAAATTTGAACCAGTAAACTAGAGGTGAAATCCCTCTGTGAATTATAATTTTTAATTTTTTTTTCTACTTGTATTCTGTTTATTTATAGATGAAGTAAGTAAAATAAGATGAAGATAAGGTCTACCACTTCTTTATCTACAATTTCATTAACTGATTTCCACATTATTTTCTTATTACCAGGGATTCTGGTTTTTGCTGATAAAAAAAAGTCACAAATATTCTGATAAAAAACCCAAATTCCACAATTGAAATGAAACAACACTATACATATAGGTATCAACTGAAGACAATTTTTTATTTATATATTTGCAATCTTAAAGCAACTTAGAAACCTACCAGTGCCTCAATCACTGTAAGTACCTATAAATCTTGCTATTTGATTTTGGGTTTATTATCATGGCAAATCAACTCCCCTGGCCCCCTTAGCTCACCAGGACACAGGTCTAGGCCCCTCACTCCAAAGTCACAGTGCCCTGGCCCTGTTGGTGCCACTCATACCCCCTCACAGTCCCCACCCCCAGCTCTGCTAGTGCCCCTCACTCCCAGCGCCACAGCTCCCTGGACCTACTGGCACCCCTCACTCTGCCCCACAACACCCCTGGCCCTGCTAGTGCCCCATATTCTCCTCCACTTAGCCCCACCAGCCTTGCTGGCACCCCTCACCCCCATCCACAGCCCCTTGCCTCCCATCAGCCCTGCTGGAGTGGGCCCCCAGCTGCCGCGGCTATAGGGCCAGGGACCTGCGTCCACAGTCATGCCTGAGCCCTGCCTGCCGCAGCCTGCATACAGAGCTCAGTTGCCCCCACCATGGGCAGCATGGCTGGAGTGGAGCCCATGGGGGGGGAGGAGAGGGGCAGTTCCCTGCCACCATGTGCTCTCCCAGAGGACAGGGGGGATCTGTGCCCTTCAGATCTGTGCGCAGGCCATGGGCAGGTGTGGGCTGCCCACTGCGGGCTTGGATTCCCCACCTTGCTGCCCTCCCGGGGGCCTCCATAGCTTGGCAGGTGGGACCAAGTGCAGCACAGCTGAGTGGGATCGGGTGGGGAAACTTGTTGCCACTGTTGCAAGCCCCATGCTGCCCTGGTGATGCGCCCCCTGCTACCCCTGGTAGCAGAGGGGTTGGTAGCATGGGGTTGTGCCCCTTGCTGCTCTGGGGCAGGTAGAGGATGCATTGCCAGGGCAGCACAGACGTTGCAGCAGCAACAACAAGCTTCCTCACACAGCCCCACTCTGCCGTGTCCCATCCACTGGCCTGCAGAAGCTTCTGGGGAGAGCAGAAAGGTGGGGAGCCAAGCCTGCAGTGGGCAGCCCACACCCGTCCTGCTGCCCCCGGGAGTGTGTACGGAGGCTGGCAGCCAGCCCCATCCTGCTGCCCTGACAAGCTGTCCACTGCCTCGTTCCGCTCACCACTGGGGCCCCCTCAGCTGCGCATTCTGGCCCTAGGCCCCAATCCCCCCGCATCGCCCAGCTGGGCAGCGGCCCCAGCCCTGCCCAACTTGCCCACTCCCTGCCTAGGGGGCCTCAACCCTCCGTACCTCTCAAACTTACCTGTGCAAACTGCTCTCCAGGCTGCCTGATGACTTGGTGCATATACATGCATTTGGCACCCCTGCCTGACCGTCCTCCTCCCGCACCCTCAGCCCCTTGTAGGCTGAACTCTGCCAGCCAGCAGACAGCTCTTTGCACAAGAGCCCCACATTTCTCTGTTAAAATGAAAAATCCGTGGTTTTCTCAGCAAAAGGGAAAATCTGATTTTTTTCCTGTTTTTTAGTGGGAAATGGAAAACCTGGATCCCTGCTTATTACACTGCAACCGCTTGTGTGCTTGTTATTTTATTCTTATTTCACAGTCCAATGAGCTGAAGTCTTTACTCAGCCATCCACAAGGACATTTAGATAGTTTCCTGAAGAAGTTACAACTAATGAAGAACACCAGGGGATTACATTTTCTATAAGTTCTTGTATTATTTATTTACAAAATGATTTTTTTTTAATTACATCCACTTCACTTTCCAACCTTTTTCCAGGCATTATTATTAGCTTTTGACAAATAAAGAAAAACATCTAATAAGATAGGGCTGTTCCACAGCCATGAACTAAAGATTACAATGGAATCCCATGCAATAAATCCTTACAATGTTATTAGTAAACAATATTCATATGTAATTAATATATAAACCCATGTAATATTTCTATTCCACGTGATTCCTTACTTAAAATTAGAGTGACATCAGAAAGTCATCATCCATTAAATATCATGATGAATAGAAGCATTATTATTTTAAATGTATCTGCTCAAAAACATATATTATGACATCAATAAAAACAAGTCTCTAGGGCAGCATTCTAAATAAACAGTAAGGATGAGAGAACCTGAGCTGTTCAGGTACTTGATATTTTAAAATTACAGTAATTATTTTCTGGGTTTTGAAACTTGGAACAATGGGCATGGCCACCAAAAAGGAACCAGTGGGTGAACAGTTAACTTTTCTCAGACACCAATATAGTCCCTCAAAAATAGGATGTAAAAAGATATATAGCAGCTTAAAATATTGAGATAAATCCCTAATAAGTTCTTGTTCTGATTCCTTTTAAAAAGGCACATGCTTAAAGACTATTAAAGCAAACGCATAAGGAATTATAAATAAGAACATAAGAAGTGTCATACCGGCTCAGACCAATGGTCCATTTATCCCACTGTCTAGAACTTTTGTGATGTAGTTACTTCACTGACACCCTTCAGTTGTCTACAACAATAGCAAGTAGTAGATGCTTTAAAGGGAGAATATATGAATGGCACATGTCTAGAGTGATCCATCCTCCCCACATGACCAATAGACCTTGGTTTAGGAATGCCAGAGGGTATTTCCCTGATTTTTGGTTAATAGCTTCCAATGAATCAATCTTCCGTTAATTTGTCTAATCCTTTTCGAACACTCAATGGACACGTCTACATGTTCATTAACGCACCACAATTACGGTGCATTAAGTTTAGTACCTGTAATTACAGGTACTATTTTAATGCACCATAATCGGCACTACTGTGCATTAGCCACAGTGCA
This sequence comes from Caiman crocodilus, assembly GCA_030014935.1. Classification (NCBI taxonomy): domain Eukaryota; kingdom Metazoa; phylum Chordata; order Crocodylia; family Alligatoridae; genus Caiman; species Caiman crocodilus. Next base: position 30,258,791 of record JAGPOW010000290.1, on the reverse strand, counting down.
CATTTTCTTAGTGATACTAATGCATGGTAGACTAATTCTACTGCACATTAGCATTGGTTTTGTCCACCATGCTAATGAGTAGTAGAATTAGTCTACTGTGCTCAAAGTGTCTCATGCAGACATGCCCAACACATTCCATTTTTTATACTGCTAATCATATTTACTTCTGGTGGTGGGTGGGTTATTCTTGGCCTAACAAATTCAGTTTTGTTACAGAGGATTGTAGCTGCGTAATATATTGAATGTTATAAACCATAGGGCAGTTTGGGGGGAATATTAAATTAAAAGTAATAAATAAAAAAGTGCGTCACACCTGGTGCCGAAGTCCTTCCATGAACAGCAGTTTCATTGGGCAGGAGATCTTTTGAGTTGGAAGTGAATGGTGATTGTCTAAATGTATCTTCAGAAAAGAAAGGGCTGAGGAGGAAAGAAAAGACAAAATGCAAGTCAACAAACTAATAGCTAGCCAAAAAATAAAATTAAGTAATTTATCCTAATGATTTTATAATTAATATTCAAATCGAGGTACTTGGTATATAAAACTCCTGCTGAAAGAAATGCCTTGGGATGTAAAATTACTTCAGTGTCACCCTTCATTCATTTTTTTTTTTTTAATCAATGAAACACTTAAGTATGTCTCCAAAACCTATCGATAAAATAATTTCAGAATTATTAAGTAAGAACACAACATCAAATTATGGATCAGAAATTGAGTTACAACTAAAATGGCATTCTACAACTCAGCTAAAGTTTTGCTGGGTTTCCTGATATCCTTTCCTATTCTGAACAGTATAATAACATTCTCAACTTAGCAGCAGGAAATAAGTGTTATAACTGGTCAAAATGGTGACATTAAAGAATGTAAGATCCAAAACTACTCTAAATTTTGTATTAACTCCTAACAGTCAATACCAATTTCTGTTACAGGGTAGTTTTTGTTTTGTACTCCTTTAAAAACCTGAACAGAAACAATGTTTCCCTTGTCTATAATACAGAAGTCAAAAGGAATACTAAAAATAAAATAGAAAAAGGATTCCTTGGAAAGTTATTCTTTTGGATGTTCAGCTCTCTTCCTGGATACCAGATATGATTTTGTCCAGAACACAATGAAATTTACATTTAAAGCCAATATCTATTAAATTAAGAATTTACAATAGATAGGTGCAGCTGTATTTTGAAACACATCACTGGGCACGATACAAGACCAATTTGTTCCTGCAGCCTTTGCTAGTTCAGTAATAAAAAATAAAAAAACAGGAACATTTTTAGGACAAGAAACACAGTATTAGGTTTTATGAAGTGTTATGTTGCAAAGAGACCAGACCCAGAGCATACGTGCCAACAACTGGCTCATGAAAGTTAACCCTACTGGTCCAGATACAGTAAATATTACCCTAAAGAATGACACAGACACACATCTTGTCATATTCTTTTTCTATGAAGAACAAGCAATGTGTTTTTCACTGATGTGATCCAAGTGAGATACTTGTATTCATAGTCAAAGATTTTTTGTCATTAGAAATCCAGCTCATAATTACAGTTAAAATGTATTTACACTTTCTCAACCTTCCCCATTCATCCTCTTTACTCTCGTGATTGTATTGTTTGGAAACTACTCAGGCAGAAGTATAATAACTCAGATATTCAAAACTGGTGAATTTGGTCTGGTCTTTTTGTGCCATTTAATTTGTATGTTTACAAATAACTTGCACAAAACACAAAATTATGGTCAACGTTAAGTAACAGGTGTAGGCAAGACATGAAGCCACACAAAATGTGATGACTGGAGCATGTGAGTATGTGCACACAGGTGATCAATATGTGTGTAAAACTGATAATTAAAAATCAAACAATTTCTTGGGGTGCAGTAAGCAATAATGCCAGCATGCACAGAAGCACTTAGCTTCCTTCTCGATTCACTCCTTCTCTTCATTCACTGACAAATGCATAACAACAGGTCAACAGCTGTAAAAAGCTACGGCATCATCTATTGGTGGAAGGGCTCTCTCTATTACTATTAAAATCCCCTCCTATTACCATAAACATCTTTTCCAAATTCTTTGTGAATTACAACAAAGATGATGTTGGCATTGTTGTAATTCACAGAAATCCTGACAGCCACATGTCTCTATGTTGATCTCTTGTTTGGTTACAGATACACTGTTCATATCAAATCACTACTATGGGCTGAGGTCCTGAGGCCACGCTGCCAGCAGTTCCTTCTCCAGAGCTGGTCTCCCATTATGAGCTATAGGACCTAGGTGGGGTGCTTTCAATTCTCTGCTGAGTCCCTCTGGGATGGCTTGTGAATTTCCTCAATGTTTACTCTTCCTGTGCTTTTAATGAATCTATGCACCAGCTCTCAAAACAATACAGAGAGTGAAAGTGACCAGGGAGCCAGCAAACAAGGGCTGCAAACAGAGTAAGCAGTTTGCAGGTAGTTCGCAGGCCACTTCCTAGGCCAGGTCATGGGTCCTCTTTGCCCCTTTTTTGAGGGGCAAGTCTTTCAGCTTTGCATGGGGAAGCAGGAAAAAAGGAACCCTTTGGGGTCAGTGAGAAATAAGCAGGACAGTTCCAGAAAAGTTTGCTAGGGAAGGTCTGCTTGGAAGAAGAGTGGTAAGAGAGAAGGCAGATTAAGACACCCAAGGAAATAATGTAATGGAGGGACTATCAAGGCTCATCTGGCCCTCAGACTACTACCCCATGCTGCTCATCCATGTGGGCACCAATGATACTGCCAGGGAAGACCCCGAGTATATCAAAAGTGACTACAGGGCTCTGAGTGCAAGGATGAGGGGGTCTGGGACTCAGGTTGTGTTCCTGTCGATCCTTCTGATCAAAGGAAAGGGCCCAGGAAGGAGCAGGTGCTTCCTGCAGATCAACACTTAGCTGCACAGGTGGTGTTGGCAGCAGGGATTTGGCTTCTTTGACCATGGGATGTTCTTCCAAGAAGGATTGCTGGGAAGAGATGGGATCCACCTGACAAAGAGAGGGAAGAGCATCTTCACAGACAGGCTCGCTAACCTAGGGAGGAAGGCTTTAAACTAGGTTCACCATGAGGTAGAGACTAAAACCCTGAAGTAAGCGGGGAAGCAGAAAACCTGGAGGAAGAGCAAGCAGGAGGAGGCAACAAGGGAGGTGCCCTCATACTTCCTGCAAAATCAGGGTAATCAACTAGCTACCTCGGGTGACTGTACACAAATGCACAGGGCTTGGAAACAAGCAGGAAGAATTGGAAGTCCTTGCACAATTACAGAACTATGATGTGATTGGAATAACAGAGACTTGGTGGGATACCTTGTATGACTGGAGCACTGTCATAGATGGATACAAACTGTTCAGGATGGGGAGAAGAGAAGGAGTTGCACTTTATGTAAAAGAGCCATATGACTGCTCAGAGGTCCAATATGAAGATGGAGATAGGCCTGTTGAGAGTATCTGGGTTTGGGTCAGAGGGGACAGCAACAAGGGTGATGTTGTGGTGCGGGTCTGCTGTAGACCACCAGACCAGAAGAAAGTGGTGGATGACACTTTCTTCAAACAGTTAGTCCTGAGAGACTTCAATCACCCTGACATCTGCTGGGAGGGCAATACAGCAGTGCTCAGGCAATCCAGAAAGTTTTGGGAGACTACTGGGGACAATTTCGTGGTGCAACTGCTGGAGCAGCCAGCTAGGGGCCATGCTTTTCTTGACCTGCTGCTCACAAACCAGGAAGAATTGGTGGGGAATGTAGTAATGGATGGCAACTTGGGCAGCAGCAGACACAAGATGATTGAGTTCAGGATCCTGAGGAAAGGAAGGCTGGAGAGCAGCCGAGTAAGGGCCCTGGACTTCATTAAAGCAGACTTCAACTCGCTCAGGGAACTCATGGACAGGATCCCCTGAGAAGCCAGTCTGAGGGAGAAAGGAGTCCAGGAGACCTGGCTGTATTTCAAAGAAGCCTTACTGAGCGTACAGGAACAAACCATCCCAATGTGCAGGAAAACTAGCAAGTATGGTAGAAGACCAGCTTCACTTAGCAAGGAACTCTTCTGTAAACTAAATCACAAAAAAGAAGTTTATAAGAAATGGAAACTTGGACAAATAACTAGGGAATAATATAAGAGAACTGCTTGGGCATGCAGGGATGAAGTCAGGAAGACCAAAGCGCAATTGGACTTGCAGGTAGCAAGAGATGTGGATAGTAACAAGAAAGGTTTTTACAAGTATGTTGGTAGCAAGAGGATGATGAGGGAAAGTATGGGTCCCTTACTGAATCGGGGAGGCAACTTTGTGACAGACAATGCAGAAAAGGTTGAAGTGCTCAATGCCTTTTTGCCTCAGGCTTCACAGGCAAGGTCAGCTCCCAAACTACTACACTGGGCAGCAGTTTGGGGAGGAGGTGAGCAGCCCTCAGTGGTGAAAGAACAGGTTAGGGACTACTTAGAAAAGCTGGATGTGAACAAGTACATGGGGTCAGATGAGATGTACCTGAGGGTGCTGAGGGACTTGGTTGATGTGAGTGCAGAGCTATTGGCCATACTCTGAAAAATCATGGTGATCAGGAGAGGTCCCAGATGATTGGAAAAGGGCAAACATAGAGCCCATATTTAAGAAAGGGAAGAAGAAGGATCCAGGGCACTACAGACCAGTCGACCTCACCTCACTCTGGAAAAATCATGGAGCAGATCCTCAAGGAATCCATTTCTAAGCACTTGGAGGCAAAAAAGATGATTAGGAACAGTCAGCACCGATTCACCACAGACAAGTCATGCCTGACTAACCTGACTGCCTTCTATGATGAGATGACTGGCTCTGTGGATGCAGGAAGACCAATGGATGTGTACCTTGATTTTAACTAGGCTTTTGATATGGTCTCCCACAGCATTCTTGCAGGCAAGCTAAGGAAGTATGGGCTGGATAAATGGACTGCAAGGTGGATAGAAAACTGGCTGGAGCATCAGGCTCAGAGAGTAGTAATCAATGGCTCAATGTCTAGTTGGCAGCTGGTATCGAGTGGACTGCTCCATGAGTCAGTCCTGGGGCCAGTTTTGTTCAATGTCTTCATCAATGACCTGGAAGATGGCACAGAGTGCACCCTCAGCAAGTCTGCAGATGACCCCAAGCTGTGGGGAGTAGTAGATACACTGGAGTGTAAGGCTAGGATTCAGAGTGGCTTAGACAAATTGGAGGAGGGTCAAGGGAAGAGATTATTCCCCTCTGTTCAGCACTGGTGAGGCCACATCTGGAGTACGTTGTTCCATTTTGGGCCCCCCACTACAAAAAGGATGTGGAAAAATTGGACAGAGTCCAGTGGAGGGCAACAAAAATGGTGAGGGGGCTGGGGCACATGACTTCTGAGGAAAGACTGAGGGAACTGGGCTTGCTTAGTTTTGAGAAGAAAAGACTGAGAGGTGTTCTAATAGCAGTCTTCAACTACCTGAAGTGGGGTTTGAAAGAGGATGAAGCTAGACTGTTCTCAGTTGTGGCAGATGACAGAACAAGGAGCAATGGTCTCAAGTTGCAGCAAGGGAAGCTTAGGTTAGATACTGAGAAGAATTTTCTCACTAGGTGGGTAGTAAAACACTGGAACAGGTTACCCAAAGAGGTGGTGGAAGCTCCACCCTTGGAGGTTTTCAAAACCCAGCTAAACAAATCTTTAGTTGGGATGATCTAGTTGGGGCTGGTCCTGCTTTGAGCAGGGGGTTGGTTGGACTAGATGACCTCCTGAAGTCCCTTCCACCCCAAATTTTCTATGATTCTATGCCTATTTTTTGTAAACAGTAAGGATAAGTTGTTTGATTTTTAAAAGGCAAAGATGCCCTCCAAAGAAGAATAAATTTGGGATTTTTTCTTGGCAGTTTTTTCCAGTGACATAGCTATTTTTTTTTTGTTTCCTGGAAAGGCATATAAATTCTCCTTTTGTCCTGGTTTCTTGTGCCTGGCAGATGCAATTCTGGATTCCCTGTTCCTCTCTACTTTCTAGAATTCTGCCCTCAGATCACAAATATAAGACTTTGTTGTGTCATACCCATCATGTGTAGGTACAGGGGGGCCTTGCCAGTTCCTGCTTCCTGGACATCACAAGTCAAAGGGAGTACAGGTTTTCTGAGTCCAAGAATAATCTCATAAAGACAGTAATGAATAGCTGAGTGCTGGCTGGTGTTATGTGGAAAGACAACAAAAGGTGCTTTGCACTTCATTCCTGTTGGTCATCACTGACTAAGATACTAAGCATGGAAACCAATGGCAAGTCTACACTCTCCACTCCTCCAGCACCAGTCCTCACCTTGGTTAATCTTATGTAATAGATGTGATTCAAGTATATTCCCTAATCACTGAAGATTCAGTTTAGCAAGCCGAACTTCAACACACCATATTTCATTAATGTGACCAATTCATTTATTTTTCAATTTTCTAATCCTCCAAAGGATTAGAGCACCACCCTATACATTAAGATGACACCATACACAACAAACACATGTAGTTTATCAACTGGTGTACCTGTGAAAGGCCTTTCCATTCAGCCCATATGAACACTCAGGGCTAGTAGATTAAGACATTTCCCCCTTCACTGAATCTCCCTAATTCTGGTCTCTTGCAGCAGATCTGCAACCAGGTGCATCAGAAACAACTAAAGATCATTAGACTGCTCTTGTTAGATGTCATCAGAGGTCCATACCGAGTCTATTCTCACTTGGCTGAGAGCATCCAAAACCATATCTTGCTTTGATTTCCAGGTTTAAAGTGAATTGTGAATGTATTCGGATAATCTGTGAATCGATCTCTACAGGCACCCATCTGGTTCACAATTTCTAAGTATCAAGTAAATAAGGATGATAACTCCTGGGGGCCTTCACAATACCTACACACTCAAATTTTGTAGCTCAATACTTGGTTTCCTTTGTTTTGATCTCCAAAAGTCATGATTCTGCACCTGCCAAGTGCAATTTATTCAACATCAAACTTTGAGGCATAACAGGTTACCACAAATAAATGGGATTGATCTAGGAATTAAGGTACAGCATGGCTTGGTTGAACTTTCTTCACTGACTCAAAGACTTTTTGGTGTTCCTCTATCCAAAGACAGATTCTTAAGATAGCTAATATAATGCAGCAACCTTCTCTGTGAAATTCTGCATCAATCTATCTCATATAGCATCTTAAAAGCTTCTGTGTCCCCTCCAGATTTGTATGGACTTGACAGTCCTTTATTCAATTTCTAGAGCAGATGCTCCAGCCAGTCCTTACTGATTATGTGTCTTAAGAGGGCAATGTGAGTGACATTTGTTTCTTGCATGTTTAAATCAGAACCACAGAGAAATAGAGCTAGAAGAGACCACCAACGGATATCTAGTCCAACCCCTTTAAATGATTTAGCTATCCCCACGCTCTATGGAATCAAACAAAGTAATCGAACTAAGTAAAGAAGTTTTTAGTTTTCAGAACTTGGGATGGATCATTTACTCTCATCTGAAATGTGAATTCCAGACTCCAAAAAGTATTCTGCACAACTGAAACAATACACAATGTGTCATATAGAAAGTTTTTTTCTTGAGCCTCAGGTTCTTCTTTAATCTATTGGTATCCAGATACCTAATCAAAACTACTAAACTATTTTGTGCCTGCCATTTTATCCAGGAGGTGTACTGTGTGAGGAAGCTGGCATCTGTCTACAAATTGAATTTCCTATAACCAACATATCCATAAGCTTATGTCATGCATGTTTTTTTTTCTTCAGTTACAATTGGGGATGCCTAAGGTGATGCTGACCATTTAATTGCCCCATCTGCCAGCATACAACTTGGCTTCTCTTTCATTGCTCTCTGAAATGCTAGAGGAACATGATGTGACGGCTGTCCCCACCCCAGAATATTTTTTGGTTAAATACAATTGCTAGTCATAACTCTTCATTATTCTTAGGGAACACACTAGAATACCAGAACACCAGCTGTATAAATCACTTCCTTTTCTTTGCCTTCCACCAAGTCATCCCTAGCTCTTTTACTGTGCAGTCATCCCTAGCTCTTTTACTGACCTAGCTGCTTCACACTTCTTGAGCTCTGCCTGTACGAGAGGCTTTGAGACATCTGCTACACTGAACAACGTCCCCATGGCTTATTACCACCAGTGGTACTCCTTGTCAGTCACATTAATTGCTCAGAATTCAACCCCTCTGTTCAGTTCGAAAACAACCTGATAAAAAACAATATTAAGTGGATATTTGTAACAGCAAATACTCCTAAAGGTTCATTGGGTTATTACTGAATGATGATGACTTGGTGTTATTACAACTTTATTCCAAACCATGACAGAGATCTCGGTCACTTCGTAAAGGCACCTCTGAGGCTTCAAGCATTCACATCTCTTTCTACCCACATCAAACAAAAGTATCCAAATATTCCTAGGAACAATTTTGTTCTATTGACACCCAAGAGTTCTTGCAATTCCTATGGACGAAATCTACGGGTGATGACAACAAAGCCACTGAAAGAGCAACTGCTGCTATAGCTATAATGGGTTAAGTCAGTTGTGGAGATGCAAGATATGCTGACAAGGAGGATTCTTGCAGACAAAACAAGATGACAGTTGCTGGTGACATAGAGGCAAAGGCAGTAGGGAGGAAACTGCCTTAGCAGAAGGAAGCTGCACCAAGAAAACCTAAAGTTGCTGGTGCAGGTATAAATCAAGATGACAAAAAGCTGTATTTTCTAAGCAAAACAGCCTCTTCACCCAGGCTTTTGCTGCCATAGCTATGTCAGAATAGAATATGTAATGTTTACCATATCTCTGTTTGACATAGCTATGCTGACATAACTCTATAGTCCTAAACTGGTCCTAAAGTCCAGTAATGTGCAGACAGCCTAACTTCTCTTGGAGCTAAGTTTCTCCTGTTGTCTAGTACTTTGTTATTAATAGTCACCATTTTTCACTACTATTTTTCTTCCCTTACAGTTCTGGGCATTTTTCATAGAGCAGACTAATTTCAGACCCTAAATCCAAAAACATTTTGGTTTTCAATCCATCAATGTCTCCAGCATATAGCAGCATGTTTCTGGGCAGCTCTTCAAAATGGACGTGCTAGAAGTTGCTTAATTGTGACGCTACTACACCAACAACTTTAGGCTTTCCTGATGTGGCACCAGTGTGCTTGAGGTGCTCTCTTTACAGCCTTTGCCTTCATGTCACCAGCAACTGTCATCCAACTTGCAACCCATTCCAGAAACAGTGTCAGGACACTTGCCAAGAGCTTGCATCTGGACCTCCTCCAAATTTTTAGCTGCTTTGCTAATAAGCATAATTTGAAATACTGTATTAAGTATAGAGAAGTGACTCAGAGGCTAGGAACTAACAGCTTAAGGAAATCCCAGGGGCTGTGTCCACATCTGTAACTCTATGTATTATCTGGCCCATAGGTGTATCTAGGATGTTATCTTCCTTTACCAGCAGGATATGAAGTTCCACTGACAAAACGTTTATAAACTAACCAATTGCTTATAATTTTCTCCTGGTTTGCCTATGGGCATAGGCCCTTCTTTGCACTGCCAGTTCTAGATTCAATAAAGTTGCCTCAGCTTTACTCAAGTGTCAGAGAACACCCCACTGAACAGTCTCCTCAATGCATTCAAATAACCATACAGGGGCTCCTCTTTCATCTTAGTGATTGCCATTCCTTCTGTTATTTCAGAAGGGCCAATACCACCTCACTTCAGTCATACAATTGTGTTGCAGTTGTCTGTAACACCCCCCATCTGCACTTGGAACCTATTCATGAGTCTGCTCATGAAAGGTTTTGGCATCATTATCCAAAAAACACTGAGGTATTGTGTTGCTTTCCAATCAGTCCATTCACTCAGATGAAGCAACTGCTCCAAATCTGTCTGGTACTTGAGGAGTCCAGTATCATCTGCATAACCAGTTAATTTCTTCTCAACCAGAAGTGCTTTTGTTACCTTGAAGCCACTGTTACCAGTAGTGACACTCACTTGTAGAGATCAACACTTTATTGGGTCACTGCAAGTAGCAAGGCAGCATGCACAAATAAAAATCAACCTTGTTTAAGTGTTACTCATGCAGAGACTAAAACATGACCACAACTGTAAAAAGATATATCCCCGTTTACTTGTGGAGGTGCTGTCTGATCCCAAAGTATGTTATGTATTTCCCTCAGTACCACATCCACAGAAGATGCAAACCTATTCATCTCAGCCTATGCAACCTGATTTGATTTTCACACTCTTAGCTCTGGGGGCCTGCTGTTCAACCTCCAGTGGGCTGGCTAAAATACTGGTAGCAGTTCCCTGTTTAAGTGAGGGTTCACATGGGATTCAAACTGGTTTGAGTCTCAGGTGTTCAGAACTAGCTACCCTATGTTCAAAGGAAGTACATCATTGAAATCTCAGTCAGTGTTATGAACCGCCCTCCCTTTCTCTGATCCACAGAGAATGTGCAAGAGCCACAACACCAGTCTGTTTCAATCTTGAATTATGAATGTAGCTGGTTCACTCCCAAGTGTGATAGGGACAGCCATCACAGAGAGTGTGTCTGGGCTGTTAAGTAGACAGGTATGCAATACAGGCTGTCTGGAAGATGACTGGTTGAACAGGGTGGATGAATCTTAAGATATTATTAGATTTGAAGAGTAGCCAGATGCTGGTGGATTCAGGTCATCTTGGCAAAAATGGCAGTGAGGATCCTGGGAGAAGGTGTCTAGGGATGTCTGGAGTAAACTACTAGAGAGTAAGTGCAAGTGTTTGGCTGTCACTAGGCAGCAGGGGAAGTTGCCTGAAACTGTGTGGAAGTTTATAAGGATATTATTAAGTAGGAGGGAGCTGGCTGTGGGTAGCTGTGGTTGCATTGTATGGATGAAGATATCATGTTATATGCAAAGGATGATGCAAAGGTGGAAACTGGGAGAGTCTGGAGTCTGTATTGGGCCTCTTGACTTCTGCCTCTGTCACTGTCTCCACTGCTCATTACTGTAGCCACCTAGTCCTCCAAGCTGCTCTTTCCGCATTCAGATCCAGCAGGGAAGCAGCGAAGCAGAGACAAAGAACCTACAAGCCTGTGCATTCAGCAGGCACTACTCCCACTACTCTCTGGGAGTAATTTTAGCAATAATAGGTTGTTCCTGTAGTCTAGTGTGTACATTACATTTCAGCAGGGCTGTGGGAACATGACAGGGCTGCCAGACTAGGGCTGCCAGACACATAACCCTTCACTGTCCTTCATAATAATTATATCTTCAACAGAGAAGAAAAACAAAGGCACTTCTCAGGGAATTTATATTGTTTTCAACAATGAAATGACTTTTGCCTCATTCTTGCCCTTCCTTTTAAAATTATTGCTGCATGCATTATTACTATAAATAATGTTACAGCAGTTTTTAAAATGTATTAACTGTTGTACAGATTTTGAGTTGATATGAAGTCAAATTTGCTTGTGTCTATTAAACTCATATATAAACTTATTTCCTCTATCTATTTAGCATGGGTATGTGAACATTATGGATGGTTCAAACCAGATGTGAAAAACAAATCATGTCAAACTTGATCTCCTTCGACAAAGAAACTATTTGAGTGGATGAAGGGAATACTGTGGATGTAGTGTATCTGGACTTCAGCAAAGCTTCTGACAAGGTCCCACACAACCTTCTCATAAACAAATTTGAGAAATATGGGCTAGATAAAACTACTACAAGATCTAAAACTACTATAAGATGGATAATTTGTTCAATAGCCACAAGAAAAGGGTAATTATTAAAGGGTCTATGTCACAATGGCAGGAGGTTTCAAGTGGAATCTGGACCCGGTGCTGTTCAATGTGTTTATTAACTATTTAGATATGGGCATAAAAAGCTTCTTGAGAATGTTTGTGGATAACACAAAACTGGGAAGGATTATGAACATGTTGGAGGATGTGACCACAGTTCAGAAGGATCTTGACAGACAAACTGGAAAGTTGGGCTAGAGCTAACAGGATGAAGTTCAATGTGGACAAATGTTAGGTGTTATACCTCATAAGGAATAATCAAAAGCACAAACATAAAATGGGTGACAGCACTATGAAAGAGGACTTGGGAGTCTTGGTAGAGTCTGTAGTGTGATGCAGCTGCACAAAGGGCATGTGCAGTGTTAGGATGCATCAACAGAAGCATTTGATGCAAGACACCGGACGTAATAGCGCCTCTACTCATTATTGGTTAGGTCTCATCTGGAGTACTGTGTGCAGTTCTGGTCCCCACATTTTAAAAAGGACGTGGAGAAGTTAGTGGGAAAGAGATGACAAAGGGTTGGGAAGCGATATGAGTAGAGGCTGAAGGAGCTAGGCATACCCATCTTGTGGAAAAAAGCACTTAAGAGGGACCATGACACCAGCCTTCAAATACTCAAAGGGCTGCTATAAAGAAGAGGGGAAATGCCTGTTCTCTCTTGCTGCAGAGAGGAGGATGCAGACCAGTGGTTTGAAGTTGTAGCAAAGTAAGTTTAGACTGAATAACTGGAAAAACTTCTTCACTGTTAGAAGCGAGGCAGTGGAAAAGAATGCCTAGGGAAGTTATGAACTCTCCATCACTGGAGATGTTCAAGAAGCAGTTGGACAGTCACTGGTCAGGGATGATCTAGGTGTAACTATGTCTATGTTCTACTATGGGTATTTCCCAGGCTTCTTGGTTTTGCTGGCTGTCTCAGTCCCCCTTTCTGCTACATATGTATGTAAGGGTGTTTTTAAGCCTCCCTTAGAGGCATTGCATGTTGGCTACTGCTAAGGCTGGGGACTTTGACTGAGGTGTATCAATGCGCCTACTGAGACCAAAGCCAAAGGGTTGCTAGCTAGAGGGTCTTGCCCCTCTGCTAAGGTCAGACCAATCACCATATTTTGGGTTAGGAAGGAATTTTATCCCATGGTCAGATTGGTATGGACTGTGGGGGTGTTTACCTTCCTCTGTAGCCGGGGGTGTGGTCCTCTCTCTGGAATCCGTTTAGCATATATTGACAACATTTAATGGAAGCAGGACATTGGCTGCCAGGGGTCTCCTGCTTTACCAGTGGCAGGCTAGGATGTTAGGTCTGTGCTGTGTTTTGGAGTTGACAGTAGTCTTATGTAAAGTTTAGATTATGGATTGGATAGGGACAATCCTCCTTTAAGGAGGATATTGAACTAGATGACGAATGGAGGTCCCTTCCAGCCCTGATTTTCTATGATTCTAAGAAAAGGCCAGAGGAGTGAAATTTGAGCAAATCCTGTTAAGATACCAAAACATACATTTTGCTTCCAAAACCAACTTGGAATTTTCAGCCTCATAAAGCCAAGTATTCATGAGGCACACTGAGATTCAAGCTAGTTTTAACTTAGGTACAAGTCACATATATAATAAAAGTCCTTAAGTTAAGCTACATACCAAACCCAAGAGAGCATGGTCATTTGTGCCTTTTTATTTACTGAATTAAATGCATAAATATTGCATAAAAGTGATAGTTTTTTTGCATGCCTGTCCTGTACTATGTATAAGGCTCATTCAAACTAAGTAAATAAGCATTTGCCGCAGTATCCCTATTAAAGATTTCCTAGGCCACAGATACCATCAAGACATGGTTCCATAATGCTGAAAATTGCAATACCCAACTGCCTGCAGAAATCAAGGGCCTCAAGTGCCTATGCTCCTGATACAATGCATAGGTAAACTTGGGTGCTTCAAAGTGGGATTCACATCAGTTAACCTGTTGAGCAGGAAGCTACCTAGGCTAATCAATATAAAATGCTAAAGACAAAGCTATATTTTAAATCCAGCCCCTCTGGGGTTTAGGAGCTTTGGACTGTGCTACACAGAGGACTCTCCTTCCATTCACAATTCATAGTCCTGTACTGTCTTCTTGTAGGCAGGAGTCAGATCTCTGTGTGGGAGGTATCTGGTAATTACACGCTTCAGGGGATTCTTCAGGTCACCTGCACAAGCCAGGAAGAAAAATTTTCCCTCCAGAATGGTAAGAAACGTGGGGACTTTTTTGCTGTGCTCTGAAGTGCAAGGGCCCAAGGCATCACTAGTGCCCCTGTCTCCTGCTCTCTGCTTGTCTCACATTGTATGTTTTGTTTTTATTTTTATAAGGTGTTTTGTCACTGCAGGGTGTAACAAGCCATGGATACTCCTGCTGACCTTTTCGGATAATTCGTAAACTGGGAGATGCAGGAAACACATCTAGATGGCTCAGGAGGTCCCTTCCAGTCCTGTAGGAACCAGACCAGGAAATGCACTTTGCTTTGTAAAAATACAGGTGACTGAAAAACAAATGGAAGAAGGCTCCCATTTATACAAAAGCTCAAAAAGATTTCAGCCAGGATGAGTGAGGGAATTTTCTTTTCTGTATGAAGGGATGCAAGCCAACCCCTCAAGCAAGTGACAACCACAAGACTATAAGTTACATACAAACCTGTCCTGTTAAAAGTTGTTCCATTTTGTGTAAAAGAATAAAGATCCAAGGAGATAGAAAGAAAACAAGCATGATTTGCTGCATAACCACAAGGTTAAGACGCTCATCTAGAGAAGAGGCTTCGCTTCCAGCCCCTGCTCAGAGAAGTATTTCAGTGACTGAAGAAAAATACATGAACAGACTTTGGCACAGGGGCTGAGACCCAGGACCCTGCTTTCCTGCTAAATGCCCTAATCACTAGGGCACAGTCACGTTTATTCTATCTTTGCTTTTTTGAATTCTTTTCTGCCAAGTGGAACAGCTACACCTGGAGAATAAAGGCCCCTACCAGATATTACATTTGTTGTGGGTTAAAAGAGAGTGTCCTGCAACTATTTATTACATGCCAGGCATTTGGGGAATCTATCCCATGATAAAAAATGTAAGTACCAGCTTGCAAAAATGTTCACATATAACACTTGGCAAGCCATAGGTGCCCGCACTGCCAATTTTTATCAGGACACATGCTACTGACTTCACTCACACTGAGTGTTGGAAAATCAGTATTGGGGAGCTCCCTGTTACATAGCTCACCCCAACATGGGTGGGCTGGTTCCACATTTAATAAAACAACTTTGTGGCTGGTTGCATCACAGTTTAATTTGAATGTGTGAAATCTTAAAGGCTCACAGTGCAGCCCAATGCTGGCAGCAGAGAGAGACTTTAATCTTGCAGTGCGTGGGGGAGCCAACCAGTTTCTCCCTGCAGGGATATTTAAGCCATGCTGAACAGCCCAATGCCAGCCTACACAGTGGGGCTTTAAATCCCCATGTGTGGACAGCCCCAAACTCTAGCTGTCAGCACACGCCCAGCACTACTACTACCACTTAACCCTCTTCCTCCTGTGTTTTATGCAGAGCCCATCCATTAAACATGTTCCAGGACGGGGCTACAGACTTCTGCCACTTCAGGCCAGAACTTGTGACCTGACTGTGATCATGGACCAAAAGTTTCTGCTCCCCCCCTGCCCGACACCCTCTGTCCTTCTGCCCTGCACCCCCTTCTCCTGCACCCCCTGCCCTGGAGAGGCCAGCTGGCTGCACTCGCCCTTGCTACATATTCCTGATTTCTCTGCAGTGACAGAAGAGTAGATGTGGCAGACTGGAATTGAACAGTGGATTAGGAGCATGGCAAAGCTCCCCACCACCAATCCCTCATGTTGGATTGGACCTTTGTGGGCTAAATCAGACCTCTTTGTGGGCTCCATCTGGATGTCTCCAGATTTAGGCAGAGGCTAAGCAGGATTTTAAGGGTCTAAACTTTGTGCTTAGACACCTAAATCCCATTTTAGGTGCTTAAGCTTCTTTACGGCTAACGCCCCAAGTCTCTATTGATTAGAGATAGATCAGAAAGTTCTTTCTATCAGGGTCAAAGTACAACAGAAAGTAAGGCTGAAAGGGACCTTTGGAAGTTATCTGGTCCAACAACCTCTTGCCTGATCAAGGCAGGTTCACCTCTGTCTAAACCATCCTAGACAAGCGTTTGTCTAACCAGCTCTTAAAAACTACCAAGGACAGAAAGTACCCTTAGAAAGGTCAGGGGTCAATAAACAGTGGGCGAAAATGATGCAGCTGGGTCTAAGATAGGTACTGCTTATGATCTGACCCCCCTGTTGCTGAATTACTGTCTCTGGGGTTGCAACCTGCCACTGAATGCTGTTACTGCTGAACTAATGACAACATCCTGGCTCTGTGGGCTGAATAAAATTGCTTGGAAGGCAAGACGTGGCCCATGGGCTGCAGGTCGCTGACCCCTGCTGTGCTAATATTTAACCACCCTCATTATGGGAAAGTTCTTCCTTACATCTAGTCTACATTCCCATTGTTGCAATTTAAGGTTATTACTTCTTGTCTTGTCCTCTTTAGCCACAGAGAATAGGCTATCATATCCTTTGCATGTCTATCCTTCCAGTATTTGAAAAATGTTATCAAATTCCCTTTCAGTCTTCTCTTTTCTCAGATCTTCCAACCTTTACACATGTTTTCTAGACTTCTAATCACATTTGTTACACTCTATTGGGTTCTTTTCAATTTATCTATGTCTCTCTTGAAGTACAGAACCTAAAACTGGACATAGTACTCTAGGTAAGGTCTCACCAGTGCTGCATAGAGTACAAAAATCACTTCTCTGGATTGCCAAGTGATACTCTTGTTAATACAATCCAATATATTATTGATTTTTCTGTATCAAGAGCACACTGTTGACTCATATTCAGGTTGCAGTCATGCTTTTATTTAAATGAAAGCAACCAATGAGCTTGTTCTCAACCAACACACTATTATTTTTAGCTCTCCATCACCCCTACCAAATTTTCCTTACTGTAACTATGCATCAGAATGTGATATTAGCTCATACCTAATACAATCTGAATAGATTTTTACTGGAGAGAAAGAAGGGCCCTCTCAGGAGGACCAAAATGCTAAACTAATTTTTTATTTCAGAAGACTGAGATTGTCAGCACACTGAATATCAGGACCTGGGCCAATATAAGAAAAAGTATTAGTGGTCCAACTGTACAGTTTTTCTTCATTGAACAGTTGTATCTGGAGTCCAGCTTCTTTGAGATTATGCATCACTGGAAAATAAATGTATTTTTTAAGTGCAATCAATTAGGCAAGTCAATTCCCAATATACAGCATGTATAATTGACCAGGAAAGAAAGAATCATTCAACAGGTCACTGCTATGGAGGTTTTCTTCCAGGACAACATCTTTTCATCCTGTGGCCTCAAGATATGAGCTAATTTATAGCCAAATTTTTTTCAGCCATGTATTACACTAAGGAATAGAAAATTATTTGTAATATTTATATGTAAGGGTATGAGACAGCTAAGTTTGAAATGCAATGTAAAATAAACTTATACAATTTATACTACAGACTTACAGGTGACAATGGACTTACCTAGTTGTGGTTCGAATGGTGTTATCTTTATTGTGATTGTGCTCTTTGCTCACCTTCTCTGCAGAAAAACAAACATAATTACAAAAACAGCATGAGTGCCCTTTCCCTGTTATAGATTTTTAATCACTGACTCTATTTTAATGCTTCCTAGGGCTATACTACAGTATGGTAAAAACTTCTATCCAATGGTCAGGGCAGACTAAGAATACTAGTATCTTTATTTTAGATTGTCTTGTTAAATATTTTAGTAACACAGGTCAGTATAATATTTACAATGCACTTATTATAGTAATTCAGTTTATGGCTGAGATGACAAGGTTTACATGAATTCTCAGCTATCTCCTTTCTTAAAGAATGGAAAACTAGTCAAAAGGTATTCTGATTCTATGACATCAGGTGCTTATTTAAATGAAAACCACATATAGAAATTCTCCTTTATTTTTTGAAACCTGTTCTGTCAACTGATGAAAATTATTTAATTAGCTTTCAAGAACATGGAATTGAACTCTGTCCTTTCCTATCCAGTTCAAATGTTATGAACCTAACCTGACCTTCTCAACACTCAAAAAGCATATTTTCCATACCCAAAGAAATTCTTCCCAACAGTTTGAGGAACCTTTCGTATTTAGATGCAAGACTAGAAGAAAGATTCCTAATGCTTATTTTTCAACTCTACTAGTCTTAAAATTTCATATAAAAATATGAAATTGTTAAATTCCTCTTATTTCTAGAAACAGCTACTTCAACAGTGTTTACCTTTACCTGACAGTTGGAAGAGAAGCTCTGATGCCATCTTCACTGATATATCTTGGCTGAAGAGATTTCTATCGGGGAGCACTCGGCCCTCTGGTACCTTTTGTATGTGTTCAGTAATCTCTCGCCCTAATAAAGTGCTGTAACCAACATTTTGGCTGGGTTGACTGGGTGAAATGGAGGCCTGGGAATCATGAATGTCAACTTCCATTGGTTCTTCTTTAATCTTTACCATCTGGGTTTCCTTGTAACTTTCAGCTGCAAATAGTTATTTAAAAAAATTAAACAAACAATAACCAAATTGCTTAATTTGGTTACACATTGTTAAAGCACATCTGTAAGAACAAGTACTAGATTTGCATATTACAACATAGGACGTCAGGAACAATGGTACCAAATGCAAGTGGCGGAGAATTACACTGCTGGCCTTGGGATTTAGAACTTCGGCATTTTTAAAATTGCAATCAGAGTGCTGATTGGTTAGAAAATTAAATAAGTCACATTTTAAAAATCTAACAGGCTTGTAGGTTCTCTGCTTCCTTATTCTTCTTTTTAAGCTACTTTACTGTAATTGGTATAGGTACCATTTTTTACAATATTACAAAACTACAGTACCCTTCCTGCCCAACAGAAATCCACACATCCAAATCACAAATCCAACCCTCCCCTTTTCTGCCTTCAAACCGTTTTTTTCTGTTATTTATGCTAAGAAAATAAATAGATTATCTAAAATAACAGCTCCTACTTCAAGTTTCTACAGTACAGCAACAACTAGATTATTTGCAGGTGCTGCTCAGCACCTCCAGTCTGGTTGTAGGGCTATGTGACCACGACCCTTTGAAATATGAGTTTCCTTTCACTTCAAAGTTGGCACTCCAAGACACCCCAAAATACCTATGAAGTAGGTAAATTCCTCTGTAATGCAATTTCACACCAAGAACCCAAACTAAGAGCTGGTTCAACTTTCACTTAGGTGTTTTAGATTTTAATCAAAAGTTTAAAGGAGCAGATGAGGGCTAAGGAACTAGTAAAATTCAGCAAAGAGTAAAAGAAAAAAAGAGGAGGATGCTCACCTTCTCTTATGAAAACTGAGCAAAATTTATCTAACTTATTCTCACTTTGTGTTTGGTAACAGGTGGTGATATTTGAAAATGGCTTTGTATCAAATCAGGCTGCTGGGAGGACAGCTGTTCTCATGGGGGAATGCCCCAAACAGAATGATGACCCTCTTGTGCTGGATGCTATCCACAAACTTAAGAAGTTGTGCTTCCTGTGTAGAAGAGTGTTCAATTTAAGACAACAGGCAATATGCAAGAATGTAAGAGAAGGATATAGTCAAGATACATGACCTGTAGAGACGTATATGGGTGCTCTGTCCATGTAGCACTCTTTCTGCACACACGAGACAAAAATCGCTATTTTGCTAGCTTAATTATGTCTGAAGATACATGTTTTTACCTCATTTTATCGTGTTACTTTGTTTTATCATGGTAAATTAAACCACCTCTGACATGTTTTATTTTTAGCGTGGGAAACTGTGCCAATGGGATTATTTTTATCATAATTCGTGTTTGCTTTTTTTTTAGATTTAAATTAAAAAGATATTAACAGCACAAAAGCTCTTTAGACAGAAAGACATACAAAAAACTAGAACTCTTGGTTTCAAAATGATACCCTTTATTAGATCAACTGGGAAATTGCAAGAAAATTGTCCTACCAAGTACATCCCTCTACACAGAAAAGGTTTTTTTCTGTAAATGTAAAGTGCTATAGGTCATACCACTATAAAATGCCTTGTAGACACACTTACTCCAGTGTAAATATCCTTTTTTTCAGTTCACCTAATCTTGCTTGGAAGGAGGTTAAACCGGTAGTTTACAAACTATGGGGCAGGGTCCCAGATAAATTCAATTACTACTAATAGGCTTGAAGCAAGAATGAGGTCAGAATGATTACAAGTTGCATAGAAGCTTGACCACAGCCGAAAAAAGTTTGAGAACCACTGGAGTAAAGTTAAACAAAATGAAACCAAAGAGACTTTTCCTTTTTAACCCCCAAAATGAAGTAAGCATGTGGAGGGTTTTACCAATATAAATGTACCTTTGGACAGGGCTGACTGAAATTTTCTATCAAAATCATTTTGATAGAAAATGGAATTTCCACAACAGTTAACTTTTTTTGGATGAAAGTTTCAATTTTGATGATCTTCTTAACTTTATGGTCACGTCAAGATGAGCGCAGATGTTTGGTTCCCTGGGAACAACTAGCAGCAGGATACCTTGTGCTGTTGCTAGTTGCCCCTGGGGAATACCTGTACCCTGAATCAACGTGCTTTGGCTTGACAAATTTACTTGAAACAAAACTTTTTGGTTTCATTAAGCTAAATTTCTCTATTGGGCCATGCTATTTCACAGGTGTTATCATTCAGGCCAACATTCCTTCTCACAGGCTGGACCCCCTGTCCAGGCCATATGTTCTGTGATGCAGTTCTGTTCCTTCCTTCCAATCAAGCTGCATTGTGTACCAGGAGAGTCTACACTACTGCAAGTGCATCATGAGATATGTAGTCTGCCCAAGAGTCTGGTCCAGGGAAGTAAAGAGGAATGGTGCTCATGCACAAGACCAGGCATAAAATCTAGAAGAGACTGTGTGAATGATGTGTTTGTTGAAGGTCTGTGTTGGTCCTGATAGCCCAAGGAAGTGTAGAAGGTCTGCGTCCAGGAAATTTACCAGAGTTGCCAAGAAAATAAACTGTGCTGCAACCCACTGGGACCAAAGCAGCTTAGAACATATGGGCATATGGACTGAGGCTGCATATATAAGTTCAAATGGTCTGGGAAAATTCTCCTGGTTTTGGTTTCCTGGTAGAGAAACTTATCCAAAGACCTCGGAACAAACATGTGAATGCTGAACTGCTGAAAAGCAGAGAGCTTGCAGTGCTGATGCTGCACAGCCAGGGAGCCATGTGCACACATTTCAGCATGCTCAGCAAGCTTCCTCAGTCTGCCTAGAGACAGATGTCAGCAGTATACAAGGGCAGCACTGATTGGCTCACTCGGACTTCTCAGGGTCTTTGCAGCATGTGAGAATTATAAGTGGGGTGTAGTCTGCTCTCTGCTCAGCTGAAGCAGTAAAGTCCAGCCCAAGTGTGCTATGGCTCTCAGAAGAGAACATGTACAGACACTAGCTCTCCCAGGAGAAATTTAATCCTGGTCGTCTCCCAGTTATTTTTCACCTGGAATGGCCATTTTTGCTCTCAGAGAAAAATTCTGAACATGTGTACACTTCTGGTTTCTATTAGAAGAACAACTGTCCCATGAGAAACTGAATGTCTGTAAATGGCCGGAAATCCAACTTAAGCAGCCTTGTGCAGATTCAAACAGTGGAAGGTCAGCCACACCTATGACAGTGGCCCAGAATGTTAGTTGGTATAGGCAGCAGGTGATCAGAACTGCTGCATCCAACCGATGTACCTGGCAAATGGGTTTCAGGAACACTAAGGAGAGGGGTTTCTTTGTCTGACAATCCTTTCTTTTAAGCCTTAGGAAGCTAGGGATGTGATGCACAAAACAAAGTCACTACAGCATTTAATTTCAGTTCAGAGAGAAAATAAATTCACTGGCTCAACTAACTTTGATTCTTACACAAATCTTGCCATGTCCATTTGGCCCCTCCTTCAATTAACAATTTCCTTCACTAATTTTCCTTTTTATCCAATACCACCAACATATCAAGCTTTGCTGTCTATTTTACCTTAAATTAGTTAATAGTTAGAAAATACTCTGGGGTTGTATAACATGGTTCAGTCATTCATGATGCCATATCGCCCCAACTTAGTCCAGTAACCTTTCTATGACTAGGGCTGACATGATGTTTCCACACAAGAGAGATTCACATCACACAAGATCAAGCAGACTCATTCATTGAGTCCTTTTTCATTTCCTGTTTTGTTTTTTCCATTTAAAAAACAGAAAAAGAAAAAAGGCTTCATCATTTGCAGCACTGAAATGAAGCTAACAGTTAAATGCATATGGGGATATTCCAAGAATTATTTACATGAAATATTCTCTTTCTCTTCTTTTCTTGTAACTCTTGACCTTTAAAAAATGCACAAACATTGACAGAAATCTTTAACATCCATGATCTCCCCAACACAATTCACTCTTAAGACTGCTCAATGGAAGGCAAGCTAGAAATGTAATTGAACAGCTTTGCCCTATCAAGCATATTTCTTTTCTTTCTTTAAAGCTTTTGTCAAGCTATTATAATAAGCCACAGGAAACTGTATCAACACTGAATGGCACAAAAATAAAATGCTGTACTTTAAAAGTGAACTTGCATCTTCAAAGGCCTGCATCAAGTATCATCATCAATCAAAATCTCAGGTAACTCAGCAAATAAGCGTGCTCCTTGGATGTCTGACATCCAGAGTTCTGGAACCAGGCTCCAAATTTAGGTGCAGAGTCAAACTGACCTTCGCTTCTCTGCCTCCCTTTCAAAATATTCATTCTATTTTTGGTTCTCCCCCATACAGATTAATACCCTGTCCTGCAAATACTTTTGATTGGGACACACTGAGACAAGTCTCGTTGAGACAAGCTGGCAATAATACCACAGGGTTGCTGTCTCACGATCAGTTAACATTTCCACAGCACCAAGCTAAATTTACTTATTAGAGATATTTGTCTGTTTCATTCCTATCTTGCTGGTCCCACCACAACCTCTCTAGGAAAAAGCAGACACGAATCACATCTTAGTCTTTTCTAACAACAGAGTAATAATAAAAAGGGACTTGATCATAGTTTTATTGAAGACCTGAATGAAGGAAAGCACATGGCTTATGCTCAGTCATAATACGGTCCCTGCCTGCCTTTTGTCTGGGGATTGGATTCTGAGCCAGCTTTATACCTACCACAGAATACTTCTTCTCTACCCCCTCAGCTGCAGCAGACTACATGTTGGAGAAGAAAGCAAAGCCCCCAACTCAACTCTGCAGAGAAAAGAGAGGTGAGCCCTTGGAGACTATCTTCCCTTCTGTGTTATAGACAATAATTACAGAAGGAGCAGATTTCCGTTTATCCTCCCTACGCAGGTGTTTAGCATGACCATAGTTGGGCCTGGTCTTATTAGGTGTGAGTCTGACACACAGCAAGGATTGTAGGATCAAATGTTTAAAATGGCAATGATATTGGATTTTTTCTCTTACCTTTCTGTCCTACTCAAATAAGTGTCTATGGCCAAATACCTTTAAAAACAGCTGGTCTGCTCTTCATTTAAAAGGAGATTGGATGAAGCATCAGGGAAAAAATACTGCAGATTCCAGGCCTCGTACTGGGAGGTTAAGAAGTTTTCTCTGTTGCTAACTTACAAGATAGTCAATTAATTTAACAAAAGAGGGGAAACTTATTGCAGCTATGGAAGTACTATATCAAACCACAGAAGAGCTCTTCTTTTACACAAGAGCAAGCCTTTTAAATGACATGAGCGATAAACCCTTATGTTTGACTCCTTACACCAAGAGACACTATTTTCCGTAACTGCTATGATGATACAGGGCTTCACAGGACTCATTTTGGGATGAACTGTGCTTACTACAGGTTCCAGGTACTTTTCCAGGTGCCCACAAAATCAGGAATCATAAATTCATTTAGTAAGAAGAGGAGCACCCTAACATATATAGGGTACAGGAAAGAGCATTTTAGCTTGCAATTGCCCAGGCAGCAGGGCTTGAGAGCTGTGTAGAAGTTTGTTCTCCAGACATGGCCCCTACTCGATTTAGGACCACTACTAACTAATTGCAGAAGACAGGACAGGGTGGCACCTTAATTAGTCTGTAAGATGCCACCTTATCCTGCCTTCTGTCTAATTTCAGACTGCAATAGCTATCCACCTCTCTCAACTAATTTCAGAAAGAGAATGAATGTAAAGCTTCTTCCATTAAAGGTTGGGCTACCCCAATGCAATAGATAAACAAAATAGGGAAGGGGAAAATAATCCCAAAAGATTTCCCTCCAATAAATCAGTCCTCCACTACCGCTAGGATTTCACTGCTTCCATGACATCCAAAAATAGCAATAGAGGTCAATTCATAAGCTGTCAGCTTGAAAAATCCACCAATGTTAAGTTACTAGGAACAACATAAACAGCCTTTTAGAACGTGTCTAAGAAAGTATTAATGTCATTTTTACAAGGTCAAGAAAAATATGGAGCTTTTCCCTATAAAAAGAGATAAAATAAGCATGCCATGCTGGCAGATTTCACATTTCACAAAAAGCCAGAGTGCAATGGCATTTGCTCCTAACTTTAAATTTTAGTCCCAGTAAGCTCAAAAACAAACAAAGAAGCCATTATTTAATACAAGGAAATGAATACATTTTTAGTGGCTCTGAAGCGCATTTCAGCTGTAGACATCCCAGCATTTCACACAGTGCGCACACATCATCATACCAATTTCAAAAATGGGGGAAATGAAGCTCAGGGTTTCAGAATCAGATTTGCAAAGGTGACTTTTTGCAGCAATGCAGATGTGATGACTCCGATTTGAGCATGCACACACCAATACACATGCTCATATCTAATAACAAGTCAGCGGTTGAAACACACTCAGAATCTGGCTGAAAGTGCTTTACTCAAGGTCACTCAGTCAATTTGTGTTACACCCAGGGAGAATCACACACCAAGCAGGGAATTGGTTTCTCTAATTCCTCGTACTATGTACCACCCAGTTTTATTATATTGCTTCCATACAACACACAATAGTTATCTTTATGTGTATATTAATACCATTTTCCTATATGGCACCTTCCTTAGGCAATCAAGCTCAATGGTTAAGGAGGTGGTCTGGAAGTAAGGTACAAACAGAGGACCAGAAGCCAAAGGCAAGAACTAAAACATCAGTTGAGAACAAGGAGCCAGGACACAGAATGAGACAGAAACCACTGAAGAAACTGGAGGTCTGGAGCGGGGCTCAAAGCAACTGCAGATGCTACACAAACCCCAGAACTCCTGCTCATAGCAGCCAGTCCCCATAGGGCCACCACACCTGTAGTTACCAAGGCCCAGCTGAGATGTTGGGCTTGTCTGGTAATTGCTCAGATGCCACAGATGGGAACGACTCTGGTCTAGGCTGATTGCTAATAACCAGAAAGCCTAACAATTGTTTATTTAAAAACCTAGTTATTATACATACGATGGATAAATCTCTGGCCATGATTTTCTCCTGCTTATGCCCTATAAAATAGAATTTACCTAAAAAAGACCTGATTCTCAACTTACACCAATCTTACACTGATTTCAGTCAGTGGTTACGTATACATATTTTGCGACAGAATCTGTTGAATACAGATCGGCCTCATCAGCCATCTCAAGACTCACAGATATGACAATCATGAAAGACAATCATCCTCGACTCTGAGGGACTGCCGAAGAAGACATATACATACTAATGTGAACTTGAAAGCAGGTCTACAGTTATTATATCACAAACCATGTGATCAAGATTGATGCTGCACGTTCTTCAATAGGCTTCCATTGTTGAAAATGAAAGTGTTAAGTCATTCAGCCTTCTCATCTTGATTTAGTTTGTAGAGTAATTAAAAAAATTATACCCCAAACCTAGAACTTTCAGATCTGATTACTGAAGGCCTGAATTATTCAGCATGTTGTCACTGGGATGTTAGTTGGGTTCACATGCCAACTGGCAACTTTGGCGAGGGATGAGAATCTTCCTTGTACGTCTGTTAAATTGGACCTGTGAATTAGTTTTCACAATCAAGTCGACAGGGATAACTAGTAGGTCAGCTTGTACAGACTCTTCAAAAGCATTCAATATGGTGAATCAGGCATTTTTTAATGCTATTTATTCTGATTCACTAGAAATAAACATGCCCTAAGACAGTTAAATAAAACCTTAGAGGTAGGAAACAGTTGGTGAGCCCTGGAGGTTCTGCTTCACAGCCACAACAAGTAACATCTGATGTCCCCTAGGGCTCTGTGCTTTATTCCTCTGTATTTTTTTTACTGATATTTTTTGTAAGGCAATGTTGATGAGGCAGAATCAATGCAACTGGATATTTTATAAAAATAAAATAGTAAAAAGGCTAATATGTGCTAGAGATGAAATTCAGAAGTCCCACGCTGGAACATTTTGTAACTAAAGACTCAATTTAGTAACAACTAGAGCTCAAAAAAACAACAAAGAAAAGTGAACCATTGACAGGGCACAGCAAATTAAAGCAACCAGTGTTTGGAAGGTCCATATCCAAATTTACTTTTTTTTTTCAATAATAAGATTGGGTACTTACTTAAAAGATTTGTTGCAGGACTGTGAACAGCTTAATATTCTCTAAATGTAAGTAAAAAAATGTAAATAAAAATATGCAGCAATGAGTGTTATTGCTCATTAACCACACCCCAATCAATCAGCTTCTCTCTTAATTTCAGGAAATAGCTACTGAACTTCTGAAATCTTTGTGGCAACTTATACTTTCACAATAACTTTGGCTCTTATCCTCCTAACCTCGTGACCCCACAGATCTCTGTGGGGAAAAGAAAGAAGGGGAATATAAAGGTGGCTTCATGCTAACTTTTTATCTCCTAGATTATGATAAGGACAACATCTGTTCTTCCAGTGGAACCTCGGTACTCGTCCTTAATTGGTTCCGGGAGGCGCGACGAGTACCAAAAACGACGAGTCCCAAACAAACAGCCCTCCCCGCGCCAGGGGAGGGCAAGAGGAGCGCGGGGCCGGGCAGCGATGGTGGCGGTGCCTTGCCAGAGCAGAGCAGAGCAAGCAGCGAACTTCAGGAGGGAGCAGGCGCCGCCGCCGCCTGCGGCGAGTACCAAGCAAACGACGAGTACCGGGACAAAGATTTCCAGTCAAGATGTGTTGAGTACCGAATTTGACGAGTTGCAAGGCAGTCGAGTACCAAGGTTCCACTGTACCGTAATTTAGAAGATATTCCCTTCTTCTATGGGTTTACACAGCCTGCATTCAGCTCCGACCGCAGACTCTCCCTGTCCAGCACAAGACTACATCAAGGATCAGGAGGCATGGAGCCATACAAGGAACATTCCCTCCACCACCAGGAAATCTTATACTAGTAGGATTCCATATGACCAGTCTCACCAGCTTTGCAGTTCCTTTCTGCTGGCTGATCAACCATAAAATAATAACAGCAGCCTTAAAAAACAGGGCTCTTGCTTTTTGTTTAAACTTTTCATAGAAAATTTACTAAGTTACAAGTAGACTCTAGATGTTACCATTTGTTATTACACCAAATGACCTCACCTTTTAAATTAATATGTTTCTCATTAGATATCAAGATTACTCTTACATAAAAAGGAGAGGTCAATTAAAATATCTTATCTAACCTATTTAAAGACATATTATCTTTTAACATCCACTAAATTTGAAGCTCTATTCTATTGTGATTTATAAGCTTTTACCCCTTTATGACTATTAACTTTTCCAACTAGTGTCTCTTTGGCCTCTGTATAAAAAATTCTGATCTCACAGACTTCAAAGAGATGTCAGAAAAGTGTCAGTTTTTCCAGATGCCCTGCTGAGAGGAATTCATGTCATTTGTCTTCCTTAGCCTCCAGGCCCTTCATACAAGGCAAGGTGACAGTAGCTGGCGTGGAGAAGAATGTTTCCCTGGGGGCTGGCACATATTACATTTATGGTGTGACTAACATGCTAAACATGCCATAAATAGCAACATGCCACAAGTTCATCAAATTTATAGGACCATAAAATGGCAAAACAACCACAAATATATTTAACAAAAATACTGAACATCTTTGTGGCTGGTTTGTATGGCACTGTAAACGGAGTGTGTGGTATGCCCCATCATCATGATGCTAACAATCTGGAACTTGGCTGGGGGCTGCCACAGTCCTAACGTTGACAATTGCTGATTGCTCTCGGGATAAGGCTGTCCATGCTGAGTGCTGGGATTGGACATGCAGCAAACCAGGGGTCCAGGACAGAGCTACCACCAGTCTGGTCCACAGGATCAGGCTGGAAGCAGCTCCACAGTGGTATGATTGAGATCTAAGAAATTTTAAGCCTT
Organism: Caiman crocodilus; assembly: GCA_030014935.1. NCBI lineage: Eukaryota > Metazoa > Chordata > Crocodylia > Alligatoridae > Caiman > Caiman crocodilus. The sequence goes on along the minus strand of JAGPOW010000290.1, from coordinate 30,230,619 downwards.
ATTTCAAACATAGTGATTTTGCCACATACATCTGCCACGATAGGATGCATGATATTTGAAATGGGCATAAAATTCCTCGGATCCCAATCACACCACCATGGAACTGCCTTCAGCCACCAGACAGGTGGCAGTTTTGTCCTAGATCCTGAGGTTGCCCCAAGTCTGATCCCAGCACTCAGCCAAAGTCAACATTATTTTAATGTGTGCCTGAATGGATGCTGGGGGCTTCCTCTAAACAATCATAGCCTGACATGCTATGTGGTTAGGCTACTGACAGCTTCGTTGGCAGTAAGAAGACATCTTACTGAGAAGGAAAGAGATGTCACAACCCAAATCAAGTGAGTGTCCCTGACACAACAGACCACCCCTCCATATGATAGGCATTGAGACAACCCCTCTAAATGACTGGCATCGTTCCAAATTTGGTATGTTCCACCTAATTAAGTACTCCTACTTGGCAAATTTTTATTGGCTACTCTAAAGGTATAAAAGTCTGCAGTTTCCGCCCAAGTTGGAGCGGAGCACATTCTGACCACGTTGCAGGAAAGACCCTGCAGAACTCTGAGCACGCCGCAAAGAGCTCTCTGAGCATGTGGCAGGATGATTTTGTCAGACTGATCACCCACCAACGACTCCCCGTCAGCGACCTCCCGACGTACCCCTTCCCTGCGCGCTTTCATCCGTACACTCAATGCGGTAATCTGAATTGTAACTACGTAAGTGAAAATACAGCCTGTGTCACGGCCACTAGCAGCGTAAGTAAAATCTATTTTGAAACCAATACGCTGTTCTGCCTCTCCATTCGTCAGCCCGCCTGACGTCCGCTTAGTTAACTACCACTTCCTTCAGCCAGCTCTGACTGGTCGGCGGGCCAAGACAAGACACACCCATGAGGCTTATCCCACAGGAGGACCAAAGGCCATTCAGATTCTCCTCCTAATGTAGCAAATGTTTATCACTTCACTTCCCTGTGACAACCTGCTACCAGAACACAGATCACAGGCTCAAAGATTAAGAGTCAGCACTCAGGTATCTTTATTAGCAGATACTGTGATGTTACAGCACATCAGCCTTCTGGTAATCAGCAAGAAACACAACAGGGTTTGTCCGGCCAGCACCCCCACTGTGAAGAGCAGGCACCTTACATGTACTTTTATACAAATTCATACAACACATAACCAGTAACAACAAAGCACACTTAACTTACTCCCGCATCTGGAACACCCTAACTTACACAACTGTGATAACTACATTGTGAATTGTTACATTATTATTTTCAATGTGGTTTACATTACTGAGCAACTGGCATTGGCTCCTACAGCTGCAAATCTTTTTCTGACTTTCTCCTGCTATAGCCTACAGCAAAGTTGCTATCTCTTACTAAGTGGAGAACAGAGTTTGAATTGAATTTGGTTCTTGTTCTTAGAAAAGTCACATTTGTGTGAGAATCTTGATGAATGGCATTGCTATACTGACTAAACACTGACTTCTGTTTTCTTGTGGGTCAAAATAGAACTGCATTCAGGTTTCCATATGTTCCAAATTATTTTGCAATTTGGGGGTAAATATATTTGGCTGTTTTGACTGGGGAGACAGGAGAAGAGAGATATCTCCTAGATCAATTAGATTTTGTGGGACCAAAAGACTTACATCTGTCTCACAAGTAGATGGTATCTCTGCCTAAGTCCAGGGAGGAGAAATATTTTGGGCAGAGAGCCACTTACTGAGTTTTTGCAAGCCACCGAAAGCCACATGACAGGCAGCCCAGGGAACATAAATATTAATTTTCTAAAAAATTTAGGGGCCCCATGGGCTGGATTGAATGGTCTGGCGGGCTGCATCCAGCCCCTGGACCTCATTTTGCCCATTCCTGGCCTAGGACGATAGTGATTTAATATTTGGTATCTGCCAATCCAAATGAAAGGTGGCTCATGCTTAGCTGTTCTGTTCGCCCTTCACAAAGCCTACATTCAGATCTTCCCTCCTGGATTTGTTTATATTCTTCTTGTGATTTAATAAATGTGTGGGGTTTTTTTACATTTGTGGGAAAAAGACAAACCTAAATCCTCATTGTTACTTCCACCTAGGTGACTAAGCGGCCTGGTCCAAAGCCCACTAAAAGGAAACAAAATTGATGCTCCCAGACTGTTGGGATCAAGTCCTAAAAAGGAAGGACCTAAAAAACTTTATCTTTATATCCAGGATTCAGACACTAAAAGTTGGCAGAGACTTAAAAAAGAAAGTATTTTTGAATTGTTTCAAACTTCTAAAAGCATGCAGACACAAGTGTTATCAGATTTCTGTTGTACTATAAACTCATCAACACTAGCTCAATTTTATATTTTTATCATATGAGATTTAGAAAGAAGATTCGTCTTCTACTGTATCATTATATTTCTATTTTTAATATAGTGTCTATTTCAATTTTCTCCATCCCATTCTGTTCTTCTAGGTCTTTGGAGAGGCCTGGATGAGGAGGCTGGGAGGAGCCTTGACTCCTGAAAATATATGCTGTAGCTCGGCACTGCCGACTCTTCCAGCTTCCACTGACTTTTTTCTGCCCCTGCACCCCCATGTCTTCTGGAGCCTGGTGCTACTACTAGGTTTCAGTTTTGTCCTTCCTCAAAGCTGTCATCTTTTCTTGATTGTCTGTCTTCTGAACTCTCTCTAGGTCCTGCTGAAAGTCTTGGTCAAATGCTTCTTATATACTGAGCTCCTAAAGAAGGGTGATTCACTTGCTGCTTCCAAAGCCTCATGAAGACATCCAAAGTATGAAGGAAAGAGCTCCTACCCCATCCCCCCAGCTCCCTTGCCAGGATACCCTCATACTAAGGTATCTAGATAGTTGATCATATGGGTGTTATAGATTAATAGGTGATTTTTAAAACTTCCAGTCTCTCTTTAAACTAAAGCATAGCTATACAAAAAATGTTAATGCGAGGTAAGCAAAGATGGGAATTATAGCATGTCAGCTACACTGAGAGAACTGCCCATATGTACATTTGCTCTGTGGTGGGCAGTAGCTTGTTCCTCAGTCAATGAAAGCAGAGAACTATCTCACATTTACTCTGGGGTAAAAGTGTGCACACAAACAATTATTGCAGGATAACTAACATACTCTTAAATTCACATCCTAGCTCCCATTGTGGTCCTGATAAATTATTTAAGCAGTCATACCCCAAGAATATTACTTTGCATATTGACAAAGATTATTTAGCAAATCACCAAACAGGGTTTTTCATGAAAAGTTAGAGGTTCCCAAGAAGTATCAGTCTGATATAAAACAATAAAATATGAAAGCTATAAAACAAAAGTAATCTAACTCTTAAGATTGTTACAACAATCTTATGTTGCTGTATCCAGAACTAATGGATGTAATGTCTACTATCATAAGTAGATGTCGGAAGAAGTATATGATAACTTCTGCTTCTGGTAGTATTGTAGTGAAATACATTTTATTCAATTCAGTAATAAAAAAATAAACCAAGAGTCCCCAAAAACATCAACAGAAAGATCCACAGAGAGTTCACTTCCATTATGAATCGGATTCAGCAAGTGGAATAATTTCTTAACAAATAGCAGCCCCAAGACCATTTTCTGCTTGAAATATAGTTCAATAAGAGTTAGCAAAATTGGTTTTGACAAACTTTTGCAGTATATTCAGAGGTTTTACCAATTAATAGCTAGGAAGCATTTAGGGCCAGCATTCAGTTAAGGGCCCCCAGATATTTAATTCATTTTATGGCAAAGCAGCAAAACAAAGAACACACATTTCTACTTTACAGTGCCTTCTGTAAAGTAGAAGATATTAAATGCCTTGAAACATTTCAAATGAACCTCACAACACTTCTGGGGTTCAATGAGTCAGTGCAAAAACGAGGATGGAACCTAGGAAAAATCCCCATGCCTTAACTAGATAATGTGAGAGACAAGGACTTTGGAGGGCAATCTCTTTTACTAAACTAACCATGTATTGGAATAAAATTAGACAAGCTATCAAATGCAAGACATTCTTCATCAGGTCTCTGACGATAAGAAGCCAGGCACAACCTAGCAAAACACAGGAGAGGGGAAGGGCTGAGAGAAATTCTCTGGGGGAGCAGGCACACAGTTGGCAGAAGAAAAGAAGCTGATTACTGGGAGATCAAGGCCTATACAAAAGGAACGAGTGTCAATCTCACCTTCCTTGTGTAGAAAGAATTCAGGAGTTGGATAAATTATAATGTGCCATAAACCTGATATCAGTATTTAGTCATTACTTCTTAGTGTCTAGCCAGCTTGTGATTTTTTGCTCCCAAGTTCACTTTTTAAAGGTATTAGGTAGATTTCACTTGAGTACAAGACCAGTAAGGTCAGAGAGAGAATGGCTGTTCTATAAGACAGACATGTGCTTGTAATGGTGTAACCAGAGACCTGATGAAGAATCTTACATTTAAAGTTTGCCTAACTTTATCTCATATATATAGTTGGTCCAATAAAAGAGATCACCTTAAGAAATGATTGCCCCTAGCATAATTTCTGGACCATCACAGCTACAACATCACTCTGTAAACTAGTGGAGCAGTCAGATGTTAAGATGCGCTCAACATGCGTTAGGTATACAATTTGGAGATACTTCTTGTTGGAAAAGTCCTAGCTTTGCTACACTACGATGACAAGTAGCACACATTTTATTGCTTGAATGCTCATTAAGTGCAGTTAGCACACCATAAATGTAACGTGACAAGTCCCTAGATAACTGATTTTTTCAAAGAGAAATGTGGTGTAGTATTTAATTTATCTATCCCAACTTTAGTAAAGTAATTGATATGGTACCCACTAAAAATTAGTTCTGCATAAGATGTGAATTGTCACAAGAATTGTAAGGTGGGTAAAAAATACAAGGCTAACGGAGAAGACAGTGGATTGTGCTGAAATAGTAACCGTCAGCTAGAGGAGAGCTTACTAGTTCAGTTCTTCAAGAACCAGTCTTGGGACCACTATTATTAATGACCTTGGTACAAAAAGTAGTAGTGTTCTCATGAAAGTAGCTGATCACACAAAGCTTGGAGATGCTGTCAATAAAGGGGAGGGCTGGAAGGTTATACAAGAAGAACTAGACAACTTTGATGACTGGAATAACAGAAATGGAATGAAATCTAATAGCACAAAATGCAAGGTCATGGCACCAAGGAACTTCAAAGAATTTCCACTGTAAGCATAGTATTTATTAGTTGGAAGAGAAAGTGGAGAAGAAACACGTGTGCTGTTAATCTTTCACAGTACAGCCTATAAGCTGCCATTGTCATATGGCCATGACAAAAGCAAATGTGAACCTAAGACAGGACAGGCAAGGAATTTCCTGTGAAGACAAGGATGTTTTAATACCTTTGTAAGAGGTCCTAGTAAGACCTCATTTGGAATGCTGTGTGCAATTCTGATCATCCATATTCATGGAAGATGAGTTCAAGGTGGAACAGGTACTGAGAAGAGCATACTAGAGTGATCAATGGAATGGTGTGAACGTCACAGAAGAAGAGACTAAAGACTGAAAGAAGATAGGATTGTTTTTTTATAAATGCATCGTGGGGGATAAATGCCCAGGAGAGAGAAGAACTATTTAAGCTAAAGGATAAGGTTGGCACAAAAACAAATGGGAACAAACAGGTCATATAGGCTGAAAATTCAATGAAGGTTTTAACCATCACTGGAATGTTGTTCTGGAACAGCTTCCTAAGAGGAGGCAGAGGCAAAAAAAAACCTACCTCATTTTAGATGGAGTTTGATAATGTGTGAATGGATTATATGACTTGAGCATATGACATGATACAGAGCCCTGAACTAGATTACCCAGGAGGTTCCTTTCAGTCCTGTGCTCTGTTTAACTCAAGAAGGGGTTTATTCCAGCATAAACAATTTTCTTATTAATGGGAGTGAGGACGAGGAAGTCTGTCAAAAGAATAAAGCCATCATACACCATTAATTATGTGTGTACAATTCCACCCTATCTTGTAATCCATTGGTGTTTCTCAGACACCATATACCTGATATCATTATGTGTCTGATTTTTGTTTATCAAAAATGCAGGAGTTGATTTTTTCTGAGTAAATGTCTAACAGAAAAACTAGCTCTTTTTTCTCCATCCCAACTTTATCACACCTTACTGTGCATTCTTTCTTTGAATAAATCAAATCAGCCTCACACTGCATAAACTTACTTTGGGCAACCTATAAGCTAAACTAAATAATAATAAGTAATACTTATCCCATTCACCAGTAGAGCTCACAATGATGGCTATGCATTATTAGCCACTTTACACATGGGAAGCAGGAGACAGAGAAGGTTGATGTCCAAGAGCACAAATCAAGTCTGTGGCAAAAGCAAAAGTTCACTGACACTTCCAGCCAGGCCCCCAGTGCACTGAACTAAACTGTCTCCGAAAGACGTAAAATCATGCCTTTTATACATCTAAAGGACTTTGTTTTCATGCATGTTTTACGGGCAAGCAAACTCATGTGATTATTAAACAATAAGCAAACTTTATCTGACAAGATGATTCAGGTAACAAGGAAATGAAGGTTGCCTAAAGAGAAAAAGTTTTAAAACTTCTCTTGATGCATATCACTCTGTGCAAAAAAGGAAAGTATTCAACGCTCTTGAAAGATTATATATTAACAAAACATACCAGTACCTCCACTACTTCAACAGAAAAAGGTTTTTAGAGTGTAATATTAAAAAGTTAATGAAACAGATTGCAATGTGATTGAAATTTCCAAGGGATGCCTGCAGAGAGACTGGTTACACCAAACTGAGGTGAGCATAGTGTACTTTCCTCACTAACCAAGTTTGGCTTTTTAGGGATGCCCAGCTGCTTTTCTATATTACATAATTGATAAGATTATAGGAAAGGCAGTTGATTGGCATTTGAAAAAACATAACTTTATTTGGATTTTTTACAAAACTGTATGAATTGTTACAATAAGGATTAAAAATATTGGCAATATTACTGTTTATGTAAATAGGCTGATGGGAGCATGTGTTTGCAGTATGATCCTGGCTGCTCTTATTACTGTGTAAGTGAAACTTGCAGAGAACTGTGTGTAGTATAGGGTTTTTGCCCATTGCAGCAAACAGCATTCAACAAAAAACAAGTATTGTCCACACATTCTTTACCAGGCAAGTACACTCTATCAAAAGACCTGTTTTACACCTATTTATAGAATATATCATGCCTAGAAAGTGGACTTGATAACAGACTTTTCCATCCCAGGAGTACAAGACTATCCAATGATACTCATTCCCACAAATCCTTGGTCTTTCCAACAGCAAAAAAAAAGGATGTTGCTTCATTTTGAAATGATTTTAAAGCTGCTGAGAATTCCAATCACTTAAACATAGCGCAGAATTAATTAGATGAGGTGGGGAACTCAATAATCATCTCAAACTATTATATCTTAATTACATCAAGAAACTAAACAGTCTTAAAAACACTGAAAAGGCTTTTCAGAACAATATTTTTTGACCAGTTCCACCCTGAACTCTATCCTAATGCTCCCCAAAGCCCCTGCAACTTCTGTGTCAAATGGGAAAACTGAACAGTTTAGCCATCACCAACATATAAATTAAGGTTAGTGTAACCCCACCCGCTGGCTAACTCAGGAATATCAACTGCTTTGGGGTCATCTAGACCCAGCGCTCTTTCCTGCCTATGCAGGGGGTCCGACTCAATGATCTATTGAGGTCCCTTCCGACCCTAACAGCTATGAATCTGTGAAACTGCTATAAGGCAGTATTTGTAAGTAAATCCCAATTAATTCCTTATTTTCTAACGTATCGATCAGCCAGAAATACAATAATCAGCAATTTTTCCTGAATTGCTAAAAAAGATCACAGAAGCACTTTGCTAATGCCTTTCTTTCCTATAGCCTTTAATCACAAGGAGTTCTCAACTGAAAGTGACTGAAGACTGATGTAAGATTTTATATATAGTCTCTGAAAATTTCTTAGAGTAGCAGATGTGGAGCAGGTCAATAGATATTTCAAGCAGGCATATTCTAACCTAATATACAAAACAGTACCAACTTGTGTTTTAACATAAGACAGGATTCCAGGTTAGCGTTGTTACTATTCAAGTTTCTCAGTCAGTTCATAATACCTCCAGAGGAATTAGATTAGAGAGCTCTCCACACATGCACACACAAGGGTGAAGATAAACAGGAAAACCACCAGTTAATATCCACAGAAGTGGAGAGCTCTGTTACCACAACACTGCAGTTGGAGTGTTGCCTATTTCTATTCAAAATGCCACCCCACTGGCTATAACAGCATGCTAATCAATAAAAAATGTACTTAGTATTATTTGGTGCTCTGTGGGGAATCCTGCCCTCCCCTCAAAAAAATTATATTAAATTAATGCTTATATTTTTGTAGTATAGATATAAATCATTAATTCAGCATGAAAGTCACATAAATGTAAATAGGATTCTGAGTTCACTGAAACTGAAGCTTATTAAAAGCTCAAAGTACCTGTTACCAGCACAGAGGATCCAAAACAGCCAGATTAATCCCTTTATTCACACTACTTGCACCAAAAAAACCCCATAATAAAAACAAGCACGGTTTTTTCTTAAGGCCTCCTACAACTTTGTATATGTATTCATATGCACACACATGCGCACACAAAATCCAAGTGTATGGCTGGAGTTTATATTCCTCCTCTGGATATGGAGAGATAATGTAAGGCAAAGAATCAAGTTTAAATGGTTTGGAAAACAGCAGAAAGCCTGTCCAAACTTGCAGTCTCTTTTCAACAAGTCTTACAATTTAGGATACTAAAGTAAAAGCTCAAAATATCTATAACTGCTATGTTGGTATATATTTCATGCATATTTCAGGACAAGCATATAGATTCTAATGATAGTCACAAAGAGACAAACAGATACGAATAAATTAAGTATAAGGATATGTTGGTATGTTTTAAACCTATTTCAACATTTAAGCCATCAGTTATTTGGCTTATTTTATAACAATTAATGTGCAGGCCATTTAAATCTGTGCACTGCAATAGGATGATAGGAACCTTATATATAGCTGTGGATGAGTGGATATCTTCACTGCTCCTTCAATTGTAACTGATGCCATACATTCCTTCTTCAAAGTATCCCTGTTAGCACACATGGAAAATTTAAGAGGCTGAATATTTTTAAATTAGTTACTACCTGAAAGCTTCATAAGTAGCTCAGATGCTGCCTTGACTGACATGTCCTGCCTTAACACATTTGCCTGCACTTCCTGTGGCTTGAGTTTCTCCTCAGGGAGGCTTGGGGCTGAGGCTTCAGATCCCTGGCTGAATGCATAGCTGGACTGAGACAAGGTTGAACTTGCAGCTTCTTCATCCTTAGGCTCGTCTTTCACTTTAAATTTAGGAGTCAAGGGCTCTTTTTGATTTGCAGCTGTCAAAGGAAGAAAAAAGAAAGCTAGACTTAATGAGGTGTGCAATGTATAATCATACAGCAGCCAGTAACAGGAACAAACCACATAACCCGAGAAAGGCTGGAGCAGGTATTGGACACTAGCATATAAAACACTAATTTTAAAAGACCAAGGAGATAGGCAGGCACCTGCACTTTTTGTATAAAGCAGTGTTTCCCAACTTTTTCAGCCCAAGGCACTTACATTAATAACAAATTTCTGTGGCACACCTGTAAAGGCATTCCCCACCCTTGTACCTATGGTAACTCATTGCCATGGCAAAATTCTGTGGTACACTTGTTCATTTCTGATGGCACATTTTTGTGCCATGGCATGTTGGTCGGGAAACACTGATATAAAGTAACATATTGGGACACATAAGGTCAGAGCACTGAATCTCAAGGAAATTTGCATCTTCTGTTCCTCCCTTCTTTCTTCCTGCCCCTGTCCTCAACTACAGCCTGGCTATTCAAGCTGGTTTGTACTTTGTCCACAGGCTTGATGGACATCTAAGGCAAGCATTCTACATAATGGGCAATTTGGCACAGGACATTAGCATTAACTTATCAAGCTACTAGTTAGAAAGAGCATAAAAAAGAGATAAGAAATAAAAGATATAAGGGAGGAGGGCATGATAGGGGAGGCAAAAGGAAATAAAGAGGACAGATGATTAAGTTACTCAACTAATGATGAGTTTTAATTATTTTAGCAAGGTGAATGTTAGGATTTTTAGAGGCCGCCCAACACTTCTCAAGAAAAATAAGCCCATACAATCACAATATTTTGACAATTTTGTTAGAATATCATTTCAAGCCCCGAGTCAAAAAGACATCAAAAGATGTGTTTTTTTTTAACATCCTTTAAAAGACTTACAGAACCAACTGTTCCTTCCCCAAACAGGTTTCTGAAACTTTGGTGTCCAGCTTATGCTGGGCACACAAATACACTGGTAAATGAAATAGTTCTTTAATTATCAGATGCTGCTGCTGGATCTCTGGCACTGAATGTGAACATCTGGCTGCAATCAGGGAGCTGAATACTACTTAACACTTAAATGACAAACATTCAAAATTCATGAGTTAGTTCCCCACCAAAAAGTTATGAAAATGGCTTCATCCATGAGGGGGTTTTTTTTTTGTAAAAGTAGCATTTTCAACCTCTCTTTTGATTCTTATCCTTTAGGAGAATCTCCTTGCCTCCAATTGGCTTTCAAAATATCACTTTAAACAGAAATACAACATAGAAATACATGTCCTTTTGGCTAAGGACTCCCCTTAGCTCAGCAAACCCCAGGAGCCAGAGAACAAACCCCAAGCTACCCCTTGCTAATTTCTCACCTGCCTAAGAACAGCCTAGGCAGCTGACCCCATTCCCATTCCATGCTCTCTATATCTGCCGTCTCTCCATCTCCTCCACACTCATACACACAGTCCCCATACTTTCCTTTCCTTCCTACCACATTCTCCCTCTCTGCTACACCACATTTCATAGCACACCCTCAGTTAATTTCCTGCTCTCTTCAGTCCCTTTCTTCCCCTCTTAGTGCTTCTCAGAAACCCAATTCAATCTGCCTTATGCCTTCTACCATTCCTTTAGCTACTCACAGCTTCCTCACTCATTTCCTAACACATTACCCCTCCTAACTGCTCCCATCACCAGCACCTCCACCTTTTCTGATGCCTTCCAGGAAAGCAGCCTGGCCACAGCCCACTGGAAACAATGGAAAATAATGAAAATTCTGGCAGTAAGCTGGTTCAACTTTTACTTTGCATTTTTAAACTGAGCTCACATTCAAATCCTGATTTGCTACCTGTTTTTAGAAAGAATGCATTAGCTTCTACTGCAAAACTTGAAGCCCTGCTGTTTACATTACAGGGCTGCTTGGTTTTGTTCTGGGGGACCTGTGCTTTCAGGCTGGTTTGCTAGTTGGCCAGATCCTCTGAAAGAACAGGATTTCAGGAAGTGGCACAAATTGTGCATACTGAATCAACATGTACGTTTCAATGCATATCCACTGTTTTCTCTTAAGGAATTAAATAGGCTTAAATGTGTTCTTATTAGTATGCATGATTAGCATTTATGCTCCCAGACAAATTTCAAATTCACCAAAATGCAAGTTATAGTTCCCATAGTGATTTTTCATCAGCAGTAAGTTCCATATAGAACACTTCTACCATCTCTTGTCCAGGCCCGAGTCATCTGCCTCACTGTCTCTCGCACCCCACCTCTACACAAGCTAATCTATTCTAGGGCTCAAACTAGGCCAGCAGGTGGTGGTATAGCTTGGAAAGATGGTGCAGACTCTCAATTGCCATTTTAAATAAGGAAAAAAAATCTTTCTAGCTCATATGGGTAAGAAGAATAAAAAATGTGGACAGAAGGTAACCTCAAAATACAAACAGAAGATAATCAGTGCATAGCTCCCTGCTACAGGCTTCAGAGAGCCAAGAACAGTAGCTCCACATGGTAGGAATTGCCCCGGTCATCTTAGCGGGTGTTAATTTGCAGGAAATAAAGGAAATAGAAGGTGACTGAGACAAGTAAAGGCAACAAATTAATATTCTCATTTGAATGTTACCAGTGTTAGCTTTTTTATTGCTGAGGAAAGCAATACAGAAAAGGGAAACTCACAGGCCTCGTCTATGCATAAAGTTGCACTGTTTTAAAATAAAGGCGTGATGGTAACACACACAAGAGCAGCTAACCCACTGCAACTGTGTCCAAATTAAACACCTGGCTTATATCAGTTTAACCTACCCCGATATAAAAGTATCCACATACACAGTTTAGTTGAACAGATAATTTTTTGTTCAGATCTGGTTACAAAAAAAACAAAGCAGAAAAAGCCTCCAAAACCAAAACCAGAAACAGTTCAACTAAACCAGCACAAAAGGGTATTTCAAAGATAAATCAAGCCTACAAGGGGCAGTATGTAAGCATAAGGAAGTAGATCTATACAACAGCGGATCCATACTAAGATAAATTAAAATTACAGGCAAACAAACTAATTTTATCTCACTCCTGTCTTAGATCCAGAACTCTGGAAAGGATTCATAATACACGGGAAATAGCAAACAGTGACAAATCACAAAGCAGACTGGGAGAAACAGTGAGCAGGCCTAACAAAAGCCATTGCAAATAAAGGTGACTGTGGGTCAAATGAAAAAAGACAACTGACAAACCTTTTACAAATTAGAACCAGCCTAGGATTAAAGAGATGTTAAGTCTATTCAAATAGCTTTGAACTACACAATTATTTCTTTCCAGAATGAATAATGTTCTCTATTTACACACAAAAAATTACACACACATATATAATTAACTTGTATTAGCTTACCTTCATCCTGAAATACAATGAGAACAAACTGAAGGATATGTTGCCTGTAGATTGAATCCAAAGAGGATAGCAGTTCAATTGTGTAATGCATAGAAAAAATGTATTGATCAGCAAGCAGCAGCTTTTTTTCATTACATTATGAATTACTAACAGAATAAGACCCAAAGATTTCCAGATTGCTGAGTTTTATCTTTCTTGAAAATGGGACCATTTGATCCACTTGGCAAAGTAGATCTTTAAAGATAATGACGCACTTTCCTGAAACTGCCAGACACCACAAGAAAAAGCCTTGGGCTTCTACTACTAAGCTGAAAGGTTTTGACAGAAGCTGCTGACCAGTTTACTTACTGTGTATTTCTAAGTGGTCAAAATGCCTATGATTGAAAAAATGAAAAAAGTCATGGACAGCTCCAAGTGAAGCTCAGTGTTATACGTTAGGCACAATGAAGTACTAGCCAGTGGTCCATCTACTAGATAATTGAAAGGAAGAATTTAAGACAGTAAAAGAATCCCTGAGCACTTAACCTTTCTGCTGAACTGAAGGCCACAAGAAAAGAGATTGACAGAGAGAGCAAATAAACCCACCATGGTTCAAAGGAGTTGTAATAAATGACTCTGTCCCCATATTACATCAGAATAATACAAAACTGTCTTATTAGTTGTCACATAATACAAGAGACATGTGACAGCAAGATGCAACCAAAGACTCCATAGAAGAAGTTGAATGACAGAAAGTACTGAGACCTGAACTTAAATAACTTCCTCCCAGAACTTGGCAGATGAGACAAAACCTTTCCATAGGGAACTCCACTGTGACTTTTATGGCAAGAAAACAAGAGGAACAGTACTTTAGCCAGATTAGGACTGAGGTTAGAACATCTGAATGACTCAATAAACACTAACGTCCCAGATGAGAATTTCTGGGCACTGGAGACTGGGAACAGCCAAGGGATTTATATTAATCATATTCACTATATTTGAAGAAACCCCTTTTTGTTACTGGACCTTCACATCCAAAAGGAAGCTGAGGTCGGTAAAGGTACAACTGATGTGTCTTTTACTGGCCATTTTTTGCTATAGTAATAGAAAGGTGGGGGGAAAAAAACATAGAGATGAACTCTGGTAACCTCTATGGAGACCACGGCTTATGCTTGAGGATAGCCAGGAACAAGAGAAAAAGCTGTACCCTCTGCAAGAGGAAGAACTGGTGAATTAGTTTCTATTGTTCCTGCTATGGCATCTGGGTTCTTTGGGTTCACCATTCCTCCTTTGGCTTCTATTTCCTGTCCCTACCCTCTTGGAGCAGGACAGGGGAAAGGGGCCAGACTATTTGCACAGCAATGAACTATTGAAGGTGCCCACGCAGCGCCTATGGCCAGGAGAGCAGGGAGACAAGCTGCTGGGTTTTGTGCATGGCAGGGAGCGAGGTGGGGGGATGGTTGCTGGACTGCCCAAATAGCATGGGGAATCCTGGATGGGCACTGGTCCTGGGTCTGTGGCCCTCACCTCATGTGGCTCCTGGCTGCCTCAAAGTTGGACAGCCCCAACCTAGGCAATGACATTACAGGGTAGAAAAGGTTTCAAAGGAAAGGATGCTGCTACTAAACTTCCCAACTGTTCAGGAACTTATAAGGACCGTTAAAGTTCATAGGTCTGAAAATAATTTTATTTTGGAATATTATTAGGTTGGGAATAGCAAAAGCTTTGGAAAAAGGACAGCTAACTAGCCTGCTTCCTCTTAAAGCTCCCTTGAACTGAAGGATAAATATGCTTGGGAGGGATCTGAGCTTTAAGAAAACCATGGAGCATTAGTTTATATACAAATGCTGCTACAAGAAGTTCCCCTTCTCCTTTTCTGACTGGGTTTTAGCCAGCTAGTGAACAATCAATCCAGAAGAGAGTGTGGAGTATGCATGTGACATGTCATAGGAAGAAATATGCAGAAAAATGGGAGGAGGCTCACTTTTGCAGAGCCTACTGAATGAGCCAGGACACATTTGCTGTCTTTACCGTTACATAAATGTTCTGCTAAGCTGAAGCACGGTTTACCTCTGCTACTGTCCTTAAGGGTATGCCAAACTGTTTGCCAGTCAAGTGGAGTGCTGCTTGCAATGGAATGGCTTGAATGGAAGCAAGTCAGTTTGCCTGAACTACCGTGTTGAACTCTCTGGTATATCCTCAATCTTGTATGCAGCAAAGTCCTGGCTTCTTACCAACATATGGCAAGATCATTTGCAAAGACTCTCCACTCCACGGCAGATAAGGACAAAGCTATGGGTGGGAAGAAATGAAGTTAAATTTGTTTCTGACAGGAACGAATTCCTTGCAAAAGGCTGTCACAGAGGAAAAAGGAGTGGAAATCCCTGCTCTCCCCCATTAAAGCACAGCATATAAAAGGGAAGGTTGGTTTAAAATGCTGGTAAAGGGAACTTTATTGAAAACAAATTGAATGAACAATCCAGTGGATTTGACAGACAGGCCCATAAATTATGGGCCATTGTTCTAGGCAGGAGTCATGACAGAAGAAACAGAATTATCATTGTATTTGTTTTGTTAATAGAACTTACGTTCATTTTAAATCTAGATTGAAAATACACTCTCTAGATTCACAGGTATATATGTTTCCTTATGTATACTGGGACAAGTAACATTGGAAAGTAGTTTTCTACACTGAAATTCAGCAGCGTTTACAGTGCTACTTCTGGCTAAATTTTAGGTGTTTCAGGGAGGTGTAAGATATATGATATTTGATTTGGATGATGCCAAAAAAACTCACAACCAATCGGCAAAGGGAAGGGGAAACTGATGATGTATCAGAGGCAAAGATGATTAAAAGCTTTTATTTGCTTAAGTTTCAATTAACTATGTTAATGACCTTTTTGAGTTTTACTTTCAAGTAAGAGTCCTGGTGAAATTCTGAATCTGAAGAGATGATTCAAAGAAGTATCCTGATGGCATCAGAAGTCCATACCAGTTTTTTTCAACTTGTGGTCTATGGATCACTGGGAGTCTGCAGACTATGTTTAAGACAACTACGGTCAATCAAAAGTGTGCAAATATCCACTTACAATTCAAAGGGGGCTACACCTCCATTTGAAATTTCCAAAAGGGTCTGTACGTCCTTTTCAAAATGTTTAGAGGTCCGCATATGAAAAAAGGTTGAAAACCATTGGCCTAACCTAAGAGCAATATCAGACCTTTGGTCAATAAACTGCCAGTCTTATGTGCTAATATAGTCTAACTGAAATCTCCCACTTTGACATAAACTATTGACTTAAAATATATGCGGCATATTCTTTTATTTGAAACTGCTAAAGAAATACAACAATTATAAAAATGTAATTGGGCCTACTTTTTATACTATTTAAAAAATAGCCTTTTGAAGAATCTCCAGACTAGCCAGTTCAGCACTGCTGATGACAAGCTTTGCAGCATTTCATATTGCTTGCTTGATTCCCACAAGTTTCAAGGGTCCATGAAATATGAATAATCTTAATATCTAAGTTTGCGATTTACCCACACATGTATTGTTTGTGGCAGTCAGCTGATTTAGGACTTCATTTTTTCCACGAATGAACTCAGCTCAGGAAACATGATCTCAGAGTATAAAGTGGTTTTTGGCCAGTTAGCAAAATCCCAACGTGGTATTATTTCCAAAAAACATACAATTTGTATTTTTGTATGGCTTTGACATCAGTCATGAATTAGAAAGGTTATCTTTTTTTTTGATCCCATTAAACATAGCCACACACTATATGTGGTCCTGTTAGCCTTATTCCATATTCAAGTGTTATCACATAAGTAATTCAGACAACATAAAAAACACAGTAGAAGCAGTGTACAACTGAAAGTATGCAACAAATGGTTGTAAAGAGATGTTGTGCAGAGCAACAGAAATGGAAGAGAGAGGGAGGGAGGGAGCGAATGAAGTGTGCTTTACAATTATCATTTCCACACAAAGTCCCTTTGAAATCAATAGTGCTAGAATCACATTTATTTCAATGGGACTCATTTATTTTAACACATTATGAAAGTAAATTCTACACATAACACTAGTGGAGTAACAGTTTTATTATACTATGCTGGCCATGGTAATTTGGCTCAATGAGAGAAAACCCTGTTTTATAACAAAAGGAAGCAAATTTAAAAAATGAGTGGAAGGGCTAAATATTTTAAACGGATACATTTTTTGAAATTTCTAATGCTGAAACCTTTCAAAACAAAAGAAAGCACTCTGCAGCTTAACACACAAATACAGTTCTATACAGAATTGATGCACAGGAGCAGAAAACACGTTGCCCTGATCCAGCAAAACACTTCAGTTCATGAATAACTTGAAGCATGTGAGTAGATTAATTTAAATAGGGAAAAAGTTAAGTCCATACTTCGATAATAGGGTGGATCAGGGCTACAACAAATATACAAATGCTGTTTGTTCATCCTCAGTAACTAATAACCAATATAATCTATAAGCCTCTCCAATTTAAATAAAATACTTGAAAGCACTTTAAAAGAATGCTAGCAAGAATTGTTGAATATGGACAAAAACTGGGAAAGTATTTTGCAATCTGTTTTGTGGTTTGGGGGTTTTTTTAAAGTTTTTTTGGATTTAAAATTTGTTAACTAGGTTTTTATCTTTTATTTAAGAAAATTTTAAAGAGTCACCTTCAGTCTGATTTTCTCTATGGCAAGTGTCTGGCATGTGCAATTTGAAAAGTGGAAAGATGTAATTTCTTGAAAAGGTAAGTCTATTAATAGAAGTTTTAATAGACTGAACCAGAGTCTAAAAGGAGCAAATCAAAAAGATTGGGTTCAGCATGGTAAGTTAAAAACCTGGAAACAGTTAGCAAAACCATAGCTAATATTTAGCAAAGCTGCTAAACAAAAAAACCCCTCTACTGCTATTATTCTGTGGCACATTGCATAGGTAATAGCAGCAGTTGAACATATAAAACCTTAAATTCTGCCCTAAAATGTAAGGTTCCTTGGAAAACAGGTTCCTTTCCCTCTAACATAACATAACATCTTCTTCCTACTGTAGTAAACTTGGTGATTGTGGCAGTACATTTTCATCCAAATATGCACACACACAAAATTACAGATACATCTCACTCCCCAGTGACTTTATAACATGTTGCTAGGTAACAGTGCATACAAGTCAGGTTTCAAGACCTTTAGTAAGTCACCATAAAATAAATGCATGGGCCTTTTTCATGAGTTACATACAGTTTCATTCTCTTTCTGATGCCAATAGATCAGTCATTGAAAGCATGACTATCTGCCAAACCATAAACAGCTCCTCATCAAATATTAGGCAGAAAGTAACAGATCAAAATGTTGTGTGCTTTTTCAGTGAGCAGTCTTTTCCCCTTCTCTTGCTTTCTGCTCTCACTCATGCTGTAAGAAGCCATCGTGAGCTCTATTATTTACTATTCAGTACACTGGAGGTCTAGAGCCACTTACTGCATAACATGCACTTAAGCAATGCTTATGTAGCTCATCTACAACATATGTCACAAAACCCCCCAAACAATTGTTTTAATCTACATTTTAAACACAACAAAAATAAAATGGAAACAGAGTAACAACAAATGTTCTTCCATATCAAAAAGGGACAAAATGTCACCACACTTCTAAAATGCTGAGCTTTTCCTTGCTGCTTCTGACACACAGTGGAAATTTTTTTGTTATTCCCATCCTGTCAAGTTTCTCATTCCTCTTTTCCTTCACCCTTTTCCTTTTTGCTGACTGGCTGTATGATGCCTTAGCCTTTATTTTCCATCTCTTCTCATTCCATCCTAAGTTCACAAGCAAAAAGTATTTGTGCTCCCAGAGGTACAAAGATCTGGGGCAGATCAGGACACTGAGCAATTCCAAAAGACATGACTGCAGTATCACCAAGCAGGCACACATTACAGCAAAGCTGAACCTCTGGTTCACCTGGCAATGACATTTACTGAAATGCAACTCAAATTCCATTTAAAGGAAGGGGTGACCAATTATTCTCCATTTAAAAGGGTATTGTCAGTCTCCAAAGGATTGATATGGCATTTGCAAATCACCTTGCCATCTACATGTTAGACAAGTTGGATTCTCTACCAACCTCCTCCCCTCCTTCCTTTCTTTTTAACTGTAAATCCAATTTTTTTAATGTTTAGTGTAATACATCCCTCCCCTCCAGGATATTCCCAATACTGAAATATTCAGTCAAATCAACAACAGAATACAGAAAATGTGGTGGACTCTCCCTAGACGCATATGCTCAGTTTCATAAAATTATTCAGCAGGCAACCATCTGAGGGAGGAAAAAGACACCACCACCTGCATTAGACACAGAATTCAATTTAAAAAAAAGATAATAAAGACTTTCAGAACATCTTCATATGTCTCTTGGGCTATCAACATTTTGACAATGATAATCAAGAAAATAAAGTAACATGCCTTCCATACTTTACATACTTCCATTGATTGATTAAGGTCCTCAAATTCCTGAGGAGGAGAGAGCATTAATAGCCCCGTATACCAGGTAAGTAAAAGCAGAGGGAGCCAAAAGGCCTAATTTTCTGAAATGCTGTGCATTCATGGCTCTGACTGACTTCAACTGGATTCTATGGATGCCCAGCTCTTATGAAAACTGGGCTGAACAGGACCTGCTCAGGTCATACTGAAATCAGCACCAGAAAATGGAGGTCTTATTCCTAGTTCCTGGATGTAAAAATTAAGCCTCCCCAGAAACTGAGATCCTATATGTCAGAGTTCCTGGATGTAAGGAACTGGATGCGAGTTCCTGGATGTAAGAATTAAACAATGGGACCTCTCCAGAATTATAGTTTAATTCTTACATCCAGGAACTAGGAATACAACTTCTTGAATTTCCACATTCTGATGCTGATTCAGTATGACCTGAGCAGGTCCTCTTCAGCCCAATTTCTATTTCTTTTTAAAAATTTTTGACAAATCCATAAGTTAGCACGTACAAAACAGAAGGGTTTCTTAAGCTTGAAGGAGGAGGAGTGGCATCTGCTGCCTGCTGATCAATTACCTGACAGCTTCATGAGAAAGTCCGACGCCATCTTAACAGAGATGTCCTGGCTGAATAATGCTGAGGTTGTATTGGCCACAAAGTCAGAGGAGTTTTTCAGCTTTCTGTTGTTGGTGGCTCTGTCGACAGTGCTAAGAGCAAAGGATGCAGCTGAGATGCCATTGTCATCTTTGGGCTCTTCCTTTACTAATAAGGGTGGGATACCAGTACTGGCCTGCCCAGCCAGGTCAGGTGTTTGAGACACAGAAGCAGGTCCTATAAGCTCAGATCCTCCTTCCCTCTTCTGTGTAGGACAAGAGTCATTATTTAGCTGTGGTGACCCCTTGATCTCAGTTTCTGGGATTTCCTCCTTCACTTTGGATTCTGTCCTGAGGAAGTGCTGATGGCAACGCATGTGGAGTTTCAAGCTGAAGTGGCGAGAGGAGGTGAAAGGGCATAGCTGGCACTGGAAGGTCTCTCCCCTGTCCTGGTGTTGGTGAACCTGATTAAATGGTTAAGAACAAAAAACACCTACATTTAAGAAACAAGCTATACAAATATTGGAGATGTTTCACCCCCATGCCACACTTTCACACATCTTTATTAAGGAAATTAAATGAAAGGTTTGCCAGTTAGCTGACACAAAAGATTCTGAATAAAGTCCATTATTAATAAAAATGGCGTTATTGCACACAGAGGGCAAAGTATTTAAATCTCAAGGCCTGTTGAAAAATAAAATAGGACATCTTTCTGCATCCTCAAAATTGGTAGCCTTTATGACCTGATCCTAACTTTCATCACTGCAAAAAACTGATTCTTCCTATAGAATAGCCTAATAACCCTCCATAAACAATGCAAGCCTGGAAACATACTAATGTGAATAGTAACCCTTCTACTCAGTTTAAGTCCCATATGAATCCTCTATTAGAAGAAAAAAATGGTCCCTGTTTATCTAAATTGCAACAAACTTTGTCAGTGGCTAACTTATCCTATCAGAAAATGAAAGATTTTGTTATGACAAAAAATAAATATGATGAAACAGCCCATGCTGTTTGATCAAGCACTATCTGGAAAGATTTACCTTTTTGTTTATTTTTTGTTTTGTTTTGGATTGGATTGGTTTTTTGTTTGAATTGAACATCTTCAATTGGTTCTGGGTAGGAACCATCTCTGTCTATGTTTACCCAGCACAGTGGGTCCCAAACTTTGACAGGTTGCGCACCATCAATTTAAAACGATACAACCTTAAGTACCACCGGCAAATTTTTCAATTCAACCTTAAATACCACCAGCAATTTTCTATCATATAAAGTAATTATAAAAATTCTGTTAACACGTGCCACTGACAGGTTGCCTGCATACCACAGATCCACTGGCCTAGTACATTGGAGGCCTCCCTCAATTATGCCTTTCAGAGCTACCTCACACACATATGCATGTTTCATATAAAACATGCATATATTTGTGAGGGGGGGTATATAGCATTATATCTATATATATATTTAAGCATATATAGTGTGCATATATATTTAGTTTTAACCATATATATAGCTACAGATATATTTAGCATTTAAGAAAGGGGTAACTGAGCCAAGCATAATGCCAGCAAGTGCAAAGCAAACTTGCCTATACAGCCTCCTCAGTGCACTGTGATACAATTACCCAATATTAACCCTTGATATTCCTCAAAGATTGCCAGACATGTAAATTTGTTCTAGTCCCCTGAGTGAATGTATGATCTGGATGAACTGGCACTAGGCTGAAATCAATACAATCATTTTCACTTGACTAGAGTGGTTGGAAATTTTTCAACAAAACAGATTTTTGTTGAGAAATGGCTGGTCATTGAATCTGAAATGTTTTACCTAAGGCATCTGGGGTTCAATAACCATCATCAGGTCAAAGGCAGGGTTCTCATGTGACCCTGTCTCATTTTCTTATTGACCTCGGTGCTTCCAGAGTGATGGAAGGCAGCCAGCCAAGGCTTTATAACTCACTGCTGTGAACACGGGAGTCTGGAAGTCCTGGGACCCCAAGTTCTAACTGGAGCTCAGTTCCCAACTCTGCAATGGCAGACTGGGAAGCTATAGCTTTAACTGTGGTTTCTCAGAGACTGGTCTCCCTGCCACAGAACCAGGATCCAGACCCTAGGAAGACCCATGCTCTTAGAGTCTATGGCTAGAGACAGAAGCTACACATAAACTGGTTTAAGTGATCAGAAACTGGTTTAAACCTATAACAAAACAGAAACTTAGCGTACATAAACCAGTTTTAACATGGTTAAAACTGATTTAAGATAAACCTGGTTGAAAATGGTATCAGACTTAAGTGATTTGGGTCAAACCAATTTATGGAACTTCTGTCCCAGACCCCTTCCTGGTTTAAGTTAAATCAGAATCTTGCAGCATCCCAGCATTTTGCAACCCTGGGCTGTGCTGTCTGCTCCAGAGAGCAGGGTTGGCCCCACCCCTCTGCTCCCTAGCCAGAGCAGTGAGGGCTGGCTGACAAGTGGGTGGGGTGGGGGGCATGCCTGGCTGGGGATGCAGCCCAGTCTACAGGGGTGGGGGGGGAAGGGCAGAGATGACGGTTAAACACCCCTTCCCTTGCTCAAACTTACAGCTGGCTGCAACTGTGGACTACAAATCCCAGAGGCACCTGGAAGCAGGAAAAAGAAGTGATGAGCAACCCTGCAGAGTCCTGATGCTTTAAGTCTGGACTGCAAATCCCAGAGACCTCTGAGGCAGCAGGAAGAAGAAGTAAACATACAGCCAGAGAGCTGTGCTCTAGTGCCCCCAGCTTCTGGCCTGAGCTACTGCAGGTATGTGGCTGCATTTCCTGAATCAAAGGTAAATGTGTTTACTTGTTTCAATTTAATCTATGCATTTTAGGCTAACCTGCAAAGACTGAATCGATTCAGCCTCAGGCTTTTTGACTGTCTGTACTTAGCCTATGGCTCCAGGATAGCTCATCATGCAGATTTCCCTCACGGCATATTTCATTTTGGAAACACCATATTTTGTTGTTTCCACAATAAAACTTTTTCAGAATCTCCTGTTCATGAGAAATTGTTTTTAAAAACTTGGTTTCAGTCTGGTTCAAATGAAAACCATATGCATATTATAAAAAATATATGCAAATCTCTTGTGAACCAGAAATCTTGCATTTCAACCAGATTTATCAGTGATCTAAACAGGATCTGATTTAAGGCTGGCAGAGATGAGTGGTTACTGAGCCAAACATCTCTCTCCTGTTCTATACTGCTCTGCACTCAGTAAAACTGCATTTCATTGATGCTGCTCTGATTTACAGTGCAGCGGTACCCAAAGATTGCAAAGTTTAGGTGGTACACAGAGAGTCAGAGGGAATCTCAGCAGAACATAATTTACAGAACAACATTCTTAACATGATACAAATGTGCTATTTACAAACCAAGTAAACTTAAGGCAGGGGTGTCAAACTCATCCAGACCAGGGCCCAATGTGTGGCGTTAATCTGCGGGCCACATCAGACCCACAGACCACCTCCACATTTTGGATCTGGAGCTGCGCTTCTAGCACCAGGTTGTGCAGTATGGAGACCCAGAGCAACCGTTCATGTAGCACAACTCCAGAGCAGCGCACAGCCTCTCTGGAGCTGAGAGGCTCACAGCAGCTGCTTTCCACTCCAGGACGTGAGCTGGAACAGGCACCCCATGCATCACTCAGGGTAATCTGGCACACCACGTAGCACATGGGTCACTCTGAGATCCGTGGGCAGCACCGGTGGCCAGGTGATATTCAGAGGCTTCAGAGGATGGACCCCAGCCCACTAGCCATATGTTTGACACCCTTCTTTAAGGTATTGATTTTGATTGTGCTAGCGCCGTTGACAGAAGATGAATGTCTGTTTTGATGTATATTTGGAGGAATTGATTATGTTTCTGAAAGTTAAATCTATTATTTTATAAGTTGGATTCATTAATTTGTTTTTAAATGGCAACACATGAAAAATTAAAGACCATTGCCGAAGCCCAGCTCTTACATTATCCAAAGTCAGTTTTAAATCTCAATCCCAGTAGAATAATGTGATATACTATAGATAGGAAAAAATATAATGAAAGTGAAAAATATAATGAAACACTACCGAAAATATTGTGGAATGTGATTTTTTTTCCTTTTTGAGGGGTGCAGATATGTGATAAAGGTTGCAAGCACTATTACTACAGTAACTTTATCTTATATACCCACTAAGATACATATGTTAGGCTATAGCTTTAGGATCCCCAAGAATCAGTCTCTCCCCACCCTCTTCTTGACAAATTCTTCTGGAGGCTCCATGTCATAGCCATGAATATGATTTCTTTTGAAGCCACTCAAAGCCATGGTCTCAGTCAGGTGACAAAGTCTTTATGACAGCCCAGCTTCCTTTCGAAGGGCTCAGCAGGCCACCTTTGAAGAATGCTGATGAAAAGAGAGAGCAGATCTCTGTGACTTGCATTTCCTTTCTCAGAGGTCACAACAGCAACATCACCCAGGTTGCCAGGGCCTGCTTTGTCTTAAAACAAAATGCACTCTACATCACACTTTTGCAGATGTACAAAAGGAATTTCATGAAGGAGAAAAAAGGAGAACTTCCTACCAACTGAATTTTAAAGAGAGAGAATTTGGAAGGTATTATACCACAATTCAAGGACTCAAGATTAAATCATAAGAAATTATTAAAACAGCATCAAGTCCAGGTATTAGTTTTTAGAGCACTGCATATAAGCTGCTTCTAGTGGTACTTTTCAAATTCCAATAAATAATAATTGGCTTAAAAATATAAATACTAATAGAAAAAGAAAATTATGATTTTCCTTAAAAGAGATTTTAACTGCCATTCACATCCTGGGTCCTGGACAGCAGCAAAGAGTTACAGAAATTGGTTTACTATAGGCAATAGCTACTTGCAGATGCTTCGGGGAGGGGGGGGGAAGGAACCCTTTAAAAGACAGTGCTAAGATAACTTTTGCATATAAATTTCCTTCTAATACCTATCAATAATTGGTTGGTCTACCCACTGGTGCATGAGATTTTATACATTTTGTATTCTATTTAATGTTCTGTGGATGTTGTCCATAATTTCCTAAACTTTGTTTTAATCTTGGTCTTAAAAATATTATGTAGTAAAGTATTGGCTGTAGCCTTTTTGGCTGTAGCCTCAATCCCACAAGCACTTTTACATATGCTTAATGTGAAGCATGAAAGGCACAGAAATTTAAATGTGTGGGTGCATAACCAAAATTAGAGGGTAACTACATATATTTCAAACTTACTTCATTTTTTTTATTGGTTTTTGCAGTTGTACTACACAAGAGAATAAAAGGTTTAGATTATTTTCTCTGACATGTATTTATTATTTTGGTCTCCCCTCAGCTCCAGACTAAGCAGTCCAGCTTTTTTCAGCTTCTCTTTTCTTGCCATACTGCTAATAAATAAATTGTGTCACCCATTTATAATCCTTATTAGATGCAGAATGACCAGAGTTGAGCACAATATACAAAACTGAGCCTCCTGTTTACATAATGCCATTGTAATATTTCCGATATGATTTTGAGAGATATTTAAATATGTAATTTGCATTTTAACCACTGCTGTACACTGAGGACAGACTTCATTGAGCCGTTTACAGTGACATTCAGGTATTTTCCCTGAATGGTTACACTGTGCTGTCTTAAATGGTGCTGTATGCATGATTAACTCATATGTTCCCAATATGCACTACCATATATTTGTCAACAATTTCACCTATCATGCTGATCAATTCCCTACCTTTGTTTGGTCCATTTGAGGTTCTTCTCAATCTTATCTAGTCTTGACTTAAATAACTTTGTGTCACCTGCAGTTTTTCCAGCACAGTGTTCTACAGATCACGACTAAATATATACAAACAATCCCTGTCCTAGTTTGGAGCACACTTCTGTTAACCTTTTGTCATGCTTAAAATTGATAATTTATTCCTAACCTTTGTTTTACTATCTGTTGGTAACTTCCTAATCTTGGATAGTACTTCACTCCTCTCTCTACAACTACTTAATTTTCTTGACAGCCTCTTAGTGAGTGACTTTGCCAAAGGGTTTTTTAAAGGCCAAATAAATTATCTCAGTTGAATGTCCTTTATCCATTATTTTGTTGACATGCTCAATGTATTCTAGTAGATGAGAGCATGATATTCTTTTACAGGACCAGTGCCTTCCAATCATACTGCACCAATTCAGGTGTTTAGTACTTTATGTTTTGTCATTTCAATTAATTTATCTGGTATTATCGGGAATTTGCAAAGTCAGCCCTTAGCATGCTTTTCTTTACAAAGAGAAATTCAAGATTTGCCACCAGCTGACTTACATGAGAAAAGGTGTTTGTCTAAGGGTAGGAACCTTCCTCCAAGTGTGTTAAACTTATTTAATAAAAGAGGTACAATAGGCAATTAATTCAGCAAGAGTTACTTTTGAACAAATACCTCCATGTTTCTTAAGACTAAGCAAAGAATATTCTCCTCCTCCACTGTGCTCTAGAACTGTTTAATTGCAGGTGCTGAAGTTTCTTGTCTTAACCTTGTCTCAGTGTGAAAACTGACCAGTTTAAAAGCAGATGCTTGAAGTTGCTGATTTTAACTACTGACTAGATGCAGCTGCCTCCCTGATTACTCTCCACATCATGTATTCAGCACCCTTTTCCTAATCTGGAGGCTGGTTATATACATAACACATATTAATATGTTTTTATCCCTAGGACATAAGATCTTCAGTCATACAGGGCATGTCCAGACAAGCACTGCACATCACATGTGCAGGTATTCCCAGCGCTGATAACTTGCAGTGCGGCACAACGGGTTTGACACCGTGATAAACCCACAATAGAAAAAAGCAGTGTAGTACACATGGTGGCAGTGTGTGCCCCCCAAAACTGGAGCCTGTCCAGCTAGATCCATGGTCTGGCTGGTAGCGAGGCTCCCTGAGGCCAGATTGCCACTACTGGACCCCTGGAAGGTCCCCAGAACTCCAAGCCCATTGGGGCCAACCCAGGTACTGGCTCCAACCTCCCCTACTCCACCTGGGGTAACTTGCCACGCACCAGAGCACACATGCTCATCTAGATGCACCCACAGAGCCCACTGTTTCGTCCTCTTAACACACAACCACAAACACAATCGATTTAATGATGAGAATAATGCTATCCCCTCCCCCACCTCCACAACCTAATCTGCCTTTTCTGTTTAGTTTACACAATCATCTCTTTGATTTCTGCCATTTCATCATGCTGCAACAATATCCTCTATGTTAAGATCCTCTTCCACTGCCAGGCAATCTAGTTAACCTATTTCTGCTTCAAGCTTCTTCTTTTACAAGATATAAAACTGTAACTGTAAATGTCTCTATGTTATACAGTACATACCTACTTATAGTTACAGAAATTTTGGTCCAAATCATGGTTTTTAGTACTTAGGCTGATACCCTGTTTCTTTTCTGGCATCAAGCTCTGTGTTCTTGGCCTGTTTCTCTACAAGGAACATGGAGAGCTGGAGCGAGAAGTTGTGTGGTAGTGAGTGCATTGCTCTAAGATACTATGGGGCCAGAAGCTGACTGATGGATGCCTACAACACTGCTCTGAAGTGAATTTCATCCACATTAGCCTAGAAGGGGAAACAGAAAAGGCTGAGACATCCTTCCCAAATAATCACTTTTCTGATCCTTCAAAATAAGTATCTAAAATAATACTGTTTTCCTAATCTTCAAAAAGTGTATATGCATCTAGATAACTGTGGCCCCTTCTACATATTATATCTATTGTGCAAGTACCTTGTTAATTTCACAATACATTTAGACTGGCTACACCTCCAAATTAACTATAGCACATTAAAGAGGTCCAACCAGATATAAAGTTATTGCTCAAAAATATGTAATAATTTTATAGCTGGTTTCTTTATAGCTTTAATTTGCATGTGTAGGCAGTTGGCAGCTGGGAGAATGCAGCTGCTGCCATCTTCCAGCTGCTGGGGACCACAAAGCACCCTCGAGGCTGGGAGATGGCAGGTGCTGTGATCTCCCAGCTGCAGGGTGCAATGCATACCCCAGGGCTGAGAGATCGTAGCAGCACCCAGGTACACCACACAAAGAGCCAGGGTTAAGAGGCTTTCAGTTGACATGACTCTGTCCCAGCTAGGCCTCTCAGCCCTGGCTGCATTTGATTTCCGTGGATGGGAGTCCCCTCAGCAGAAGGGCCTCCTGGTCATGGGAGACTGATTCTTGCCAATGCAAGGGGAGCCCATCGTTGGGCTCCCCCTGCCACAGCAATAAGGTGTAATGGTATCTAACGTGCAATCCCACAATCACACTTCCTGCCATGCACATGTGATCCTCTAGCACCTTTACCTGAACATGTACCAAAGGCCTGTAGGAAAGATCTCAAGAACTATTTTCTTTGCTGTTTGCTTCTCTCTATTCTGCTTAACTTCAGTTTCAATGGTTAGAACACCTGTTGAAACCATGCTGTAATCTCCAAAATACACCAGAGATGAGAGCAACTGCATCTGACAGGCCTCCAAGGACCCAGGACCAAAAGGTAAGGACTTTTAATTTGTTCATATAGCAGGGTCTCCCACAGCTGATGGGGCTCCCAGCCTCAGGGGTGTACCAAGTGCTGCCAGAGCTGTGAGTCCCACACTTGAGGGGATTCTCAGCCGCAGCAGCACCCCACAGCTGCCAGGAAGAAAAGTCCCACAGGTCCTGGGGCTGGGTGCTCTGTCTCACACATTAGCAGGGCTAAGAGTCCTGCAATTATAGAACTGGCTCCCATGTACCAGCAATAAGGCAGGACAGGATCTGAGGCTGGATCCCACAATCACATGTGGCATGGCAGGAGGTGTGGTTGTGTGGATCACATGCTAGATTCTATCGTATCTTTATCAACATGTGTTGGGTTTGGATTTAGGTGGAATCCTGTCTGAGCAGATAGCACAGCCTGATAAACAGAATTATTCCAGTAGAGCATTCTGGAGTGAGTCCTTTGTTTTGTGAAACCACACTCCCCAGAGATAATACACAATCTTATCTGCAGCCACTGTAAACTGATTGAGTGTAGCTAATAAAAATAGTCTGTGTAGGTAAATTCCCTCTTTACCCACAAAAAGCTAAATAGCACCATGAAATCTCTAAATGATGATGAGAAACCATACTGCCTTTCCAATTAACAGCTTCTGTTTTACTGTAAGACCTCTGATTAGTCTATTTCTTTAGGCTTTCCCATATTCTATTGTGAACACACTTTTGTTTTTAGGATGCAATTTTTATAAAGTATTTCCTTCAAATCTCTATATGCTGTGCATTTAGAATAGCCTACTGACTCCTACTCATACTTCTATACTCTTAAGAGGTTTATATACACAGTGTCAACCACAGCCCCCAACATGTGCCATCATGACCTGTGAGACTAAACTGTATCAAGTGCCAAGACTCGCAGCCTGCATGCCCCACCCTCATGGCAAGGATGTGGCTTGCTGGACTCTTTGCTAGTTTATTTTATTTATTCATGTATAAAATCTCATTTTTACAAGTGACTCTGGATTTACGAATAGTTTTATGGATTTTTTTTTAGACTGCCAAATTAGTTAACCACTTTGAAATGTGGTAAAGATGCACTTCATCCCACAAACCAGGAATAAATTTAACACTAATGGTTCTTTCACCCTTTCACTCAGACCAAAGACTGAAAATACTCATGTGCTATTATTATACATTTGCATTCAGACTGTTGAATCAAATAATCGTGATGAGGGCTATCCACTGAGAACAGTTGTGAATCACCAGAGGTTTAAACTTGGAGATGCTCATCTATTGTGTGTCAGTGCATCTCATTGTGACAGTGAAAGAGGAAAAAGATAAAGGTTTGCAGGTTCATAGTAAATGAATCACAAAAGATCAATATCAACACCCTGAATTGCACCAAGAAACAAACAGACCTCATGCACATGTTGATCTGAAGGGGTAAAAGAGTAAAACATTAGGAACTACATATGAACACACTCTTAAAGCAGACGGGAATTTACCAAACACCCACTACTGAGGACATCGTGGACTAAAGAAATTTGATGTCAAAGTAGCAACATGCAAGCACTCCTTATATAATTTAAACACATTAATGTTACCAAGTAACATGCAAAATTTTATTGCCTTTGGGGGCAGAAGAAGTGTACGTGTGTACACGTTGAGGGTTTGCAGGATTTTGAGGGATTTTAGAAGATTTGAACAAACAGCTACCACACACGGGTGTAGAAATTGTTCTGAATTACAGACTTATGCTGAAATCATTTTAAAACAGTATTCCCTATAAGGCCTGCAGTTCTTATCTGTGATATGAGGTGAGATTTCTCACAAGTTAGTGTCTGTCTGTATCACAAAGGCAATAGCTAGTATTCATACAAACGAGGGTCAGCTGTTACTCTTATCGCACTATTAGGATGAGACATGGCTTGTAAGGTGTTAGCATACATGCATTTTTTCTGTTTACAAATAGCCTGAATTGATTAAACCTCAGTTCTTCACACAGAGCAGAACAATTAAAAATACTCTTTGGTGCTGTCAGATATTCTTGGGGACTGCTCTACATAATTAAATCTTTGATACCTTTTATTATGATGAAAATCTTTGTTGAAAGATGAAACGTTACACAGGGCAGTGCAATGTTTTAACAGAACT
This sequence comes from Caiman crocodilus, assembly GCA_030014935.1. Classification (NCBI taxonomy): domain Eukaryota; kingdom Metazoa; phylum Chordata; order Crocodylia; family Alligatoridae; genus Caiman; species Caiman crocodilus. The sequence goes on along the minus strand of JAGPOW010000290.1, from coordinate 30,200,100 downwards.
TAAAAAGGAGGTTTTTAAAAAAAAAATCAAACTTTAGATGTGGACTAATATCCCAAGCATATATAACCAATATCATTGAATGCCTCCCTCAAATTCCTTGAGTTGGCAAGTTAGCAATAGTGGATGAGTTAACACAGGTCTTTAAGTCCACACATTTCATGGCACGGAATTATTTTCTTAAATTCTATCTAGTCCTTTGCCCAGTCTAATTATTGCTACCAACATTACACCCACATCTCTTGGAAGATTATGCAACAATCTAACTGTATGCTCAGCAATTTGACCTGTAGAGCTATTCCACCTGGTCTACCAGTAATCCAATGGGCTACTGGAAGTTGGGAAGAAGGGGCATGCCACAGAATTTCGAGTCCCTGGAGCCCAATGGAAATGGCCATTGACAGCAACCCCCTGGATCCAGGCTGCTAGCTCAACACAGTCTCATGCTGCCACACCCCCCCAGACCCATGCTGCCACTGTGTTCCACATGCCCCTGGACTCGCACTGCCACCCAAAAATGGCCCCACACTGCTACCCAAATTGGCTCTGTGGATCCAGCCTGGGAGAAGCCCCTGCGGTCTGTATCTGGCATGGTACCTGGGGTGAATTTGACATCCCTGATGTACCAGATTCCAATTTCAGAAAACTAACATTACCCCTATACAACTTGTATGTTCTGGGGCATAAACACACAGCATAAAAAACTCTGGTCCTTCTCTCTTTATTTCTCTGCAGCAGTGTTCTGACAGACAGGGAGTTGCTGTGATAAGTTACAAATACTGTAGGTTCTGTAAGTATTTCTGATTGTTGTAAGGTGGCTTGGTTCAAGACAAATGGAGTTGATTCATGAAGAGACTGGCTGTACATAGACAAGAAAGAGTCAGAGAACTATCCATCTGCCAGTACTTAGGAGACAATATATGTGCCGTTCATTGCCTTTAATATCCTACATCTGGACCCTGCTACCCACACTGAATTTATCAGATTGACCTGCAAAGAAGAAGATCCCAACTTGCAAACACAGAAAAACTAGAAGGCAATAGAAAATATCACCAGGAAAGAGAAAAACTGCAGCAGGGAAAAAATGAGGATAAGTTGCCTGGGGGAGCTCAAATAAGGGTTCTTGCCTAGGGCCTATACCATGGAGTGGTATGAATTCGGGATTCTGTATGGAATGCCAGATCTTAAGTAATACAGACCTGTTACAGACTGTTTGTTATTCACTCCCTCCTTATTTGTTTGTCCCACTCCTTCAGAAAACAAACCCCCTTTTTCTCTTTGCTTATGCTTTTGTTCCTAACATTGTAAGTGAAAAAACCACTTCCGCCCGAGGAGGCTGAAGTGCACTTACTGTTGGTCACAGGCTCCTGAAAGGAAGAACTTCATGTCCTCAACCCAGGCACACCTGATGCAGTAAGACCTAATGAGCAATGCACCTGGTACAGTGGCCCAGGAGTCACTCTAAAAATAAGTAGTCCATCCTGTAAGATGTAAAGGCATGACACAGGGCACGACTGGAGACCCTCTGGGTTAAAATCTGTGGGGAACACAGCACAGGGGACACAATGGTGGGAATCTACTACAAAGGCAAAAGCTTGACCAAGAGCTTGCCTGAAAACTGGCTGAGGCTGCATGCTCCAGGGCCATGGTTGTCATGGGCGACTTCAACTACCCAGACGTCTCGTGGGAAGAACACTCAGCAAAATCCGAGTGGTAGCAAAGCTTCCTATCATGCATGGATGACCTCTACCTAACTCAAAAAGTCTACAGGCCAACGAGAGGTAAAGCATTGCTCAACCTGGTACTGGCTACTGGGGGTGACGTAATTGGCGACCTAGTGATCAGTGGGAAGCTAGGTGACAGCCACCATGAGCTGATCACCTTCACCATCTGCCATAAAGCTGGCAAGTTGGTCAGCAACACTGAAGTCCTTGACTTCAGGAAAGCCGACTTTGACAAGCTCAGGAGGCTTGTCAGTGAGGCCCTAAGGGACCGTGACCCCAGGGGGAGGGGAGTTCAGGAAGAGTGGCTGTTCCTCAAGGGAGCGATCCTCGATGCACAAGCTAATTCTATTCCATCCTGGAGGAAAGGCAGGAAGAGGGCACAGCAGCCCCCCGGCTCTCCAGGGATCTAGCAAGCCTCCTGAGGCTAAAAAGAAAGGCCTACAAAGGATGGAGGATGGAATTCACCTCCAAGGAGGAATATTCTGTACTGGTCCAGTCCTGCAGGGAGCAAACCAGGAAAGTCAAGGCTGCAGCTGAACTCCAACTAGCTGTGAGTATCAAGGACAATAAAGAGTCCTTTTTCAGATATGTGGGGAGCTAGAAGAAAAGCAAGGGCAGCATTGGACCCCTGCTAAACCAGATGGGACAACTGACAACAGACACCCAGGAAAAAGCCAACCTATTAAATGAGTACTTTGCATCGGTCTTTCATCAGTCCCACGGGACGCCCATGCCCACTATGGGACAGGGAGGTCTGGTTAAGGGAGATCCTCTGTCCTCCATCAATGCTGACCTCGTCAAGGAACATCTTGAGAGGCTGGATACCTTCAAGCCACCTGTCCCTGACAATCTACACCCCAGGGTACTCAAGGAGCTGGCGAGCATCATAGCCTAGCCTCTAGCACGGATCTTTGAGAACTCCTGGCACTCTGGTGTAGTGCCTGAAGATTGGAAGAAGGCCAATGTGGTGCCTATCTTCAAGAAAGGGAGGAAAGTGGATCCAGCAAACTATAGGCCCATCAGCCTGACCTCTACTGCGGGGAAGGTCTTAGAAAAGTTTATTAAAGATGCCATCCTTAATGGACTGGCCAATGCCAACATCCTGAGGGATAGCCAGTATGGGTTTGCTGAGGGTAGGTCTTGCTTGACCAATCTCATTTCCTTTTATGACTAGGTGACCTATCACTTGGACAAGGGAGAAGAGACTGATGTCATATATTCTGACTTCAAAAAGGCTTTCAATCTGGTATCTCATGATCACCTCTTGGCGAAACTGGTCAATTGTGACCTTGGGTCCACCACGATCCACTGGCTGGGAAACTGGCTCCGTGATCAGACCCAGAGGGTGGTAATTGACAGAAGTCAATCATCATGGTGCCCTGTGACCAGTGGGGTCCCTCCAAGGCTCTGTCCTTGGACCCATATTGTTCAACATCTTCATTAATGATGTGAACATTGGAGTCAGAAGCGGACTGGCCAAGTTTGCCAATGACACCAAACTTTGGGGCAAAGCATTCACACCAGAAGACAGAAGGGTGATCCAGGCTAACCTGGACAGGCTCAGCAAATGGGTGGACAAGAACCTGATGGTGTTTAACACTGAAAAATGCAAGGTTCTCCGCCTTGAGAGGAAAAACCTGCAGCATGCTTATAGGTTCGGCAGTGCTACACTGGCTAGCACTACAGAAGAAAGAGAGTTGGGGGTCATCATTGACCACAAGATGAACATGAGCCTTCAATGCAATGCTGCGGATAGTAAAGTGACTAAAATGCTAGCTTGTATCCATAGATGCTTCTCAAGCAAATCCTGGGACATCATTCTCCCCTTGTACTTGGCCTTGGTGAGGCCGCAGCTGGAGTACTGTGTCCAGTTTTGGGCCCCACAATTCAAAAAGGATGTGGAGAAGCTTGAGA